>OY987327.1:12566756-13272095 GCA_963920685.1 Polydrusus tereticollis | reverse complement strand
TACAACCGCAAAGTGGTATTGCGTATTTTATACTTAAAAACTTACTGAAAGAGACATCTCGAATTGGACACGAGAAACAAGGGGAATGACCATCAAAAAAAGCAAACATAGAGCAAAGAAGACAGTTTCAAATTTATCGAATCTGGTCGATGATGTTAGCGTGGCTTCACGCAATACGAATATTTCGAATCAAGGAAGTGATTTGGATCAAAACTCATATGAGCCGATAGAATATGTTACAAGTAAAATTTCGACTATCTTCGAGAACCAATTTGAAAAAGAGAAGGAACGGTTCGTCAAAGAAATGAACAACACAATAAAAGACATCCAGGTAAAAACGTCAAGTATTTGTCACAGATTTGTTTTTTGCCAGTATCTTAAACGTTTTTGTGCTTTTTGTTATGTCAGCAAGAAAAAAATTGTGCAATGCTCAGAAATCGTGCTTAAATTTTTGGGTTCGTATCTCCTATGAAAATTTGTGGCCACCTATACTATACTTATTATATCCCTTTTATTAAGGATACCTAATAAGGAAGAGGTTTTTGGATAAGATTGGCTCACGAGTTCTATCAGGGTTTTATTGCAGTAGATGTGTTAAGTTCATCCGAACATATTTCGTTTGACCTAATAACCGGCTGTGGTAGCTTGCATTGTCCATCACAACAACACTGTGTTCTGGTACATTTGAAAGCAAACTGTCTTTAAACCAGCTTTCAAAAAGAGCGGCGTTGGTATCTTCATGATAGTCCAGACTTGAATCCTTGAATTTTTTTGCCGACAGTAATAAACAAATAAATAGGATCCACAATCCATTCTCCCAACCTGCATGAATTATTGCTATTCGTTTTCGTTTAATTGAAGGGGCTTTAAGCTGGATTTATAAACTCGAAAAGTTGGCGAGGTTGAGGTTCAGTTGGTGTTGTAAATAGGAGTTCAATTTAAACTAAAGGGAACACTCAGTTTCATTTATACACTCGTTCATGTTGTTCATGTAAAGCTCATGTAAGGTTCGAAAACTTCCCGGGTAGTTCGAGATAACCAATCTTTATGCTCGGAGTTCGAAATATCTAACCTCACAAACTTGATCATAACTTCAACCTCACCAACTTTTCGAGTTTATAAATCAAGCTTTACTTTGGCATTTTCAGTTAACTCAACCCATCCCTTTTTGACAGTCTCATGAGTGTCAAAAGTCAAAACACGTTTCATCCAGATAAACTATTGAACGTTTTTCGGATCTAAACTTTTCCCTAAGGTACAGAAATTAATTTTTCTTAATCTTTCGGGCTTCATAATAATTTGTCTCTTGTTTATTGCCTATTACTTAAATCCCATCTCTTGCAAAGCACAGTGAAGCCTGGTCCTGCTTCATGATATCGTTGTATCGTCAATTGTTAACTGTGTTTTTAAAGAATCTAACGTGGGCACAACATTTTCTTGATACATTTGGTATATTTTCCTGCGTTTAACATCTTTGTCACAATCATCTACGCACTTCATTTTTCCGATATCTTTGCGAACGGTTCTTCTAATATGTCCTTTTAGCATAATATCTCGTACCGTCGATAATGAAACTTTCGTCATTTCACTGGTATTTTTAATGGCAATTACTTAAGGGTGGCCGCTATTTAATAATTATTCATATACATTTTTTACGATACCCTCGGCGTCAGAAGCTAAATGCTTCCTGGAATGTTTAGGGTAGCTAGATATGGCATTAGCTGAAGATTCCCAAGGTCTCCACATACTTTTAATATTAACTTGTTGCACACTGTTTTAAAGTAAAATAGATAGGTACTAATCTATTTCGAATATAATGTTTACTATTAATATAAGCTATATAAACAGGTACCTGTAACTAAAAGTTTTGAGAAATATCCTAATAATTAAGTTGTTTCTAGAAACCCTTAGTTAGACAGTTTATTAATTTTGATAACAAATCAAGTAATGTACCTATCTATTGTTATTATAAACTGGCATTCAAAATAAATGTGGGTCAATACGTCTCTGCGAAAGCGAAAGCTGAGTTTATGAGTGGGTTTATTGCAGTCATTAAACCAAACTAAATATGTTGGGAAGTACTTTATATTAATATTTATTTAATTTTTTTTAGGACTCCTTCGAGCAACACAGGGTGAGTACAAAGGCGTTTTTGAAATAAAAGGATTCACATAGCAGCATCTTCAAGTATTCTTTTGTAGTGCTTGGGCCTATTTAATACACACTCATAGGCTTATTGATACATATTATTACTCCTAATTGATGATTTTTTTTTGGCATTTTGTGGAAATTATTGTCACTGGCCCTCTGAATTTCAAAAAATATATTTTCATCAGGATATCCGGAAATTCCTAGAAAATGTACAATAAACTTCATAGTAATATAGTAGCGAATATAAGGAAACTATGACCGTTTAAATAACAACCATATGATGTCCCACCATAAAAACATAAGCAAATTAGCATGTGTATGGTATTTGAAATACTTTTTACAGGGGTGTCCACAAATTCTCTTAGTCACTTCACACAATATGTCCGGCGATGTGGTAGACGAGAGGGCAAGCGGACCAATAATTTCATATTTCACATATATTTAATATTTAGTATTTAAGAGAATTGTATCAAATCATCACATCTTCTAAGATAATGGTTTTCATTAAGTTTAGATAGCAATAATATTTTTGCTTTAAATTTGCATTTCAATGAAAAGGTTGGTAGGTGTACCTTTGATTTTGTATACCTTCAATTATTACCTGTGATTAGGTACACTTTATTCCACAATAATTCGTTGATTTCTCGACCGCAATAAAATTTAAATGACAACCCTCAGTCGTAATCCCAACCATAAATAAGTTGCTTGACAAATATCTAAAATATAAAATAATAGGTAAGTATCTTTATTTTAATCATGTAATTAAATAGCTATTAATATTTATACAAAAATACTGATCTACAATATTATAATAATACAATATTTACCTTAACCTACTCTATATTTAGCTCTGTTTCACTATCACTATCGTCTTCATCTATGCCTAAACTAATTATTAAGGGCCTTACATTACTATTAATTATGTTATAGGAATCTTCGACTTGGATCACGTGTTTCACAGAATTTTTCAAACTTTCTACTGGGATATTATTTACACATTTTTTAATTAATTCTATAACAGAACTACTTAGTGTAGGGGATGTGGTTTCTCTTCTAATCATCGTCTTTAACTGGCTCCATATATGTTCTATTGGGTTAAAAATACAGTAATACGGAGGGAGGCGTAAAACTGTGTGACCATTAGCACTTGCGAGATTGTCAGAGATATATTCTTTTTCAATATTTAATGTTTATAAAACATTTAAAAGGTCCTTTTTTGTATAGGTTTCCTCGAAATGTATATTATTTTCCATCATATAGTTTTGAATTTCCACTTTTGTATTATTTGAATTCGGCACTTTACTTAGTTCTGTTGGCGACTGTGGTAACTAGCGTTGTCCATCACAATAACACTATTTTTGGGCACATTCGGAAGCAGACGATTCTGAAACCAATCTTCAAACAATGTAGCATCCGTGTCTTGATGGTAATCCAAAGATGAATTAGCAATTTTCTTCGCAGATGATAATAGAGCGTTCGGAATAAATCCATTTTCTGAACCTGCATGTAATATCGTAATTCTTTGTTCTTTGTTTGAGGGAGGTGTTAATAACATAATTAATAGTAACGAAAGGCCCTTAATAATTAGTTTAGGCATAGATGATATTATAATATTGTAGATTAGTATTTTTGTATAAATATTAATAGCTATTTAATTACATGATTAAAATAAAGATACTTACCTATTATTTTATATTTGTTGTTTTGTTGAAAATAGCCAACCTATACTATTAAAATTAGTAGATGATCAGGACCTGTACCCTTTCAAAAGGCACTTATTTATGGCTGGGTTTAAATTTTATTGCGGTCGGGAAATCAACGAATTATTGTGGAATGGAGTACACCTCAAAAATAAATTATTAGTCACTGAAGGGAGTGATTATTCCGTATTATTTATTATGATATTCTAAAAGAAACAGTTCGCATGAACATGTGTGCGAAGTTGTCTCATTTTTGATATACAGGCAATATCTCGAGAACGCTTTTAAATATGTTCATAAAATTTTGATGAGGTGATAGGGATATGGAGGGACATATTTAACCATAATTTTTACATTTTACCCTTCTCTCAATATTGAGGAGTGGGGGCAAGTTTGAAATTATATATGAGTTCATTTATTTTTGTTTCTAAAATTCGAATCAGTGTATGTGAAAAACTACATACGTTATCAAGAAAAATTTCGACTTGCTCCCGTGGTTACCGAATTATGAAAAACTAAAATTTGATTGAATTTAAAAAAATAAATAAATTTTACCAATAAATCAAGATCACTTATTTCGGAATTATATGCGCTACCATGGAAAATGCGTAATGTTGTACTTACAGGTCCTGCATTCTAAAAAGTCAGTGTACGACAGAGATATAATTTTGAATTAAATGGAAGCGAATTTTAATGTGACAGTGGATATGTTTTTAATTTTGGGAGAGTGCAGGAGAAACTACAGAGAAGCTGCACTGGTGTGGACAGACAGGTTTCCTAAGAACCCGAAATCCCACATGGCATTTAAAAGGCTGGAAACCAGATATAATACCGGCAGTTTGAAGGCCATACGACGAGTTCGAAGTAGAACTCAAACGAACGAAAACATGGCAGTTGGTGTTTTAGGAGCGCCAGCCATTGACCCTCATGTAGGTTCCAGGCGGCTTGCTATAGATGCTGGAATGAGTCAAAGATCAATTATAAATATTGCACTTGTACAAGTTTCATCCATAACACATTACGCTTCACCAAGAGCTGTATGGACAAGATTTTAAAAATCGCGTTACCTTTTGCAATAATTGTGTTACAAGGCAAATACAAGAAATAACAGGTTCTTAAGGACTGCATTATTTTCTAATAAAGCCACTTTCCATAATTGTGGGCAGGCACGAATTTAAGTTATTTCTCATTATTAGAAATGTAATTTGGTATTTTTGTTTGGTTGTTTTCCCTAAGGTAAACATACGCACTACTGGGCACTGGAAAATCCCCACTCGACGAGAATTTTTCCAAATCAACAACCCTAGTCAGTCAACGTCTGGTGTGGAATTATCGAACATATTAATTATTAAACTGTAAAATATTATTACAATTTTAATAATTTGTTTTCTTCTTCTTGCTTTTGTTAAAATTTGTAATAACTTATTTATATTGAAGTGTACGTTAATAATTTAAAGGACCGTGAAGCGCTCGCTGACCATGAAAAACCCGTAATTATAAATGATGTAAGAGTTAATCCTGGAAAGATGATTTTCAAAGATGCCTATGACGGAAAAAGCTATAACCAAACGTTAACAATTACCAATTGTGGAAAACATTCTGTAACCGTTAGAATATTTCCACCAACGTCACAGGTAAAGTTTACATTGGGTATTTGACTTAATTATAAAGAGTACCTTATTTTCCTTATTATTCAATTATTATAAACACTGAAAAAGAAACTTCGTCCAAAAAATATATTTATAACAATGATAATACACACCAATATCACTTGGATGTATGAATGGAGCCAAATCGCCAATGAAAGCTGGCGTAGTTGGAAATGATGCATTTTACCTTAACTTACCTTTAACTTAAATCCAAAATTTGGATTGTCTTTTCTCGTTCCCAGGTATTCCAGCTTAAAAATTGCATCGTCGTCGACTTCGGAAATCGGCACTTATCCTAACTTAAAAGTACAGGAAACAGAAAAGGATCCCAAGTAAACCGGCAAATCTCGAAAACTATTAAGTTTAGACATATAATGCACCCTCTAAAAAATAATATTATGTAGAATCCAAAATTATTGTAAGATACAAGGTGTTTTATTTAGAAAACGGAAGTTGGTATCAACTCCAGCCAAACGACTTACCCTGTATTCATAACAATAAAATAAAATTAAAAAATCTTTTCAATCAATTACTTTTTCTATTGAACTTTTTCTTCTAACTCTTACAGTTTCCGCGATAAGGTACAGTGTCATTTTACGTGGATCATCCTGTACTATTAAATATCGACTTATTTTAACACTAGATAATTAACCACATTTGACAACGAAATTACAAAAACATATTAGCAGTACTCTATGGTAGGTACCTTGTTGTGAATGTAGTTTTTTGCCATATTTAAATCTTCTTGGCTTATACAGGGTGTTAGTGAATAAGTGCGACAAACTTCAGGGGGTGATTCTACATGAAAAAATAATGATAGTTTGCTTTATAACTTTTGTCCGCAAATGCTTTGATTTCCGAGATACAGGGTGTTAAAGTTTTTATTGAAAAGTGACGATTTATTTATTGCTCTGAAACCCATCGAGATATGCAAATGAAATTTGGTAGGTTTTAAGTGGTAGTTATTGCGCATTTTCTGACATGCAATTAAGAATGTTATGTTTATCATTGGCGCGCATGAGGGTAATAATCTCAATTTTTTTAAAGAAAAAAATGATACGCCACTGAGATATATCAAACTAAAAACGATTTTTGAATTTCTCATTCAATTTGTGACAAAAAATCTCTCTTGCCTTTTTTTCGTATTGGGTGCCGTTTTTATGCAAAAAAATAAAACATCTTAACGCGTATTTTTCATTTCTTTAATACATTATTAAAAACTATCTAATACAATAACATTAAACCAGAACAATAACAGAAAATAACACTAATAAATAAATAGGCGCAAAGCTACAACAAATGTTGAAAATTACCTCCCTCAGACGTGATACAAGATTCAACTCTTCGCCTCATTGATTGTCGTATTCGCGCAAATATTCCTGGTGTATTTCTTATTGTCTCACAGCCGGCTATAATTCGATTCCTCAGGTCTTCAACATTTTCGACGGGAGTGGAATAAACTAACGACTTAAGAAAACCCAAAATGCAAAAATCTAGAGAATTTAAATCCGGCGATCGAGCAGGCCAATTTTCCGTACCTCCCCTACCTATCCAACGATTTGAATATACTGTATCTAAGTAATTACGTACATTAATGCTAAAATGAGCTGGTGCGCCATCATGCATAAACCAGAAGTGTTGTCTCAGCTGTAGAGGGATTTCTTCTAAAAGAGCAGGTAGCTCTTCCTGTAGAAAATTAAGGTAAGAGTCGCTTGTTAGTCGTTGTGGGAGGAAATATGAACCGACTAAGCGATCATCAATTACCCCAAGCCATACATTTACTGAAAACTGATACTGAAAATCAGCTTCACAGATTCCATGTGGATTTTCCTCAGCCCATAAGTGATTGTTATGGAAATTTCGTATACACTGTCGTCCAAAATTAGCCTCGTCAGTAAACAAAACGCCATTTAAAAAATTAGGAATTTGAGCGATTTGATGAAGAATCCAATGGCAAAAAACTAGGCGCGGAAAAAAGTCTCTAGGTAGTAGAGCTTGCACACGTTGAATGTGAAACGGATACAATTGCTGTTCTTTAAGAATTTTAAATACGGTGAGGTTGCTTACATTGAATATGTTGGCAACTTTTCGAGTAGTTGTTTCAGGTGACTCCGCAATTAACTCGAGAACTGCTTCCTCTAGTTGCACAGTTCGTACTTCTCGAGGGCGTCCGCAGTCAGCCGTTTGTTTCTTAAGTGTACCATTTTCGCGCAAACGTTGGTGCAGACGAGCAAATATTGTGTGATGGGGTACTCTACGTCCTGGATACAACTCAGCATACAATCGTCGAGCTTGCCGTCCATTTCCATTACTTCGACCATAGACAAAATGCATGTCTGACAATTCCGCATTTGTATAATTTTCCATTCTTTTCGATAAAAGAAAAATTAATTACTTATTAACATTAATGCTATACCAAACTAAAGGCTTAAAAATGAAGAAACTCTAATAATTTGAAATTTCGTTGAAATATTCGTATTTAACAGAATGTTGACAGTAGCCTACTACATGATGTATTAAAGAAATGAAAAATACGCGTTAAGATGTTTTATTTTTTTGCATAAAAACGGCGCCCAATACGAAAAAAAGGCAAGAAAGATTTTTTGTCACAAATTGAATGTGAAATTCAAAAATTGTTTTTGGTTTGATATATCTCAGTGGCGTATCATTTTTTTCTTTAAAAAAATTGAGATTATTACCCTTATGCGCGCCAATGATAAACATAAAATTCTTTTTTGTACAACTGTCAAAAAAAGTTGACATTTTTTCATCGCTATCGATACGTAAACCTTTTGTTTTTTTAACAGTGAAAAAAAGACTTTTTTTCACGGTGAAAAAAAGACTTTTTTTAACTGGAAAAATGATTTACAAAAAAAACGATAAAACATTACTTTTTAAAAAATGTATTGAATTTTTTTGTACAAATTTACTAATTAATTACCAACTACCAAAAAATCTCATTTGTTACAATAATAATTGATGGTGAAGTTCGAACAATTGCTTCCAATATTAATTCCCGAAGCTAGTCCACCTTGCTGCTGATCAGAAACGCTAGATATTCCTTGAAAAGTTGAGTCCACAATTGTATCAGTTATATTGATTTGTTTGGAAGTAGAGGAACAATTTAATTTATTAGAAAGATCAATTTTATTACTCAAACTATCTTCTATATATCCTTCTGCTATGGCGGCAGATTTCCAACCACCGTGGCGTTTTATAGATGTCATGTTACCCCCTGCATTGGCTAAGAGAGTTGCAGAACTCCTCCTAAAACAGTGACCTGTGTAGCTCTTATGCAATTCTTTTCCCAGCCATTTTGCAATCAAGCTAGGAATTTCCCCTATTTTATTTATTCCCACATGTTGGTCAACACATTTTCCTCTTGAATATTTTAAAAATAATCTCTTTTTGTGTGTATGGGACGGCCTTAGTACTCTATACTTGCGATATATCTCAATATAATCAGAATTTGAAACGGTAAACATTCTTGGGCAATAGGTCTTTGTATCCGGTATTTTAACAATCAATATAGACCCGGTATCTTCAATGTCATCAATAGTTACCTTCAATAATTCTTCACGGCGACAAGCACCGCTGATTCCCAAAATTAACGCAACCTACAATTAAAAAAATATTGAAATTACTGAAATAATACAAAATTTTGATCATCTGTACCTTATAAAGTAAATTTGTTTCATCATCAGCTTCTTGAATGAATTTATTAATATCGTCTCTCGATAAAACTTTAGATTTCTTCCCTCGGTATCCGACGTTTTTGTTCTTAATAAAAGGCACCAATTTTGAAAACTTCTTTATATCAATATTTTCTTTAACATTCAATGTACTCTTCAACATTGAGTAGACACTCCATAAAGTAGAAGGTTTTACAGTTTTTGATTTCTCCTCAAAATAGCATATAAGTACCTTTTCAGACACTTTTTGTATATTTTTCTTGCCGCACCATTCACGGAATTGGTTATAATTTTTCTCGTATATAAATTTTGATTTCGCCGGTAACATGTTAGCTATAGCCGAATTTGCTATATCGGCTATATCTGAAGGAATCTCGCTATCACTATCGTAATCTACATCCATTTTAAGTACTTATACTATTTATTTAAAAAATTGCAATAAATATGAACAGCTATCAACGTATGACAACAAAACAAGCAACGTGCCAACAAACCATTTCTATAGTAACGACAGGGCTGTTAACTTGATTATGTGAAATTATATGGTAAAATTTTTATTATAATATACAATTTTACCGATTAATTCAAACTTTCAGTTGTACAAAAAATGTTGTTTGTATTTCGTTTGTGAAATTCGTGTTTTAATGGCACATTCGAGAGAATTTTTCGCCTCGACCTGCGGTCTCGGCAAAAAATTGACACTCTCATATGCCATTAAAAAAACACTCACTTCACGCACTTAATACAAAAATAACTAAATTGCATGCCAGAAAATGCGCAATAACTACCTCTTAAAACCTACCACATTTCATTTGCATATCTCGATGGCTTTCAGAGCAATAAATAAATCGTCACTTTTTAATAAAAACTTTAACACCCTGTATCTCGGAAATCAAAGCATTTGCGGACAAAAGTTATACCGGGTGTTGCATCGTCGAGCGGGACATAGGAAATCCCATGTAATTTTAAATGGGGTCAATTATTGGCTTCCCTAATTATTTTAGAGAAAAATTCTATTTAGGTTTATTAAAGAGCACTAAAACCCACATACAAAAGAATAACTTTAGATATTTTTGATGAGCCCGTTTACGGGTTATCGCCGATTTCTTTTTAACTATTTCTCCTTTTTATGGCCCCGTATTTGCGGGCACCAGTCAAGGTAAAAGATGACTGTCAAATAAAGTTGTCATTTTGAGGAATATTTGAACATCTTCTTAAATCCTAAAGTTCTAACAATTTAATAGTACCTACCTATTAATTAGTAAAATATTGAAACATGTAAAATGTCATAATTAACCTTGTAATTGGATACTTTATTTTAGTTTTATTCAGATTAATTTGTACTCATAAATACACCTTTAATATTTTCGATGTACGAGTTTTTATAACAATAAAGCACACATTTCAAAATGACAACTTTATTTGACAGTCATCTTTTACCTTGACTGGTGCCCGCAAATACGGGGCCATAAAAAGGAGAAATAGTTAAAAAGAAATCGGCGATAACCCGTAAACGGGCTCATCAAAAATATCTAAAGTTATTCTTTTGAATGTGGGTTTTAGTGCTCTTTAATAAACCTAAATGGAATTTTTCTCTAAAATAATTAGGGAAGCTAATAATTGACCCCATTTAAAATTACATGGGATTTCCTATGTCCCGCTCGACGATGCAACACCCGGCATAGCAAACTATCATTACTTTTTCATGTAGAATCACCCCCTGAAGTTTGTCGCACTTATTCACTAACACCCTGTATACTTCTTTGCCAATAATATTATTGATTCTTACCAATAACACAACAAACAGAAGAAGTTCTCACAGAAAGACGTAATGACAGTGGGACAAACACAGAAAAATAATAGTTAGTTTTTTAATGTCAATGCGTCGTTTTCTCACAACGATAGATGTTTTGTCACTACAGTCACAAAAAATATAGCTACAGTCAACTTCCCTATGGGCTTAATTCAATTTTAAACGGTCTAGAATTAAAACTAATTTTTCTCTTTTTTTTAGGCCTTTAAAATAAAACCAGCTAGAATAAGACACGTCCTATCTTCCGGTATAAGTTTAGTTAGAAAAGTAAAATTCTTGTATACGAAACCGACGGCCATACCGCAAGCCATGATGGACATTTACATTAACAATACCTGTTATAGATATGAATTCTTGGTGTAAGGAAATGTTTTATTTCAACTGTCATTTTTATAATCTATTACATACCAATCTCTCCTCACTTCCGAATTATCTGCATGTTTACTCTATTTGCCGTGCCAGAAAAATCGTCTGATTTGGCACATTTTGGTTGTTTTTATTGATAGCCCTAGCCTGTCACCATACAACCCCCGAAACAATAAAACTAACCTATACGAAGTGTTAATTAACAGCTATTTATACAATAAGTTGCGAAATTAGTGTCTTTTAGGCACGCGACGTGAAAATTGTCCAACGAGGCAAAGCCGAGTTGGACAACACGTCTAGTGGCTAAAAGACATCGTTTCGTAACGAATAATTATATACAAGATTTTTTGTGCAAGCGGAGAATTTGATAATTTAAGCTTTTATTAGTATTTTTAAACATTTTGAAAAGTAGGCAGGCAATCTGTTTCTAAGGCATTGTTTATGCATTATTTAATGTCTAGTGTATTGTCAAGTTCGAACGTCGCGTTTTGCCTTTTTTTCCCGCAAAATTTTTCGAAAAAATTACTTCAAATGAGTGATATTGACGAGTCTTTGGATATTGAACAAGCTGCTGAAGCTGCGCTATCCACGTTAGTACCCGAAAAATCGAAACATTTATACGAAAAAACCTACGACAACTTTGAAACCTGGGCCAAAGAAAAACATATTGAGAACTTTACAGAAAAGGTATTACTAGCCTATTTCCTCAAGCTATCCACCACCTTAAGGCCGTCAACTTTGTGGAGCAAATATTCGATGCTCCGCACCATGATTTATCTGAACAAAAACGTAGATATTTGCAAATTTACAAACCTTATTGCATTTTTTAAAAGGAAAGCTACCGGATATCAGCCAAAGAAATCAAAAATATTTACAAAGCTGGAAATAGAACGCTTTATAAAACAAGCTGATGATAAAGAATTCCTGTTAGCCAAAGTTGTTTTAATCGTTGGAGTATTTGGAGCACGTGGGAGGGAAGAAATCACATTTTTGAAATTAGATGCCATCAAAGATTGTCAGTCGTTTATCAGTGTCAAAATTCCGAACACAAAAACTCATGTTCCAAGAATGTTTACGATTACTGAGGGATCAATAGATGGCATCAATTTTTTAGATCTATTTCGTAAGTACGCAAAACTTCGTCCACTGAATATCACACATCAGTGATTTTTCTTGATATATCGAAGTGGTAAATGCTGCACCCTGCCAGTTGGAATTAATACAATTTTAGGTATGCCAAAAAAAATAGCAGAATTCCTTGGACTCCCCAACACCAATGAATATTGGCCATTGCTTCCGGCGCAGCTCTGCAACAATGTTGGCAGATTCTGGAGCGCACATGACACTTTTAAAGCGTCATGGAGGTTGGCGATCAAGCTCAGTTGCCGAGAGTTTTATAGAAAATTCAATTGAACAGAAAAACGAAATAGCAAAAAGAATCATAGGGCAGAAAGATACGCCAAATACAAAAATAAAAGAAGTTCACTCAAAAGCAGAAGTTAGCATTGTCAGTACTAGCGGTTTATCCATTCCGACTACTAATAATTACATTGCACTCAAAGAAGAGAAGCTAGTTGCCTCTAGAATTCAGTTCAACAGTTTACATAATTGTACATTTAACATATATAATAAATAGATAAAGAAAGAAAGATATTTTCATTGATTTTAATGTTTCATTTTTACTTTTAGGCACTAGTGCCTAAAAGAGTGTCATTTCGAAATTCTAATCAATATCGAAATATGTCTATTTCGAAACACTTTCACAAAAAGTATTTATCGATATAAAGAAAAGCTATTTTGTATCTTGGGTATACAAGAGCTTTTACAAAATTGGTATTATTTTGTATTCTAGGACATAAAATCTATAAGGCGTTTCATTAAAATATCCGAGCTTGACATCAAAACTTTTATATTTAAGAATCCTACATATTTTAAGTAACAATTTTTAAAATTATTTATCTTCTGATGGCCCCGTTATCGTGCTTTGTAAATATAGTTGAGACATCCTATATAATGAACACAGCTAACTCTGAAAACAGGCAATAATTATTTTCTTTCATTTGACGTAAGCTCGACTGGGTATAGAGATTTACTCTTTATTTTAAATCCACAAATGTGAAAATCGTTTCCAATTGGGTAAATCTATTATATCTACAGTGTGTCCACGGATAGAGTTCGGAAGAGGAAAAACTTTTTTATTTGTGGGTTTAGAAGAAAAAGTTATTGTTTTTAAAAACGTCTGCTTGTGTTGAAACTACTATTTCGAATACCAAATTTACAATTAGTAGACAGGGTACATCAAAAATAACATTTTTAATGATTTTGATTTCGATTTTTTTTGAAATTATATGAAAATATTTTCAAAACTGTGATTTATTACACCAATTGTGCAAAAAAGTCTAATAAATATTTTTCTCAAAGTTGTTAATTTCATCATTTAAACGAAATCCAAAAAACTAAAAATGTCGTTTGTGACTAACCATGTTTTAAAACGTTTTCTTTTTTGTAGACTTAGAAGAAAAAGTCACTCTTAATAAAAACGTCTGCTTGTGTTGAAACTACAATTTCGAATACCAAACTTACGATTACTATACAGGGTTAGCCAGAAACAACATTTATAATTTTTTGGATTTCGTTTAAAATAAATTGACGTAAACTATTGTTGCTTTCCTACTTAGAATATAATTTTATATCTGGCCGAATAACGATTTTGTTGTAAGAAAACTATTTCTTATTTGTATTTTTATTATTACATGTCATAGGTATTTCTTCATTTTATTTAATCATAAATTATAAAATATTAAAATAAATAACGTTCTATACGAACGTGGTACCACCGAGTTCAGCGCATAGTTCAACTTGATATCTGAATTCCCGATAACAATTCCTAATTTGCTGTATTGGGATATTTGCAATGACTTCTCTTATTTTTTCTTTCAAGAGATCTAGGTTATTATTAAAATTTGTTTTATACACATGTTGCTTCAGATATCCCCACAAATGAAAGTCCATAATTGTGAGATCGGGACTCCTAGGTGGCCACTCATTTGGACCATACCTTCCAAACCATTTGTTCCCAAACTGATGGTTTAGCCAATCACGAACAATTATCGTGGAATGAGCGGGACAGCCGTCTTGTTGGAAACGTAATTTTATTCGATCAGCTAAAGGTATATCTTGCAAATGATCATAAAAAAAAGTGTTCAGAAGATGCAAATAAGTGTGTTGATTTAAATTGTTTTCAATAAAATATGGTCCAATGATTCCATTGTAAGTAATAGCACACCACACGTTAACTTTTTGTGAATACTGTCTTCTAGAGCGGATACGAAAATTAGGATTGTCGCGGCTCCAATAGCGACGGTTTTGCGAACTAACTACCCCGTTTGTGGTAAACGTTGCCTCGTCCGAGAAAATATTATTATTAACAAAACTTCTTTGTCTAAGGATATGTTCCCCTATCAACAAACAAAAATCCAAATGCTTCATGTCGTCATTTTAATGATTAAATTTAGGTTTGTACGGACGAATTTTATTGAATTTTAATATTTTTTCTACTAGAGATTTACTCACATTACCAATTTGAGAAGATCTTTTTCTTAAAGACAGTTTGGGAAAATTTCTAGCTGAATCCATTGTCATTACAGTTACAGCATCATCTTCATCAAACTTTTCTCTCCCTTTTTTTATTTAAAACACTACCAGTTCTCATGAATTTTATTACAATTTTTTTTAAACCCTTGTCCGTGAGAGAAACAGCAGGCCATATCTCATGGAATTCACGAAGAAGTGCCATATAGCTTTTTTCATGTCCTAAACCATAACTTCGCACAATATAAATTCTTTGTTCTAACGTTAGCATTTTCTAATTTCACTATTATGCAGATTTATGAGAAAATTATGACACAAATATCAACAATTTGAAAGATGCAAAGTAACTAAAACATTTCATTTATTTAGAACAGGCTTCTTAATATTTTATTATTTTAATAGTAGCTTTGAAATTAACCACTTTGAGAAAAATGTTTATTAGACTTTTTGCACAATTGGTGTAATAAATCACGGTTTTGAAAATATTTTCATATAATTTAAAAATAAATCGAAATCAAAATAATTAAAAATGTTATTTTTGATGTACCCTGAATACTAATCGTAAATTTGGTATTCGAAATTGGAGTTTCAGCACAAGCAGACGTTTTTATAGAGAATAACTTTTTCTTCTAAACCCACAAATAAAAAAGTTTTTCCTCTTTCGAACTCTATCCGTGGACACACTGTATATTTATGATGACGATGAATAAACGAATCGATTTAAGAGGAATATTTTTTTCAGCCACACTGTAAAATATGAAGTCTAGACTTATTAATTTTAGTGTAACATGCTACACAAGGATTTCCGTAACTCCAATAATGATTGATTTTGGAGATATCGACATAGACATGTTGTCCACCGTCAAATTTCTGACCTTTACCAATTCTGGAACTAAACAAGCCCAATATTCCATTGATCTTGGAAGAAATCAAATGGAACTTATTGTGCACCCGATGAAAGGAACGGTACAGGTAAGTTTTCTTACTAGCTATAAGATCCATGTTGCTTTATTGTTTCTTCCTGTTTCTAATATAGAATAATGAAATTTCCAGTAAAGAACAGCTCTATGATTTTTTGTGGGGCTATTTAAAAACTTAGTTAGTCTATGCCAATCCAATAGACAATCGAGAAAACTTATTGGAAGTGATTAATTTTTATTGTCGCGAAATATACTAGACTAATGTTGAGGCATTGTGGTGGATCCAACCATCTTCATTCTTAGAGCTAGGGATTAATAATAATAATAATAATAATAATAAAGTTTATTTCAAAATTAGAGTTATAATTTACAATGATCCATACAGCACCACCTACAATATGAAATGACGTCAAAAATTAACTTAAAATTATTTACAATAATCGTGCAGTGAATATGTTTCTAAATCTACTAGATATTTCTTTATACAATTTTTAAGAAGTTTTTGAGAAGTGATGGTCTTATAATTAGCAGGAAGACAATTGAACAACTTAAGACACATATAACAAGATTTTTCTCTGTAAGTGTTAAGCGATGAATTGGATAATTGGCATTCAAAGTTCTTGTATTACATCCATGCAACACTTACACCTCGAAATCCCCTCTGTTTTAAAAAAATTCACAGATATTGCATCTTACGCAACCATCCTATGTATTGAAAATACCCGACACAACTTTTACATTTTAATGTTTTTCTATGTGATGTGATAAAAATCCCTTCCAATATAGGTAATAATAATATACTGTTTACTAAGTTTATCTTAATTTGTTATTTGGCAGCATCTTATACCGAGTGGTGAATCGCCAAGCTGGCGACAGAAAATTCAACGTAATGAGAACCATACAATGTATGCTACTGATACATAAATTTTTTTTTTTTGAATATTAAGGAGAATGCAAAATTGCAAAAGTTAAATAAAATAATGCCAGACACGACTTATACCTTCTGATGTTTAAATCTAATTACTCGTTACTATTATCAAGATTTTGATTTGTGTCAACATTAACCTTCAATTGGTATTTTGCCAAAACAACCAATTTAATTTTTTTAAAACTGGTGCTGTTTGCAGCATCTCAATCGCATTGCCATATTATCCTGGTTAATTATTATTGTAGCAACAGCTGCCATAGTGAGCTAAATGATACCTTTGAAAAATTACCTTGTTTGGCAATAACAACCCATTATTCAAGCCATTTTAAGCAAATTATTAAAAAATTACATTGGTTGTTTTTGCAAAATACCCTTCAATTAAGATGAAAAAATCAGAAAAACAAATATAAAATAAACGCATTTTAATATTCTTAAAGTACCTATGAAAAATGTAAACATTTTACTAATATACTTCTATGCGGGCCAGAAAGGCCAACAATACCTCTTCGCGCTCCATTTGAGTAAAACTTTAAAATTGCTTTAAATCGCATTAATTAAAAAAAAATTATGTGTCACTTGTCTTTTATGATGTTACAAATGGGTACAATTTCGACTTTAGTATTTTTAATCTCATTTGGAATACTACAGTTTTTGACCTGATTTACGGGTATTTATCATGGATATTTCATCTATAAACCTTGGAAACTGGCCATCCCTTACCTATAAAATTTCCGTTTTTTGACAAAATCCCGTCATCTAAAATAGTAAAATAATTACTATACGATCCAGTCACCAGTATAATAGTACTTCCTACCCCTTTACGAAATTTTATTTATTTTATATTATACCAATTTGAAAACTATTAAACACCCAAACTATGTATGTTTATTTATTAGACAAATTTGTCACCGATTAAATAATTTTAAAGTTCATTCATATTAGATACGCTAAGCAGTCTCGAGCCCGTAACATTGCGACTAGAATCAAAGACAGATGATATCCCACTGCCGACTGCCGCCGCGCGCCGCTGCATGTCGTTTTCTTCTGCATGTCGCCCGTCGACTATTCCCATTAAAGCGCGCCCATAAGTATTTTCAATACTAAAAAAGCACTAATAAACATAGATTGCATAAACCGTTAAAATTCCCTCGGCTTTAAATATCCCTTTACATGATGCCCGGTAATCCATTTTTTTGATCGATCTAAGTACACGTTTCTGAGCAATAACAACATTCTGAATTAAATTATTGCTTTGCCAAAAAATTATGCCATATTTCATTAGTAATTGAAAGTTTGCAAAATACAATATTTTTTGAGATTTGGTATTTATATATCGACCAGCCACTCTGATTCCATAACAAACAGAGTTTCATTTACTTAACAAGCATTCTACATGTTTTGACCAGTTTAAGAACTCATCAATATAAAGTCCTAAGAACCTTGTGTTTTCTATTAAACTATAATCTTCACCCCGATGTTTTCCACTATAAAAAAATAGTTCATTTACCAATATAATAAACAGAATAGTACCAGCTATACTTCCTTGGGCTTTTCCCATATTGTTGTGCATGATTTTTGAAGTATAGCTCTTCTGTATTCTAACCGTTTGCCTTCTTTCTGATAAATAACTCTTAAATAAATCTAATACATTTCCTCTAACTCCATATAATTTCAACTTTGTCATAAGTACATTTTTGTCAATGCAATCATATTATGCCTCTGACAAATCAAGACATATTCCAAGAGTTAGATTGTTACTCTTCAAATGATTTAAAATTGCTGCCGTGAAATCAAAAATTGCTGATTGTGTTGATTTACCGTGTAAATATCCATGCTGATGTTTATTTGAAATGTTGCATCTATTTAAAAAGTCCATTAGGCGTTTACATATACATAATTCAAAAATGTTCGAGAAGCTGGGCAAAAGGCTGATTGGTCTATAATTTTCAATTAACCCTTTCAGTCACGCATTTTTACTTGAAACGAAAAAAAATTTTTTGCCACATTTTTGCTTTCATTTAGGCATATAAATACATGTTTTTAATAATTTTGGAATATATGTCATACAATAAAAAAAAAATGTTATGTGTACAATTGATGACAAAATGACTTATATAAGTTACATTTCTTACAAAAACACTTGAATGTAGAACACAGTTTTATTGAAAAAATAAAAAAATACAATTATGAGAAATAATTTTCATTTAGTATGAAACAATCTAAAACAATTTCTGTCTCTTTGAGGGCATAGATGCACTTGACATTTCTGACATAACCATCTTGATTTGCCTTGACAGCCAATTTTTTTGCATCTTCCGGGAAGTTTTTGTTCAAAATGAATTGGCAAATGGTCCACATTGTCAAACTGTATCTCAGCACGGGGTCTTTTCTCAATTTTATGTCGCGATGGACTGTTTCTGTTCTCCATAGAAGGTCGACCTCTCTTTCGGCCCTCAGTCATATTACCACACTTTATCAGAGCCTCGCCAATGCTCATTCGGAAATGTAACAAATCCAAAGTTTTCGTAGTACCATTTCGTGACATGTCTCTTCTATACTCCAACCAAGCATTTGTTATTGCCATATCTACGGCATGAAATATCATTCTGACAGTCCATTTGCGTGTTCGCATCTTAGTTCAGTAGAGGGCGATCAAAAAATCTGCTTTGTCGACTCCACCCATAGCACTATTATATTCCTTTACAATTTCGGGTCTTCGTACTCGTATGTGAGTTTGACGGACTTTGTCCCATCTTTTTGCCGTGTCCTCTTCACCAGTGCCCACAAAATTTGAAGCTAAAACGACCGATCTGTTGTCTTTCCACTTTACTAAAACAACTCCATCTTTTGAAATGACTTCCTCAGAATATCCCCGTTCTTTGCCACTGATTTCTTTGTCACTCGAAAATGGAGGATTTCCAAATCGATTAATTCTCACTGTTCCCGCAGCAAAAATATTTTTTTGGCTTAGCACATATAATAAGTTGTAACCGGTAAAATAGTTATCAAAGAATAATCTGTAATTGTAATTGTCTGAAAATGCACATTTTCAATCCATTGAATGTCTTTCTTTTCTGTCAGTATATAATGAACGTCTTGAGTTGATTCCTCGGATCCAGTTTCTTGATTTGACTCTTCTATCTCTGTTTCGGCAGTAACAGGAAAATTTTCATATTCAAGGGGGTCTGGACTAGGATCGCCTTCACGACGTCTTAGCTGGACAGGTTCCTTTACATCAGATTCTTCATCGGTAGTCAGGGCTTCACAATCTGACAGACCCTTTTCAAGTTCCTCCAATAACTCATTATCGGTAAGGTATTTACGTCTAGTCGCTAAAAAAAATTTAATTTCCTAAGGAACTTACAGAAATAATCGGTTTTCGAATAAATGCATAATATAAATTGAAGTTTCTCACCGATTTATTAATTACTAAGTTCTATTAAATTTGACAAGTGTAATACTAAACTCATAGATCAAAACAGTAGCGGCCGAAATAACAAAAAAAAAATAATGAGCGTCTTGTCTACAAATGTATACAAAACACCAGCCTGTAATGAGTAATTTTGTCTGCATTTGTACACAGACAATTTTGAAGTCCAATTTTCAAAACTAGTCAGTAAAATACCAACAAAATAATGTAAATATCTCTCTTTTAATCCTTTTACGTTATTGCAAACCAGTTTTTAACACAATTTGACCCATAAAACCTAAAAAAAAAACGGAAAAAGGCTGTACTTACCCATAACAGGTGTCTTGAATGCAAGAAGAACAGTTACACTAGAGCATAAGTAGCAAGCATCAGAAGATGTCGCGACTTTTGCGGACTAAATTTTAGAGAACTACCCTTTGTCTATTGTGTTTAACATTCAAATGAATCATATTTCACAAGATGTCACTGCTGGTATCATTTGAATTTTGTGTGTACATTTGTACACACGGTGACTGAAAGGGTTAAGTTAGGATCTCCCTTTTTATATAATGGTTTGACTAAAACAATTTTAAGTTGATCCGGAAAAGTACCAAGAGTCATTGATCAGGTGACACAGCACTTTTGCAATTGTGGGTATTGAGACTTTGGCATTGCTTGTTGGTATCTTACTAATACCACTACTATGATTATTCTTTATTTGTTTTGACATCTCACATACTTCTATTTCGTATACTGGCTTTAAAAATATTGATTCATTGTTTCTTTTAATGTGACATTCGAATGGAAGGTGTTCAAGGTTATTCAATAAATCTGGTATGACTGACAGTAAAAAAACATTATAATCATTGGAAATATTATCTGGATTGCCCTCCATTCCAATATCACAATGTTCCCTCGTTTTTCCAGTTATCTCCTTACATATCGACCACATATTTTATATTTTGATTTATTATCGGATGACCTTATTTTATTATCATAATGTTCTGACCTTAATGCTCTCAAGATGCCGTCATATGTAGTTTTAACTTTACTATATTCTAACTTATATCTAGCATCATGCTTGGATAATGTTAGTAAAATATTTAATCTATTTTTGCATTCCTGTATTCCTGGATTATTTTTATAATAGAATTTTTAGTTTTCTCATGTAGTAATTTTAGGGGGAAACATTGATAATAGTATATTATTAACCAAGGTTTAGACAGCCATCATTATTGCCCGAGCGGCGAGTTTAAATCACGAGGAGCGAAGCGACGAGGGAATTAAGACGCGAGGGCTATAATAAGCTGTCTAAACCGTGGTTAATATATTATTTTTTCCACTACTACAAACTTTTATTTGACATTTATCTTTATAGTATTAATAATAATTATACAAAATTATAGGTAGGTATAAGTATATTTTTTAATCAAGTTACCTGCGCTTTGGAATTGGCAAAATATTTTGTTGTTTTGTCAGGTGGCTTTGTCAATGTCAATTTGTGTTCATTTGTGTCATCAGATTTCACGAGTTTTGCGTTTTTTTTAAAAATGAGCGAAGAAAATGTTAGTGATAATATTATGTGTACACCTCCCGAATAAAGGATGGAAGCAGAAAAAATGTTGATTGTATCGATATTTTACAATATCAAGTAATCTAATATGTATTGATAATTATCTGGTTGCCTAACCACAATGAATTGATGTTGTAGAATTAAAAAATCAAGTTACCTGCGTTCAAACAAAATTCGGTTAAGGTCAAAGATCGGTCAATAATGGATTTCAATGGCTTATTATTGACCATGGTCAATAATGACTTATAAGGTAGAGAAAAACGATTTCTAGCGTTAATAATCGGTCAATAATGGCGATGTTATAGGTAAGTAGTGGAAAATAGTATATTATTAACCAAGGTTTAGACAGCCATCATTATTGCCCGAGCGGCGAGTTTAAATCACGAGGAGCGAAGCGACGAGGGATTTAAGACGCGAGGGCTATAATAAGTTGTCTAAACCGTGGTTAATATATTATTTTTTCCACTACTACAAACTTTTATATGACATTTATCTTTATAGTATTAATAATAATTATAAAAAATTATAGGTAGGTATAAGTATATTTTTTTAATCAAGTTACCTGCGCTTTGGAATTGGCAAAATATTTTGTCGTTTTGTCAGGTGGCTTTGTCAATGTTAATTTGTGTTCATTTGTGTCATCAGATTTCACGAGTTTTGCGTTTTTTTTTTAAATGAGCGAAGAAAATGTTAGTGATAATATTATGTGTACACCTCCCGAATTAAGGATGGAAGCAGAAAAAATGTTGATTGTATCGATATTTTACAATATCAAGTAATCTAATATGTATTGATAATATTATCTGGTTGCCTAACCACAATGAATTGATGTTGTAGAATTAAAAAATCAAGTTACCTGCGTTCAAACAAAATTCGGTTAAGGTCAAAGATCGGTCAATAATGGATTTCAATGGCTTATTATTGACTATGGTCAATAATGACTTATAAGGTAGAGAAAAACGATTTCTAGCGTTAATAATCGGTCAATAATGGCGATGTTATAGGTTAGTAGTGGAAAAAATATATTAAAAAAAATCATTCATAAAATTATTCCACTGCTTATTCACACCATGATGTTCAACATCGTAAACCCGTATAGCCAGTGTTGTTCTTTTGAATTACTTATGAAGATCTTTGTACTCCTTTCTGAAAATACTTTTTTGTATTTAGGTTGTTTTTTGACTAAAATATTACTTTGTATGGTAATCTTTTGAGCAGTATAGTCAGATATAAAAGTGTGTATAACTGAGCTATTGAGATATTCACAATTAACAAAGATGTTATTAATACAACTAGTTGTGTTTGGCGTGATTCTTGTATTCTCAAATATGGCTTGTCTTAAATTAAAAGAAGGCATAAGCGATAGTTATTTATAGTTGCTTGTTTGTTATCCCTGTTTCTGGTTTCATTGTTTAAAATATTATATATCGTCGAGCCCTCCAGCTCATTGGTGTCATAGTCATATTATTATTTAACGGAGTACAGATTGCGCCGTTTTTTTCAATATCTTTGAACCACTACTGTTCTTTGACTCACTCATTCAATTATTACTCAACAATCAATCATGAATTTCTTTTTAGCCTGGTGAATCCAAAAAAATAACAGTCGAAGTTTTCGGCACAGCCCCGGGTGAATTCAAGCAGGAATTCTGGATCAAAACTGAACCGCTTAAGAGAATCTTTATCCAAGGAAATTTTGTGGTGCCGTCTCTAACGGTTGACTACCCATTGGGGGACAGGAATTTTTTAATTCTCAACTTTCCTAAAACATTTGTCGGGGTGCGACAGCAACGGAACGTTGTGATAAAAAATCACAGTTCTACAAATGCCGTGTTTTGCGTTATGGGGCGAACACAGGAAGGAAAATGCGTAAGTAACATTTTATTAGTCTACTACGAGTAAGTAACGGCCAGTTCTAGAGAAGTTCTAGAGTTTTTTCAACATAAAAAAAAAATTATCTTGCAAAAATTCGCGCAACAAATAAGATAATCATGAATGGTACCTTTTTCAATTACAGCAATTATTATTCTACACACATAAAATACTAATCTTCTGAAATACATTTGACAACATTAACAGCGCGAAAATAAAGCAAACCAAGAAGCCCTCGAGAACGTCTGGCTATAGTACTGTTCCTTGGCATACTTTAAGATCAGTCTAAAAATGCTTTTGTAGTTGTTAAAGCAAGTGACCAAAAATATATTACTTAAATAAAATTTTCTTATGGCATGAGGAGCCCTAAGACTTGTAGAGGAGCTTTTAATTCCCTGGGTAATCCAGGGCTGCCTTTTTTCATTTTAATTTGTTTAAAGAAAACGACTTGTTAAAGGTATAACTATAATCTTCAAATAGAAAGAAGTCTATAAATCCGAAGATCCGATAATATTTTCATAATAAAAACAGAAAGCGAAGAACAGATACTAAATACAGGTGTCCCACAGGGATCTGTTCTCGGACCACTGTTATACTTGTTATACGTGCACAATCTGAAATTCACCAACCTGACAGCAAAATATTTCAAATTTGCAGATGACACAGTGCTAATATATTCTGGAGAAAGTGAAAAACAACTTGAAGAAACTGTGAATAGTGATCTAGTTAAGTATTTTAACTGGCTGTGTTACAATAAACTTTCTTTAAACGTCCAGAAAACAGTATTTATGGTTATTAGGCAGAAAAGTAAACCACCGTGCAATCCCCAAATCAAAATTAATGAAACAAATATCAAAAGAGTTACTGAATATAAATACCTTGGACTAACTATCACAGATAATCTATCCTGGAAAAACCACGTAAATGGTGTGATAAACAAAATAGTTCCTATGTTGGGCTCTATTAGAAGATGTGCTCACCAACTCAATAAAAAATCTGGACAGCTTCTCTACAACAGTTTTATAGAGCCACATATGCGATACCTAATGCCCTGCTGGGGAAATACATGTACTAGACAGTTGAATCAGCTCCAAAGACTACAAAACAAAGCGATTAAAGTGATATTCGGGATGAATTACTACACGCCCAGTGAGGAAATATATAAAAAAGTGACATACCTGAAAATAAATCAATTGAAAGTATTTGAACAAACCAAACTAATACATGATATACAAAATAATAAACTTAAAACCAGTGTAAAACTACAAAATAACAGACAATTCTACACATACAACACAAGAACAAACCATGAATTAAGAAATTCATATGCTAGAACTAAAAAGGGACAGGACTCACCAATATATAGAAGTATACAGGAATATAATAGGATTCCACAAAGAATACTCCATGGAAATACCAAGAAACTGACGTGCAATATTAAGAAATATATAAAGGAAAATAGAGTATAGACATTTAAGTGGCAGGATAAAGAAATATAAACTACATTTTTTTGCCTTTCGGAATAACTTTATTTCAATGTTAATAATTATACCATACAATTTGTAGGCCTCGGTGCCAGTTTTATTGTAAACTGTTTTGAGGTCAATAATAAATTATAATTTAAAAAAAAAATACTGCCTCATGGTCAGATAATCTGTTGCAGTCCAGGTCCATATCAAAGTTTTGTGCAAACGTAGTCGATAAGAGCAGCGTAATGTTGGGTTATACGCATAGACACGGATAAGTGCATTCTCAGGTTGAGGGACTTAAAAATACTGCTCAGCGACTAAGCAGGTGACGACAACTAATGGCGCACGAAAAAAAATTGTGATTTTTACTACAACTGTAGATAAATTTACAAATTGTTGTAAAAATAGGGACAACAAAAATTTGTTATGAATTTCTATATCATATTGTTTCTTTTTTTTGAACAAATTGTCGAACTAACTGACACAAGTTGTACCAAAAATTATACAACAAGTTGATGAATTTAAAATTATTGTAAAATAATAGTTTGGCACTTTATGCCATAAGAGTTTATAAATAATGCACACATGTTTTAAGGAGACATTAAAATGTCTTGTTAACAATTTAACAATATTTTGTTGGATGGGTAGTTCTCACGAAATATTGTTAATCGATGTTCATCGCAATTTTTTGGTGCATAAATATGATTAATATTTCTATATTGTAATGTTTTGAGACCTAAACACAATTATAATGGATAAGAAATGGCGGAAATTAAAAAAAAATATATTTCAAGAGCAAGTTTTTTCCCCGGAAACATCAAAAATATCACCTCCGTGACTGTTCCTCTGCTTAGTCGTAATGTCGTATCCTTGTAAATATAGCTTTATAGAATATTGGTACAGCAAATTTCCAAAATATTATCCATATTAAACATGTAACAATGCAGCCATGATCGAATGTTAGTGAAAAAATAATCGAAGTTTGAATTATATTAATAAAAGTCGATGTTCCTGACTGTATGTCTCACCTCCGTGAAGCAACTTTGTTATTTGGCTCTTTACTCGAAAGATGGCAGTACCGGCCTCTTCGATCGCGTGGCGTCGTAAAATGATCCGCCGGTGTTACTGATCAGTAAAGATCTGGCGTTGGAGGTGAACGGACAGCTTCTTCGCTTACCCAAGGTATAGATACTTGCATGAGAAATTCGAGATTTTCACTTCCGTGAAGACAAAATACAAGGTAGGGAATTATTTTATTTGATTAATTTTTATATAAATGTAGTAAATTGTTGAATGTATGAAATGTGTTAAAATTTTATTTTCAAATAATTTATTTAAAACGAGATATCTCATAAAAACCTAAAATTTTCTCACTTCCGTGAATCTAACCTCCGTGAATATGATAATTCACGGAGGTGAGATAGACTTCACGGATGTGATATTAGTATATTGTTCCTCTTTTCAGAACATGAATTCTACTCATAAAATAAAAAAGAAAAAAAAACGACTGCAAATCATGAAGAACAGAAAAGAAGGCAACGAGAAGCTATGAGAAAATTCCGTGAAGCACGAAAAAATGATCCTGAAATATATGAAGAGGAAAAACGAAAAGAACGAGAACGTTATTATAAAAGAAAGAAAGAAGGTAAAATTAAACCTAGGGTCGCCCGGGGTGATTGTGACATGTTTTTACTAAAATTTAAATATTTTTTTTCATAATTTCGACATATTTCTTGTTTTGCAGTTTTATTATTTAAAAGGAATAATATCTAGTTGTTCTATTTTCAGTTTTTTAGTTCTTCAGGATCAATTTCTATGGATCTTTTGTAAAGGACTGTTTTAAAAATTTGACAGCGTGTGTCACATTCACCCCGAGAAAAGGGGTGAATGTGACATACAGTGGGGCGAATGTGACAGGGGGAGAAAATAAGTGAATATGTCAAAATATTACGTCATTTATTAAAAATTTAATTACATTTCAAAAACATCAACTTTTTTTGGAAACTTGACCTGAATTCGCTGTCCAGATTTTACTACTTCTGGACTTGGAAGTATTCCTAAAATTTGCTGGTAGGAAATATATGAAATGTCTTCTTCAACGAATTTAAAGTAAACCTTATCATTACCAACTGATCGCAAGCCCATGACCTTTACTTCTTCTTCATTGTCCATTTCAGCCTGGATGCAACATACATATCTATAGCAATTTTGATTTTTTTTTCCTGCACCAAACCGGACTAACACGAATGTGTTACTGATGATATTTTTCTCATCAGCAGGCGCAAGCTCCTGAAAGCCCTCCTCAATATTCAGAGATGCAGATATCCCAAAAGGTGTCCTTTCATCTTCATTACCTTGGTCTTCGTCGAGGTCTTTGTCCATATTATTTCTCCTAGCGATTTTAGAGGTCTTTTTGCTTTGTAATTTTATATGTTCTTTTTTTTCTTTAAGTTGCTCTAAATAGGATTCCCTTGTAATTATCTCTGAATCATTTATTCGGCGTCTTATTTTTTTTGCATCATGAGAAGTTTGCCGAATTCTCTTAAGCATAATATTTTCAAATGATTTGGTTAGTGGTGTCAGTTTTGGAAATTCGTTTTTAAGCTCATTTTCTGGAAGTTCAGGGTTATCATTCTGGCTCTGATTTACTGCATCTGGTAAAGTGGAAGTCGATGGTCTATCAGGTTTATTTCCAGGATTAAAATACAACTGAGCGGAGGAAACGGTTGCTTTTTCTACTTGATTTAATGGGGTTGACGATGATTCCGGAACAAATGTCTTCCATGGTGAATTGTTTTGGTTGGACTGACACATTTGCCTCTTAAAACGTTGAAGCTTCTCCGGGTTAAAATTGGATTCGTCGATAGCATTCTGGTTTACTCCCAAATGTTCATCATAAATGCCAGTCTTTTTAAAACCGCTTTTAATTGCTGATGAGCTTAAGTTTCTCCATACTTTTCCTAATATATTAGCAAATTCTGATTTAGAAAGTTGTCTTCCAAAATTATTTCTTGCCCAATGAGTCAGCAACTTATCCCATTTTACCTTCAACCCCCTAAATACGGCAACATCTAAAGGTTGAAGGAGGTGGCTCATATGCGGAGGCAACTTTAATATTGTTACATGGTTAGCAATAGCCAATTCAATAAGCTGAACGCTAACATGTGACAGGTGTCCATCATAGATTAACACACATGGAGTAGATACATTTTTTAAAAAAACTTCTTTAAACCAATTTAAAAAAACCTTTTCCGTCATCCATCCCTTTTCTGACACAAAGTATGAAGTATTTGGAAAGGACTCATTTCCGCCAATCATTGAGCTCCATAGTCTTTTTCCTTTATGGACAATTGTAGGAGGTAAGAATTCTCCATTTGCGTTGACGCATGCTAAAACTGTGGTACTAGTACGACCAGTGCCTCCAGTTACCCTTTTTGCTGGCTTTCCTACACTGCATACTATTTTGGTACTTGACGGATCACTATTCATGCCGGTTTCATCAGCATTCCAGATTCTATCAGGTTTTCCCAAAATATCATTTTCGATCAAAATTGACTCTAACTTCTGATAGAAATCGTTAACAATAAACGGATCATCCGATTGACGAGCTCTGGAACCTTCTAACCTCTCTGGCTTCTTAAGAGAAAGGTTATGGCGCTTTTTAAACCCTATCCACCAATCGTCTCCGGGTCGACTGTCTTTAAAACGAGTTTTAATATTGTTTTCTATGGCAAATTCTTTGACGGCATCTTTAACCTCTTCTTTAGATAATCCAAGTCTCCAAGAATTCATAATATTCAAAATCTTTACTAAATATAGTTCATGGCGTTTACTCAAAGAAGTCTTTTTATTGCTTATTTGACACTGAGAAGTTGAGGGCCTTGGATTTTTCCCTTTCCATCCAGTTAGTTTTAAAATAAGGGTCGACCTCGGTATTTTGTATACTTTGGATGCTTGTAATTGAGATATTTCTCCCTTTTGAACAGCATCGATGGCTCGTTCCATAGCATTCTTTGACCACCGTCGTCCCTCACCCCATTCTCTATTTTTTCGTTTATATCTTCGAGGCATTGCGTCTGAAATAATAATAAGCTCTAATATAAAAATGTATTTAAACATAAATTTGTGAGCATATTTTAATGTGCATTTATATGTCACAATCACCCCGAGGAAGGATGTCACATTTACCCCACACATGCAAAATGGCTGGGGTGAGTGTGACACCACTGATTTTCAGATCAAAATTAAAAAATATATCTAAACTTTATTTTACCTGTAAAACACTGTTTACTGACCTGCTCACACAATAACAACAATCACTTTCTTTAATAGTCGGTATTTGTTAAAATCTATTTTGCATAAAGCAAGAAATAATTCGTGTTATTGAAATATTTGCACAGCTGCAATAATAAGACGTTTCACAGCGATCGCGAATAGGAAATGGCGTCTAAATTAATTATGTCGGTAAGGATGGTTTCTTCTTCGACATGACCCGCGAAAATTTAAAATTTGTAAAACGAGTTTTTATTAGGTTTACACTGCCACATTGACCCCATTGTCACATTCACCCCGGGCGACCCTATTAGTGAGATGTCTGATAGAGAAAAAAGGATACAAAGGAAAGATTGGAGATCTCGTAGTAAATTATACTATGAAAGAAAAATTCAAGCACAAAGAATTGAAGACCGATTAAGAGAAGATTCACCACCACAGACTCCTACCTCGGAAATATCACAAGAGAAATATATCCCAAACAATAACGATGGAAGAGTGAAATAAGGAAAAATAAAAAGAAAAAAACACATTAAAAAACTGAAAAATAAAATTGGCATCTTAAAAATAAAATTGCTCAAAGAAACCAATAAAAAAAACAAATACAGAATGCGCTTGAAAAGAATTAAAGAGACAAAAAATAGGAATTCTCCTACTGAAAGTGTTAATACTCTGGTTAAAGGTCAACAGGTCAGTCCAGAAATTAAAAAAGAATTATTGTTCTCCGCTGTTATTAAAAAACAATTCAATAAGAATTACCAAAATTTAAAAAGAACACGGGACAAACGGAAGTTTTGGAATTTTATTTCTGGGAAAGTCGTGAAAAAATATAGGCAGAAAAATTGTCTAAAAGTTGTCACCGCAGCTTTTTTAACGGACAGTAAAATAAATCGTAAGAGAAAATCAAATGGGGAAGATCTCATACAACAAATAGCTAGTGTCCTTGAAACAGATGAGTGTAGCAGATTATGCCCAGGGAAGAATGAGTATGTAAAAAAAAATAAAATTAAGAAACAGAAAAGAATTCTAAACCACTCTTTAAGAGTTTTGCATCGGAATTTCATGGCACATAAAAATATTCCTATCAGCTATGCAACCTTTTGCCGATCAAGACCATTCTGGGTTGTTCAACCCAAAGTAGAAGACCGAAATACGTGCCTTTGTATTACACACACAAATGTTATGCTAGTCGTCAAAAAACTTAGATCCGTGAATATTATAAAAGAAAATACTCCTCACGAGTTATGCATAAGTCTTTGTTGCGCAGGCGATTCTTTGAAGGAAAAGTGTTTAGAACGAAAATGCAAAGATTGTATGAACAAGACTATTGTTACTTCCAATGAGTGGGAACCGGCCGATACTTTAGTTTATGAAAAATGGATCAGTAAACGAGTTAAAATGATAGTAAAAGGAGTAGAAAAAATATGTTTGAGAACGGTCAAAGAGAAAATAGTTAGTACCAAAGTTTTTGTAAGTTATTGATTGATCACTAATATAAACAATAACGTCTCCATTCTAGCTTAATCCATAGCACTATCTGCTTTTCAAAAAGTGACTAAGAACGATTTATTTATCGTTCAAACAAGTTATTTCCACCTCCGTTAATTTCCTCTCACATCCGTGAAAGATTTTTTTTGGCATTTGATGAAACAAAATTGTTCTGCATAATATTTGTATAAATATTAACGTCTTCTTTCTTATCGTAAGCGTGAAAAATTCCTTTTTTGTACGAAATTTTGGTATATTTCACCTCCGTGAATTTCATTTCATCTCCGTGAATGCCGTTTTAACGAAAATCTCGTTTTTCCAAAAAATACCCATTAAAGTGTTGAACCGTGGGCACAAGAGTGCTATAAATATATTTTTGGTAGGGAATATACCAAAATATATTCAATATCATTAAGTTTATTTTCTTGAAAACTGAAATGTGAATTATTAACGTTTGGTGAGAACTACCCGGATATACTTCAATATACTATTACAGGAAAAGTTTAAATGTCTTGATAAACATTTCACAACTATTTGTTGGAAATGTTTTGTTAAACATTTCACAACAATTTGCAGGAAATGCCTTACAGATTCTAACGGAAGAGACAGAATTTATCTCAGAATCTCTGTTTCCGATGGTAGTATGCTTACACTACTGCTACCTGTAGACCGATTTCGAACTCTTTGGTTCTCGGGCACAGGGCACAATTATAACAAGTAGAGGTGTGTCGTTCACGAACGATTCGTTCAAAACGAACGAATCACTTCATTGAATCAAAAGAATTAATTCATCGTTCCTAAAAGATTCGATTCTTTTTTGATTCACCAAGTCAGGAATAATTTAAAGAATTGACGAATCAAAGTCGCACTTCGCTCACTTACCTGAAACTCGAAAAGGCAATTCACCAGTTCAGTAATTCACCCGTTCGTAAGTCCGCAGTTCGAACGATCGAGCTCGAGAGTTTTGGTCTGACGGCCGTCGCTCGGCAATGCGTGATTCTTCCATTTTCATGATGTAGAGGAAGACAGCAGTTTAATTAGGCACGCAAAGTGCAGTAGAAGGAAAAGAGATAAATGTATGGGATGAAGTATTTGATTTGTTCGGTTTTTATTTGATTATTTTTTTTATAGTGCTACTGTACAAATGGTTGAAAAATTTTAATAAACAATAAAAGAATATTATTTTTGGATAGGAATCTATTTATTATTCATTCCAGACATTTCAGGAACGTAAACATTGGGCTCAACATGTGCGTATTTTGTTATCACTTATGGCAAAATCTTCATAACAAACGACTGGCTGTTATTTAAACAAACATCGATTCAGCATTTTCCCGTTTAAAACGTGAAATTATTTAAAAGTAGGTAAGTGAATCATTTGGGAACGAATCTTTTTAACTGAATGAATCAAATGAATTGAGTCACCAAAAAGAATCGAACTTTCCACCTCTAATAACAAGTGAGCATACCGAATACCGACCGTTGGAAAATCGAAACAGCTTAAAGCTGCGATATTGTTCTGCGTAGGCAGTACAATATAGGCAGCGCCATCTTCCAGCAGTCTCTAGCAATCTAAAGTACTAAAGTTGTTAATAAAATTAAAGATTTTTATATTTTGATATGTATTAATCTTCAAGATTGTTTAAGTTTCTGCAACAAATTATTTTAAATTACACATTTTAAAGTAGTGTAGTAAATACTGCAAATTGTTGAAGATTTTTATATTTCGATATGTGTAAACCATTACGGTTCTCCAACAAATTGTTTTAAATTTCACATTTTAAGCTAGTGTAGGAAATACTACAAAATATTAATTTGTAAATGTACATGGTAATTTGAACCAAGATTGTAAATAAATATATATTAATATATATTAAAAATTTTCATATATTGATAGGATGATAGGTATTAATCTTGAAAATTGTATAAGTTTCTGGAACAAATTGTTTAAATTACACATTTTAAGCCAGTGTAATAAATACTGCAAATTGCTGGAAATTTTTAAATTTCGATACGTATAAAACCTGACAATTAAAAATTTTCGACGAAAGATCGATGATATCGCTCATTCAGTTTTAGCTCTCAATAACGTTTGAGATAAATTATTTTTAATAAAGGAAAAAAGTCGTAGAGTGACTGAATCTTGGACCCTCTCGTAAAACTTAAACATCTAACATTTGAATTCATAGTGACGGATTGATTACAGTTGCTTGAGGAAATTATACAGATATTATCAAGTATTATTTTATAGCCGCTAAGAGATGCACAACAAAAAGATATAAACTACAAGCAGTTTTATGTTAACCCAACAGAAGGGAGATTGCATTCTCATCAACAATACATTATGGGCATTACGTAAGTTATATTTTTGAGCTCAATTTTGCATCCGAGAAACACCACAGTGCGAGTTGTATAACTTTCACTTGGGTGCGATTTTTCAGATTTGTTCCACAAAATCCCAGAAACCGACCAGATTACTATATTTGTTCCTTAATAGTGGACGCGAAAAGATGTAGAGTTGGCAACACATCTAAACCGATAGGTATTCCTCCTTAATCTAGGTTACAAAAACTAAAACGATCTAATTTGTTTGAACTTTTTAGAACCCCACATCGAACCTTACAGTTCTGGAACTTCTCCACTGTTGGGTAAATGATTCTTTTAATCGCACAATTAAAAATGTTGTAATAATTGTCAGCGTTATTCAGATTTCGAAAATTTGACGATGCCGACGGTTTTGTTTTGTAGATGCTATATCCGTTATAAGTTGCGATGAACATAGCGACCCTGAGGAAGAAGTTATGCCCTCAACGAATAAGGTCACTATACTGTTGTATGGCGAAGTAGAAATACCGAATATAACTATAAAACCGAAGAAATTACATTTAAATAATCTTAGAGTCAATGAGTGTCATGTAGAGCCACTGAAGATCCTAAATAACTCGAAAACGCTTCCACTTATAATAAAGTATAATAAGGTAATTGGTACTAGTGATTTTTATTTGTAATTTTTTTCATTCGTGTTTGCACGTCTCTGTATCCGAGAGGACAGTTAATGAGTAATCCTGTTTATTGTTAGTGCTCAAACAATAATAGAGCATACGTATAACATCTATGTATTATGGATAAATGACTTTAAAAGAACAGACTAAATCGACGGTCCATAATAATAGGTCTCCGTGGTATGGATCAAATTAGATGTTCGCTTGATGAGTTCTCTATTTAAACAATTCTTTCAATTATTATAGATAGCATGTGTAGAAATGGAACCCAAAACTATACTGTTGCCACCAAGCCAAGAAGTCGACATCACTCTGAGACTGAAGCCTAGCAAAATGGGCGACACAATCATAAACATAATTTTCGACGTGTTATATCGCCAACATGAGCAGGTATACAATATCGAAACCGTCACCTTGAACGTGTTTTATACCAGCCAACACACCGAACATCTCAAATTGTTAAAAAGAAGGGAAGCGCAATTTACACTAGGCATAACGCCCCTCATTACCAATGAGGTGGGCTACAAAGTGGACGATGTTAGATTTAATAGTAAAATTGAGAAGCCCAGACAGGCTGTCGTGGATCAAAAATGGCTGGCCCTTGACAAGAACAATGATGCGTTGATTGCTTTTCCGAACGATAGACCGAAGTGTTTGAGGCCTTGGAGAAATCCCGTTCCGTAAGTAAATACGAAAATAACACTAACTAGGGGGTCATCCTCCATAATCTGTATTATTAAGTTTGAGGTTTACTCTCAACATGTTTTAAATGTATAAACATCAACCTTCAGGCGATTCCTAGACCGAGCCGAACAATACAATAAACATAATAGGTAGTGGTCTTGATGGTTAGTTAAAATTTAAAAATCATCGAAGTTTACAACATGATTCTACGAAGAAAACACAACATTTCCCTATGAGGAGCATCTGACTAGTAAAGGGAATGGAATTATTACTATAGTAATGTTAAAATTTAGAAATTTATAACAAGGTGGTGGATCAGTATCATCCCTTTGGACAAGAGAAATACAAAATTTAAATTTTGTTGACCCTCGAAGGGTATTTGGTACAGTTAATATAAGTTTCTTTAGAGAAGGAGTTTTAACACTAAAAAAACACCTGGGCTTCTAAATTTATTTAAAAAAAAAGAAAATGAATGTACCAAATATGAAACATAAGACTAAATTTCAAACCCTTGAGGGTCAACAAATTATCAACTTCAATATTGTGTTCTGTTATCCTCGTTAAAATTGTTTAAAGTTGTAAACTTTCAAGGTTTAAAATTTTTAAAATTTGAACCAACAGTCAAGACTTATTAAGTCTAGACAACTCCTAAAGATGGATGTGTTTGCATCTGAAACAAACCCTTAGTTTAGTAATACAGATTGTGGAGGATAGAGGGTGAGTACGCGCGAAAACAATGTGCAAAGACCCATATGTTCTTATCCGATTTTCATTTGTTTTCAAATTATATCAAAGAAACAAAATTTCATACTATGCCATATAAATATGTATATTATGTGAGAAACTTGGTCTCTATCCACTAGCTAAGACTCTATACAGGGTGTACGGAAAATACGTATACAACGTTTGACGACAGACTCCTGACGTCAAAATAGGTCGATCTAAGCCGACTTAGTTTTATCCAAAATTGTCTCGTTTAGCCGGTAAAGGGCGTCAAAAATTTGTAAAAATATTGGTTTTTCCTAAATTATGTGAAAACCTTCCAATCGATTTTAATGATCTTTAGTATGTAGACTAAGGGCCGGTACTTTTGATACTGATTAACTCATTTGATAGACGATTAAAATAATCATGGTTTCCAATGTGCCAAAACCAACATATTTATATTGACATTGACACATTCAAAACCCTGATTATTTTAATCGTCCGTCAAATGAGTTAATCAGTGTCAAAAGTACCGGTACCTATACTATAAGATGACGTTTTTTGGTAGTATAGTCACCGGCTGTAAATAAGTGGAAGTGTTATAAAAGTGATATAATACGTGAACATTTCTCCTGATTTTTTTATATCAACGGCGTTATGACAACCCAGATATTTTTGTCGAGTGACTGGATGTATTTAGAAGCTATTTTACCTCTTCAATATTTTTCGTTGGATGAGCTGTTTTGCCAGAAAAAAAATATTTACAATTACCTGCAAATAAATAAAGTTGGAAGTATGTGTTTAAAATATTGTAAGAAACTAAGTAGAACGAAAACATTATTTAAGCAAATGCGTAAAATGACCGCCATATTGCTGAATACACTTATTAACACTTCTTAAAAAATGATATTGGACCCTATTTAATGTCCCGGGGTTATATTAAAATGGTTGCCTGCATTTAAAATCCGCGTCAATAAATCATGGCGTGTGTTTGCCGGAGTCTTGTAAACTTCTGTTTTAATAGCGCCCCACAAAAAGAAGTCACACATATTTAACTCCGGAGAACGTGTTGGCCATTTTACCTGGCCCCTTCCAATCCATCGGTTGGGATATTGGTGGTGTAAGTATTGCCGAACGGCAACGGAAAAATTGGGCGAGGCACCATCATGCATATACCACATTTCCCTCCGAAGTAAAAGGGGCAAATTTTCCAGAAGAATTGGTAATGTGTCTTGCAAAAAATTTAAATAAATATTTCCATCTAACCTGGAATAACAATAGGATCGATAAGGTAGCGATCAATAATACCTGCCTAAATATTTAATTTAAATTGATGCTGATGATGTGCAACTTTAATGGCATGTGGATTTTCACCGGAATAAATATGTTCGTTGTGCAGATTGGTTACTCCAGATGTTGTAAAGCACGCCTCGTCAGTAAACAATATTTTTCTACAAAAATTTGGATCACGGATTCGTTTGTTTCTAGTAAATTGACAAAATCTAAGCCGCATGGGGGGATCAGTCGGTACAAGTTCCTAGACTTTTTGCACGTGATGGATGTAACAACTGTTTTTTTTAAAACCTCACTGACAATCGTTTTAGGAACATGTAACTCACGTTCTAAGCGACGGGTACTGGTACTGGGTTCTTCTTCAACTCTTTCCAGAATGTTCTCTTCTGTTTCCACAGTTCGAGTTGTTCGCATACGACCCCTGCCTTCAAATTTTTTCTCAAAACTGCCCGTTTCCCGAAAATGACGCTCGATATTGGCAAATATTTGGTGGTTTGGTATTTCACCTTTAGGAAATCTGTCCATGTAAAGCCTAACACTCTAACGCCCATTTCCTTGACAAAACCCGTATACCAGGAGCATGTCAACCTTCTCAGAGTTCGTATAATTTTCCATGTTTAAAGCTGGATTTATAAACTCGAAAAGTTGGCGAGGTTGAGGTTCAGTTGGTGTTGGAAATAGGAGTTCAATTTAAACTAAAGGGAACACTCAATTCTATTTATACACTCGTTCATGTTGTTCATGTAAAGCTCATGTAAGGTTCGAAAACTCCCCGGGTAGTTCGAGATAATCAATTTTTATGCTCGGAATTCGGAATATCTAACCTTACAACTTGACCATAACTTCAACCTCACCAACTTTTCGAGTTTATAAATCCAGCTTAATGGTAAAATTAACTTGTAATTCAAGAATGTTGATCGTATACTTTAGTCAATTTCATGGACTGGTGACAATTTGTCAATAATTGTCAAATTTTTAAATGCCATGGCAACAAGGTCACTAAAAAAATTATTGTTACAGGTAATTTGATTTTAATTTTAATACTAATGTTAATAATTGATGTATGCAGGTAATAGTAAATATTTTTTTTCTGGCAAAACAGCTCATCCAACAAAAAGTATTGAAGAGGTAAAATAGCTTCCAAATACATCCAGTCACTCGACAAAAATATCTGGGTTATCATAACGCCATTGATATAAAAAATCAGGAGAAATGTTGACGTATTATATCACTTTTATAACACTTCCACTTATTTACAGCCGGTGACTATACTACTAGAGAACGTCATTTTAGAGTATTAGTCTACATAATAAAATTAAAATCGATTAGCAGGTTGTCACGTAATTTAGGAAAAACCAATATTTTTACAAATTTTTGACGCCTTTTATTGGCTAAACGAGACAATTTTGGATATAACTAAGTCGGCTTAGATCGACCTATTTTGACGTCAGGAGTCTGTCGTCAAACGTTGTACACGTATTTTCCGGACACCCTGTATAATAAGAATTAACCAAATTATGCTAAAACATCTATTCTCTGGGTTATATGCCCCAACAAGCACTGAATTATAAAGCAAAATTTGGCGTATTTTGACTAACACTGTTAGTACTAAAATACAAACTCAGAGTGCAGAAACTAGCGGAGAGTCAGCAAGCGGCTAGAGACCAAGTTTTAGGTTCAGATGTTATTGTAGCATTGGAAAGCTTACCTATCTCGCACAACTCGGATAAATAGGTTTCTATTAGGATTACTCTGATGTGGAAACCGTTGACGATATTTTACAACAGCAGCTGAGTAGAGGAAAACTAAGAGAGCTGGATCAGGTGGTGCTGGTGGTGCTGGTGGTGCAACTAACCCAGGTGGTGCAGGTGGTGCGTTTTACGATCTAACCCGGGTGGTTCGGTGGTGCGTTTTATGATCTAACCCGGGTGGTTCGGTGGTGCGTTTTATGACCTAACCCGGGTGGTTCGGTGGTGCTGTTTTACGAGATCAGTGGTGCTGGTGGTGCTGTTTTACGAGACCAGTGGTGCTGGTGGTGCTGTTTTATGATCTAACCCGGGTGGTTCGGTGGTGCGTTTTATGACCTAACCCGGGTGGTTCGGTGGTGCGTTTTATGACCTAACCCGGGTGGTTCGGTGGTGCTGTTTTACGAGACCAGTGGTGCTGGTGGTGCTGTTTTACGAGACCAGTGGTGCTGGTGGTGCTGTTTTACGAGACCAGTGGTGCTGGTGGTGCTGTTTTACGAGGCCAGGTGGTGCTGGTGGTGCTGGTGGTGCAACTAACCCAGGTGGTGCAGGTGGTGCGTTTTACGATCTAACCCGGGTGGTTCGGTGGTGCGTTTTACGATCTAACCCAAGTGGTTCGGTGGTGCGTTTTATGATCTAACCCGGGTGGTTCGGTGGCGCGTTTTATGATCTAACCCGGGTGGTTCGGTGGTGCGTTTTATGACCTAACCCGGATGGTTCGGTGGTGCTGTTTACAAAATAACCCGAAATTAAACCCGACTTTTTACGACCTAACCCGGATGCTTTCGCGAGGCGGCTTCTTATCTAACCCTAATTTGAACCTGAATATTTATGAACTGACCCGAGATAAAACCCGACTTTTTATGATTTAACCTTAGTGAAACGCCGCTGCCCCAGAACTCTGTCCATATTCCTCTACTGTGTTAATTTATGCGGGTAATAAAACCGACAAGGGTCGGATCGGCCTGCATACTTATAGAGGTAAAAAACCGCTTTAGAATGTTTTTGGTATATCTTTTTTAGATAATTTTGGGGGAAATAATTTGCCTGAGATGCCAATTAAAAAAGCCTACATTTAATTGTATTTTAGATTCTTGAATTTTGTACATGGATTAAAAATCTACTATTTCTTGAAATTGTATACATTATGTTAGATAATTATTAATATAATGTTATTAAGACTTTGTAAATATCTGTAAAAACTGTTCTAAATCGTGTCATTTCTGAAAATTGTATACTGAGTGATTAGAATTTAGTAAAAAATTAAAAAAATGTTTTAATGTTATTAAGACCTGTGAAAATTTGTAAAACTGTACAGAATTGTATTATTTTCTGAAAATGATATACTGAGTGTTTAGAATTTAGTAAAAATTAAAAAAATGTTTTAAATTTGTTAAATCATGTGAAATCTTGTATAAAATGACTAGAACCGTTCTTAATCATGTCATTTCTGAAAATTGTATACTGAGTGTTTAGAATTTAGTAAAAAATTAAAAAAAAATGTTTTAACGTTATTAAGCCCTGTGAAACTTTGTAAAAAATGACTAAAACAGTCGCAAATCGTCCTATTTTCTTAAAAGTGTATACTGAGTGTTTAGAATTTAGTAAAAATTAAAAAAAATGTTTTAAATTTGTTAAATCATGCGAAATCTTGTATAAAATGACTAGAACCGTTCTTAATCATGGCATTTCTGAAAATTGTATACTGAGTGTTTAGAATTTAGTAAAAAATTAAAAAAAAATGTTTTAACGTTATTAAGCCCTGTGAAACTTTGTAAAAAATGACTAAAACAGTCGCAAATCGTCCTATTTTCTTAAAAGTGTATACTGAGTGTTTAGAATTTAGTAAAAATTAAAAAAAATGTTTAAATTTGTTAAATCATGTGAAATCTTGTATAAAATGACCAGAACCGTTCTTAATCATGGCATTTCTGAAAATTGTATACTGAGTGTTTAGAATTTAGTAAAAAATTAAAAAAAAATGTTTTAACGTTATTAAGCCCTGTGAAACTTTGTAAAAAATGACTAAAACAGTCGCAAATCGTCCTATTTTCTTAAAAGTGTATACTGAGTGTTTAGAATTTAGTAAAAATTAAAAAAAATGTTTTAAATTTGTTAAATCATGTGAAATCTTGTATAAAATGACTAGAACCGTTCTTAATCATGACATTTCTGAAAATTGTATACTGAGTGTTAAGTATTTAGTGAAATGGTGGCTATTTAGTTAATTCGTGACTTGTTTTGTACAGATTCTTTAGCATTTCTTAAGAACCGAAAAAGAAAACAGAAAAGAAAAAAATAAAAGAAAAAAACAACTCCAAGTGTCTTTGCGAACAATCGGCAATAAAATAGAGTATTTCAGTTTTTAATTTTTGGTAAATAAAAGTTGGTTAGATTAATAGTCTCTGTGAATATAATAACATAAACAAAGTGATATGCCGTAAATTTAGGAGTACAGTATAAATTATGCCTCTATTAAAATATACCGCAATAACTAACTGCCAAAGGATTTTTGATATTTTGAATATATTTGATGCTCATAGCATTATCACATTTCCAAAGGCTCTAAATTTTAGAAAAATGTTCTAATAGAATATGTCTATCAATATAAAGTAAAGGTATTGTTAGGTTTTTTTAAAAAAATACGACCTACAACAGTCTCTGCTACAGCATGGCTGACTCTGTAGAAACTTCTGTGAAACCATAATAATTATATCAATAATCGAGTTGTCGTTATGATAATATTTTCTTCCAATATCCGACTCCACTATCCATAAAAGTTATGTTAGGAAATTCATAATTGAGCGCATTGTAATTTTTTAAAAAGAAATTCACTTCACACACAAAGATGTAGCCATTCAATCCATGAAAATAATGCAAGTCAGTATGCGTATGTTATGGCTAACTGTTTAAATGTCTATTCCTTCCACGTTTATCGGAAGAAATACTTTTTTTATACTAGCATTTTAGTTGAAAATAAGATCATAAATCATCTATACAAAACAAGCGTCCCTTATGGATTTGAACGAAAATCATAGATTCGACTATTTTCATGAAAAATAAATCTAAGTACGGAATAATGCAGGAAGATTATCTATTTTCTTGGTTTAGAAAGTGTTGTAGTTAAGATTTATAACTTAGGAATAAATAAATTATTATTAATCTTTTCGACCTATTTCTCTTGCATATTTAATTTCTTTGATAGTAAGAACTAATCTTTTTATTTTACAAAGTAAAAAAAAAGCTAAAGATCGACGTTGTCAGTCAGGTATAAGAACTGATTTAACACGATGGTTTTTGTACAAACGTTCACATACAATTGTATGCTTTTTAACCGATTATGTCGGAAAAAATGACGATTTATAGATTAGATATTTAGACGAAGAGCTAACCTTCTCAATAAAGTATTGATTATTGCCCTGCTAGCTAGACAACACTTTTTATGTTAGTCAAAAAAAAATTTTTTTTTTCGGACGCTATTACAGATTTCATCGTTAACTAACAAACATTAAGACCAAAAAATTAGCGTGCAAGATGAAATGTATAGGTTCACTTCATTTCTACATTATTTTACAACTCTCAATCGCATTAAAAACAAGATCGAATAAAAAATAACTCATGACATATGGACGAAAAATGTTTTTCGGGCTATTTAGCTTAGCGACCGCATTACGTCTGAAATACTACATTTTTCGAGCTTATAACATAATTTACTATTTTAACGTTAAAATAGGGGAAATGATGTATCAAAATGGATACTTTTTTTGTCGGTCACGAGATTATAGTTTCTTTTAAAATGAACTCTAATATTTACAACACAAATTATCCTTTAAACCACATTAGTTTAAAACTCGTCTGTCGCTTTCCCTCTATTGTGAGTTTGATTAAAGTATAGCGTAGTATATATTTAGATGAATTTCGCAAATGTTGAATACTTTCAAAACTGAAAAAGCCGCCCGTTGCAATAAATATCTCCGTAGAGTTAGGTACCCTGCAGATTAAGGGTATTTCAGCGGATAATCATATACAAATTCAAAGATTTTGTCTATTTTAATGGATTAACAAACAATATCTATAGGATGACTTTACTGATAAAAAAAAAAATAACAAAAATCCATAAAGTCCAGGCTCACATGAAATTCCATAAAGAGCAGCTGCATAGCCTTATCACATCAAACTATATTTTTATTTCGTTCTATTGTCAAAAGTCTGTGTTTAGGAGATTATCGTTCATTTTAAAATGAACTCTAATATGTACATCACCATAAACTACCTCTTAAGCCGTCGTAAAAATACACTTTTCGATTTACCTCTATATTGATTTTCTAATATTAAATATCTACAATAGTCGAAATTCGCTCGCTAATACCTATGTATGCAAGGTTTCTTCAAAAAATGACAATTTTGTTGTTTAATGGCTTGAAAAAATGGAAAAAGGAGGTTTTTGCATCCATTTATTTCCAGATGAGTGGTAAAAATACTTATAAAACTCGGTATACCGAAGATCAAGCATTAATGAGAGGGTTGAGTCCTGTTTGCGAAATCCTGATTTTTAATTTGACGTTGGCAACGGTACAATTTTTTAACATTTATCATAAGAGGCGTATATTTTTGGAGCTTAGATCTACCAGTTTATCCACGCCCCATTTATTGTTAGTGCTTTAGTAATTTTACTTTCCAATTATTTTTTACCAAAACGCGTAGTTGAAACAGTGTCTATATCAGACGATATAATAAATTTTAAGGATTAATTTGCTTACAAATACACTTTAATTTATTTAGGCTAAAGCAGCCAGACATATACTGGAACTACGAAAACCCTATTACAATTTGGTTGCCTAGAGAAAATTTTGTAAAAAACATAGCTTTCTACACAAATGCTTGCACATTATGTACCTATCATTTTAAGATACCTGGCGACATCAATGTAAGCATTGGCATAATGACGCAAGATATAGGTAGGTACTAGAATATTCAAGATTTCTATTAACGATACACTTCAGCATACATGCGAGATGTCATTAATGTCTACGGAAGGCAACAGACATACCAGCTATTTTTACATGGGATTCCATAGACTTGGACGCTTCTTGTTTAGAAATATTTGATGTCATCTTGAGGAGTTCCGTATTGAAGCATCAAACCTACCTGCCAAATAATTGACGAAATATGGGATATCATAAAATATGCCCCCCATCGAACTAAATGATCCTATAAACCAGCTTCACAGACCGTAATTTGTGATGCTAACACGATTAATACGCAATAGAACAAGATTAAGAAACAAAATTTAAAGTAGCTCTTTATCACACGAAAATAATTAAATAATTTACGGTTACAGAACAATAATTATTTTAAAAAGCTGTATAACTAAATATATTATGTTATTAGGAATATTCTGTCTAAAGTAACAGCTAATCTTAGTCGAAAATGAGATCGTATTATTGATTGTTGAATTCGTTAGGTATGAAATAAAATTAGAGATTTCGTCTATTTTTTCACGATTAAAAAAGAATACCTCTATTTAGCTAAAAATGAAACGATTACAGTGGTAGATTAATTCACTTTACCAAGCATGTAAACTACTAATTTTGCAATAAATATCTTCTATATTTCTAGATAGGTTTACTCGAAAATGTGGGGCTATTTTCATCAAAAATCCCGATACGAAATTGAAAAATTTGTCTATTTTTGTCGGTTTACAAAGTGATAGTGGAATATTGATTTGATCAAAGAACAATAATTATTTTAAAAATGTTGTATAATTAACTAAATGTCGCTGTTATCAGGCAGGCAAGAAGTTATTTATCTGAATCTTATTTGTACCATTAGCGTTTATATACAAATGTTAGTGGTTTTCAAAAATTGATATCTCGGAAATTATTAGGTTTAGACTTATAATACGCTTATTAAAAAATAATGACTACTTTATGCAAAATTCAAAAATATTATAAGATGTAGGGTATCCCAGTAACTTAACCAAAGATTTTCGGTCTTCGTAAAGCTTTATACGTTTCTTCAGCGTACCAAACATTCACTTTTTTTAAATATTGACATCGGGTTAGGATTCTGAACATAGGATTAACATCACTCCAATAGTGAACATGTTGCGTTGTCACAGTTCCATTCGTCGAAAAGTAAACAAAACCGTTTGAGCTACGTGGTGAATAAATAAAGTTGGCTTGTTGAAAAATTTTAATATTTATTAAGGTAAAAGACTATAAATATATTGATACAACACTTTGGCATTTCTAATACTACAAACATGAATATCTAAAATGTGATATTTACAACCATCAACTCTCTCTCCCTTCTCTAATTCTGGTACACCAATGCTGTCTTCTAAGTTTATAATATATGGCGTCCTGCAGTTTAATTCCGAAAATGTTTTAACTAAAAATTCCTCTTTAACACGTCCTTTAACGTAAATAATGTCTGCGTCTATCAGATTGTTGGATATGATATTATGTAGTTCCTTGTAATCGGTATCACCATAATTATAAAGGATACCATGATGATTTCCAAATAGATATTTGACTTGTTTCTTGCAAGCCTTACTTAAGGTGTCGAATGGTTTAACTGGTTTAAAAAAGTAACTTTTCATACTATTCCCACCATAAATAGCCAATTCTTTCGCGTAAAATTCAGGTATGTTAAATCCTTGAATATCGACTACAGCGAACTTCATTGTCTGAAGACTCAAATCAAACAAGTATATTTTCATGTTTTTATCGCTCTTAAGTCCGATTTCAAAAGCACACCCCCACTTTTCGATAATTTCACAGTCTTAGCACATAGATCTTATATTTTTATTTACGATCAATTCATCTTTATTCGCCAATCGTCTCAAACGAGTCCGCTTTTGAAAGTAATATAGCCTTAGTATTCAGAAAATATTAATGATATCGGAGCCTAAAACATCCTTGACACTAAAAAATCATTGTGTTTCCTAACAAAACCCATCATCTTGTCTATTTAGCTTGCTTTCATATTGTTTAGCAGGTTAAATAAAATTATTATTTCGCTCTTTTTGTATGTACTGAATCGTTAGGGGAATACGTTTCTAGTTCTATAAGAGAGACAGTTAAAATTTATGTAAGCAATCAAAAATCCTACACTATGAGCTACTTAGTTAAAATTTCATATTTCCTTCCTGGGTCAGGCAAAATTTGTGATGTGTCGGACAAAATTTATAAAAATACAAAAAAAAAATGCTGAATGCATTTTTAGCGTGACTTTCTATTTAATACCATCTTATTTCAAGCTATAATTCGGTTGTCAAAATGAGAATAAAATAATTTTCCCATGGTTTATGTCATCTTAAAAAAGTCAAAAGGTTATATTCTGTAGAGGGTCAGATACATTTAAATTTAAATATTTTCTCCAAGAAGAATTTTAAGATAGTATTATAGTAAATAAAAATTCTATACCTCCAATATTTCATGGAAACATATCGTGTTCTAGCGACATAACCCAAAAGTACCTCTATTCAGAAACGCATCGTACTTTTCTTGTCAATAATTGTCTCATTGTCCCATCCATTACATTATTATAATCTTAAAGCACCTGTTACCAGCATTATCTGTTTTTATGGTTTTCATAAAACATAGCGATTACCGATGAAAATTAAACGAAAACTTAATAAATAACTTTTTTTTCAACTGAAATAGACGGATTTTCGATGGAAAAATGTTACTTATAACTAAAAATGAATATAAGACATATACGCAATGATATTTAGAATAAATCAATCTTTTCTAAAATTACTATGAAATATTCACAAAATCGTTTCGTTATAACCAAAGTAGCAAGGCTTGCAGATTTCGTATAGAGTTCAAACGCGATACTGAGATGATCTTTTTTTTTTTTTTTATATTTTTGTAGGATAATGCACCACTACGTTGTAAGTACTTGAGAGAGGACTTTCTTGAAAAATCCTCAAATTTCTCTGCAATTTTGTTCCTTCTAGAGTTAAATTCACACAGAAAACCCCGTATTCTTATCTTTCAGGTTGGTATATTAAAAAGGGCTTATTAGTATGGTTTAGAAAACAAGCAATATTAATTAACGGATGTTTTTTCGTCGTATGAAGAGTTGAAAAAATTTTTTTTCCACTCCAATGGTTACGATGCAGAGAGTCGGGTCTCATCATAATCTTTCAGGGTAGCTCAGGTTTGATTGCATGTAGAGAGTCGGGTTTCATCATAATCTTTCAGGGTAGCTCAGGTTTGATTACATGTACTAAGGTTAGTGCTCCTTGCAATCGGTTTCAGGTTTGACGCGCCCCCCTCAGGTTTGTTCAGGTTTCTCAAACGTTTGAGAAACCTGAACAAACCTGAGGGGGGCGCGTCAAACCTGAAACCGATTGCAAGGAGCACTAACCTTAGTACATGTAATCAAACCTGAGCTACCCTGAAAGATTATGATGAAACCCGACTCTCTACATGCAATCAAACCTGAGCTACCCTGAAAGATTATGATGAGACCCGACTCTCTGCATCGTAACCATTGGAGTGGAAAAAAAATTTTTTCAACTCTTCATACGACGAAAAAACATCCGTTAATTAATATTGCTTGTTTTCTAAACCATACTAATAAGCCCTTTTTAATATACCAACCTGAAAGATAAGAATACGGGGTTTTCTGTGTGAATTTAACTCTAGAAGGAACAAAATTGCAGAGAAATTTGAGGATTTTTCAAGAAAGTCCTCTCTCAAGTACTTACAACGTAGTGGTGCATTATCCTACAAAAATATAAAAAAAAAAAAAAAGATCATCTCAGTATCGCGTTTGAACTCTATACGAAATCTGCAAGCCTTGCTACTTTGGTTATAACGACACGATTTTGTGAATATTTCATAGTAATTTTAGAAAAGATTGATTTATTCTAAATATCATTGCGTATATGTCTTATATTCATTTTTAGTTATAAGTAACATTTTTCCATCGAAAATCAGTCTATTTCAGTTGAAAAAAAAGTTATTTATTAAGTTTTCGTTTAATTTTCATCGGTAATCGCTATGTTTTATGAAAACCATAAAAACAGATAATGCTGGTAACAGGTGCTTTAAGATTATAATAATGTAATGGATGGGACAATGAGACAATTATTGACAAGAAAAGTACGATGCGTTTCTGAATAGAGGTACTTTTGGGTTATGTCGCTAGAACACGATATGTTTCCATGAAATATTGGAGGTATAGAATTTTTATTTACTATAATACTATCTTAAAATTCTTCTTGGAGAAAATATTTAAATTTAAATGTATCTGACCCTCTACAGAATATAACCTTTTGACTTTTTTAAGATGACATAAACCATGGGAAAATTATTTTATTCTCATTTTGACAACCGAATTATAGCTTGAAATAAGATGGTATTAAATAGAAAGTCACGCTAAAAATGCATTCAGCATTTTTTTTTGTATTTTTATAAATTTTGTCCGACACATCACAAATTTTGCCTGACCCAGGAAGGAAATATGAAATTTTAACTAAGTAGCTCATAGTGTAGGATTTTTGATTGCTTACATAAATTTTAACTGTCTCTCTTATAGAACTAGAAACGTATTCCCCTAACGATTCAGTACATACAAAAAGAGCGAAATAATAATTTTATTTAACCTGCTAAACAATATGAAAGCAAGCTAAATAGACAAGATGATGGGTTTTGTTAGGAAACACAATGATTTTTTGTGTCAAGGATGTTTTAGGCTCCGATATCATTAATATTTTCTGAATACTAAGGCTATATTACTTTCAAAAGCGGACTCGTTTGAGACGATTGGCGAATAAAGATGAATTGATCGTAAATAAAAATATAAGATCTATGTGCTAAGACTGTGAAATTATCGAAAAGTGGGGGTGTGCTTTTGAAATCGGACTTAAGAGCGATAAAAACATGAAAATATACTTGTTTGATTTGAGTCTTCAGACAATGAAGTTCGCTGTAGTCGATATTCAAGGATTTAACATACCTGAATTTTACGCGAAAGAATTGGCTATTTATGGTGGGAATAGTATGAAAAGTTACTTTTTTAAACCAGTTAAACCATTCGACACCTTAAGTAAGGCTTGCAAGAAACAAGTCAAATATCTATTTGGAAATCATCATGGTATCCTTTATAATTATGGTGATACCGATTACAAGGAACTACATAATATCATATCCAACAATCTGATAGACGCAGACATTATTTACGTTAAAGGACGTGTTAAAGAGGAATTTTTAGTTAAAACATTTTCGGAATTAAACTGCAGGACGCCATATATTATAAACTTAGAAGACAGCATTGGTGTACCAGAATTAGAGAAGGGAGAGAGAGTTGATGGTTGTAAATATCACATTTTAGATATTCATGTTTGTAGTATTAGAAATGCCAAAGTGTTGTATCAATATATTTATAGTCTTTTACCTTAATAAATATTAAAATTTTTCAACAAGCCAACTTTATTTATTCACCACGTAGCTCAAACGGTTTTGTTTACTTTTCGACGAATGGAACTGTGACAACGCAACATGTTCACTATTGGAGTGATGTTAATCCTATGTTCAGAATCCTAACCCGATGTCAATATTTAAAAAAAGTGAATGTTTGGTACGCTGAAGAAACGTATAAAGCTTTACGAAGACCGAAAATCTTTGGTTAAGTTACTGGGATACCCTACATCTTATAATATTTTTGAATTTTGCATAAAGTAGTCATTATTTTTTAATAAGCGTATTATAAGTCTAAACCTAATAATTTCCGAGATATCAATTTTTGAAAACCACTAACATTTGTATATAAACGCTAATGGTACAAATAAGATTCAGATAAATAACTTCTTGCCTGCCTGATAACAGCGACATTTAGTTAATTATACAACATTTTTAAAATAATTATTGTTCTTTGATCAAATCAATATTCCACTATCACTTTGTAAACCGACAAAAATAGACAAATTTTTCAATTTCGTATCGGGATTTTTGATGAAAATAGCCCCACATTTTCGAGTAAACCTATCTAGAAATATAGAAGATATTTATTGCAAAATTAGTAGTTTACATGCTTGGTAAAGTGAATTAATCTACCACTGTAATCGTTTCATTTTTAGCTAAATAGAGGTATTCTTTTTTAATCGTGAAAAAATAGACGAAATCTCTAATTTTATTTCATACCTAACGAATTCAACAATCAATAATACGATCTCATTTTCGACTAAGATTAGCTGTTACTTTAGACAGAATATTCCTAATAACATAATATATTTAGTTATACAGCTTTTTAAAATAATTATTGTTCTGTAACCGTAAATTATTTAATTATTTTCGTGTGATAAAGAGCTACTTTAAATTTTGTTTCTTAATCTTGTTCTATTGCGTATTAATCGTGTTAGCATCACAAATTACGGTCTGTGAAGCTGGTTTATAGGATCATTTAGTTCGATGGGGGGCATATTTTATGATATCCCATATTTCGTCAATTATTTGGCAGGTAGGTTTGATGCTTCAATACGGAACTCCTCAAGATGACATCAAATATTTCTAAACAAGAAGCGTCCAAGTCTATGGAATCCCATGTAAAAATAGCTGGTATGTCTGTTGCCTTCCGTAGACATTAATGACATCTCGCATGTATGCTGAAGTGTATCGTTAATAGAAATCTTGAATATTCTAGTACCTACCTATATCTTGCGTCATTATGCCAATGCTTACATTGATGTCGCCAGGTATCTTAAAATGATAGGTACATAATGTGCAAGCATTTGTGTAGAAAGCTATGTTTTTTACAAAATTTTCTCTAGGCAACCAAATTGTAATAGGGTTTTCGTAGTTCCAGTATATGTCTGGCTGCTTTAGCCTAAATAAATTAAAGTGTATTTGTAAGCAAATTAATCCTTAAAATTTATTATATCGTCTGATATAGACACTGTTTCAACTACGCGTTTTGGTAAAAAATAATTGGAAAGTAAAATTACTAAAGCACTAACAATAAATGGGGCGTGGATAAACTGGTAGATCTAAGCTCCAAAAATATACGCCTCTTATGATAAATGTTAAAAAATTGTACCGTTGCCAACGTCAAATTAAAAATCAGGATTTGGCAAACAGGACTCAACCCTCTCATTAATGCTTGATCTTCGGTATACCGAGTTTTATAAGTATTTTTACCACTCATCTGGAAATAAATGGATGCAAAAACCTCCTTTTTCCATTTTTTCAAGCCATTAAACAACAAAATTGTCATTTTTTGAAGAAACCTTGCATACATAGGTATTAGCGAGCGAATTTCGACTATTGTAGATATTTAATATTAGAAAATCAATATAGAGGTAAATCGAAAAGTGTATTTTTACGACGGCTTAAGAGGTAGTTTATGGTGATGTACATATTAGAGTTCATTTTAAAATGAACGATAATCTCCTAAACACAGACTTTTGACAATAGAACGAAATAAAAATATAGTTTGATGTGATAAGGCTATGCAGCTGCTCTTTATGGAATTTCATGTGAGCCTGGACTTTATGGATTTTTGTTATTTTTTTTTTTATCAGTAAAGTCATCCTATAGATATTGTTTGTTAATCCATTAAAATAGACAAAATCTTTGAATTTGTATATGATTATCCGTTGAAATACCCTTAATCTGCAGGGTACCTAACTCTACGGAGATATTTATTGCAACGGGCGGCTTTTTCAGTTTTGAAAGTATTCAACATTTGCGAAATTCATCTAAATATATACTACGCTATACTTTAATCAAACTCACAATAGAGGGAAAGCGACAGACGAGTTTTAAACTAATGTGGTTTAAAGGATAATTTGTGTTGTAAATATTAGAGTTCATTTTAAAAGAAACTATAATCTCGTGACCGACAAAAAAAGTATCCATTTTGATACATCATTTCCCCTATTTTAACGTTAAAATAGTAAATTATGTTATAAGCTCGAAAAATGTAGTATTTCAGACGTAATGCGGTCGCTAAGCTAAATAGCCCGAAAAACATTTTTCGTCCATATGTCATGAGTTATTTTTTATTCGATCTTGTTTTTAATGCGATTGAGAGTTGTAAAATAATGTAGAAATGAAGTGAACCTATACATTTCATCTTGCACGCTAATTTTTTGGTCTTAATGTTTGTTAGTTAACGATGAAATCTGTAATAGCGTCCGAAAAAAAAAATTTTTTTTTGACTAACATAAAAAGTGTTGTCTAGCTAGCAGGGCAATAATCAATACTTTATTGAGAAGGTTAGCTCTTCGTCTAAATATCTAATCTATAAATCGTCATTTTTTCCGACATAATCGGTTAAAAAGCATACAATTGTATGTGAACGTTTGTACAAAAACCATCGTGTTAAATCAGTTCTTATACCTGACTGACAACGTCGATCTTTAGCTTTTTTTTTACTTTGTAAAATAAAAAGATTAGTTCTTACTATCAAAGAAATTAAATATGCAAGAGAAATAGGTCGAAAAGATTAATAATAATTTATTTATTCCTAAGTTATAAATCTTAACTACAACACTTTCTAAACCAAGAAAATAGATAATCTTCCTGCATTATTCCGTACTTAGATTTATTTTTCATGAAAATAGTCGAATCTATGATTTTCGTTCAAATCCATAAGGGACGCTTGTTTTGTATAGATGATTTATGATCTTATTTTCAACTAAAATGCTAGTATAAAAAAAGTATTTCTTCCGATAAACGTGGAAGGAATAGACATTTAAACAGTTAGCCATAACATACGCATACTGACTTGCATTATTTTCATGGATTGAATGGCTACATCTTTGTGTGTGAAGTGAATTTCTTTTTAAAAAATTACAATGCGCTCAATTATGAATTTCCTAACATAACTTTTATGGATAGTGGAGTCGGATATTGGAAGAAAATATTATCATAACGACAACTCGATTATTGATATAATTATTATGGTTTCACAGAAGTTTCTACAGAGTCAGCCATGCTGTAGCAGAGACTGTTGTAGGTCGTATTTTTTTAAAAAAACCTAACAATACCTTTACTTTATATTGATAGACATATTCTATTAGAACATTTTTCTAAAATTTAGAGCCTTTGGAAATGTGATAATGCTATGAGCATCAAATATATTCAAAATATCAAAAATCCTTTGGCAGTTAGTTATTGCGGTATATTTTAATAGAGGCATAATTTATACTGTACTCCTAAATTTACGGCATATCACTTTGTTTATGTTATTATATTCACAGAGACTATTAATCTAACCAACTTTTATTTACCAAAAATTAAAAACTGAAATACTCTATTTTATTGCCGATTGTTCGCAAAGACACTTGGAGTTGTTTTTTTCTTTTATTTTTTTCTTTTCTGTTTTCTTTTTCGGTTCTTAAGAAATGCTAAAGAATCTGTACAAAACAAGTCACGAATTAACTAAATAGCCACCATTTCACTAAATACTTAACACTCAGTATACAATTTTCAGAAATGTCATGATTAAGAACGGTTCTAGTCATTTTATACAAGATTTCACATGATTTAACAAATTTAAAACATTTTTTTTAATTTTTACTAAATTCTAAACACTCAGTATACACTTTTAAGAAAATAGGACGATTTGCGACTGTTTTAGTCATTTTTTACAAAGTTTCACAGGGCTTAATAACGTTAAAACATTTTTTTTTAATTTTTTACTAAATTCTAAACACTCAGTATACAATTTTCAGAAATGCCATGATTAAGAACGGTTCTGGTCATTTTATACAAGATTTCACATGATTTAACAAATTTAAACATTTTTTTTAATTTTTACTAAATTCTAAACACTCAGTATACACTTTTAAGAAAATAGGACGATTTGCGACTGTTTTAGTCATTTTTTACAAAGTTTCACAGGGCTTAATAACGTTAAAACATTTTTTTTTAATTTTTTACTAAATTCTAAACACTCAGTATACAATTTTCAGAAATGCCATGATTAAGAACGGTTCTAGTCATTTTATACAAGATTTCGCATGATTTAACAAATTTAAAACATTTTTTTTAATTTTTACTAAATTCTAAACACTCAGTATACACTTTTAAGAAAATAGGACGATTTGCGACTGTTTTAGTCATTTTTTACAAAGTTTCACAGGGCTTAATAACGTTAAAACATTTTTTTTAAATTTTTTACTAAATTCTAAACACTCAGTATACAATTTTCAGAAATGACATGATTAAGAACGGTTCTAGTCATTTTATACAAGATTTCACATGATTTAACAAATTTAAAACATTTTTTTAATTTTTACTAAATTCTAAACACTCAGTATATCATTTTCAGAAAATAATACAATTCTGTACAGTTTTACAAATTTTCACAGGTCTTAATAACATTAAAACATTTTTTTAATTTTTTACTAAATTCTAATCACTCAGTATACAATTTTCAGAAATGACACGATTTAGAACAGTTTTTACAGATATTTACAAAGTCTTAATAACATTATATTAATAATTATCTAACATAATGTATACAATTTCAAGAAATAGTAGATTTTTAATCCATGTACAAAATTCAAGAATCTAAAATACAATTAAATGTAGGCTTTTTTAATTGGCATCTCAGGCAAATTATTTCCCCCAAAATTATCTAAAAAAGATATACCAAAAACATTCTAAAGCGGTTTTTTACCTCTATAAGTATGCAGGCCGATCCGACCCTTGTCGGTTTTATTACCCGCATAAATTAACACAGTAGAGGAATATGGACAGAGTTCTGGGGCAGCGGCGTTTCACTAAGGTTAAATCATAAAAAGTCGGGTTTTATCTCGGGTCAGTTCATAAATATTCAGGTTCAAATTAGGGTTAGATAAGAAGCCGCCTCGCGAAAGCATCCGGGTTAGGTCGTAAAAAGTCGGGTTTAATTTCGGGTTATTTTGTAAACAGCACCACCGAACCATCCGGGTTAGGTCATAAAACGCACCACCGAACCACCCGGGTTAGATCATAAAACGCGCCACCGAACCACCCGGGTTAGATCATAAAACGCACCACCGAACCACTTGGGTTAGATCGTAAAACGCACCACCGAACCACCCGGGTTAGATCGTAAAACGCACCACCTGCACCACCTGGGTTAGTTGCACCACCAGCACCACCAGCACCACCTGGCCTCGTAAAACAGCACCACCAGCACCACTGGTCTCGTAAAACAGCACCACCAGCACCACTGGTCTCGTAAAACAGCGCCACCAGCACCACTGGTCTCGTAAAACAGCACCACCGAACCACCCGGGTTAGGTCATAAAACGCACCACCGAACCACCCGGGTTAGGTCATAAAACGCACCACCGAACCACCCGGGTTAGATCATAAAACAGCACCACCAGCACCACTGGTCTCGTAAAACAGCACCACCAGCACCACTGATCTCGTAAAACAGCACCACCGAACCACCCGGGTTAGGTCATAAAACGCACCACCGAACCACCCGGGTTAGATCATAAAACGCACCACCGAACCACCCGGGTTAGATCGTAAAACGCACCACCTGCACCACCTGGGTTAGTTGCACCACCAGCACCACCAGCACCACCTGATCCAGCTCTCTTAGTTTTCCTCTACTCAGCTGTAGCACTTCCATTGCAGAAACCATAAACGAACACCATATTTGCATATTCTAAATTAAAAGTATGTGTGGCATTTTGTCCATTCAAAATTGAAAATAAACGTTCAATTATTATCGCAGTGCACTGACACATTGTCAAAACAACGAAGTTATCAAATGTTTTTGAGTCTCGAACATGGCATACTCTGATTATGCGAAAATTTGGATACAAGTGGAACGCTAGATAAAAATTTTTAATTACGCTATAACAAATGAAAATCGAATAAGAACATATGGGTTTTTCCATATTGTTATTATGTTTCTTAATTTATAAATATGAGAAAGAAATGTTCAAAAGGTTCACATTTGCATGCCTAAAAACCAAATCACCTTTCAAAAGCTGTCTAAGAATATTTGCAAATCCCCAGTGCCTTTAGCTAGATACATTGTATGAGGTGCATCTCTACTTCACTGGCTGTGCTTCATCAAAAATTCTTCTTCTTTACATTTCTTAAAAAGACATAGCTCATGTATTTCTGTGATAAAGTCGACAGTAAAACTGATAAAAAGGATGAAACAGAGCGATTAAAATCGTGAACTTGAAAAGTAAAGCAGTAGCTTCAGTCGCCCATTGGAATTACACATAGGAGATAATACATTTTGTCCTGAAATAAATGTGGTTGCAACGATTCTACAGTTGTCTTAAAATCTACAGTTTCTCTTACTAGTTACAAAGTGCAATTTTTAAAACAATATTTTTCTTTTCAGTTGCAAAAGTATGTTTGCTAAACTTCCAAGAGTAATAACAGAATTCGACGCAGACTTCGACTTGAGCTCAAAGGAGAAACTTTTACGGGATACCACTCAAACCTACTACAAAAATTACATTAAGTGTTTGACTGGAAGGCATACGAAAACCCTGGACATCGTCGATACCCTTGCAGACTACGTAACAACCAATGAAAAGTTATCGTTGATGCAGAATTTGAAATTAAATACCGAATGCTCCACAATGCTCGAGGCTTACAACAGACAGGCGCTTTTTATACCACTGGCGCCCTACGAGTTGCACGACGTATATGTCACACCCAAGTTTATACAGTTGGGAAGAGTAAGCATTTGTTTTGAGCCAACTTGACTTTTCCAGCTTTTTTTTTTATTTTTTTTGGAAAATTATGCTAGAGCTATTTTCAATATACTGCTATACTTCAATAAATAAGATTTGCCCCTAACAAGCACGTTTTCGGGGAATTAACGAATAAGTATATTAAGGAATAACACATTAACATATTTATTATAATAATATAATAATTATTATTATAGTAATACAGTAAAGTCTCTCAATAGCGACCACCCTCGGGGAATCAAATGTTGGTCGGTTAATAGACAATAATTAAAACAACTGGTTGGCATTTTACAGTGTTTGTTAATTAGTAAGTATCTTCATATATGTAAATAATTTTAAATATTTTTGTTTAAATTAATTACAACTAAAATTAAATGAGATGAAGCCAATTTACAAATATGTATACAGGGCTGCCCAGAAGTCCGGAATAAAATTAATATAGCCTTAACCTGTAACTTTTGGGGAAAATGCTCGGACACGTCAATTTAGTTTTATATATGCTCACATTTTGACGTTATTCGTTTGCTTTTTTATAGACATTTGTCAAAGATATGACGACATCGATCTTTTTTTTAAATGGCAACATACAGATTGTGATACATCATTTGAAAGCTAATATCTCGTACAGTATGGTCATAAATTTTGGCGCGATTCTATCAAGCTATTTCAAAATGGCGACTGTTAAAATTTTAAAAAAATCCCTATTTAAATAAGCGGAAATGATAAATCATTGATGTTTTTTTTAACTTTCAAGGTAAGAAATCTTCATTGTTTCACGTTCTGACATTTTGTGACATTGTGACTTAACAATTGTTATGGTTTATTTGTTATTTATTTTGTCAAAAAATAAAAAAATTTATCGAAGCAAAACAAAACACAACAAAAGGGTGGTTTAACGTGGCAAATGCTGGAAATGTCCTCCACCCTCTACTTGCTCCCAGACGATGGTAAAATATTATTTGGCCCATTTTGGTAAACTTTTTCTTTTAAATATCCCCAAAGAAAATAGTCTAGAGGCGTTAAGTCTGGGAACCTCGGTGGCCATTCAATTGTACCACGTCGTCCAATCCAGCGACCTCGAAATATCTGATCTAAATATCTTCTCACATTGACACCAAAATGCGGGGGAGCACCATCTTGCTGAAACCAAATTATTTCTTTAGGTATATCTGGATCTACTTCTTTGGGAAAAATTACAGCTAGAGCAGGCCTCAACCCGAAGGTTAAGAAATCCAGGTACCGTTCAGCTGTGAAGTTTTCTTCCAAAAAGGAATGGCCTTAAAATTCGGTTATTAATGGTACCTGCCCATACATTTACTTTCTGGGGCCGCTGAGTATGCGCTTTAAATATCCATCGTGGATTTTCTTGACTCCAGAAACGATAATTATGCCTGTTAACCACCCCGTTTAAATAGAAAGTAGCTTCATCCGAAAATAATATGTTCTGTGGAAACCTATTATTCTCGTCACACCGTCTCATCATTTCTTCGCAAAATTGTAAACGCCTATCATAGTCATCTTCTAAAAGCTCTTGGACAAGACATACTTTATAAGGGTGGTACTTTTTTGCTTTCAAAAATCTTCCAATAGTACCTCTAGATGCATCATGATATTGAGCCAATGAAACTGTTGAAACATGCGGATTATCCTGCAGAGATAATGCAATATCCAATTTTTCATCGTCGCCTAAAACACGTGTCGTCCATTCCTAGACAAGTCCTTTACTGTGTCATGTTCATCAAATTTGTGGAATATTTTACTAACAGTGCCCTGTAAAATTTGATTTTCCGGATATTTACCATTAAATAAAGTGCATACTTCACTTTGGCTTTTTATTTTATCTCCACATCCTAACAATATCAAGACTTCGATACGCTGCCTTTCCGACAAAACCATTTTTGTTTAGAAAATTGTAAAATAAAGCTGGATTTATAAACTCGAAAAGTTGGCGAGGTTGAGGTTCAGTTGGTGTTGGAAATAGGAGTTCAATTTAAACTAAAGGGAACACTCAGTTCCATTTATACACTCGTTCATGTTGTTCATGTAAAGCTCATGTAAGGTTCGAAAACTTCCCGGGTAGTTCGAGATAACTAATTTTTATGCTCGGAGTTCGGAATATCTAACCTCACAAACTTGATCATAACTTCAACCTCACCAACTTTTCGAGTTTATAAATCAAGCTTAATACTTCGAAAATACCTAAATAGACCATATTTAAGAACATATGATTTTGACAAGAAGTATAACCTAAACTCGTGACTTTGCCCCCCAGCAAATATAGCCGTTGTCAAATATGTAATGGTAATGGCTTTGACATAAACTTTAACCTAAATTTGTCAAATTTGCCCCCCAGCGACGTCATCCTTAAATGGTTAATTAATTTTACAAGTTCACAATGTCAGAAAATGTCAGAACGTGAACCAATGAAGATTTCTTACCTTGAAAGGTAAAACAAAACATCAGTGATTTATCATTTACGCTTATTTAAATACGGATTTTTTTTTTAAATTTTAACAGTCGCCATTTTGAAATAGCGTGACAGAATCGCGCCAAAATTTATGAGCATACTGTACGAGATATTAGCTTTCAAATGATGTACATATCACAAGCTGTATGTTTCCATTTAAAAAAAAGGTCGATGTCGTCATATCTTTGACAAATCTCTATAAAGAAACAAACGAATAACGTCAAAATATGAGCATATATAAAACTAAATTGACGTGTCCGAGCATTTTCCCCAAAAGTTACAGGTTAAGACTATATTAATTTTATTTCGGACTTCTGGGCAGCCATGTATACTGCACGTGCATGCTAACATATATATTATACAATGTACTGTATGCTTGCTCTGAAATTCCTATTTTTTAAAATAATCAGAAAGTAATGATTGCTTAATATTTTTTATGTTATTTTTATAAAATTCAGATTAACAAATTAACAGCAATTGAGAAACATTTGTAGACTTGTCAAAATTGTTAACATTATCAAAAAAGTCTATCAAGTCTCTCAAGCTTGCACAGACTTTAGATAGGCTTGATATTTTCGACACTGGATGAAGTTCAGGTTCCTCTTCCTCTGTCTCAAAGTTGGGAGTAGTGTAACGTTTATTACTGTTTTTTTTTGTTTTGTGCGCTGATTTATGACTTTTATTTTATTTTTATTTTGGTGAAGTCGGACGCCAACGGTAACGGTGCTCCTGAGGTTGTTCAGGACGCTTGGCGTTCAATTATGGTTTAAATCTCGGGCGCCACCCTTTATTGTTTCAAGTGCTAAAGGGATCCACTATGCATATCGGGTAGCTTTTAAACAGAGGAGAAATGTTACCAGAGTTCGTTATTGTTCAAAAGGAAAGTTCTGACGGTATCCTATAGCCAGGGATGGGTGATAGAACAGAAACAACTATTTTAGTAAACTGGATTTATTTCATTATAAATATTCAATATACCAACAAAAAAAAACAATTTCTGAGAAGCCTGGGTGCAATAAATGTTTTTAATATGACGGAAAATTAGGTGAATAGTAGCCCAAATTGCATAAGTATACGTTTACCGGCAAGTTAATCAAGCGGTCGGTGTTAAATCGGATGGAAACGGTCAACGGTGAACGGTGATCGGTAAGCGGTAAACGGTGAGCGGTAAACGGTAAACTGTAAACGGTGAGCGGTGAGCGGTGAGCGGTGAGCGGTAAACGGTGAACGGTGAGCGGTGAGCGGTGAGCGGTAAACGGTGGTAGTTAGTAAAGCAGGATGAAAAGATTAACTTTAAGCGGTAACGGCGGTAAACGTTAAGCGTAAGCGGGGATGATTAAAAAAAAATAAAACTGTTTTGCTAGCCAGGCAAGATTGCGGGATGGTAATGATAAGTTGTGCACAATAAATGATGATACAGTAATTACGATAAGAGACGTTCAACTCCGGTGCAGTGTTAAGTTATAGACTCAATTTTAAGGTTCTCGTGGAACGGATTTAAAATAAATCGGCTTTTCACAAAAGTACACTACTGAACCACTTGGCACCAGTGGGCGATTTGCCACCGCAAAAGTGCCACGTAACAGGCGATTACCTACCGACCTGGGCCGCCAGCAAGTAATAGCTCACACGTGGTTCAGCGGTGATAATCCGGATATATTGAATTTTAAGAAAAATTTTTAAAATAAAATTGAGAGTTAAGGTAACACAGGTAACGGCGCTATTATTTAACCAGGCAAACCGCTGATTCACTTGACACCAATGGGCGATTTGCCACCACAAAAATGCCACGTACCAGGCGATTATCTACCGGACTGCCGCCAGCAAATAATTGCTCACATGCGAATCAACGGTCGGATCCTGATTAAACGTCGGCGTCGGTTAGTAAAAAGAAATATCAAAAAGTAATGCCCTGAATTTATAAATATTACGGAATTATATACCTCCCAGATCTTATATTATTTTAAGCACTTTTTAACTAATATTTTAGGATACGGATTTAAATTTCAATTTTAATAAAACTTTTAATGCAAAAATACGGTGTAGAACGGTCTCTTATCAGTAAAGAATTCGGATAAAGTAAACACTCAAAAATAAAAAAAATGGATAAAAACTTGTTACCTTTCTAACAAAACAATTTCTTCGGTGCAAAATGTTCACTGTTGATGGCTTCGGTATTCGGAGCAGAAGTAAATTTTGCATCGGCACTGCTTTTCAGCTAGCCTCGCTGGACCCCGGTACTCCCTCCTGGCTGCGCCGTATTTCTCCGGCCGCTGGAGCGCGATTCTATCATCGAGCTGAATATACTGAGCGGTATTTGATTAAGTTTTAACGGAATGATTTAAATTGAATAAGGCGGTTGCTTAATTGCTTTAATGGATTAATTTAATTAAATTGGTGGTTGTATATTGTTTTAAAATTAAAATTATACCGGTTGTCCCAAAAATCAAAATTTTCTGTTCTAGAAAAGCGGAGTTAAAACAAAACTCGTTTAATTGATTCGGAGCTCTATTTAAATATGCAAAAATGACTGAAAAACTTGTAACTTCGTTACAGTAGTTTCATCCGTTTCTTGGATCTCTTCAATACACTCGATGATAGTCAATTCTGCACTTTCTGTTGGCGAGTCGTTATTAATAGGGGCAAATTTTTTCAGGTTCACAAATGTGTCCTTAATGTTAGGAAGAAGTTGTGCAAGCGGAATATTATCTTCTTCTTCGAAATCGTCAATATTATCTCTATTACACATAAATCCAGCTTTCATAAAGCATTTTTTTATTGTCACTGGGGATAACTTGCGCCAGGACATAGAAACCCATATCAAGGCGTTGGTTATGGTAATATTATTTTCGATTCCTTGAAAAAAGACAACCGCTGTCTATACATGTTAAAAACCTCTTGGCAATGTGAGGGAGTATTGGGTGGAAGAAAAATAAGTTTGACATTATCTAGTGTAATTTTGAGATGAGACGTTGTTATCCAGAAACATTACCACTCTACTATTCTGTTTCTTCATCTTGTTGTCAAATCTGTGAAGCTATGTTGTCATGATATCTGCTGTTATCCACGCTTTCTCGTTCGAGACCCATTGGGAAACTTATCAATATATACGCCCTTAAAACATTGAGGATTCTTGCTTTTGCCTATTATAAGTGGTTCTTTATTCTCACCTTCCATATTTGCACAGATCAGAATTGTAAATCGTTGTTTTGCTGTTTTTTGTTCCAGTACACTTGTCATCTTTCAATGCATATGTTTTTGTGCAGGATAGTAGAGTAGATCTGTCTCATCTGCATTAAATACGTCTCTTGAGCCTTAATCCTTTAAAATGGTTAATATTCTTTCTTTCCAAGCAGTTACGTCTTCGATATTGATATCGGCTGTTTCGCCATATAATTTCTTGAATATCGTGCCGACGACGAAATTTTTCTAACCATCCACTTGATGCCTTGAAGTTATCTAGTCCTAGATACTAAGCAGATTCGAGGGCTTTTGCTTGAAGCATGGGCTCAGATATGGTATGTGCTTATTTCGCGCCTTACAAAATCAGTTAAAAACAACTTTGTCCTTCGATTTTGGAAAATTTTCTTTTCTGTTTACTGTTGCCACCTTTTCGAAACAAATTTTCAACTTCTGCTTTATTTTGAAGCATCATAGTCAATTGGGTCTTACCCACTTTACAGTGTTTATTAATTAGTAAGTATCTTCATATATGCAAATAATTTTAAATATTTTTGTTTAAATTAATTACAACTAAAATTAAATGAGATGAAGCCAATTTACAAATATGTATACAGGGCTGCCCAGAAGTCCGGAATAAAATTAATATAGCCTTAACCTGTAACTTTTGGGGAAAATGCTCGGACACGTCAATTTAGTTTTATATATGCTCACATTTTGACGTTATTCGTTTGTTTTTTTATAGACATTTGTCAAAGATATGACGACATCGATCTTTTTCCTATCAAGCTATTTCAAAATGGCGACTGTTAAAAGTTTTAAAAAAATCCCTATTTAAATAAGCGGAAATGATAAATCATTGATGTTTTTTTTAACTTTCAAGGTAAGAAATCTTCATTGTTTCACGTTCTGACATTTTGTGACATTGTGACTTAACAATTGTTATGGTTTATTTGTTATTTATTTTGTCAAAAAATAAAAAAATGTATCGAAGCAAAACAAAACACAACAAAAGGGTGGTTTAACGTGGCAAATGCTGGAAATGTCCTCCACCCTCTACTTGGCATGCTCCCAGACGATGGTAAAATATTATTTGGCCCATTTTGGTAAACTTTTTCTTTTAAATATCCCCAAAGAAAATAGTCTAGAGGCGTTAAGTCTGGGAACCTCGGTGGCCATTCAATTGTACCACGTCGTCCAATCCAGCGACCTCGAAATATCTGATCTAAATATCTTCTCACATTGACACCAAAATGCGGGGGAGCACCATCTTGCTGAAACCAAATTATTTCTTTAGGTATATCTGGATCTACTTCTTTGGGAAAAATTACAGCTAGAGCAGGCCTCAACCCGAAGGTTAAGAAATCCAGGTACCGTTCAGCTGTGAGGTTTTCTTCCAAAAAGGAATGGCCTTAAAATTCGGTTATTAATGATACCTGCCCATACATTTACTTTCTGGGGCCGCTGAGTATGCGCTTTAAATATCCATCGTGGATTTTCTTGACTCCAGAAACGATAATTATGCCTGTTAACCACCCCGTTTAAATAGAAAGTAGCTTCATCCGAAAATAATATGTTCTGTGGAAACCTATTATTCTCGTCACACCGTCTCATCATTTCTTCGCAAAATTGTAAACGCCTATCATAGTCATCTTCTAAAAGCTCTTGGACAAGACATACTTTATAAGGGTGGTACTTTTTTGCTTTCAAAAATCTTCCAATAGTACCTCTAGATGTATCATGATATTGAGCCAATGAAACTGTTGAAACATGCGGATTATCCTGCAGAGATAATGCAATATCCAATTTTTCATCGTCGCCTAAAACACGTGTCGTCCATTCCTAGACAAGTCCTTTACTGTGCCATGTTCATCAAATTTGTGGAATATTTTACTAACAGTGCCGTGTAAAATTTGATTTTCCGGATATTTACCATTAAATAAAGTGCATACTTCACTTTGGCTTTTTATTTTATCTCCACATCCTAACAATATCAAGACTTCGATACGCTGCCTTTCCGACAAAACCATTTTTGTTTAGAAAATTGTAAAATAAAGCTGGATTTATAAACTCGAAAAGTTGGCGAGGTTGAGGTTCAGTTGGTGTTGGAAATAGGAGTTCAATTTAAACTAAAGGGAACACTCAGTTCCATTTATACACTCGTTCATGTTGTTCATGTAAAGCTCATGTAAGGTTCGAAAACTTCCCGGGTAGTTCGAGATAACTAATTTTTATGCTCGGAGTTCGGAATATCTAACCTCACAAACTTGATCATAACTTCAACCTCACCAACTTTTCGAGTTTATAAATCAAGCTTAATACTTCGAAAATACCTAAATAGACCATATTTAAGAACATATGATTTTGACAAGAAGTATAACCTAAACTCGTGACTTTGCCCCCCAGCAAATATAGCCGTTGTCAAATATGTAATGGTAATGGCTTTGACATAAACTTTAACCTAAATTTGTCAAATTTGCCCCCCAGCGACGTCATCCTTAAATGGTTAATTAATTTTACAAGTTCACAATGTCAGAAAATGTCAGAACGTGAACCAATGAAGATTTCTTACCTTGAAAGGTAAATAAAAACATCAGTGATTTAGCATTTACGCTTATTTAAATACGGATTTTTTTTTAAATTTTAACAGTCGCCATTTTGAAATAGCTTGATAGAATCGCGCCAAAATTTATGAGCATACTGTACGAGATATTAGCTTTCAAATGATGTACATATCACAAGCTGTATGTTTCCATTTAAAAAAAAGGTCGATGTCGTCATATCTTTGACAAATCTCTATAAAGAAACAAACGAATAACGTCAAAATATGAGCATATATAAAACTAAATTGACGTGTCCGAGCATTTTCCCCAAAAGTTACAGGTTAAGACTATATTAATTTTATTTCGGACTTCTGGGCAGCCATGTATACTGCACGTGCATGCTAACATATTAATTATACAATGTACTGTATGCTTGCTCTGAAATTCCTATTTTTTAAAATAATCAGAAAGTAATGATTGCTTAATATTTTTTATGTTATTTTTATAAAATTCAGATTAACAAATTAACAGCAATTGAGAAACATTTGTAGACTTGTCAAAATTGTTAACATTATCAAAAAAGTCTATCAAGTCTCTCAAGCTTGCACAGACTTTAGATAGGCTTGATATTTTCGACACTGGATGAAGTTCAGGTTCCTCTTCCTCTGTCTCAAAGTTGGGAGTAGTGTAACGTTTATTACTGTTTTTTTTGTTTTTTTTTGTTTTGGGCGCTGATTTATGACTTTTATTTTATTTTTATTTTGGTGATGTCGGACGCCAACGGTAACGGTGCTCCTGAGGTTGTTCAGGACGCTTGGCGTTCAATTATGGTTTAAATCTCGGGCGCCACCCTTTATTGTTTCAAGTGCTAAAGGGATCCACTATGCATATCGGGTAGCTTTTAAACAGAGGAGAAATGTTACCAGAGTTCGTTATTGTTCAAAAGGAAAGTTCTGACGGTATCCTATAGCCAGGGATGGGTGATAGAACAGAAACAACTATTTTAGTAAACTGGATTTATTTCATTATAAATATTCAATATACCAACAAAAAAAAACAATTTCTGGGAAGCCTGGGTGCAATAAATGTTTTTAATATGACGGAAAATAGGTGAATAGTAGCCTAAATTGCATAAGTATACGTTTACCGGCAAGTTAATCAAGCGGTCGGTGTTAAATCGGATGGAAACGGTCAACGGTGAACGGTGATCGGTAAGCGGTAAACGGTGAGCGGTGAACTGTAAACGGTGAGCGGTGAGCGGTTAGCGGTGAGCGGTAAACGGTGGTAGTTAGTAAAGCAGGATGAAAAGATTAACTTTAAGCGGTAACGGCGATAAACGTTAAGCGTAAGCGGGGATGATTAAAAAAAAATAAAACTGTTTTGCTAGCCAGGCAAGATTGCGGGATGGTAATGATAAGTTGTGCACAATAAATGATGATGCAGTAATTACGATAAGAGACGTTCAACTCCGGTGCAGTGTTAAGTTATAGACTCAATTTTAAGGTTCTCGTGGAACGGATTTAAAATAAATCGGCTTTTCACAAAAGTACACTACTGAACCACTTGGCACCAGTGGGCGATTTGCCACCGCAAAAGTGCCACGTAACAGGCGATTACCTACCGACCTGGGCCGCCAGCAAGTAATAGCTCACACGTGGTTCAGCGGTGATAATCCGGATATATTGAATTTTAAGAAAAATTTTTAAAATAAAATTGAGAGTTAAGGTAACACAGGTAACGGCGCTATTATTTAACCAGGCAAACCGCTGATTCACTTGACACCAATGGGCGATTTGCCACCACAAAAATGCCACGTACCAGGCGATTATCTACCGGACTGCCGCCAGCAAATAATTGCTCACATGCGAATCAACGGTCGGATCCTGATTAAACGTCGGCGTCGGTTAGTAAAAAGAAATATCAAAAAGTAATGCCCTGAATTTATAAATATTACGGAATTATATACCTCCCAGATCTTATATTATTTTAAGCACTTTTTAACTAATATTTTAGGATACGGATTTAAATTTCAATTTTAATAAAACTTTTAATGCAAAAATACGGTGTAGAACGGTCTCTTATCAGTAAAGAATTCGGATAAAGTAAACACTCAAAAATAAAAAAAATGGATAAAAACTTGTTACCTTTCTAACAAAACAATTTCTTCGGTGCAAAATGTTCACTGTTGATGGCTTCGGTATTCGGAGCAGAAGTAAATTTTGCATCGGCACTGCTTTTCAGCTAGCCTCGCTGGACCCCGGTACTCCCTCCTGGCTGCGCCGTATTTCTCCGGCCGCTGGAGCGCGATTCTATCATCGAGCTGAATATACTGAGCGGTATTTGATTAAGTTTTAACGGAATGATTTAAATTGAATAAGGCGGTTGCTTAATTGCTTTAATGGATTAATTTAATTAAATTGGTGGTTGTATATTGTTTTAAAATTAAAATTATACCGGTTGTCCCAAAAATCAAAATTTTCTGTTCTAGAAAAGCGGAGTTAAAACAAAACTCGTTTAATTGATTCGGAGCTCTATTTAAATATGCAAAAATGACTGAAAAACTTGTAACTTCGTTACAGTAGTTTCATCCGTTTCTTGGATCTCTTCAATACACTCGATGATAGTCAATTCTGCACTTTCTGTTGGCGAGTCGTTATTAATAGGGGCAAATTTTTTCAGGTTCACAAATGTGTCCTTAATGTTAGGAAGAAGTTGTGCAAGCGGAATATTATCTTCTTCTTCGAAATCGTCAATATTATCTCTATTACACATAAATCCAGCTTTCATAAAGCATTTTTTTATTGTCACTGGGGATAACTTGCGCCAGGACATAGAAACCCATATCAAGGCGTTGGTTATGGTAATATTATTTTCGATTCCTTGAAAAAAGACAACCGCTGTCTATACATGTTAAAAACCTCTTGGCAATGTGAGGGAGTATTGGGTGGAAGAAAAATAAGTTTGACATTATCTAGTGTAATTTTGAGATGAGACGTTGTTATCCAGAAACATTACCACTCTACTATTCTGCTTCTTCATCTTGTTGTCAAATCTGTGAAGCTATGTTGTCATGATATCTGCTGTTATCCACGCTTTCTCGTTCGAGACCCATTGGGAAACTTATCAATATATACGCCCTTAAAACATTGAGGATTCTTGCTTTTGCCTATTATAAGTGGTTCTTTATTCTCACCTTCCATATTTGCACAGATCAGAATTGTAAATCGTTGTTTTGCTGTTTTTTGTTCCAGTACACTTGTCATCTTTCAATGCATATGTTTTTGTGCAGGATAGTAGAGTAGATCTGTCTCATCTGCATTAAATACGTCTCTTGAGCCTTAATCCTTTAAAATGGTTAATATTCTTTCTTTCCAAGCAGTTACGTCTTCGATATTGATATCGGCTGTTTCGCCATATAATTTCTTGAATATCGTGCCGACGACGAAATTTTTCTAACCATCCACTTGATGCCTTGAAGTTATCTAGTCCTAGATACTAAGCAGATTCGAGGGCTTTTGCTTGAAGCATGGGCTCAGATATGGTATGTGCTTATTTCGCGCCTTACAAAATCAGTTAAAAACAACTTTGTCCTTCGGTTTTGGAAAATTTTCTTTTCTGTTTACTGTTGCCACCTTTTCGAAACAAATTTTCAACTTCTGCTTTATTTTGAAGCATCATAGTCAATTGGGTCTTACCCACTTTAAATTTTTCAGCCAGTTTCCTGCTACTTAAACCAGTTTTTTCACTCTCCATGATTATTTCAATTTTTTCGCTCTTCCATCTTCAATAAATATTCACGTTAGTCCCAAAACACACAAAAACTGTTCAAAACATACCTAATGTCAACAAACAATTTATCAGCTTTAAAGCAAATTGAACGAATTCGCCTACAACAAAATAATTAGTGTAAGTATATACCGGGTGTTGCATCGTCGAGCGGGACATAGGAAATCCCATGTAATTTTAAATGGGGTCAATTATTGGCTTCCCTAATTATTTTAGAGAAAAATTCTATTTAGGTTTATTAAAGAGCACTAAAACCCACATTCAAAAGAATAACTTTAGATATTTTTGATGAGCCCGTTAACGGGTTATCGCCGATTTCTTTTTAACTATTTCTCCATTTTATGGCCCCGTATTTGCGAGCACCAGTCAAGGTAAAAGATGACTGTCAAATAAAGTTGTCATTTTGAAATGTGTGCTTTATTGTTATAAAAACTCGTACATCGAAAATATTAAAGGTGTATTTATGAGTACAAATTAATCTGAATAAAACTAAAATAAAGTATCCAATTACAAGGTTAATTATGACATTTTACATGTTTCAATATTTTACTAATTAATAGGTAGGTACTATTAAATTGTTAGAACTTTAGGATTTAAGAAGATGTTCAAATAATCCTCAAAATGACAACTTTATTTGACAGTCATCTTTTACCTTGACTGGTGCCCGCAAATACGGGGCCATAAAAAGGAGAAATAGTTAAAAAGAAATCGGCGATAACCCGTAAACGGGCTCATCAAAAATATCCAAAGTTATTCTTTTGAATGTGGGTTTTAGTGCTCTTTAATAAACCTAAATAGAATTTTTCTTTAAAATAATTAGGGAAGCCAATAATTGACCCCATTTAAAATTACATGGAATTTCCTATGTCCCGCTCGACGATGCAACAGCCGGTATATTTCTTAAGAATTGTCGGGTCGGGGTTTACTGCCCCTAATGGAGGGTAACATTATTATTTACTTAAAATTCCGATGATTAGTAACCGCGGTCGTTTAACAAATTGGTCGGTAAAGAGGAGTATAAAATAATATTATTTCAATTTTTAAATATGGGGAATTCATAGCCGGTAGTTTAACGAAGATGGTCACTTTATAAAGGCGGTTGCAAGCAGAGGCTTTACTGTATAAACATTTGAAATAAGCTTATTATTATTATATATTCCTAAAATTTCCTGCGTTCCTCCTGCCTCGCCCTATATTAATTTTTATGGGGTTTCTTTCAGTTAGCCGCCCATACCCAAAGCTCCAGCCACTTCAACATTGAAAACAAAAACGAGTTCCCAATTCACATAGCGATCAGAGCCATGTATACCTCGATCACCATCCGCCAGGAACAGTTCATTCTCGCCCCGAACTCCCAAAAGAACATCACCTTCACCTATAATTCTGAAGGCAGTGGCACTCATCACATCCCGATGTTCGTCATTTTAAATTTTTTCCACGTGCTGGACGTTACCGTGTTAGCGACAATTGTTTCAAAAACCGTCAAGTGCATTACCAAAGATATCATGATAGTACCGACCGAAAAAACGGCGTTTCTGGAACTTAGGAATCCGATAAATAGCGATGTGAAGTTTATGATCGACACGACTTTCTTTCACCTAGAGTCGTTTCCTTCCTCCGGTGTTATTCCTGCGAAAGGGAACATGACCTGCACCATTACATTCAACCCCGAAGTTGGATATGTGCCTGTTAAGGAGATTTGTGTCGTATCAGAAAGCGGAGCGAAGGAACTGGTTGATGTAAGCAAAAAGAATCATTAATTAATTTAGAGAACGTTATTAGTTCATGTGGAATTAACCATGAAGAGTCAGTAAAGCCAGTAACCCGCAATATAATGGACTTGCCGGATACTAAACCTTGAAGGCACTACTTATTAATAAAACGTTGATGATAATACCTAACACTATTTTTTAGGTTCATTTTGAGCGCAAAAGGGCATTAGTAAGTATGAGTACTGCCATCATAAATTTCGGCCAGGTACCACTTAATACAGAAGTTTCGCAAGATCTAGAAATCAAGAATAATTCCGACCACATGGTACCGGTATACATTGAATTTGAAAACAGCGATTTGTTTCCAGAACTTCGCATCAATCCCACTAGAGCATTGCTCTGGCAGAAGGGAGATACTATCATTAAATTTACGGTAAAATTTAAAGAGGTAGGCTTACCTAAAATTACACACGAAACGTGTTTACCAAAAAAGTATCAATACCTCTTTGTTTTAAAAGTATTTATATCATTTTTTTATACTATAAATATAATACATAATACTAATTTAAGCTATGAGCAGTGTTTGTAAAATTTGCCATATTTAGAGCTACCAGGTTAAGCAGCTGGTACAGTCAAGAAATCACACACTAGTAACTAAAGACCGAATTTTATGCCTTTTGCATATATATGCATTTTTTGCATATTTTGTGATTTTAAAGGAAAAAAAATGCATATTTTAAGAATTATTGCATATCTAAGAATGTTTTGGGATTTCTGTGTTCTTTTCTTACGTTTTATGGTCGCACGCCACCGTGTCGCCTGTGCTGTCGGGGTCTGAAGATAAGAGGGCAATAAATAGGCTAAATAATAAAGTAATAAAGTAATAAAATAAACTATTATTCTTCTATTGAGAAATTCCATTAGGGGGTGGATATTTCTGACCAGATATTTTAACTAGAATTTCTTTAATTCTGTAATTATTTATTTGCTCACATTCGTTACAGTTTGTCAATATTATTGAGGTTGTCGAGGCAAGGGCCTAGCGACACATAAAGCACCATGATATCTTAGGTAGAAGTGTATTATACATTAGGCTTAAGTTTAGATATATTAAGTTATAATTTGGCATTATACTTTATAGGAAATAAAGAGATTTGAAAGTGAAAGTGGTTCCCGTCAGATCACCGAAGTTAAGCGGTATCGAGCGCGGTTACTACTTGGATGGGTGATCGCTTGAGAAACACCGCGTGCTCTTGTCTTAGGGAAGAGTGTAAAATGAATCGACATTAAAACCATCCTATTCACGCCGGACAGGCCGGATAAGATCGGATATCTCGTAGGATGAAGGTGCCGTTTCACACTCCCCAGTCGGTAGACCGCACGATTAAAAACCGTACGGTCGATGACCGGTTCAAAATGGCCTCAGATACGCCAACGAACCGTAAAAATAGAAAAAAAAATGAGGTTGTCGTTTGTCGTAGCCGCAGCTAGCATTGTAAACGCAAACAAAGTGAAAGCGGTGAGTATGTCGAAAATATGATATATTTCGTGGATTAAGCCTTACCCAGAACTTGCTTTAGACGGCGACCATGTTTTTTGCAAGTCTTGTTCAAAAATTGTTTCCTGCTCAAAAAAATTTTAAATAGACCAACACATCAAGACGCCCTCTCACATTGCTGAGGTTAGCAAGATGAAGTTTGGTCCCATACAGTCAACGCTGAAGCAGTCATTTAAGATTTTTAAAAACGGAAACCATGACCAGTCAGAATTTAACGAAGATCTATGTAAAACGTTCTTGGCTGCTAATATTCCTTTAGGCAAGTTAACCAACCCGCAAGTTAAGGCCTTTCTGCAAAAATATAAAAAAATTTAATGTTCCAGATGAATCAACATTAAGAAAAAGTGTCGTTGGAAAGGTATTGTATTTGGTACCGTGCTAGATGAAATAAAGAAAGAAACTGGAGGTAACTATATATATATTGTCGTCGACGAAACAACTGATTCGTGTGGTCGTTATATAATTAATTTAATGATCGGAAAATTCACAGAAGAAGAACCTGGAAAAGCTTACCTTATAGCGATAAAAGAAGTGGAAAAAACAAACAACCTCACAGTTACACGTTTTATTCAAGAAACCTTAACACATTTCTTCTTGCCGAATTGCCGAACAGATAAAATTCTTGTCCTGTTGTCCGATGTTGCGCCGTATATGATAAAGGCAGGACAGAATTAAAAAATATTTTATGAAAATTTCATTTAGGTAGCTTGCCTAGCTCACGGAATAAATAGGGTTGCGGAAACTATTAGAGTTTCCTTTCTGTTGGTCAATGACCTAATAGCAAATGTAAAAAAGATATTCATAAAGGTCCTATTAAGAGTACAATTTTACAAGGAGAATCTTTCCGGAGTACCATTACCACCTGAGCCTGTCGTAACCAGATGGGGCACCTGGATTCGTGCGGCAATATTTTATGCAGATAATTTCCAAAAATTGAAAAACTTAATTTCACAAATGCCTGGTGATGAATTACAGTGCATCCTAAACTGGAACAACAGTTAATGTATATTAAGTGTAACTATGCATTTATAGCAGACAGTATTTTGCAACTGGAGGAATCGTCTACAAGTCTACCAGAGTCGATGGATATAATAGAAACATGTGTACAAAATTGAAAACAAATACGAGGTAAGGTGGGAAAAAACAGTAATGGCAAAATTAGAAAATTTAATAGAAAAAACCACAGGTTTCAAGATTTTAAGGCGGGTCGTAAACATAATGTCAGGGAAAACTGTAAATAATTTAGCTATTGAACCTGCCTTAGTTCCGAAATTAAAATTTTGCCCTATAACTTCAGTAGATGTAGAAAGATCGTTTTTAACATTGAAAATGTTTATATTATCGCACGGGCACGTTAGTAGGGGTACGGAATTCGAAATTCTTGTGTTGCATTTGTCCCTGACGTCACACGTCACGTTCGCGATCGAGCGACGAGCGTAGCAATCAGCCATCGGCCGTCGCCATAGAGTGGTTTGGCTGGCGTGGCTGGAGCGCGCTTCAGATCATATTCGTATTTCTTAGTGGAAGCGCTTATTCCTCTTTGGCGCTTATGTATGATTTATAATGAACGCCGATAACATTAGTTGCATGCTGTTGTTGGAGGAAGAAGACGAAGAGGAGATGTTAGACCAAATTCCTCCATTTAGACAAACGTCATATTAACACTTGAATTTATACTATAGGTACCATATTTAAATCAAAGCTGCAGCATACCAAGTAAACAAATCAATTTGATTAAGACGTCAAAGTATCAAAACATTTTAAAATTGTATCATTAGTTGGTATATCCGAAAAAAATATCAAAATTAGAAAAAAGTCAGTGGCGTGTATTTTTTTGTCAATAATATCCGTTAAGTGTTTCCCGGGACGCCACTGGACTTAATAAATTTAATCTAGTTAGAGCAAATTAAGCCTCTTATCATTATGAATGACGGTACCAAATTGCAATCAAATCGGGAAAAGGATATTTACAAAAATAATAAAAAAACGATTTTTTTAAAAAGCTTAACACCCTGTACATCAAAAACAGGGCAACTCCGGACACATGTTCAGGTTAGTTCAGGTTAGTACTTCTGAAACACCCTGTATACATACAAATACAACGGTCAAAAACACAAATATTTATATCAAAATATTGATAACAAACAATAACACCAAACAATGCAATAATGCGAAAATCACCGGTAAACTAAATTCAACCCTGTCGCCCAGGGCCTTTTAGTTTTATTGCCGCTTGACCAATCGAAATAGAGTTACGGTTGTCATTAAGTACTGGTCAACGTTTCCTTCGTATGCATAATCTTGGATTTGAATATGGTATAGGGTAGACTGGGGCAAGTGTAAAAATGGGGTAAGTAAATCAGAGCGCCAATCAGGCAATATTGAAAGTTTACTTGTCTGTGTGGTTCGAGGCAACTAACTATACATTAGCGCTGTTAAATTATCTACTACCGGCGAGTTACCAGGTGTTTTTTTCTTTCTGAGTAGTCATTTGTAACATAACCTCCGAATCGGTCCGTTGAATAGTGTGTGATATCTACATAAAAAATTGGTCAAAGGTAAAAACTTATAATATACTTTTAGTTTTATTGCATTTTCTTGTGTTTAGTCAATTGTTGTAGCTTTAAAATACTATATACCGACCAAATCTGAAAGCGGTTTTTACTCACGAACAGGTTTGCACTTCCCCCATAAAAAACATAATGTGGGGTATGTGTGAAAATTGTAATGGGGAAAGTGTAAAGGTTAGTTTACACTTGCCCCATTTCGTCCGGGATTTTGTAAATTTAAATAATGTTCCCAATCCTTTTAAGAGCAATATGCCAGGCATAGATTGGCTAATAAAGTTTAAACAACGTCACTCTTTGAGTATGAAAAACCCACAAAGCTTAGAGTACTGCAGGAAGAAATCTACGGACCCATTCATAATAGACCAATATTCTGTTTTATTGGAAAAGGGTATATTGGAGTTGTGTCTTCAGGATCGTCCTGAATGTATTTACAATTTAGATGAAACTTCACTGTGTACAGACCCTTCTCGTCTTAAAATTGTTGGCGCGAAAGGCAAACCCTCTTCAAGAATAATTGCTGGATCGGGCAGAGAAAATATAACCGTCCTGGCAGGAGCAAGTGCTAGTGGTAGAAAATTGCCACCATTGATAATATTTAAAGACAATTGGATTTCAGAAAGAAATGAAGACCTCTTCAAAGACACCGTATATGCAGCCAGCGCCAATGGATGGATGACCTCCGAAATATTTAGAAATTACTATCTAAAGACTTTTATTCCTTTGGTTCGTGATCAGGCACCAATTATTGTTATATATGATGGGCATGTCTCGCATGTGGATTGCTTATTAATTCAAGCCGCAAGAGAAGAAAATATTCATATACTTAAACTGCCAGCCCATACAAGTCATTTACTTCAACCTCTCGATTTGAGTGTGTTTAGATCCTTTAAGGCAATATGGGAGAGGGAAGTAATAACATAGCAAAGACGTTATCAGGGACAATGACTACCAAAAAGGGAATTCGCCACATTGCCAGTGAAAACCTGAACTGAAGTAGATTCCGGAATCATAAAAACAGAATTCAGAAAGGGTGGTATAGGGCCTGCCTATGGGGAGGAGCAATTAAATGCTGCAGTAAATGCCGTCAATCAAGGTCAATTAACCATGTCGATGGCTAGTACCGAATTCAGAATCTCATACATTACAATCTACTGTAGAATAACCGGACGCCGTGGCGAAAAAAGCAAGACACAGGGCCGACCTCTAATACTTTCTTGACAAGATGAGTGTCAACTGGCCGAAAATATAAAAACAATGGAGAAGTGGGGATATGGATTAAATTCGAGAGCTTCAAGAAAAAGTCCGGGACTTTGTAACTTTAAATAATATTCCCAATCCTTTTAAGAACAATATGCCAGGCACAGACTGGCTAATAAAGTTTAAACAACGTCACTCTTTGAGTATGAAAATACCACAAAGCTTAGAGTACTGCAGAAAGAAATCTACGGACCCATTCATAATGGACCAATATTTTGTTTTATAGGAAAAGGCTATATTGGAGTTGGGTCTTCAGGATCGTCCTGAATGTATTTACAATTTAGATGAGACTTCACTGTGTACAGATCCTTCTCGTCTTAAAATTGTTGGCGCGAAAGGCAAACCCTCTTCAAGAATAATTGCTGGATCGGGCAGAGAAAATATAAAATTGCCACCATTGATAATATTTAAAGACAATAATGTAGAGTTCCTGGATTTCAGAAAGAAATGAAGACCTCTTCAAAGACACCGTATATGCAGCCAACGCCAATGGCTGGATGACCTCCGAAATATTTAGAAATTACTTTCTAAAGACTTTTATTTCTTTGGTTCGTGATCAGTCACCAATTATTGTTATATATGATGGGCATGTCTCGCATGTGGATTGCTTATTAATTCAAGCCGCAAGAGAAGAAAATATTCATATACTTAAACTGCCAGCCCATTCAAGTCATTTACTTCAACCTCTCGATTTGAGTGTGTTTAGATCCTTTAAGGCAATATGGGAGAGGGAAGTAATAACATGGCGAAGACATCATCAGGGACAATGACTACCAAAAAGGGAATTCGCCACATTGCTAGTGGAAACCTGGGCTGAAGTAGATTCCGGAATCGTAAAAACAGGATTTAGAAAGGGTGAAATTGTTCCATTTAATAGACATGTTATTCCTAAAGAAAAATGACATCGATGCCCTAAAAAGATGGGAGGAACACTTGAAAAATCAAAGATCTGTAACATATTTACAACCGAGGCCAGAACGCATTGATATTAAAAGGAATGAACATGATGCTGTAGCACCGAATGTAACAGAAAAAACCGCTACTTTCGAACAGTCAATGTTAAAAACAGTAAAGCCTTCTACATCTAGCGCTTCATTTAAAAGGAAACTAGCATCTAATGCAGAATTACTTACAGCTCCTTCATCAGCATCTAGTGCCACCAATCTCAAAGCAATTGTCAGCTCTGATCAAAATGAAGAAAATATAATAAATAATCATCAGGATCCTATAACTGAAGCTGTAGTACCAGCTACAACCGAAAATCGGCAAGAAAAGAAGGCAAGTTTTGATGATCTACTACTTGATTCGTTCCGACAGAGTCCTTCTTCTAATCCAAGGAAACGAAAGCGCTTAATTCAAGGTGGCCAAACCATTGCAGGTACTATCGCAAGTAGTCAGTCAAAACTCTCTACAAGTTCATCTACTATATCTAAACCAGCTATGAAAATTGACCGAAAGAGTAAACAAAGTCGGCCAAGTCCGTATCAATTTGAATCCAGCTCCAGTGAATCAGATAATGAAAGTGTACCTTTTATGGAATCGGATCAAAGTTTCACTGTAGAATCGGATTGCGAAGATCAGATTCCTGAAATAAACAAAGACAATATTTCCATTGGAGACTGGGTACTGTTTAAATACACATTACCAAAAGCAAACAAACATTTTATTGGCCAGGTAAACACTGTTGACAACGGCTTTGAAATCAAGTTTACTAGAAAATTAAAAGACAAACCTTAACCGGCAGTAACACGCCGAGGAGGTTTTCATTTTAATGTGAAATTTGCGGGATACAATATTTAACAAAGTTCCATAAAATTATTCGAATTTTTAAACTTTAGGTTTCTTTTCTGTTTTAGTTTCTTTCTCCTTGGGAATAATTCCTACTGTTTTAGAGATTAAAGCCAAACATTGGGTTTTGAACGGATAAATACGTTTATAAAAATATTATTCTTGTTATTAGGAATTTTTTGAGGGTTATTTTGGATTACTTATTATTTTTCAGAGGTACCTTTTAATTTTTCGTTTTTATGATTTGTTTGGCTAACTATTCTCCAACAATAAAAGTCATAACTTCCCAGATTTTTATTTTTTTTAAGCATGTAAAAAGAAAAATTAGCATGGGAGATATAAACTTCATTTGCACTTTTCCATTACCACTTCTGCGAACATGCATGGAAATTGTATTTCGATTTTACACTTTCCCTTTTTGAGGTAAGTGTTAAATTTCGGTACAAAAAAAAATAATCATTCAAATCTCAAGATCTCAAAAATAATTCATGAGTGCCCTATGCAGTAAGAAAAGTAAACATATTAAACTACTACTTTCTTACAAAGACACTTTTATAAATACTGTATATTTAAAGTAGGAAGGAAATAAACTTGAACTATTAAAAAGGGCTTCACATTTGCTCCAGTCTACCCTAATTATAAGCTTTGTAATGTAATGCTGAAAAATAAACAGAATGGTTTTGTACACTTTACCGTTCTTCCCTACACTTGCTGCCACTTTTTTTCATGCATTTTCTTTCATTACAACATTTTTGTAATTTTCGTTCTCATAGTTGTATAAAGGGGGGTACTTTTGCACCTCCTCTATCAAACACTTGTCAGAAATTGCCGAAAACGGTGGCATTCTTCTGAGCGATCGCGGCTGGACTGGTCTCTCTAGCAGTCCGAACGCAGCCGCTGCAATTGACGGCGAACGCTGTGTCGCTGAGCTGCGGCAGTGAAACCGTGTACATACAAATCGCATTAAACCAGTACCGAGCTACTAATCGCGAGCGCCAGCCGCGGCAGCTGACTGCTCCAGAGAAACCATACCTTAGAGGCGCGTTAGAGTTTATAACCTTTATTTTACTATTTTTTATATTATGAATCAATTAAACTTATATCAGCTACCTAAATATTACATTCAAATCTATGAGTTTTCGCAGATCTCAAATCTCACAATAGTCACAAGCGTTGCACTCTGCTTCGGCATTTTCAATGTCATCCCCGGTTGCATCTTTGTAAAGGACTGTAAATTTTTTTTACAAACATGTCCTTAGTGATAGACGCCACTATTTTTTAATTTTTTAGTTCAAAACCTTGAAGCACACATAATTACTGGTGCGTTTTATAATTTTTCAAATTAATATCAGTATAAGTTTGATATAAAAAACTGTATTATAGGTGTTAACTGATTTAATAAAGTATAATATTATAACTTGAATTTATCTTTATTCAATACTTAATCCCTTAATTAAATGAAAATTTAATTTAGAACATCAAAATTTAGTTGTTTTATTACATATTTACGTCTTTTTGAATATATCCTGCATAGATTTTAAAAAACATGTGCATAATATATATGCGCATATTCTTAAGGTTTTTGGTTGCATATAATTCGGTCGTTACTAGTAACGTACGTAGTCAATATTTTAACAGTATATTTAAGCAACGCACCATTATAGGCTCTGTTGCGCTCTTTTAAACTAAGTATGCACGTTGAGTTGCCCACGCGTATTGCCTCGAACTCTGCTACATTGCTGAATTATGTAGTACTGTTAGTGCAAGGCTGTCAGATCATAAAACTGTAGTTTGCAAATTTTCAATCATTTCAAGTAATACTAAGGGTCTGTACTTTCATGTCCGAATATGTTTATTCTTAGAATAATAATTGCGATTGTGTCTACAATTGTTTCCATGGATATTATTCGACGAATAGCGCTATTAGTGGATGAAAGTACCGGACCTAAGCCTGTAAAACAGCAAAATAGACTATTTACTGAGCGTAGATACAGAGGATTCTCAAAAATGTGCAAAGGGTTAGGTTAACGGGCAGGCTGTACTAGCTAATAAAGCGCCTTAAGATGAGTTTCACTTAGATTTATTTACTGTTTTTAACAAGATATTTCCCTTAAGGACATTAAAGGGTAAACGCGAGGACCATGATTTTCTAGGGGATTATGCACTCCTTGTACTCTATATAAGGAAGTTTGCTTTGGGCAATCAGTTTGTCAACCACTTTAATGCGTATCGTAGAATATTCAGACGTACGGTGAGGGTGGCTCACTCTAACAATAAACAAAAAGAAACCTTGAGAATTGTATGTGACCTGGGAGGCAAAAATAGAGTGGAATATATTGAATAAAATCTGAATTATTGTAACAGTATAAATAAATTGTATTGCTCCATAGCTGAGAGCAATCTTTTTTCTTTATTCCTACAAATATATTTTATGAAATCAAGGACACTATTAAAGAAATTCATAATAAAACGTCTTTAAGGACGAATTATTACTTATAATCTCCCTAACAGCAGAATTATGACCGATAATTTTTTTCAAGGTCACGAATGTTTCTGTTGATTGAAAATTATCCCGAGTCGAAGACGAGGGAAATTTTTTATCAACAAAAACATGAGTGAAACCGAGAAAAAAATTATCGGGAATTAATTCTGCTGCGTGAGAGATTCGGTAAGAAAATTTCATAAATTGGAGTTTTTACATGTCTATAATATACATAGTTTCAAATGAAACTTAAAAAAACATATTTCTGATGAGTTTAGTTAAAAGTGACGCACTATATTTTTACAATAGAAGTTAATTTTACTTGTTAGTAACTAAGGTTTATTACTAAAATTTCAGGAACATTAAAAACATTAATTTGTTTTCAACCATAACATCTGATATTACATGTCTACATAGTTTCAAATGAAACTTAAAAAAACATATTTCCGATTAGTTTAGGTAAATATGATGCACTATATTTTTACAATAGAAGTTGATTTTACTTGTTAGTAACTACGGTTTATTACTAATATTTCAGGAACATTAAAAACATTAATTCGTTTTCAACTATAACATCTGAGATTATATTATGTCTACATAGTTTCAAATGAAACTTAAAAAAACATATTTCTGATGAGTTTAGGTAAATATGACGCACTATATTTTTACAATAGAAGTTGATTTTACTTGTTAGTAACTAAGGTTTATTACTAAAATTTCAGGAACATTAAAAACAATAATTCGTTTTCAACCATAACATCTGAAATTATGTGTATATAGTTTTAACTAAAGCTTAAAAAAATTATTTATTATTTATTAATTCCATTAAGTCAATAGGAACCAACAAAATTATCGTAAGTAATTACATAAGTGCATCAAAATTACCGATAATGTTTTATGAAAGCATGTTGTCTAAAAACTGGATGAGTTTATTTTCATATTTTGGCAAAATATGAAAATAACCGAATCCAGTTTTTTACTTACAACATGCTTGAATGAAAAATTATCAGGTCTATTTTAATGCACTAATGTAATTCGGTAGAATATTTCTCGAGTACGTGAAATGAAAGCACAAAATTTAATATTTTTATTTAAACGTTATATTTAATTATATGAAAATAAACAAATTAAAAATTGCATGAATCGCAGTGGAAAACACAATTGTAAAAATTACCATTTTTGGAGTTTGCTGCATTACTTGTTAATGTATGTGAGTTTGCCATTGAATTGGAACTTGTAGAACCTGGCATACAGATATTAGTTTCTGGGTTATGATTAGCCTTATCATTGTCTTCTCTCATTTTTTCTACTATATTAGAGTAATGTTCCTCGTCTAGTTGAAGGATACGGACCTATAGGGAAATTTTCGACGGGACATTTTCGCACCTACTGGGCAATTTTCGTCGAAAATTTCCCGCTTCATATGGTAGTTTTTACACACGAGAGAAATATTCGCGATAATCTCCCGTTGCTATAAGCAACGTAAACAAAAAGGAGCCTTCTAATTGGTTGAAAATAAATTTATGAAATTTTCCCTTGAAATATTTCCTAGACTGCCTGACAATGCTTGGCAAGTGCTGAACTTTTCCAGTACTACCTGTGCATAAAGGTGGAGATCCTGAAATACCATCGAACTATAGACCTGTCTCCTTACTGCCCACTTTATCGAAAATAGTGTAAAAACTAGTAAAAAGGCGACTTTGTCTTGAACAGTTTGGGTTCAGGGAATCAAGAAGTACAAACGATGCAATGTTCGCATTACTGGAAAGTAATTGGGTTGTAATGAAGGTGAGGGCTGCAGCGGTGTTTTGTGACTTGTCTAAGGCATTCGACCGTGTCAGTCACAGAGTGCTGCTCTGGAGAGATATAAAGTGAGGGAAAGACTTTGGACTACTTTGGCATACTTGACAGCAAACAGGCTGAGGTTTGGGGCACACGCAACTTACTTTAGCAATAAACTGGCATCAAACTGCTATGCAATTAGGGTTATTTTAAAAAGCCTGGACTTAGATGCTAAAAGGAGTGCATATTTCTTGCTCATAGAGACTCTTTTTAGATATGGCATCTGTTTTTGGTTAGTTCAAGTTAGTTAAAGTTAAAGTTAAAGAACTATTTCGTTTGCAAAAAGTCCTGGTGATAACATAAAATTATGTATTTAATAAATACCGTCCGAATAAACTAATATGACATTTTGAACTCAAATTTGGTCAGTTTTACAGGCAATAACGTCCTATTTTAAAATATGATGTTTTTTCTGATATATTTATTTATTTATTTATTTATTTATTCTTATCTTTGGGTTGCAGATATTGACATACGACCTTGCTTTATCTTAGCCAAAAGTGTAGTGGAGTAGAAAAAGGAAAACTATATTATCTGACAGCAATGTTACGCCCCCGCTGTCACGACGACTAACTAACAATGCACTCTGATAGGCTACACAACCGCCATGTTTTCTCCCAACCAATCGTACGGCAATCAACAAAATGTACCACACGCTGTGTCACCTTCCTAGAGCTTCAAAACACCGTCAAAGGGTTTTCGGATGTACAAGATTCTAGAAATATACTCTTAACATCTAAACGTGGAACATTGCTTTTTCCTGGAATAACGGTCGACTAGCCGCTTATTAATATGTATTTTAAAAGATGATATTTGCAAGTTTTATGTTTATCCCGGCGATAACACTATATTCGTTCAGCAAACATTGATACATTTTGCTCCTTTATTAAAATAATATTGAAATCAGATATTTAACAGTAGTATTGATTCTAAAAACATTTGTTGCATTTAATTATATTATTTTTAATGCATTTGGATGATCGTTTCCCCCAACACATCCAAATAAATATTATCTCTAAATGACAAACACTTAAGGAATCTATTCTGAACAGATTTTATACGCGATTCATAGATATTATACAGGGGATTCCAAACAGTCGAGGCAAAATTGAGCCGGCTAAGAACATAGGCATAGTAAAGTGTAATTAATGTTTTTTGTTGTCTGAAATGTTTTTCTTATCTATTAGCATTCTGCATGCATTAGCCACCATATTTCCTATAAACTCAATAAAAAAAAATTTACATTGAAAGTTGGCATAACTACAATGTGACGATGTTTCTAGAAAAGTTAAAAAACATAAAATTTTCTTTGTCCTTAAAACTGGCACAAATGAAGATCTGAGAATCTTCCTTGAAATATTTGAGAACATACTTTGATTGTGACGTTATTTATTGAATAACGAAACATTAACCCAACTGAAATGGGTCAGTCTTGCGCGTTAAAGAAGGGGAAATTCACGTGACACGTCGTGACGTTTCGCGACAGTGGCGCCCATCGGTTACGATTGGGATTTCAGTTGTGACGTTTTTTTGGTAATAGTTTGCAACATTTCTAAAGTTGTGGCGGTCTTTCCGGTAGGTAGCGACATCTAAAGAAGTTACTGAAGTAAGATTTTGGTGTTCAAAACCATGGAAGCTCTGATCGACGACGGAGCAAAGGCTGGCGCACGCTCCCAGCTCCAATTAACTGACCACTTCAAAAATGTGTTTTTTTGCTCAAGCAAACATGGGCTACCCAACTAAAATATTTTTGACAAGGCGATTCCGTCTGCATTCCCTGTCCCGATATTGTCCCCAAGTATTATTATTATTATTATTATTTATTTATTTATAACTGACCTCGAAACAGATGAATCTGGTAATGAGGCCTATATACACTGTGTTCAAAAAGTCCCGGACCGGTCAATTATTTAGAAAATGGCGCACAATATAAAAAAACTTTCGGTATAAAAGTTGTAGGCCTTAAAAAAATCTATAAAACTAGGACACCTGTAATTATACAGGGTGCCTCAAACAGTCATGGTAAACAAAACTTTCATTTTTTTTAAATAAAATGCCCTATATCTTATAATACTTTTGGATTCTACATAAAATATCAATTATTTTTTAATAAGCACACTATAAGTCTAAACTTAATAGTTTCTGAGATATCGACTTTCGAAAAATTACATTTTTGAACTTTGACAGCTTCTGTATATTTTAGAGCAAAACGGCTTACATGTCCCTATCTTACTTTTTTACTACAAGAGTGATGTTGGTTCATCGATTCTAAAAAAGCTTGCGTGGTTATGTATCTCGGCTTTTCTGATATCATATTCTATATCGGGTGACGTTGAACAATTATATTGTCTGCGTTATTAATGTGTGATGCCTTGAGGTGTTAGCTGCTTAAGTTTTAACCTGCTTGCTAGCACTGAGCAATTGAGCATGGTAATTTAACGACCGAAACGTGTTCGTTGTTAATACATAATAATTATAAAAGACTGAAGAACAGTACTACCAAACGTGTTCGTTTGGATATAACAGGTTGCCAACAATTTTTCGTAGCATCAATTGAGTCCAGTTAAATTATTAATATCAAGTTTATTTTAGGTAGTCATATTTAATGCGCCAATAAAGATCGTAATTCAATACGAGTACCCCCAATATATAAGTGTAAAGGGAGAAGTGGTATTTCCCGATGTGGGCTTAAACCCGAGCCTACTAAAATTGCCAAAAATTCCCTCTGGATCAGTTGTGAAGACTCCTTTTAGAATGTCAAACTTTTGCCTAGTCCCGATTTTCTTTTCGTTCAAGTTGCAAGATTTTCCCGAATTTGTTGTTAGGACCAAGACTGGAGAAGGTGTGCCAGAGAGCGTAAGTTTTGGTTTAGTAGTGTTTAGCTTAATGGTCCCATAACTAAGGGTTTTCACGCAACATTTTTAGGTTACCTTGGAAGCGAAAGAAAGGAAAGACTTTTACTTGGAATTTAGTCCGCAAGAACCCGTAGCCTACTGTATTTACCTTCCTTACGTCATCAACGGAATTGTTGGCCCTCCAGAGCTAAACCAGCCCGACTCATTAATATGTTCCAACTACCTAACTGATGTAAAAAACGAATATAAAATTTCGAAAGAAATTTCTTCGAAGATGCAAGTTATAAAAGTTTTGTGCACTGCTAGTAAAAAATGGTTGAATTTCAGTTGTCTTACTATGGAATTTTGTAGTTTCGATCAATCACCGCAGGAGTTTGTGGTTACAAACATTAGCAGTGCTTCACACGAAGTAAGTATACTCATTTATACGGAACGTACCTCCCTGATATAATAGTCAGCCAAAATGATATCAAAGGCTTCGCCGCGGTAACTATATGATTATACGATGTAATTTATATAAATACTATATTATATGTATATATACAACCGAGCGTTCTTGTTTCACCTAGTAGTCCTAGAATTCCATGTATTATACTTTTAACCCTATATTAGAGCCCATTCCTCTGAAGTAATATAACTGCAACTTTGAACAACTAAAGTTTAGAGTCTCAGGTTTAAATATTTCGAGAAATATATTTCGCCGATCAAAAAAGTATACTTTTTGCACTTCATAACCTTTTTCTCTTTACTTCAGCCCTAGTATTTTGCCTAGGTTACCTTTGTCAGGGCTATCGACCCTCGTGTCCGAAGTTATTAGAGGCAGACCAAGCAATGTAATAGATTTATCGATGATTCGTGCACTCTCCGGTAACTACAGAATATTAGAAGACACTGGGCTTCTGCTTTGCTTAACTCTGAGGCTATTTCGAACAATTTAGAGATTTACTCCTTTACTGTTAATATTTTCCAAAATTTATTTTTATATATTTATTGGAAAATTAGTATAAAAAATTAGAATGAGATTGGCAAAACATCTAAGCATTCTATACCTCTACAGAAGTTTTTTAAAGTGATATCCGCAGAGGAATGATCACTGAATTGGTTAATAGATCTGTAGGATCACCATTAATCGAAGTGCCGGTACTTTGGCACTGATTAACTCATTTGATATACGATTAAAATAATCAAAGTTTTAAACGTGCTTATGTAAATATAAATTTTACTATTATTGCAAATACTGGATTTAGAGGAGAGCAATTGGAATTAGTTAAAATCTATGTTAAAGATAGGGTAAAGTTGGTAGAGATGCCCCAGTGGTAGAGATGGCCTACCTTTATAACTCGAAAACATTTACATATACGATTATGTGGTTTGTCCAAACCCAATCAGTTGTTTATGCTAAGGTCCGAAAAGTAGTGTTGCTGCTGACAATTGTCTGGTTTTGACAAAGTTTTGTGATCTTTTTTTGAGGTAGGTGTAAATTTTTATACATGATTACGCTATAGTCTGTAAAATCATTAATATTTTTTTATTTAATTTGCAATTTGGCCAAACAATTGTGGAATGCATGTGCTACAATATTCTAACCTCAAAACACATGTTCATTTATAAAAACTACATGGTGGGGCATCTTATACCATCTTTTGGTATAGATGCCCCAGTCAAAGTGGGTAGAGATGGCCTGTTAATATAGTACGTAATTTTTTTCAGTTTCAAGTTCATTATGGCATCCACCGAAGTTGAGGACCTTACTATGCTAGACGACGGGGACTCTGACAATTCAACTGAAAATGATGAGTGCGCGGGATGTGGAGAGAAATATTCCCAAACCACCAGAAAATATGACTGGGTAAAATATATACACTGTAAGCAATGGTTTCACGATGGATGTAGCAAATTTGTTAATTTTTGCGATCCCTGTGGACGAGTAGCTACTAAAAAGAAGACCTAACTTATTTTGCTCGTTATTTTGTATTCGAGTACATAGGCCATCACTACCACCCTGTGTGGGGCATCTTACCCAACCCCTGAGGGAGAGATGGCCAATTACAAAAATTTTTCTTTATGTATTTTCGTGAAATAAAACTTGTTATTTTTGCATCTTTTTATAAATATTGTAACTGAATAAAGTTCCAATTACTGAAAAACATGCTCATTTTCTTTATTACTTATTTGTTTAATGCTTAGGCCAGGTTTAAAAAAGGTGGGGCGTCTCTACCAACTTTACCCTAGACCAACTTATGTTAAAATAGATAAAGAAGAAAGCTGTCCAAAAGTATTTAAATATGGTGTAGGAACAACTTTAGGACTATTAATCTTTATTATTTATATTAATGATTTATTTAGTATAAATTGCTATGGGAAAGTTCTTAGTTTTGCAGATGATACTGTTTTTTTTTTATAGCCATACAAATTGACACAATTTAAACAAGAAAATTCAAAAATGTTTCAAAATTATAATAAATTGGTTTGATAATAATTTATTAACAATTAATTTTAATAAAACAAATTATCTTTCCTTTACATTGAACCTAAATAACGTATCACAAAATATTGACAGTATCAACATAAGCGATGACATTTAAATTTTAAAAGTTAATCATGTAAAATATTAGGAATAATTTTTGACAGTAAATTAAAATAAATAGGTCCGTACGACAAGAATGTTTTTATTTACCAACAAATATAAAAAAAAATTATTTCATTAAAAAAATATGAAATTGTAATAAAAGCTTTTAAATTGAAAAAAAAAACGATTTAAAAATATTTTTGGAAATGCTTTAACTAATTAATGTTACTTTTTATTTAATATTGTTGTGGTTAAATTATGAAAATATTGTTTTTCAGAATTCTAATATATCTAACATCAAGGCAGTAGCGTTTATTATATAATTTTTATAAAAAATGTTCTTAAATATTTATAATTTTAAATACTTTTAAATAAATAACAATTGCTCCTAACCAGCACGTCTTCGGGGAATTTATGAATAAGTTTATTGAAGAATAACATATTATCATGTTTATTATACAGGGCTTTCATTTCAAAACTAGCCACCCGGAATAACTTTTAAAATACTTGAAGAAGAATTTAACAAAAAAACACGTCAACTTAGATTTACTGGGGGACATGTTTTACATGTATTTGCGACTCTGTAGTTTCAACCCCTAACGAGGGGCGAAAGGCACATAAAAAATTTTAAATGGTAAGGGGTATTGAGTGATAGTTCGCTTGAAAGCCCTTATCATTAGCAGTCTTTTGGCGCTTCATTTTTTAAAAGCGGATTATTTGTTTCCAAGTTATGCCTCTTGAAAGTTTAAAAAGTTAACCTTGATATTTTAGTAAAATTTTACTTACTCATTTTAACAAATGTTCAAAATGCCCACCATTATTGGCAAGGCAATCGTAGAGCCGCTGCTCGAACTCCTCATGCACGTTTTGAAATGTCTCTTGGGTAATCTGTTCACATTCACAGGCCTCCCCTATTCTACGCCTAAGATCAGGAATATTTTCGGTTGAGTTTTGTATACTATTGTATTTAGATGTCCCCATAAGAAAAAGTCAAGGGGCGTTAAGTCTGGTGATCTCGCTGGCCATTCTATAGCGCCCCTTTTTCCAATCCATTTGCCTGAAAATCTGTCATCAAGCCAATTTCGCACAGGCATAGCATAATGTGGAGGGGCTCCGTTGAAAATTTAAATTTTCTTCATCTAGTAATAAATTTCCATCTTCATCAATTTGATTTTCCAAAGCGTCAGTTATAAGAGGATCTATCACATTTTCTAATAAATTTAATTAGGTACAGTTCACCGGTTAAATTTTCTTCTATAAATATCAGACCAATAATTTTATTTCCAAGAATTTCGGCCCATACATTTATTTTCTGAGGAAATTGTGTATGCTCTTCACGAAAAACATGTGGATTTTCATTGTCCCAATATCTGCAATTGTGTTTATTAACAAACCCATTTAAAAAGAAAGTTGACTCGTCACTAAAGCAAATGTTTTTAATTAAATTAGGATCTGCATTTGCCCTTTCACTCATTAATTCACAAAATTCCATTCTTCTGTCATAGTCATCCTCCCCTAACTGTTGTAATAGTTGTATTTTGTAAGGGAAAAATTTATTGAATCGTAAGGCTTTATGGACAGAGCCGACTGAAACGTTTGTTAATCTTGAGACTTTCGGTATGGATGTTTGGGGATCTATGGCAAAATGACCTAAAATTTCTACTTGTGCGGCTTCATTTAAGACTCTAGAGTTCTTCACAATTTTATTGCGTACACTTCCAGTTTCTTGAAATTTATTAATCAAATTTAATACATATTGGTGCCCAACATCTGTATCTGGATACCTTTGATTAAACACCCGGGCTGTTCTACGTGCACAGCGCTGTTCCTCCCCGTAAACTAAAATTAGTTCAATTCTTTCTTGTAACGAGTAAACCATTGTCGTCGAAATTGGATGGTCAATACACAACGAAATCAAGTTCAAAACTAAATCGTTTTAAAATGTGGCAAAACTAATATTTGCTATCAAACACCTTTAATTTTTTTACGTATTTATCTGAATGTTTACATTTAAGGAATTTGCTGCTTTTTTAACAACGTATAAAAGTTTTAAAAATTTAGCTTTTTTAGGTTCTAAGGGTATAATTTGGACAAAAAATTTCTGATTGAAAAACGGATAATCACTCAATACCTCTTTCTATTTGAAATTTTAATGTGATTCCCACTCCCCATTAGGGGTGGATCAGAACTTCAGAAACGGTTTTAAGGGGGCATTTTGAACACGTGTTGAAGTAAGTAGGTAAGCACGAGTTCACTGTAAAGCTAATATTAAATAGTTTTCACTAAAATGTCGAATTTAAGTAAATCTAAGTTGACTTGTTTTTTTGTTAAATTCTTCTTCAAGTATTTTAAAAGTTATCCCGGGTGGCTAGTTTTGAAATGAAAGCCTTGTATTATAAATATTTGAAATAAACCTATTATTATTATTAAGCCAGGTTTTACGCAAAGAACACAAGCAGAAAATAAAATGTACTTAAATTTTTTTAGATTACATTTAAAATGGCCAATACCGAATTATTTCATTGCACACCAAGTGACGATAATATAGTCACAGAAGACAATAATTTTACAACCATCTTAGCACCCGAAGAATCTTCTAAAATAACTATAGAATTTCATCCTCTGGAATTTGGTACGTTTACGACAGAGGTTTCCATCTACGTCAAGGATTACTCGGAAACGCAGTTCTTTAACCAACTGAAACTAAGCGGAACCAAACCAGAGCCACAAATGATTATTTCTGAAAAGTCCTGTAGCTTTTTGCCGATCCGCCTAGGCTTGCGAATGGAAAAATCCTTTACTCTGGAATTATATGCTCACACATGTGGGGGCGATGTGCAAATCGATTGTGAAAGTCCTCACCTTTCCGTTTGGTTTCTGAAACGGGAACAACCAAATCCAATGAAACTTATTCTTTATTTTACTGTTGTGTTCGGGCCGGAAAAAGGTAAATACCTAAATTCGTTTTTGTTTGGCTATAAAGTTAACTAATTGTAATACTATCTGGCTAATTCCAAGTATATTAATTTAGATGATTGTCTAATTCGAATCATAACTTTTGTGTTCCTTACTGTAATCTGATAAAACAAAATTTTTTCAATTTATTCATATTTACGAAATAAAATACTTAAAGTCTTCCTCCACGATTTATTGGTTTAAAGGTTTATCCCTACATGTTTCGGATGTTTAAACATCTATCATCAGGGGATACTAAAAGAAATTAAGTAAAAGGTAAAAGAAATTCAATTATTCGAGTAGAGTTGACTTACCAATATCGAGTTCATATAATGAAGTTCATTACCCCAAATGAATGGGCATAACTACTTGAAGTTTTGAAGCGAAGAAACTTTCACATCAAGGAGGGAAAGAGTGTTGAAACGTCACATTAGGAGGAAAACTATAATACGAGAGAAAAATTTTTTGAATATAAAATTTATATTAGGTTCAGAATTATATGAATATTTTGAATAAAGGTTATACTTACAAAAAAAAAGAAAAACTTTTCATTTAATTGATGGCATCCATTAATTAATAACTAGATTAAGAATTGACAAAATTACTTTTATTATATTTTTCACTAATTTTTGAATAATACTCATGAGTTGTGGGACTCGGGTGTGACGTTTCAACACTCTTTCCTCCTTGATGTGAAAGTTTCTTCGCTTCAAAACTTCAAGTAGTTATGCCCATTCATTTGGGGTAATGAACTTCATTATATGAACTCGATATTGGTAAGTCAAGTCTACTCGGATATTGAATTTCTTTTACCTTTTACTTAATTTCTTCTAGTATCCCCTGATGATGGATGTTTAAACATCCGAAACATGTAGGGATAAACCTTTAAACCAATAAATCTATTTTGTGGAGGAAGACTTTAAGTATTTTATTTCCTTTCGTATCAACTCCACTGTAAGAATGAACTACTTTTTCAATTATTCATATTTGTTTTTTCATGATCATGCAATGCAACGATTGTTCATGTGTGAAGACGGTCGTTCTAGAATGAAGAAATTGGTGACACTCAACTAGTCAGTAATATTTTGCGTAGCTTAAGCGAATATATATTTTTTATTAACAACTTGTTTTTGTATTAACAATTAAAGTTTTTATGTACCCTATATGAGGGGTCTAGTTTCAAAGTGTTCAATCTCCCTTCCGCCAAACTTTTCAATAACTAAAAAAACCTTTACTAACTTTACTTTTATTTTACATATGCTTTGTTGTCAGAAATTCTAAGAATTCATCGGCAAAGCGATTTTATTGTAACAATAATATAATAATTTGGTAATTATAATTATAATTATCTTGGGCATGACAATATATAAGAATATGCCTACTTAATCGAAAAAATGTGTTTTTAAAACAGTACAACCCAATAGGGGTAAATAATTAATAAAATAAGAATGTGTAAGTACTTAAGAGTACAAATACAAAAAACAAAGTCAAAAATGTAAAACAGCATATAATTTAAATAAATGAAAATAAAATTGTAAAAATTAAAATACGAAAACAAATATGTAATTTAGATAGGTATTCGATTAAAAAACATTTTTAAAAGTCTTCATTGTAAAATTCGTCCAAGCTGTAATATGCCTTCCGGAGTAAAACACTCTTCACCCTTGCGGAACTGGAGATATGGCAATTGTCTACACTCTATACTCAAGTAGTTGTAGATCTTGAGACTTTCATAGATTATTGATCGTTTGATCAAAGTAAGCCTAGGTATAGGAAGGCGTATATTTTGGTTTTGTCGCGTGTTATATTTGTGTGATTTTGATGCGTTTTCAAGTTGATGAAAGTATTTTTTGGGAAGCAGAGAAACTGTTTCCAAGATAAATAAACTCTATTTCTTATCCTGCAGATATACCTAATAGCTCTTTTTTGCAACACAAAGATGCTAGCAAAAAGTTGCTGATTACAAAAGCCCTAGAATACTATACCATATCGAATATATGATTTAAATTAAGAAAAATATACCATTTTTGCCGTGGAAGTGTCCAGCTCAGCGGACACCACCCTAGTTGCAAAACATCCAGATGATAACTTGCTGCTCAGCCCAGTAATGTGGTCCTCAAACATCAACCTATTATCGGTAGAGATCATAGACATCGTAACTATTAGACCGAACAATAACAAATAAACGTGTTGTCATCAATTTATTCTAGTGTAAAGTAAATCAACATTCAAGCTGCTCCCCTCCACTTGGTTTGCCAGACTTACGCCACAGAAAACGTAGTTTTCTGGGCTTACTCTGTTAAAAGTATTAGCTTCTATAATTAACTAGATTAACATGATGTGGGAAATATATAACATTGCCTAAAACCTTGTAAAAAATCTGTAGTATGGCAACGCAGCAATAACGGATCCGCCCAGATTTCATCATTTTCGTGGCCATCCGCATCGACTCGACAATACTCGGCATAGCGGACTTTGTTTTCCTGGAGTTTTGTCGCATGCATATGTAGAGGCAGCGTAATCCCCACTCCCGGCCCCACCTAGCTCCTCACAGCCTCTCGCCACCAAACGATTTTGGCATCACAATTTTATAGCATTTATGAATGGCGTGTCGGATCTATAGTTACGATGCCTATGGTAGAGATACCCAAGAAGTTAACTACCATTCTGTCTTCAATTTCATCATTTTCTATATGAAGCCTGATGTTGTTATAACCAAAAGTCACTATTTTGGTTTTCTTAATATTGAGGCAGAGATAATTTGAGTCAGACCATTCCTTAACCCTGCATAGATCAACATTCATGATCGATTTTAGAAATTGGACACTACTTGAACGCCACAAAAGGATAGAGTCGTCGGCAAACAGCGTAAAGCCTCCCTGTATGTTTAAATGTGTTATGTCATTCAAATATAAAAGAAATAAAATGGGACCAAGTACAGACCCCTGAGGAACGCCACAACTAACACTCAAGGGCTCAGAAAATTCACTATCTACCCTTACTGTCTGCACTCTCCCTGAAAGATGAGTAGAAAACCATTTGTGGTCCACTCCACGGATCCCATAAAGCTTTCGCAGCATCACCTACCGATCGACACAGTCGAAGGCTTTGGAAAAATCGCAAAATACTGCTGCGGCAACCTCGCCGTCATTAATACATAAATATATTTGAAAAAGTAGTCCATACTTACAGTGGATTCAATGTAACACTGTCCACAGTGTGGAGGAAGACTGCATTGTTTCATTTACATAAATATATTTGTTCCAGGAAGGCAAAAATTGCATTACTGGTACTTCTTGTTGCTTGAAATATATTAATTGTTTTAAAATTATTGTTTTTTTTTTCGGCTCTCAGTATTGACTGTGGGAGATAATACCTAAATTGTCACCATAAAATACGCTACATCTACCATGTAAATTTCCAAAAGAAAGATGGAGTTTGTACGTTTTGAAACCAATAAAGGGAGATTGATCACTTTGAAAATAAAGCAACACAAGTTAAAATAGAAACTAATTTTTGTTATTGCTTTTAGGACATAATAATATGAGTTATACATTTTTAAAGATATAGATTCACAACATGAGTTTCTTTCTGAATTTGTTCACAAAGAACCTCTATCTCCTGGCCCTTTCTAGAAACATCATCCAAAGCATATCTGTAAAACTTTAACGTCTCTTTTAGTATTCCAGTCTTCGCCGTAATGTGAGATAAACAGTTTTTGAAGATCTTCTTTCTTATTTTCGCTAATGCGTCGGTATTAAAGGTAGTTTCATTCCGCTGAAAATTTTGTTCTTCTTGGTAATTGATTGTCCCATTCCGATATCGCTTTTGTAACTCAGTTCACCACGAACTAAAACTGAGCTTATTGAATTTTTGTTTATTACAATTCGCTTCATTTTAGCGAAAGCCAGGAGCCACTATCCAGGTTAGTTTACCTTACTATTTCTTGCCGGGGCCTTTTTCATTTACAGGTATCACCTTTCCTTCTATTAAATTATTTTTGTAAACTGTATAATAATATTAATTACTTTTCATGAAGAAATACAGTTGTACTAGCATTGAACGGCTCAAGAAGCACAAGAATACCAAAACAAAACCCCTTACCTGGCCTAACCATCTAAATTCCAACAAGTCGAGTCATGTTCGTTTTGAAAGTGACTCCATGCGCATACGTTATAAATGCATTGGATATTGTACACTTTGAAAGTCATATTATGTCAAAGAAGATTGTGGTTGCCAATTTTTAACACTAAAACTTTATTGGATTGTGTTCGCTTTCATTAGAATCAAAGCTGCGTTGACATGTGCCGTGAATCACGAACGTCAGCCACGCTTTCATAAACTACGAGTCTAATAGATTCGTGTTCCCACATTCTAAGTTAAGTTCTCAAATCTTTACTCAAAACAGTTTTTGAAAAATTGGCCTCGCTAATATGGTAGAATAATGGTATAAATGATATCTTGACCAAAATATCCCGTTGTTCATCGTTTCATTCGTTAACATTCTCACTATAATATCAATCTACATATTGCAGTGCTCTTTTCATGTAAGTGATAATGTCCATCCTTTCCAAATAGCTGGTGATATCACTAGGCATATACCTTATGATTACCCATTACATACTCCCAAATCACCTCAACACCGACTGTCCTGCACAGCAGACAGCATTTACTTAATGCCTATCAAGATCTATAACCATCTGCCTAAGTACATTAGGGAAGTTAAATGCAAGAATATTTTTGAAATTAAACTGAAAAAAGTGTTATTAAATACCAGCTTTTATTTTCTTCAGGAATATTTTACATTACACATTTTACTTTTTTTTGTGACAAAGCAAATATCATGAATCATTGATCAAATAGTGAATGGATAAATTTATAAATAAATAAAAAATGAACACAAAAAATGTCAATTTTAATAACAGCATTAATATTTATTTCATATTATAATAAATTATAATTAATAAAAGCTTCGTTGAAGATCTAGACATCAGATTGCATAAAGGCACCGGGCTTGCTGATAGTGGGGTTAAGTTTTAACCATTTTACTGACATTGCAACTAAAATTTGATTTCATTTGATTTAGAGTGCATCGTAGAAACAACCGTCAAATTTTCATGTCCTTGTTTGGCCAGCACCGAAATGGAAGTATACGCATGCTGTGACTACTCCTTAATAATAAACTTTATGGCGGATCCAGAAGTGATCAGTGAATCCACCTATCCACTTTTTCCAACCGTAGATGACAAATCGAGTTACGCGGCTATTATGCATGCCATCGTGCCCATAGTAGAGAGATGGCTCTACACTCAAGGTTACATGCTCCAAAATTATTACAAAATACCTGAAGATATAGCACGTTATCCTGTAGATGTCGCGACAACTAAACAAAAGGCAATTCTAGTGAAAAAAAGCGGCGTTCAGTTGCCGCTAGTTCAGCTGTTGATCAATTTGATAGACGAGTCGATCTTGAAGTATATAGAAAATGGGTACGCTAAAAAAAACTACAGATATTGAGAAAAAACAGATTTTTTTTTATGTCAATATCCGGTATCTCAGAAATAAAGGGGTTGCGAACCTATGTTCATATAAAGAAGTTTTCATAAAATCATTCAAAGATTATCATCCTTTTGAATCAGCATTCAATTATCAAACATCCTGTCATTGTGCTTTTTTAATACAGGCTGCTGTCCGCTAATCTCTGGCTTCGACTTCTAAATTTTACGAAACTAATACATTTTTGGCAGCTTAAAATCCATGTGACTAATTAATGGCACTGTAACTACGATCCCAAAATAATTGGTTAAACTGTTCTTATCACCATTGCGGAGAAAATAATTAACATCGATAGTAGGTATTCCCTTACTTGAGACCGTATCTCCTAAAACACATGTATTTTCTTATGGAGAAATTTCCATTATTCAGCCATGCGCATTCCGTTATGATGGCATCCATTTCAACACAAACATTATAATGTACTTTTTTCCTTTTTGTGACATGCGTAATTGATATAGTAATTGTAGATATGCTTTAAAGTTCCTGTACAAACCTGTTTAGGACTCTGTTGACTGATGCAGTGTGGATTAAAAATATTATTATTTTAAAATTATTTATTAAATTTAAGGCACAAAACTTTGTTTATAAGTAATTGGTATAATTAATCGGTGTTATAATCATAAGCCTCTTGATTAAGAACGACCATTTTAATTTAATTGTATATTATGTTGTTAATGTTACATGGTATATTTTACGTAGAATAATAGTTTTAGATTTAGGATTAGACAATCTCCTTGTATTTACATTAAATCATTAAATAAGTTACATAAAAAGGGGGGGTTTTACGTTTTAATATTTAAGTTAAACATACGTGTATGTCAAGGATAAAGCTAGATCAAAAGGATGGAACGAAATCGAGAAAAGTATTCAAGTAGTTGGGATAATTTTAGGGTTTTTCACAGGGAACCGACCTAGATGTCTAGGTAGATTAAATAGCAGTTGCTTGTACCTGATCGCAAAATGTGTTTACCAATCAAGTTGTAGTTAGTTAAAAAAAGGCATTGGTTTTATCTGGATTAAACCGTTCTGATTTAAAAATAATTATTATATCAATGAAATATTCTTATGAAATATATAGTGTAACATACACAAACCTTTATATTATATTCATCGAATTGAATGATTTTCACACTTACCTAGAGTGGACCTTCTATTGGATGGCCGAAGGCAACATAGATTTTTTTCTCTTCAATAAATAAAAAAAAGAACCACATGCGGACGCTGAACTCTAATCAGCATATTTTACTAGTAAATGGACCTATTATTGTTGTGTACAATGATTCGATGATTTATCATAGTTTTGTATGCGATCTACGAGGGTTCCACCCATATGCTATTAACGACTCACTTTTTTCAAATATCACTCGATGTCAGTGTTGTAGTTCTGGTTGCGATAACACAGAGTAATTGGCTGTTGACAGTGTTTATAAAATAAAAATAGACTAACCTTTTCTGCAAACGTTCTTAGGGACCGTTGTCTTCTTTTTTTTTTTATAACGGATATTGACACAAAAACGGCAGTATAGTGGTCTTTTGTTAATTTCGGATTTATTTGATGTGTTCATTGACGAGGCAAATATCATTGATGATCAGTGGTGATGATTGATATTTACGTTTTACCTGTTAGCCTGACTTTTGTAATCGTTTACAAAATTTCTTCACATTACGACCCTGATGATGAGCTCGCAAACGCATAGACAAAAAGTTTTTTAAATATAAAAGGTTTAAGGAGAACGTTTGCCCTTAAACATTATACGCTTATTTAAGACAATATTAATTTAAACTACAAAAAAAGTATATTGTTTTTATTAAAATTGTACTATTTATACTTTAAGTATGTATAGATATTTTTATTATTTTGTAACTATGGTGAGTTCTTTGTATTCCAAAAAAGTGGATTTTCTGAATTATTTTATTTTACTATTATTATACAGTATTAGTATTTGTCTATCATTAGTTTGCTATAGCGTTAAATAAGGCCACTGCATTTTATGCATTTTTAATTATGAATTCAAGACATATTTCAATTCAACTAACAATTTGCATGTTTAAACATGTAACTGTTTAAAATAACCACCTGAAAAGTAATAACATGTAAGAACTAGGTCCAGTAAAAAATACTACAAAAACTAAGATTAGGGTAAAATCACCTTCTAACCAAGTATGGCTGATTCCAAGAAGATATCACTTCAATGACCCTACACTCCCAGTATAATTTACTTTTAGTTCATTACCTCATTAATTCAATCTCGCGAATTAATTATCCCCTCCCGCTTCATTTTTGAGTAACCCAATAAGTTCTTTTCCCCCACCCCTACAATTCACTACCCCCACTCCAATCTCGACAGATCCTACATTATAACTAGGCGTCTGCAGAAAGACCTTGTCATATCTACTTTAGACAGGCAACCGGACAGACACATCTTGTAGAAATTTACAGAAAGATGGAAAAGTTTATTATTGTTAAAGACGTTGTTAAAAAGTTACGAGAATTTAACCTTACAGGACGCACTCTAGAGTTTAAGTTAAAACCTGTTCCACAGGGAGTTGAACCAGTTGGTTGGGTGGAAAAAGGAATTAATCAAATTATTCAAAACGGTACAGTAGGCCTACAACCCTTAGATCGTGTGGGTTTTAGTTTTTGCTCTAAAGACTTCAACCGAGGAGAAGGTTGGATTCGCTTCAAAGCAGCTAAAGACATAACCTTTCAAGATGTTTGGAGTGTTATAAGTGGCATTTATCAGTCAAACTCAGCAGGTCTTAATACAGAATCATTTTGTCTTAGTGTGACAACTGTTAGATTACCTGTTGGTGGGGGCAGAGGAAAAAATTATAACAGCTTTCACGAGGAATGTGACAAGCGACGAGGTATTATAAGTATTAAAAATACCGATAACCTGTGTTTACCACGTGCTTTGGTACTCGCCATTGCCCATAATAAAAGAGATCCCGAATTCAGTAAGGTTAGAAGAGATATTAGTAAAATTCAAACCGAAAGAACAAGATCATTGTTGGAGAGAGCTAAAATTAGCATTCCTGAGGCAGGAGGTGGAATTCCCGAGTTAATACAATTTCAAAATCATCTAAAAGAATATAAATTAGTTGTTTATAGCTATGGATCAAAAGGACGAAATATTATATTTGAAGGTTCAACTGAAAGCAATAAACGGCTGAACTTATTACATTACAAAAGCCATTTTAATGTAATTACATCGCTGACAGCAGCTTTTTGTTCTAACTATTTTTGTGAAAAGTGTTACGTCCCATATGATCACAAAAATGAGCACCGATGTGGTGGAACCTGTCAGGCATGTCAGCAAGCCCCTGCTTGTGAAATAGCAATAAAAATTAAATGCCAGGACTGTCTACGATTTTTTAGAAGTCAAAACTGTTACGAAAATCATAAAAAGGATTATTCGTCAGGCAAATTTACAGTATGCGAACAAATTAAACTATGTTCTATTTGTTTAAAAACCATTAAAGCCAAAAGAGCACATGTATGTGGTGAAATTTATTGTAAAATTTGTAATAAACATGCACCCGAGAATCATCTATGTTATATTCGGCCTGATAAGGGAAAACCTAAGATTAAAGATGTTCTTTTTGTATTCTACGATTTAGAGACGAGCCAAGACAAACTATTGGAAAATTCAACGTTTTTACATGAAGTCAATCTCTGTGTTTTCAAACAATACTGCGATGAGTGCATGGATTCTGAAGCAGATACTTGTAAAAAATGCGGTCTAAAGTTACAAAAAGTCAGAGGTATAGACCCAGCGGGGACATTTACTAACCATTTGTTACAAATGAGGAAAAACTTTAAAGAAATTATTGTAATAGCCCATAATGGTCAGGCTTTTGATCACCAGTTTATATTAAACTACATTATGACAAAGACAGATTTTACACCTGAGTTAATCATGAGAGGTACCAAAATAATTACGATGCAACTTGAAAATGTAAAATTTATCGACTCACTTAACTATTTCCCTATGGCTTTAGCCAAACTACCAAAGGCATTTGGACTTGATGATATTTTTAAAAAAGGCTACTTCCCGCACCTATTTAATACAAAGGCAAATGAAAACTATATAGGACCTCTACCATCAATTGAATATTACTCCCCAGATAGTATGAAAGAAGAAGACAGAGCCAAATTTCTTAAATGGTTTGTAGAGCATGAAAATGATGGTTTCGATATGCAAAGAGATCTGGAAGACTACTGCGTATCGGATGTCGAAATTCTTGCACAATCATGTTTAAAGTTTAGAGAACAACTTATACAAACTACCAATGTATGTCCATTTACTGAAGCCACAACTATTGCTTCAGCATGCAATAAAATTTTTAGAAGAAATTTTTTGAAGCCTAATACTATAGGAATCATACCAAAAAATGGATACCGATGGAGAAACAGGCAGAGCAAAATTGCCATAGATTGGTTACTTTGGACCGAGAATCACAGAAAAATCAACATCTTACATGCTGCTAATGGTAAAGAAGCTGTTTTAAATGGTGTAAAAGTTGATGGTTACTGCTCCGAAACAAATGAGGTATTTGAATTTCAAGGATGTTATTTCCATGGATGTACTGTATGCTACAAGTTCGGCAGGAACGATCCTCTTTCCGAGGACCCCTCAGAAACGCTAAATTTAAGATATGAAACCACAAAGGCAAAAATTATGAGACTAAAAGATTTCGGTTTTTTAGTTAATGAAATGTGGGAGTGTGATTTTAGAAATTTATTAAAAAATAATCCAGAGATAAAATCCTATACTAATACCCATTACAATAAAATTTTGACAAAACTAAATCCAAGAGATGCTTTTTATGGAGGACGAACAGGAAATACATGCGAATACTATGAAATAAAAGATACGGAAAAAATTAAATACGCCGATGTTTGTTCCCTCTATCCGTACATCTGTAAGAGTTCTAAATTTCCACTATCACATCCAGAAGTGTATGTAGGAGATGCGTGTAACAAATTAAACCTAAATAATATAGATGGTTTAATTAAATGCACAATTCTCCCACCAGAAGAGTTGTACCATCCAGTACTCCCTCAAAAAATAAACAATAAATTGATGTTTATTCTTTGTCGAACATGTGGTCAAGACATGAATTACAACGAATGTAAGCATACCAGCGAAGAAAGGGTACTTGAAGGAACATGGGTTCTGGACGAGGTACTTAAAGCCCTAGAAAAAGGATATAAAATACAAAAAATACATGAAATCTGGAAATATAACGTACGAAAGTTTAATAAAGAAAACGGTGAGGAAGGATTATTCACATCCATGATGAATAAATTCATTAAAATCAAACAGGAAGCATCAGGCTGGCCTAAAGATTGTGAAATAGAGGAAGACAAAGTTAAATACATTGATCAGTTCTTTGAAAAGGAAGATGTTAAACTAGAGTATACCAAAATTATTGAAAATCCAGGGCTAAGATCACTGGCGAAATTAATACTTAACTCGTTTTGGGGAAAATTCGGTCAAAGAGAGAATCAACCAAAGACGAAAATTGTAAATAAACCAGCAGATTTATTTGCAATGTTTATTAACCCTGCAATTTATATCAATGGGGTTATACCCGTCAACGATAAAACATTACTTGTCAATTATGAATATATAGAAGAAGCCAGCGATCCGTTGCCGACTGTTAATGTTGTTATAGCGGCTTACGTAACAGCGCAAGCGCGCCTTAAATTATACTCCTATCTTGAAGCTCTTGATAAAAGAGTCTTATACTATGATACAGATTCCGTGATTTATGTTTCAAAAAATAATGACCCCGATATATCAACGGGGCAATTTATTGGAGACATGACAGACGAGTTGGAGAGTTATGGCTCTAACTCATACATAACTAAGTTTGTTTCTGGAGGCCCCAAGAATTATGCATTTAAGGTTCACTCGACGAAAAGTAATTTAGAAGAAACGGTCTGTAAAGTTAAAGGTATAACTCTCAACTATGCCGCATCACAAGTAATAAATTTTGATGCAATCAAACACATGATTCTTCAAAAATCCGAACCGATCCCCATCATATCCAGAAGCATACGGCGTAGCAAGGAGCACATTGTGACAACTTGTACTGAAGTCAAACTCTATAGACCTATTTCAACAAAGAGAAAATTTCTATCGGATGGAAGCTCCGAACCATATGGATATAGAAAAAGAAAAACCCATTGAAAATAAAATATATTGTATATTTTGTATGTATTGTATATAAAATATATTATAAATATTGTATATCTAGAACCGCTATGGAGTTTAAAAATGTAAATTAAGTAATAAACAATTTAAAATATCCATTTTGGTTTTATTTTTTTCTTTAACAGTAAGAGTTTTCAAAAAAGTATTTAAATAAGTAATTATGTACATATTAAAAAAATATGTTTTTATTTTTACAAAGACATTTATAATTTAAATAGTTTGAAAATATTATCCAGTCATTTAAGTACTACACTTAAACTTAAAGAAAAGTTCTCCGAAGCCACAAAAAACACTAAGGGAATTGGTTCTTTTCAGCTATTTTTCTGTTATTCTTATAGTAATCCATAATCGTTTCAAATTTGAACGACCCACATGATAGTCTTTTTTTTTTTGTAATTTATGCATATTTAATTACACGGTTTCATATAACTTTAACAAATAAAAGTTGTTTTTTTCTTTTTATTTTTTTTTCTTTTCTGTTTTTTTTTTCGGTTCTTAAGAAATGCTAAAGAATCTGTACAAAACAAGTCACGAATTAACTAAATAGCCACCATTTCACTAAATACTTAACACTCAGTATACAATTTTCAGAAATGTCATGATTAAGAACGGTTCTAGTCATTTTATACAAGATTTCACATGATTTAACAAATTTAAAACATTTTTTTAATTTTTACTAAATTCTAAACACTCAGTATACACTTTTAAGAAAATAGGACGATTTGCGACTGTTTTAGTCATTTTTTACAAAGTTTCACAGGGCTTAATAACGTTAAAACATTTTTTTAAATTTTTTACTAAATTCTAAACACTCAGTATACAATTTTCAGAAATGCCATGATTAAGAACGGTTCTAGTCATTTTATACAAGATTTCACAGGGCTTAATAACGTTAAAACATTTTTTTTAATTTTTTACTAAATTCTAAACACTCAGTATACAATTTTCAGAAATGACATGATTAAGAACGGTTCTAGTCATTTTATACAAGATTTCACATGATTTAACAAATTTAAAACATTTTTTTTAATTTTTACTAAATTCTAAACACTCAGTATACAATTTTCAGAAATGACATGATTAAGAACGGTTCTAGTCATTTTATACAAGATTTCACATGATTTAACAAATTTAAAACATTTTTTTTAATTTTTACTAAATTCTAAACACTCAGTATACACTTTTAAGAAAATAGGACGATTTGCGACTGTTTTAGTCATTTTTTACAAAGTTTCACAGGGCTTAACAAATTTAAAACATTTTTTTTAATTTTTACTAAATTCTAAACACTCAGTATATCATTTTCAGAAAATAATACAATTCTGTACAGTTTTACAAATTTTCACAGGTCTTAATAACATTAAAACATTTTTTTAATTTTTTACTAAATTCTAAACACTCAGTATACAATTTTCAGAAATGACAGGATTTAGAACAGTTTTTACAGATATTTACAAAGTCTTAATAACATTATATTAATAATTATCTAACATAATGTATACAATTTCAAGAAATAGTAGATTTTTAATCCATGTACAAAATTCAAGAATCTAAAATACAATTAAATGTAGGCTTTTTTAATTGGCATCTCAGGCAAATTATTTCCCCCAAAATTATCTAAAAAAGATATACCAAAAACATTCTAAAGCGGTTTTTTACCTCTATAAGTATGCAGGCCGATCCGACCCTTGTCGGTTTTATTACCCGCATAAATTAACACAGTAGAGAGATATGGACAGAGCGAGATCAGGTGGTGCTGGTGGTGCAATTTACGATCTAACCCAGGTGGTGCAGGTGGTGCGTTTTACGATCTAACCCAAGTGGTTCGGTGGTGCGTTTTATGACCTAACCCGGGTGGTTCGGTGGTGCGTTTTATAACCTAACCCGGGTGGTTCGGTGGTGCTGTTTACAAAATAACCCGAAATTAAACCCGACTTTTTACGACCTAACCCGGATGCTTTCATGAGGCGGCTTCTTATCTAACCCTAATTTGAACCTGAATATTTATGAACTGACCCGAGATAAAACCCGACTTTTTACGACCTAACCCGGATGCTTTCGCGAGGCGGCTTCTCATCTAACCATAATTTGAACCTGAATATTTATGAACTGACCCGAGATAAAACCCGACTTTTTACGACCTAACCTTAGTGCAAACGCCGCTGTTAAAGCGATATAGTAAAAAAAAACTCGATTAAAATTTTATCTTGTTCGCTAGACCAATTAATTTCCAAATATTATAATTAAAACATACAATCACTACACTGGCGCACCGTCAAAAATCGTGCTTGCACTATCCCAACGTACAGAGCGTCCGCTTCAGAAAATACGGTGCCGTATTTTTTTGCGCCGAACGCTCTGGAGGAACACACTCCGATTTGCAAGCTCGCCGTCAAATTACGGCCACTCTTTTGCGGTACCGCTTTGTAGGAAACCAAAGCTTTAGTGAAACGCCACTGCCCCAGAACTCTGTCCATATCTCTCTACTGTGTTAATTTATGCGGGTAATAAAACCGACAAGGGTCGGATCGGCCTGCATACTTATAGAGGTAAAAAACCGCTTTAGAATGTTTTTGGTATATCTTTTTTAGATAATTTTGGGGGAAATAATTTGCCTGAGATGCCAATTAAAAAAGCCTACATTTAATTGTATTTTAGATTCTTGAATTTTGTACATGGATTAAAAATCTACTATTTCTTGAAATTGTATACATTATGTTAGATAATTATTAATATAATGTTATTAAGACTTTGTAAATATCTGTAAAAACTGTTCTAAATCCTGTCATTTCTGAAAATTGTATACTGAGTGTTTAGAATTTAGTAAAAAATTAAAAAAATGTTTTAATGTTATTAAGACCTGTGAAAATTTGTAAAACTGTACAGAATTGTATTATTTTCTGAAAATGATATACTGAGTGTTTAGAATTTAGTAAAAATTAAAAAAAATGTTTTAAATTTGTTAAGCCCTGTGAAACTTTGTAAAAAATGACTAAAACAGTCGCAAATCGTCCTATTTTCTTAAAAGTGTATACTGAGTGTTTAGAATTTAGTAAAAATTAAAAAAAATGTTTTAAATTTGTTAAATCATGTGAAATCTTGTATAAAATGACTAGAACCGTTCTTAATCATGTCATTTCTGAAAATTGTATACTGAGTGTTTAGAATTTAGTAAAAATTAAAAAAAATGTTTTAAATTTGTTAAATCATGTGAAATCTTGTATAAAATGACTAGAACCGTTCTTAATCATGTCATTTCTGAAAATTGTATACTGAGTGTTTAGAATTTAGTAAAAAATTAAAAAAAATGTTTTAACGTTATTAAGCCCTGTGAAATCTTGTATAAAATGACTAGAACCGTTCTTAATCATGGCATTTCTGAAAATTGTATACTGAGTGTTTAGAATTTAGTAAAAAATTAAAAAAAATGTTTTAACGTTATTAAGCCCTGTGAAACTTTGTAAAAAATGACTAAAACAGTCGCAAATCGTCCTATTTTCTTAAAAGTGTATACTGAGTGTTTAGAATTTAGTAAAAATTAAAAAAATGTTTTAAATTTGTTAAATCATGTGAAATCTTGTATAAAATGACTAGAACCGTTCTTAATCATGACATTTCTGAAAATTGTATACTGAGTGTTAAGTATTTAGTGAAATGGTGGCTATTTAGTTAATTCGTGACTTGTTTTGTACAGATTCTTTAGCATTTCTTAAGAACCGAAAAAGAAAACAGAAAAGAAAAAAAAATAAAAAGAAAAAAACAACTTTTATTTGTTAAAGTTATATGAAACCGTGTAATTAAATATGCATAAATTACAAAAAAAAAAAGACTATCATGTGGGTCGTTCAAATTTGAAACGATTATGGATTACTATAAGAATAACAGAAAAATAGCTGAAAAGAACCAATTCCCTTAGTGTTTTTTGTGGCTTCGGAGAACTTTTCTTTAAGTTTAAGTGTAGTACTTAAATGACTGGATAATATTTTCAAACTATTTAAATTATAAATGTCTTTGTAAAAATAAAAACATATTTTTTTAATATGTACATAATTACTTATTTAAATACTTTTTTGAAAACTCTTACTGTTAAAGAAAAAAATAAAACCAAAATGGATATTTTAAATTGTTTATTACTTAATTTACATTTTTAAACTCCATAGCGGTTCTAGATATACAATATTTATAATATATTTTATATACAATACATACAAAATATACAATATATTTTATTTTCAATGGGTTTTTCTTTTTCTATATCCATATGGTTCGGAGCTTCCATCCGATAGAAATTTTCTCTTTGTTGAAATAGGTCTATAGAGTTTGACTTCAGTACAAGTTGTCACAATGTGCTCCTTGCTACGCCGTATGCTTCTGGATATGATGGGGATCGGTTCGGATTTTTGAAGAATCATGTGTTTGATTGCATCAAAATTTATTACTTGTGATGCGGCATAGTTGAGAGTTATACCTTTAACTTTACAGACCGTTTCTTCTAAATTACTTTTCGTCGAGTGAACCTTAAATGCATAATTCTTGGGGCCTCCAGAAACAAACTTAGTTATGTATGAGTTAGAGCCATAACTCTCCAACTCGTCTGTCATGTCTCCAATAAATTGCCCCGTTGATATATCGGGGTCATTATTTTTTGAAACATAAATCACGGAATCTGTATCATAGTATAAGACTCTTTTATCAAGAGCTTCAAGATAGGAGTATAATTTAAGGCGCGCTTGCGCTGTTACGTAAGCCGCTATAACAACATTAACAGTCGGCAACGGATCGCTGGCTTCTTCTATATATTCATAATTGACAAGTAATGTTTTATCGTTGACGGGTATAACCCCATTGATATAAATTGCAGGGTTAATAAACATTGCAAATAAATCTGCTGGTTTATTTACAATTTTCGTCTTTGGTTGATTCTCTCTTTGACCGAATTTTCCCCAAAACGAGTTAAGTATTAATTTCGCCAGTGATCTTAGCCCTGGATTTTCAATAATTTTGGTATACTCTAGTTTAACATCTTCCTTTTCAAAGAACTGATCAATGTATTTAACTTTGTCTTCCTCTATTTCACAATCTTTAGGCCAGCCTGATGCTTCCTGTTTGATTTTAATGAATTTATTCATCATGGATGTGAATAATCCTTCCTCACCGTTTTCTTTATTAAACTTTCGTACGTTATATTTCCAGATTTCATGTATTTTTTGTATTTTATATCCTTTTTCTAGGGCTTTAAGTACCTCGTCCAGAACCCATGTTCCTTCAAGTACCCTTTCTTCGCTGGTATGCTTACATTCGTTGTAATTCATGTCTTGACCACATGTTCGACAAAGAATAAACATCAATTTATTGTTTATTTTTTGAGGGAGTACTGGATGGTACAACTCTTCTGGTGGGAGAATTGTGCATTTAATTAAACCATCTATATTATTTAGGTTTAATTTGTTACACGCATCTCCTACATACACTTCTGGATGTGATAGTGGAAATTTAGAACTCTTACAGATGTACGGATAGAGGGAACAAACATCGGCGTATTTAATTTTTTCCGTATCTTTTATTTCATAGTATTCGCATGTATTTCCTGTTCGTCCTCCATAAAAAGCATCTCTTGGATTTAGTTTTGTCAAAATTTTATTGTAATGGGTATTAGTATAGGATTTTATCTCTTGATTATTTTTTAATAAATTTCTAAAATCACACTCCCACATTTCATTAACTAAAAAACCGAAATCTTTTAGTCTCATAATTTTTGCCTTTGTGGTTTCATATCTTAAATTTAGCGTTTCTGAGGGGTCCTCGGAAAGAGGATCGTTCCTGCCGAACTTGTAGCATACAGTACATCCATGGAAATAACATCCTTGAAATTCAAATACCTCATTTGTTTCGGAGCAGTAACCATCAACTTTTACACCATTTAAAACAGCTTCTTTACCATTAGCAGCATGTAAGATGTTGATTTTTCTGTGATTCTCGGTCCAAAGTAACCAATCTATGGCAATTTTGCTCTGCCTGTTTCTCCATCGGTATCCATTTTTTGGTATGATTCCTATAGTATTAGGCTTCAAAAAATTTCTTCTAAAAATTTTATTGCATGCTGAAGCAATAGTTGTGGCTTCAGTAAATGGACATACATTGGTAGTTTGTATAAGTTGTTCTCTAAACTTTAAACATGATTGTGCAAGAATTTCGACATCCGATACGCAGTAGTCTTCCAGATCTCTTTGCATATCGAAACCATCATTTTCATGCTCTACAAACCATTTAAGAAATTTGGCTCTGTCTTCTTCTTTCATACTATCTGGGGAGTAATATTCAATTGATGGTAGAGGTCCTATATAGTTTTCATTTGCCTTTGTATTAAATAGGTGCGGGAAGTAGCCTTTTTTAAAAATATCATCAAGTCCAAATGCCTTTGGTAGTTTGGCTAAAGCCATAGGGAAATAGTTAAGTGAGTCGATAAATTTTACATTTTCAAGTTGCATCGTAATTATTTTGGTACCTCTCATGATTAACTCAGGTGTAAAATCTGTCTTTGTCATAATGTAGTTTAATATAAACTGGTGATCAAAAGCCTGACCATTATGGGCTATTACAATAATTTCTTTAAAGTTTTTCCTCATTTGTAACAAATGGTTAGTAAATGTCCCCGCTGGGTCTATACCTCTGACTTTTTGTAACTTTAGACCGCATTTTTTACAAGTATCTGCTTCAGAATCCATGCACTCATCGCAGTATTGTTTGAAAACACAGAGATTGACTTCATGTAAAAACGTTGAATTTTCCAATAGTTTGTCTTGGCTCGTCTCTAAATCGTAGAATACAAAAAGAACATCTTTAATCTTAGGTTTTCCCTTATCAGGCCGAATATAACATAGATGATTCTCGGGTGCATGTTTATTACAAATTTTACAATAAATTTCACCACATATATGTGCTCTTTTGGCTTTAATGGTTTTTAAACAAATAGAACATAGTTTAATTTGTTCGCATACTGTAAATTTGCCTGACGAATAATCCTTTTTATGATTTTCGTAACAGTTTTGACTTCTAAAAAATCGTAGACAGTCCTGGCATTTAATTTTTATTGCTATTTCACAAGCAGGGGCTTGCTGACATGCCTGACAGGTTCCACCACATCGGTGCTCATTTTTGTGATCATATGGGACGTAACACTTTTCACAAAAATAGTTAGAACAAAAAGCTGCTGTCAGCGATGTAATTACATTAAAATGGCTTTTGTAATGTAATAAGTTCAGCCGTTTATTGCTTTCAGTTGAACCTTCAAATATAATATTTCGTCCTTTTGATCCATAGCTATAAACAACTAATTTATATTCTTTTAGATGATTTTGAAATTGTATTAACTCGGGAATTCCACCTCCTGCCTCAGGAATGCTAATTTTAGCTCTCTCCAACAATGATCTTGTTCTTTCGGTTTGAATTTTACTAATATCTCTTCTAACCTTACTGAATTCGGGATCTCTTTTATTATGGGCAATGGCGAGTACCAAAGCACGTGGTAAACACAGGTTATCGGTATTTTTAATACTTATAATACCTCGTCGCTTGTCACATTCCTCGTGAAAGCTGTTATAATTTTTTCCTCTGCCCCCACCAACAGGTAATCTAACAGTTGTCACACTAAGACAAAATGATTCTGTATTAAGACCTGCTGAGTTTGACTGATAAATGCCACTTATAACACTCCAAACATCTTGAAAGGTTATGTCTTTAGCTGCTTTGAAGCGAATCCAACCTTCTCCTCGGTTGAAGTCTTTAGAGCAAAAACTAAAACCCACACGATCTAAGGGTTGTAGGCCTACTGTAGCGTTTTGAATAATTTGATTAATTCCTTTTTCCACCCAACCAACTGGTTCAACTCCCTGTGGAACAGGTTTTAACTTAAACTCTAGAGTGCGTCCTGTAAGGTTAAATTCTCGTAACTTTTTAACAACGTCTTTAACAATAATAAACTTTTCCATCTTTCTGTAAATTTCTACAAGATGTGTCTGTCCGGTTGCCTGTCTAAAGTAGATATGACAAGGTCTTTCTGCAGACGCCTAGTTATAATGTAGGATCTGTCGAGATTGGAGTGGGGGTAGTGAATTGTAGGGGTGGGGGAAAAGAACTTATTGGGTTACTCAAAAATGAAGCGGGAGGGGATAATTAATTCGCGAGATTGAATTAATGAGGTAATGAACTAAAAGTAAATTATACTGGGAGTGTAGGGTCATTGAAGTGATATCTTCTTGGAATCAGCCATACTTGGTTAGAAGGTGATTTTACCCTAATCTTAGTTTTTGTAGTATTTTTTACTGGACCTAGTTCTTACATGTTATTACTTTTCAGGTGGTTATTTTAAACAGTTACATGTTTAAACATGCAAATTGTTAGTTGAATTGAAATATGTCTTGAATTCATAATTAAAAATGCATAAAATGCAGTGGCCTTATTTAACGCTATAGCAAACTAATGATAGACAAATACTAATACTGTATAATAATAGTAAAATAAAATAATTCAGAAAATCCACTTTTTTGGAATACAAAGAACTCACCATAGTTACAAAATAATAAAAATATCTATACATACTTAAAGTATAAATAGTACAATTTTAATAAAAACAATATACTTTTTTTGTAGTTTAAATTAATATTGTCTTAAATAAGCGTATAATGTTTAAGGGCAAACGTTCTCCTTAAACCTTTTATATTTAAAAAACTTTTTGTCTATGCGTTTGCGAGCTCATCATCAGGGTCGTAATGTGAAGAAATTTTGTAAACGATTACAAAAGTCAGGCTAACAGGTAAAACGTAAATATCAATCATCACCACTGATCATCAATGATATTTGCCTCGTCAATGAACACATCAAATAAATCCGAAATTAACAAAAGACCACTATACTGCCGTTTTTGTGTCAATATCCGTTATAAAAAAAAAAAAGAAGACAACGGTCCCTAAGAACGTTTGCAGAAAAGGTTAGTCTATTTTTATTTTATAAACACTGTCAACAGCCAATTACTCTGTGTTATCGCAACCAGAACTACAACACTGACATCGAGTGATATTTGAAAAAAGTGAGTCGTTAATAGCATATGGGTGGAACCCTCGTAGATCGCATACAAAACTATGATAAATCATCGAATCATTGTACACAACAATAATAGGTCCATTTACTAGTAAAATATGCTGATTAGAGTTCAGCGTCCGCATGTGGTTCTTTTTTTTATTTATTGAAGAGAAAAAAATCTATGTTGCCTTCGGCCATCCAATAGAAGGTCCACTCTAGGTAAGTGTGAAAATCATTCAATTCGATGAATATAATATAAAGGTTTGTGTATGTTACACTATATATTTCATAAGAATATTTCATTGATATATTAATTATTTTTAAATCAGAACGGTTTAATCCAGATAAAACCAATGCCTTTTTTTAACTAACTACAACTTGATTGGTAAACACATTTTGCGATCAGGTACAAGCAACTGCTATTTAATCTACCTAGACATCTAGGTCGGTTCCCTGTGAAAAACCCTAAAATTATCCCAACTACTTGAATACTTTTCTCGATTTCGTTCCATCCTTTTGATCTAGCTTTATCCTTGACATACACGTATGTTTAACTTAAATATTAAAACGTAAAACCCCCCCTTTTTATGTAACTTATTTAATGATTTAATGTAAATACAAGGAGATTGTCTAATCCTAAATCTAAAACTATTATTCTACGTAAAATATACCATGTAACATTAACAACATAATATACAATTAAATTAAAATGGTCGTTCTTAATCAAGAGGCTTATGATTATAACACCGATTAATTATACCAATTACTTATAAACAAAGTTTTGTGCCTTAAATTTAATAAATAATTTTAAAATAATAATATTTTTAATCCACACTGCATCAGTCAACAGAGTCCTAAACAGGTTTGTACAGGAACTTTAAAGCATATCTACAATTACTATATCAATTACGCATGTCACAAAAAGGAAAAAAGTACATTATAATGTTTGTGTTGAAATGGATGCCATCATAACGGAATGCGCATGGCTGAATAATGGAAATTTCTCCATAAGAAAATACATGTGTTTTAGGAGATACGGTCTCAAGTAAGGGAATACCTACTATCGATTCACACACTTAACTGAAATAAAAGCATTCAAAACCGCTTGGGAAGATTGTGCATTAATAAGTCGTGGCATGTTGCCAGGTTTTAAAACATTTCATTTAAATATTCATAAAATGTACCAAAATCGGCAGGTCATTAAGGGCCTTTTCACCCATATATGTATTAGTACTATATGGCGCCTTGCGCATTTAACCAATGTAAACGTAGTGAAGCCGAGGTTCCTTGTTCCGCCAGGGTCATTTCGCGCAGTGCGCATGCGCGAGAAAAAAAAATTGACGTTTGTTCTAGCGGAAAAAAAATGAGGTTATCACATTTGACTTTGACAACTGGACCGAAATTTGTAAACAAACATTAAAGTTCTTGATTTGTTTAAGATTTTGTATACTATTTCGATTGAGAAAAGAAAAAGAACGCAGGTAAGCATATTAATAAAACTTTTATTAGATATTTTACAATTATTCTTAGAGTTTAACAAGTAAAATAATAGGTTTTGGTAGGATTCTTTAAACTACAACATGCAATTTTCGGTAAAATAGGTAGGTACCTAAGTATATCAACAGCAGCAAGGGAAAATAATCTTTAGGAAATGGACTACCTAGTTATTGTTCCCTCACGAAATTAACGTAGGTAAGTTAAAAGGAAGAAACATCCGGTCTAGGTACATACCTGTAGAACAATAAATCTTTGTTTAAGTTTTTACGCCTGTTTAAGATAATGTAAAATATTCCGTTTTGCCTCGGCATCGTCACAAAATTATCACACTTCACACACACAATCAAAACTTGCAGAAAAGTAAAGATAAACAGTACACAAAAGCCGTTAATAATACCAAATCAACTAGATGAAGCGAACTGTCAAACAAAAATAACATTTGCTAAAGATTTCGAGGTTATGTCGAGTAAAATTGAGACGTTGTCACGTTTTCACGTTGTCACCTTCCAGTTATATGAAATTGTTATTTGACGCGTTTTAGTTTAGAAATGGAAACAAATAATTTGAAAGCACTTGGAAGTACAGACTTGATGCTTATTTTACATTTTTTAGCAAGATTTTTGGTAATTTTATCATTGCTCTAATTTTCTAAGGCTCACTCTTCTGCCCTGTTCTAAAGAAATAAAAGTGCATTTGGCAATACTCTTACGGCGCATGCGCACAAGTCGAAATGACCCTGAATCTTCTATCTCTGTTGTTGCTTCAAGATATTCAGGGTAATAGCCATATAGTACTAATACATATATGCTTTTCACCCTACGGTACCTGTCTTACTTAATTTGGCAACGCAGGTAGGAAAAACCCATGTCTAAAGGCGCTCGCACGCTTTCTTATCGCCTCTAACTAACGTTCAGTGTCGTAGACAAGTTTCAATCAAGAGGATATTAGCAATTCAGTTTTATTATTTTGGTGTTATTTTGGTGGTTATTCAAAACATATTGCAGGCGAGTTCTTCAAGTGATAGTAACCAACAAGTTACAAAACGACGTCATTTAAAACCTGGGGAGCATACATTGGTAAAAAATGTGTATAAGGGAATTCTAAGTACACACAGTGCAATATCATCCACTCATGCAGCAGAACTTTGTGCCATATTGACTAAGACATCTTGCCGTACTGTTTATAGAACTATCAAGGACAAAAGGAATAATAAAGTATTCGATCAGAAGCAAACAAGAGGATGGAAAAAGATTTTTATTGATCAGCAAACATAATTAGTCATTCGTCGCAAAGTGCGTGCATTTTTTTTCAAATGAATTCCGAATTTAAAAAAAAAAATTCTGCCGAAATTGAAAGGGATGAAAATATGCAAAAAGTTTCACGAAGAGTTCTAGTGCGTACACTACAAGAATTGAGTTTTCGATTCTTAAAACGAAATCGCAAAAGTCCTTTGGTGGAAAAGGAAGAAATCGTATTGTGGCGTAGAAAGTATCTAGAAGAAATACAACAATATCGTTGTGCAGGAAAAATAATTTACTTTACGGACGAGACATGGTTAAATGAAGGGCATACTGTGAAATACATTTAGCAAGATCTCAACATTAAAGATGCACGTAACGCTTTTATCAATGGACTGTCCACTGGATTGAAAGCTCCTTCAGAAAAAGGTCGTCGGTTAATTATAACCCACATCGGGAATGATTCTAGTCTAGAAGAAATACAACAATATCGTTGTGCAGGGAAAATAATTTACTTTACAGACGAGACATGGTTAAATAAAGGACATACTGTGAATTACATTTAGCAAGATCTCAACATTAAAGATGCGCGTAACGCTTTTATCAATGGACTGTCCACTGGATTGAAAGCTCCTTCAGGAGAAGGTCGTCGGTTAATTATAACCCACATCGGGAATGATTCTGGTTCTCTTAAAGGTGGGTTAAACGTGTTTAAATCTCGTAAATCCGTTACCACGAGGATATGAACTCGGGAATTTTTGAAGATTGATTTAAATCCATCTTACCGCGTATTAAACGTGGGTCGGTAATCGTGATGGATAATGCACCATACCACAGCCGTCGGGTGGAAGCTTTGCCAACTTCTGCGTGGCGAAAAGGAAAAATTGTTGACTGGCTCGAAGAAAAAAATATTGCATTTGGCGAAAAAATGCTAATACTTAGTGAATAATCGCTATAATGGTAGTAATGAATTTAAAATTGTAACGTATTGGCATTATAACACTTTTTAATGTCGGCGTGAAATATAATTTGTCAAATTATTATCAATTAGTGTTCATTAGGTAACAATAGTTAGAAAATTTATAAACATTTATAGTTTAGGTTTAGGTTTTGCCCTTAATCCACTATTATATGTTTATATTATTATGTAGTATAATAAAAACATTATGAAAATAACATAATAATATACCGTTGCTTTATTATTCTTTTTGAATTTTATACCTGCGTAATTTAGTTTCTCTAATTACTTCATTGGATCACCAAATGTTAAAGCTTAATTTATTTTTCAGTTTAATATTATATTTATTAAAGTAAATGTAAATATATAAACAAAAAATTCATATATTTTTTGAATTATTATTGTAAAAAATGACACGCCTCTGGAATTGGCGTTCCCCTTACGTCTTGCACACCACAACACACAATTATTTCGGTACCGAAGTATAGTTGAAACCAAATGGCCAGCATCCTCTAATTCATTTAGAATAGCTTTGACCCATTGATGGCCATTTTTTCCATTATACTCTTTTAAGATCAACTTTGTATTTTAGCTTTTTTTGTTAACGCCCTATATTATCATTATATTATTTATACTTTTCATATGCAATGACATAATCGTTATTGCTTTTTTTAATTCTGTACATTCAACTACCTATAACAACATTAGATACAGGGTACAGGTACATATATCTTTATTATTATACAACATGTTCACGGATGGACTTTACAATAGGTATAATGGACTAAAATTTCACATTTTAAAAAAATTGATTTTGCCAAACGCTTTTGCTTTTTAAAAAAATAAGATTCGCGTTGAAAAGAAGTTTTTTTTTTATGTACAGTACCGGGTGACTTCGTATAAACTAGCACCCCCCGTAACTTTTTTATTTTTTATCGTACGGAAAAAATAAAAAAAGCGACATGCAGGGGAAATTGTTTCCTTTCCAAATCTGCATTGCAGTTTTCGGTAACTTTGCATATATACGGGGGACGATAAAAAGTATTTTTTTTAATGGAATGCCCTGTATATTTTCGCGAGTATTTTCGGCTAAAATGAAAGATCTTCTTTTTCTGATTTCAAATATACCAACAAGTTGACATTTGGTTCAGCCATTTTGGCGTTATTTAAGTTTACATTTGCATTGAATTTACATTATCTTGATATACGCTACCATGATTACTGAGTACAACAACTTTTTGAACAGTGGGCCATGAAAACAATAGTAACAAATGTTTCTAAATTGACATTGTCATTGAAATAATAACTGTCAGTGCAACTTACTCGGTTCGTATATCAAGACAATGTAAATTCAATGCAAATGTAAACTTAAATAACGTAAAAATGGCTGAACCAAATGTCAACTTGTATGGTATATTTGAAATCAGAAAAAAAAGATCTTTCATTTTAGCTGAAAATATACAGGGCATTCCATTAAAAAAATACTTTTTGTCGTCCCCCGTATATATGCAAAGTTACCGAAATTTACAATGCAGATTTGGAAAGGAAACAAATTCCCCTGCATGTCACTTTTTTATTTTTTCCGTACGATAAAAAATAAAAAAGTTACGGGGGGTGCTAGTTTATACGAAGTCACCCGGTACATCCTGATATTATTCACTTTGCTACAACTCTGACTAATTTATACATGTGCCAAACGTAACAGTCTCAGTTTTTCAAATATTATTTTATCAAATAAATTATAATAGGCAAAATAAAAAAATATAATTTCTATAATTCCACCTCCATATTCAACACACTTTTCCAATTATTTCCTGAAATGGTTGAAGCTATTTTCCCCGAGCTATTCCACTATTTTCCGAGTATAATAGGCTGGGCACCCATCATGCTGGAAAAATATTTTATTCCGGTAATCCAAAGACAAGTGTTTAAGACTTCGCAAAAAAATGTATCCAACATCCTCAAATAACTGTTCCTATTACAGTACTATAGAAATATTGTCTTCGAGAACAATTCCTAAATTCGGGGATTTCGGCAGACCAGTACCCCACATGTTGAGATGTTACAGTTCCATTTGTAGAAATAGTAGATTCGTCCGAAAACATAATAAATTTATGGAAGTCTGTATAAATATTGATTACACACCCATAAACAAAAGTCTAGCCTTCATCGCCCTCTTCCAGAGTTTGATTAACATGAGGTTTACAAGAAAAAGTTAAGGTCTCTTCTTAAATCTTCTGGTTTAGGCTTTTTCTTACAACCTCCAAATGTTTTGCACGATTTCTGAGGGATATTAGCGGATTTTCGTTCAACGGATTAGAGAACTAGGACTGTGGCAGCGTCATTTTTATCATGTTTCTTTTTCTTTTTTTTGAGATCCAGCACAGAACCAGTTCCATAAAACACCACTGGACTTCTTTATTAAACTGTTAATAGCCATTTTCGTTACATTGAACCAGGAAACCTTTCGTTAAACTGTTCCACAACATACTGGTATGAAACTGGTCCATCTCCGAAACACTTTCGGATCAAGTAATAAAAATAAAGGTCCTTTTCTCTTCAGCCAACATTGCATTTTTGAATTGTAAAGTCTATGCATGGACATACTGTATATAATTTTAAGTCATAGTTATTTATGCACTAGTGTATTATGTTATAACGAGTGATTATTAATTATTTTGCTCAAGGGCGGCTGTGACCCAGTATACATAGTGTAGCAGTAGCGCGTAGATTAAATCATAGGGCGAATTTGCAAGAAAGCAGCGTTGTCACGTTGAAAACCTAAAATAATGTTTTTTGACGGTATGTAATATAAAATCCTGAGCTATCTTACTTTGAAAGCCTACTTTATATGGCCGCCTCCTACTTCTAGACACCTTCTGATGTTTCTTCTTATCCTCAGAGACACATTAACCAATACGTTTCGAGAATTATTAATTTCGGCAATTTTTTCTGAAATCCTTCGTTTAAGATCATTTATATCCTCAATTGGTGTTCGATAAATGGAGTTTTTTATAAAAGGCCACAAAAAGAAATCGCAGGGTGTTAAATCGCAGGAACGAGGTGGCCATATTTGTTGCGTATTTCGGCTTATAACTCTGTTTTCAAAAAATTCACTTAAAAAATTTAAATTTTCTCTGGTTACATGAGGTGTAGCGCCATCTTGTTGGAAGTAACCTTCCCGCAATTCATCATCGTGAAGCTCATTAATAAATCTTGTCAGAATTTCGATCCGATATCTCTCAGCTGTAATTGTGCCATCAAAGTAAATTGGGCCTACTATTCTTCTAGAACTAATTGCTGCCCACACACCAACTTTTTGAGGATGAAGAGGTCTTTCTACAAAAACATGCGGATTTTGCGTATTCCACATTCGCATATTTTGTGAATTAACATAGCCTGATAAATAAAAATAAGCCTCATCGGTAAAAAATGTTTTTTCAAAAGCACCACTATTTTCTTCTTGAAAATTGTTTAAAAACCATTCACAAAAATTAAGTCTTTGGGGAACGTCATTGGGAAGGAGTTCATGAATAGCCGCAACACGATAAGGGTATAGATGCAGATCCTTTTTCAAAAGTGTTTGACATGTACTGTAGCATAAATCCGTTTGCTGAATTTGTTGAGATAAATGCCTAATAAAAGTTGAAGGATTATTTTCCATAATTTGTCGCGCTTCTTCAATAACCTCATTCGATCGTTTCGTTGGTCTTCCAGCCCCTTTTTTATGTTGAACAGAACCAGTCTGACGAAATTTATCAATTAGGTATTGTGACCCAGTACGAAAATTATGAAAGGTCACCGCAACATCAGGAAACTCGGTTCGAAATTCATCAAAGCAGTCATGCATAGAGTAATTCCATACACCGCCTATTTTGTTTCCATTTCTAAAAAAACTTTCAACAATAAAATTTTTTTGTGCTTCACTAAACATTTTTACTGTGGAACTTTCAATCCGGCAACAAAGCTTCACCAAAACTTGATACGCTGAAAAATAAAAAAAAAATAAAAAATTAAATCATATCCTGCAAATAGCACTTTATAATAGTCAAAAGACGACTCCCCGGAGAAATATTAGTTAAAGCAATAGTAACCTACCTTCAAATAACTGCAAAAATTACAAAATTTCTCAAATTTTTAAACTTTACAAATACACAAATTCAAATAAGACGTAAATGTCATAAAACAATCATGTCATCTTATCTACGCAGTACGGCCATGATGCTTTTAAAATGCATGGCCTCCCTTGAGCGAAATAATTAAAAATCACTCGTTACATAAGGTACGCGAACATACGATTTCATAACGAGGCCGCAGGCGGAGTCGCATAATGGCTTTAAGGGCTTTATGAAACATATCACACGAAGTGTCATATAACATTATATTCAACACTTTCATTTAATAGTGACAAAGTTAAAATTTGCAAAATTATGTTTAAAAGTCAAAAATTACTGAATATTTTTAATCTGTACCTGCTTTAACAATTACCTCTTTCCAAAAAAAAATGTGTTTGCTTTGTAGTATCAATTATACAATAAATTGGCTATAACTCACTAGTGACTTATAATCATAACTCACTAGTGCATAATCATTTGTTTTCTGCTATTTTTTATTTGGTTCTGTGACAATAAATTTCAAATTGTTGCTATTTTTGTTTACTGATAACTCGAATTTAATTGTTATTCAACTCGCCTGTTAATAGAGTCAGTAAAAAATATTGCTTTTCTCTTATAGAATGATTTCATTTTATTGCAGCCTTCGACCTTCCGAAACTTTAAATTCCAGGACCATGTATAACTACGTCACATACAGAAACACAATCTCCTTTTTGAAAAGCCAAAGAATTCTCGTACCGGGTCTCAAGCCCGAACATCTCTTACCGTACGCAGAATATGTTTATTTCAAGAATAATCTTGTAGATACGGAAAGAACATCGGATAGCGAGATCTTATCTGAAGATTTGTTTTATCGATTCAGCAAACAAAAGTGGCTGGATTTATTCTTACGGATATACAAAGTAATATAATATTTTCTTATGGTCGGATAGCTGGCAAAATCAAAACCAAGGATATTGTTGTGCCTACCGCAAAACATTTGCATGCAACTGAATTCGACAGTCTCTGGTGTCAACACCTAAGCTTTGTTTGTTGTTATGCTTGAAACAAGTTTTTTTGTGATTTTTCCCTCAGGCTAGTTCTATAACACGAATGGTCATATAAACATTGTTCATGACAATATGATGTAGGTTTTAATGTTGCTGTCTTCTAAACTATCTGCGGAACCACAACCCAAACCTCTGAAAAAATAAAAGCTACTGGTCCATTTTTTCAGGTATTAGTTTCTCAACGCATTCTGGATCCAGAGCATGCAGAGCCTTTGGAGAACGCTGACATATCTGAGGATAGAGAAGCCTTCGAAAAATACTTTCAGAGACAACTGAAACTGAAGAGGTTTCCGAAGTGGTTCAAGTGCGATGCAAAGATACTTTTATGGTTAGAATACCATTACAACCGACAGAGAAAGATACTGTGGCCTGACGAGGAGTTTGGAAGTATAAAGTACTTCGATAGTTTCTCTAATATTGACGACAGGTAAAAATACTTAACTAAATTAAAATTGTAGAAAAGATAGACGATCCCTGGCTTATGGATTAAAGTAATGATCATTTTAATGTTCCACGCTCAGATATTTGGATGTCTTGTTTTTGATTGTTAGCTGTTTAAAACGTTTTTTTGAATTTTGCATATTACCTAGATACCTCAATTTACCAGGAAAGCCTATTAAGTTCTCTTATTTTTTCAATTGATAGTGCGGATTTTTCCAAATTTATCACTCATTGCGAGTCACCTTAATACGCTGATGATACATAAATATACTTGTCTTTCTCCCTTTCTGAAGTCACCGATTCTGTTGATAGAGTAAATCAACACCTTAAAATTATTGCAGATGTTTTCAAATCTCACAATATCATTTTGAAATTAAAAGAAAACCCAACTTGTAGTCTTTGGTAACTCAAAAAATTCTGTAGTAGATCATCCCTTATTTAGAATCTTTGTTAACGGTACCTTGCGAAAACAGGCCGACAAACTATCGACTCAGACCTCGAGAGGATACTCTGATCATGTTTCCTTGTTGATACAAAAAACATAAATATGCTAAATTAAGACTTTTATATAATCATAAGGATATTTTTGATATAGCTACCAAGTACGTCTGACTGACTCTCTTGTTTTATCGCACCTGGATGATGATGTCTACTAGCCTGCCCTTGTGCAAAGGGACAAGGACAGCTTGCAAAAACTGCATGTTTTAGATACAGCTACAATGTTTGCAAATTTATCATATAACTCCCTTTTTATTTGATTCAGGATTGCTTACTGTCAAAGAACGCTATATACTTCACATCTTACATCTTGCCTACAGATTTAGAGGAAACACGCACGTACAAGACATGACAACTCGAAGCTCCGGCTGAATACATTGACAATGTAGAACAAATTCTAAAAAATATAACACTTAGCTTTGCTTAACGTCAGCTCGCGAACTAAATACAACTTAGAGGGACAAACGAATTTGAGTGGTATATTTACACAACTTATTTTGAGACATTCGCGTACGAAAACGCTACACGCAAAACGGCTTGCTGTCGCTTCTCATTGGTCGCAGTTGTTTGCAGATACCATCGCCGATGTTGTAATAATATGGATATTGTTATTGTTTATAGTTCACAGACAACTCTGCTTCTATATATCGGGATATGGTTCCATTTCTTATACACCAGAATTGCGATGTATTAAAAGCATTAATAATTTTGGTTACAGCGTAGCCTTGGCCACTGTTACTGCAGCCTTCTGTCCGTACTTAACTGAGCAATTAAGGGACGTATACGCTTGTCCAAAAAAACTTGAACACAAGGTCCACAACGCGTGCAAAATTGTCCAGGTCTGGAGAAGTCTCAAGCTAAGTTTCGACATTCATCCTCAGGGAATAGTAGCGGGGAATGAAATAAAAATATTGTTAATCGGTAAGTTACTTGTATATGTGTTACTGTTCTCAAAATATTTTATTGGGTATGCACCCAACATCAAATCAAAAGCATCCAAGAAACTGGCTTCCACCTTACCTACAATAGTAGTAAGGGAGAAGCAGGAGAAAAATGTCAAGAACAAAAACCACAGTACCTTCGTGCACACAAACAAATAGGGCAAAACCCGGTTCTCATACCCAAACGAAAACAGTCCAACTAAGGTAACCGATGAAGAAAAAAAGTTAAAAGCAACGGCCAGACCTAAAAGAATGTTAAAAATGTGAAAGATTTGCTTCTTCTCGTTTACTGTAAGAGATTTTCGAAATTGGCGCCCTGTACGTCTATACATTTTCTTAGCCGACGGATGTTTTTTCGTTGTCCTTGAAACAACATTCCAGGATTGTCCCGCATTTCGCTGAAATGGTGCGTTGTGACTTGGCGTCGAATATACAAGCCTTTTTATCCAATCCCATGAAGTTATGTCGGGCGATCTTGGTGGCCATAAAATAGGACCATCTCGACCTATCCATCGATTACCAAAATTATTTGATAAGTGCTGACGAACTAAATTGCTAAAATGAGGCTGTCGTGCATATACCACACCTGATTTGTAATTTCAAAGGGCACATTTTTCAATAAACCGTTTAAGTCTTGTTGCAAGAATTAAAAATACATGGCACTGTTTAATCTACCTTCAATAAAGCGCGGTATAATAAGATGATTTACAATAACCCCTGCCCACATGTGAACAACCATGAAACTTTGTTGGTGCTTTGTCTGTACTGTTACATTGGGATTTTCAGCAATCTCATCCAGAATGTTCTTCTCTGAGAGTTCCTTGCTCTTCTTGGAGGCTCTTTTTCACCACGATGCGGCAAAAACTTTCTAAAATGGATTCGCAAAAGATTAGTTACTTTTTGAATTTTTTCACTTGACTTCTTACCTGTTTCCCTAAGCTACGTTCAAATTCTTCAAAAGTTTTTCGGTGCAGTAAACGTAAATATAGAAATGTATCAGAATAAATTCTTCTTGCTTCCACACGCCATGTCAGCCTATTCACCACAGAAATAATCCTTAAGTCTTATGTGTACAATCAATCAGAAAATTTAGAAAATTATTCTCAATGACACATTGTTAACGAAATAAAAACGGCTGTAAACCCGGTAAAAAAAGTTAGTTTTACCAAAATATAACATAATATATTAAGGTTTGGTTGGCGTTGTATGAAATAATTTGTCGCCAGCAAAACAGCAAAAAAGACAAAAACTTAAAATGTTGCTAAACATAGGGTGTTTTGAGATATTTCAATGAGCACTCTTCCGACAAACCATTTAAAAATGTTGAAAATCTATTTAAAAAATATTACATTTGGTTGCAGTAACATTTCTGTATGGAGTACTGCCGCATTTTTATCCGTCCAACGAGGTCAGAATCGAAGCGCCATTGTCGGAAAGCGTCACTCACTTGCTAAACGTGTCGAATTGTGCCAACGAAGCGATCAAATATGCCGCAATATTTTTCGGCAAAGGATCTGAACTATTCCAAATAGACAATCAACAAATCATGATTGCCGGAAAACAGACGAAGAAACTTAGGCTGACGTATTTTGCTCAGAGAGTTTTTAATGTGAGTAAACTTTATTCTAAATAGGATAGGTTAACATCAATTTTCAATTATGTTGTGGTGAGTGACCACAGTTACTAGGGAGGAGCAGGGCAAGTTGCAAAATGCAGCAGAAAAAATACCGTTTAGTTTTTAAAAGCAGATTTATTTTTATATAATAGTGCAATTATTGGATTACTAATTAAAATTTTAAAAACGAAACAACTTCTAATCTAAAAAGGAAAAAGAAAATTAATGCAAACCTTCATTGTCGTCAAATTGATTAGTCCATAGGGTCAAGTTGACGATTACAAACACAGGTCGCAAGTAGAAGTGTCTTTCCTCTCGTATGCTGTACATGATTCGTGCCACCAACTCTCGCACGCTCTACATTATATCCAGTCTTCTGTTGGAGGTTCATTGTATGGTTCCTGACATCCTAGACAAAAGATCTCACCCTATTCTTCTTTTGTTTCTGGTTGCTTTCCACTAATTTCTTGAAGTCCTATCTTCTTCTTTACTTTTGAAATATCAATCTTTCGTTTTTGCTTTCCTTTTCAATTTTGTCTTCATTTTTGTTTTGTTGTTCTTCTTTATTTGGAGTCGAGGTGATAACAGAAGCTCTCTGTTTAACTCTTTTTGCAGATTTAACCGGACGATTATATTTGGGGAGTGGTCCTATCTAAACTAGTAAGACGTGACTATGAACAGTCCTTCGGATAGGACTCAATGATCCTACATGAATAGGAAGATCTTCTTGTTCGTCGGTTCCCTCTACATGTTTCTGATGAAGATGAACTGAGATTTTCTTGATGTTTTTTTCTAATATATAGAGGTTCTTACTGAATTTTTAATTTATTATTAACGATTTTTATGCCCGAGGGGCAGGGAAGGGCTAACGTCATAAATTCACGTTTTTGTTTGTTATTAATATTAGTTAGTGGTTCATTATCGCTGCACGAATACTCGTCCTCAGCAGTTAGGTGCCTCCCACTTTAACATGGAAGTAGCAAAATCAGCTTCCCCAAATACGTGAGGGTTGTCAGGCTCAATACCACATATTGCAAAACTTTTAACGGCTGTTCCCACTGACTATAGATTGTAGAAATCGATTGAGTTTTGGTCACAGGATTGAATTGTTCATTATCTGTAATTTGGTTAACTACGTTTGTATCACTGCCCAAAATCCAACTAATTTCTACAATTTATCGCTACCGTTCTTCTTCTCGAGGTATCGTCCCTTTCGGAGTTTGTATACCATTAGGGTTGTTTGCGTTTTTAACAGTGCTGCTCTAACAAGTTGCTACTATAGTTTTCCATCTAATAATTCATTTATTTCATAGGCTAACTGTATTTTAATACTATCAGGAGAAGCTTCCGGACAAAAGTACGCAAAAAGTATAGCGATCTCGCTCACAGGCACGTCGATTATCTCGGAATGTGAGGAAATTCAAATTCAAGTGGAAACGTACGTAGTAACTAAGAAAAGAATCGCTCTGCAGACTCCCTATGGAAAGAGTTACACCGCCAAAATATCCATATGCTTCGAGGAACCGAAATCCTACAAGGACATTCATGCCGTTTCTTCCATTAAGGCGAGACATATTCCACGAGAAGTTAACGTCGTTCAAGATAGTGCTGAATTCGTAAATAAAGGTATAAAGCATTCACCGGTAAAAAGCTAACAACTAACAACTAATAAAAAGTAATAATTTTTTAACAACTAAGGTATTTTTGTTAAACTTTGTATTAATTTTATGATCGAAAAACTTTATAATCTCTTAAAACTCTCATAATTAAAATAAAAAAGAAAACCTTTCTCCTTCAGATGTTTTACTTTTATTTTATTTATTTATTTATTACTGACCTCGAAACAGATAAATCTGTTAATAAGGCCTATATGTATAATAACAATACATTTTTAACAAATTTCTTAAATGGTAAAAGTAATAGTTAAAATTCGAATGTTTACATTTTACAGAGAAAGTAAAAAAAATGTCTATATATCATGTTTAATTTATTAACTTATCCAAAATGTTTCTCCACTAATCTAAATTTCACATTTATGATTAAAACCTCATTTATATCCGAATTTCATTACAATTAATATGATAATATGACCAGTTCGTACACCATGTCAGTAGCTAGAAACGGAGAGAGCGAGACCAGTGGTGCTGGTGGTGCTGTTTTACGATCTAACCCAGGTGGTGCAGGTGGTGCGTTTTACGATCTAACCCAAGTGGTGCTGGTGGTGCGTTTTATGATCTAACCCGGGTGGTTCGGTGGTGCGTTTTATGACCTAACCCGGGTGGTTCGGTGGTGCTGTTTACAAAATAACCCGAAATTAAACCCGACTTTTTACGACCTAACCCGGATGCTTTCATGAGGCGGCTTCTTATCTAACCCTAACTTGATCCTTAATATTTATGAACTGACCCGAGATAAAACCCGACTTTTTACGACCTAACCCGGATGCTTTCATGAGGCGGCTTCTTATCTAACCCTAACTTGATCCTTAATATTTATGAACTGACCCGAGATAAAACCCGACTTTTTACGACCTAACCCGGATGCTTTCGCGAGGCGGCTTCTCATCTAACCCTAACTTGAACCTGAATATTTATGAACTGACCCGAGATAAAACCCGACTTTTTACGACCTAACCCGGATGCTTTCGCGAGGCGGCTTCTCATCTAACCCTAACTTGAACCTGAATATTTATGAACTGACCCGAGATAAAACCCGACTTTTTACGACCTAACCCGGATGCTTTCGCGAGGCGGCTTCTCATCTAACCCTAACTTGAACCTGAATATTTATGAACTGACCCGAGATAAAACCCGACTTTTTATGATTTAACCTTAGTGAAACGCCGCTGCTAAAGCGGGATAATTAAATCCCAATTTTTATAAGCCATCCTTAAACCCAACTTTTTACGATCCGACCTGAGCCATCCTTAAACCAGACTTTTTATTATTTTCCCTTAGTTGAAACGCCGCTGGTGAATGGCAAAGCGAAATAAAACCCTAATTTATATGGTCTAACAAGATAAGTATAATAATGCGGTACATTTGTCACCCCGCAATAATTATTTATACCTAAATAACCCTCTCAAACCCTCTGCCGACTCGATTTAAAAAGAAAGGGACATAAACCTTTATTTATTATTCCGAAGGACCCTCATTAAAATTCAGTAGCATATCTAATAATTGTTTCCAATTTTTGCACCACTTATATAAAATACAATAAAATAATTACCATCTAGAACCATTAACTAGCGATTTCTTTGTACTTGAAGTGGATAAATTATAGGACTATCTTGTAATGAGAACAGAGTAATAAAAAGTAAATAAAACTTAAATACGTATAAAATACCAAGCAGGTATAGGTACTATACAACTTGTGTTCGCCATCAGGTAAAAGCCCTCATAATGCTTTTATAAAAATTTCGGATAATATCATAATATAAGTAAATAGGCTACAATTTCAGGAAAAAAGTAAAAAAAATTAATTCACAGTGTAAAATTGTAGTTAAATGGATTGTAAATACGAAATAATATAAAAAGCTACCTTTTGTTTGCGATGATGTATGCACAATAACTCTATATTATTCGGTCCTTAAACTGAAAATACCCACTAGATAGGTATCATAAGCTGTATTTGTCATCAGGTAGAACCCCCAATAAAATTATGAATATCAGGCGTAGGCAACAATAAGCAAATCACGTTGGTTTTTTAATTTATTATTAATCTGGCTAACTTAAGAAACTCACAATATAACGACCATCCAAAAAAAAATCATAATACATTACTGGGTGTGAAAGCAATTGCGCTGCAAAATATAGTGTATACCAACTCTGAGGTAGTTAATTAAAATCCCAATTAGCGCTAAAAAAAAATCAATTAGATATTTACTTTAGATATTTTAATAAAAAAATTCAATATTATTAGCGCCACCTATCCGTTTATGGAACCTACATATAGGCTTAACAAGAATGACAAACTTTGGGAATATTATTTTACATGATTCTCTCGATTATCGCATCGCTATCACATTTCAATATTCTTGGCAACATTTAAGTTTTAAAATTAGCACAATATCAAATCCGTTACAATGAATTAAACAAACACATACATAATTTTAAAATCTCATAATAAGAATATAAACTAAAATTATAATGCGTAGCAGGTCCAAAATCTAACAAGTTTCGACTAGTCAAATGACGTCAGTTTACATCTGTAGAGAATACCCAACTCTCGAACCATAAAAAATGGTCAAACTTTGTCGGCAAATACCCTTCTATGATGCAGGGGAAGGACAGGTAACTCGAGATGTTTATAAAGAAACGTTAAAGAACATTATTTGCTTATTTCTAGACTCTTAAAAATTACATGCAATCGAACAATAAATGTTTTCATCATGTATATTTATGAGTAACACATTACCTTCGACATACATAAATTCAAATTGATAATTACTCGCCTTAGTACTTTTTTAGAAGCTTGAATCATTGCATATAACCGTCTGAGGGTACCCAAACTTCCCCTAACATATTTCTCCGTAACCGGGGAAAAAGAGGTATAAAAAGTAAAATAACAACTCCAAGTGTCTTTGCGAACAATCGGCAATAAAATAGAGTATTTCAGTTTTTAATTTTTCGTAAATAAAAGTTGGTTAGATTAATAGTCTCTGTGAATATAATAACATAAACAAAGTGATATGCCGTAAATTTAGGAGTACAGTATAAATTATGCCTCTATTAAAATATACCGCAATAACTAACTACCAAAGGATTTTTGATATTTTGAATATATTTGATGCTCATAGCATTATCACATTTCCAAAGGCTCTAAATTTTAGAAAAATGTTCTAATAGAATATGTCTATCAATATAAAGTAAAGGTATTGTTAGGTTTTTTTAAAAAATACGACCTACAACAGTCTCTGCTACAGCATGGCTGACTCTGTAGAAACTTCTGTGAAACCATAATAATTATATCAATAATCGAGTTATCCTTATGATAATATTTTCTTCCAATATCCGACTCCACTATCCATAAAAGTTATGTTAGAAAATTCATAATTGAGCGCATTGTAATTTTTTAAAAAGAAATTCACTTCACACACAAAGATGTAGCCATTCAATCCATGAAAATAATGCAAGTCAGTATGCGTATGTTATGGCTAACTGTTTAAATGTCTATTCCTTCCACGTTTATCGGAAGAAATACTTTTTTTATACTAGTATTTTAGTTGAAAATAAGATCATAAATCATCTATACAAAACAAGCGTCCCTTATGGATTTGAACGAAAATCATAGATTCGACTATTTTCATGAAAAATAAATCTAAGTACGGAATAATGCAGGAAGATTATCTATTTTCTTGGTTTAGAAAGTGATGTAGTTAAGATTTATAACTTAGGAATAAATAAATTATTATTAATCTTTTCGACCTATTTCTCTTGCATATTTAATTTCTTTGATAGTAAGAACTAATCTCTTTATTTCACAAAGTAAAAAAAAAGCTAAAGATCGGCGTTGTCAGTCAGGTATAAGAACTGATTTAACACGATGGTTTTTGTACAAACGTTCAAATACATTTGTATGCTTTTTAACCGATTATGTCGGAAAAATGACGTTTTATAGATTAGATATTTAGACGAAGAGGTAGCCTTCTCAATAAAGTATTGATTATTGTCCTGATAGCTAGACAACACTTTTTATGTTAGTCAAAAAAAAATAATTTTTTTCGAACGCTATTACAGGTTTTATCGTTAACTAACAAGCATTAAGAGTGAAAAATTACCGTGCAAGATAAAATGTATAGGTTTACTTCATTTTTACATTATTTTACATTCGACAAAGAATAAACATCAATTTATTGTTTATTTTTTGAGGGAGTACTGAATGGTACAACTCTTCTGGTGGGAGAATTGTGCATTTAATTAAACCATCTATATTATTTAGGTTTAATTTGTTACACGCATCTCCTACATACACTTCTGAATGTGATAGTGGAAATTTAGAACTCTTACAGATGTACGGATAGAGGGAACAAACATCGGCGTATTTAATTTTTTCCGTATCTTTTATTTCATAGTATTCGCATGTATTTCCTGTTCGTCCTCCATAAAAAGCATCTCTTGGATTTAGTTTTGTCAAAATTTTATTGTAATGGGTATTAGTATAGGATTTTATCTCTGGATTATTTTTTAATAAATTTCTAAAATCACACTCCCACATTTCATTAACTAAAAAACCGAAATCTTTTAGTCTCATAATTTTTGCCTTTGTGGTTTCATATCTTAAATTTAGCGTTTCTGAGGGGTCCTCGGAAAGAGGATCGTTCCTGCCGAACTTGTAGCATACAGTACATCCATGGAAATAACATCCTTGAAATTCAAATACCTCATTTGTTTCGGAGCAGTAACCATCAACTTTTACACCATTTAAAACAGCTTCTTTACCATTAGCAGCATGTAAGATGTTGATTTTTCTGTGATTCTCGATCCAAAGTAACCAATCTATGGCAATTTTGCTCTGCCTGTTTCTCCATCGGTATCCATTTTTTGGTATGATTCCTATAGTATTAGGCTTCAAAAAATTTCTTCTAAAAATTGTATTGCATGCTGAAGCAATAGTTGTAGCTTCAGTAAATGGACATACATTGATAGTTTGTATAAGTTGTTCTCTAAACTTTAAACATGATTGCGCAAGGATTTCGACATCCGATACGCAGTAGTCTACCAGATCTCTTTGCATATCGAAACCATCATTTTCATGTTCTACAAACCATTTAAGAAATTTGGCTCTGTCTTCTTCTTTCATACTATCTGAGGAGTAATATTCAATTGATGGTAGAGGTCCTATATAGTTTTCATTTGCCTTTGTATTAAATAGGTGCAGGAAGTAGCCTTTTTTAAAAATATCCTCAAGTCCAAATGCCTTTGGTAGTTTGGCTTAAGGCATAGGGAAATAGTTAAGTGAGTCGATAAATTTTACATTTTCAAGTTGCATCGTAATTATTTTGGTACCTCTCATGATTAACTCAGGTGTAAAATCTGTCTTTGTCATAATGTAGTTTAATATAAACTGGTGATCAAAAGCCTGACCATTATGGGCTATTACAATAATTTCTTTAAAGTTTTTCCTCATTTGTAACAAATGGTTAGTAAATGTTCCCGCTGGGTCTATACCTCTGACTTTTTGTAACTTTAGACCACATTTTTTTACAAGTATCTGCTTCAGAATCCATACACTCATCGCAGTATTGTTTGAAAACACAGAGATTGACTTGATGTAAAAAACGTTGAATTTTCCAATAGTTTGTCTTGGCTCGTCTCTAAATCGTAGAATACAAAAAAGATCATCTTTAATCTTAGGTTTTCCCTTATCAGGCCGAATATAACATAGATGATCCTCGGATGCATGTTTATTACAAATTTTACAGTAAATTTCACCACATGCATGTACTCTTTTGGCTTTAATGGTTTTTAAACAAATAGAACATAGTTTAATTTGTTCGCATACTGTAAATTTGCCTGACGAATAATCCTTTTTATGATTTTCGTAACAGTTTTGACTTCTAAAAAATCATAGACAGTCCTGGCATTTAATTTTTATTGCTATTTCACAAGCAGAGGCTTGCTGACATGCCTGACAGCTTCCACCACATCGGTGCTCATTTTTGTGATCATATGGGACGTAACACTTTTCACAAAAATAGTTAGAGCAAAAAGCTGCTGTCAGCGATGTAATTACATTAAAATGGCTTTTGTAATGTAATAAGTTCAGCCGTTTATTGCTTTCAGTTGAACCTTCAAATATAATATTTCGTCCTTTTGATCCATAGCTATAAACAACTAATTTATATTCTTTTAGATGATTTTGAAATTGTATTAACTCGGGAATTCCACCTCCTGCCTCAGGAATGCTAATTTTAGCTCTCTCCAACAATGATCTTGTTCTTTCGGTTTGAATTTTACTAATATCTCTTCTAACCTTACTGAATTCGGGATCTCTTTTATTATGGGCAATGGCGACTACCAAAGCACGTGGTAAACACAGGTTATCGGTATTTTTAATACTTATAATACCTCATCGCTTGTCGCATTCCTCGTGAAAGCTGTTATAATTTTTTCCTCTTCCCCCACCAACAGATAATCTAATAGTTGTCACACTAAGACAAAATGATTCTGTATTAAGACCTGCTGAGTTTGACTGATAAATGCCACTTATAACACTCCAAACATCTTAAAAGGTTATGTCTTTAGCTGCTTTGAAGCGAATCCAACCTTCTCCTCGGTTGAAGTCTTTAGAGCAAAAACTAAAAGCCACACGATCTAAGGGTTGTAGGCCTTCTGTAGCGTTTTGAATAATTTGATTAATTCCTTTTTCCACCCAACCAACTGGTTCAACTCCCTGTGGAACAGGTTTTAACTTAAACTCTAGAGTGCATCCTGTAAGGTTAAATTCTCGTAACTTTTTAACAACGTCTTTAACAATAATAAACTTCTCCATCTTTCTTTTTTTTTTTTTTGTTGTTTTATAGTCTACTATCTACCTACATAAAAAAAAAAACAAGTATATTTTCATATTTTTATCGGTCTTAAGTTCGATTTCAAAAGCACACTCCCACTTTTTGATAATTTCACAGTCTAAGCACATAGATCTTATATTTTTTATTTACGATCAATTCATCTTTATTCGCCAATCGTCTCAAACGAGTATGCTTTTGAAAGTAATATAGCCTTAGTATTCAGAAAATATTAACGATATCGGAGCCTAAAACATCCTTAACACTAAAAAATCATTGTGTTTCCTAACAAAACCCATCATCTTGTCTATTTAGCTTGCTTTCCTATTGTTTAGCAGGTTAAATAAAATTATTATTTCGCTCTTTTTATCTGTACTGAATCGTTAGGGGAATACGATTCTAGTCCTATAAGAGAGACAGTTAAAATTTATGTAAGCAATCAGAAATCCTACACTATGAGCTACTTAGTTAAAATTTCATATTTCCTTCCTGGATCAGCTAAAATTTGTGTTGCGTCGGTCAAAATTTATAAAATACGAAAAAGATGCTAGATACATTTTTATCATGACTTTCTATCTAATACCATCTTATTTCAAGGTATAATTCGGTTGTCAAAATGAGAATCTAAAAAATCCTCGTGTTTCCTCACAAAACCCATCATCTTGCCTATTTAGCTTGCTTTTCTATTGTTTAGCAGGTTAAATAAAATTATTATTTCACTCTTTTTGTCTGTACTGAATCGTTAGGGGGATACGTTTCTAGTTCTATAAGAGAGACAGTTAAAATTTATGTAAGCAATCAGAAATCCTACACTATGAGCTACTTAGTTAAAATTTCATATTTCCTTCCTGGGTCAGACAAAATTTGTGATGTGTCGGTCAAAATTTATAAAAATACGAAAAAAAATGCTGGATGCATTTTTAGCGTGACTTTCTATTTAATACCATCTTATTTCAAGGTATAATTCGGTTGTCAAAATGAGAATAAAATAATTTTCCCATGGTTTATGCCATCTTAAAAAAGTCAAAAGGTTATATTCTGTAGAGGGTCAGATACATTCAAATTTAAAAAATTTTCTCCAAGAAGAATTTTAAGATAGTATTATAGTAAATAAAAATTCTATACCTCCAATATTTCTTGGAAACATATCGTGTTCTAGCGACATAACCCAAAAGTACCTCTATTCAGAAACGCATCGTACTTTTCTTGTCAAACTTGACTTTGTTGTAATGTTGTATGCAGAGCACTTTGAAAACAAAAATTAGATTAGAAACCGCCGCCTCTTAAGGTATACTTTTTTAGGTCTTACATAGGGTACACTGGTATACAGAACAAATGTCATCTTTAATTGTCTCATTGTCCCATCCATTACATTATTATAATCTTAAAGCACCTGTTACCAGCATTATCTGTTTTTATGGTTTTCATAAAACATAGCGATTACCGATGAAAATTAAACGAAAACTTAATAAATAACTTTTTTTTTCAACTGAAATAGACTGATTTTCGATGGAAAAATGTTACTTATAACTAAAAATGAATATAAGTCATATACGCAATGATATTTAGAATAAATCAATCTTTTCTAAAATTACTATGAAATATTCACAAAATCGTTTCGTTATAACCAAAGTAGCAAGGCTTGCAGATTTCGTATAGAGTTCAAACGCGATACTGAGATAATCTTTTTTTTATATTTTTGTAGGATAATTCACCACTACGTTGTAAGTACTTGAGAGAGGACTTTCTTGAAAAATCCTCAAATTTCTCTGCAATTTTGTTCCTTCTAGAGTTAAATTCACACAGAAAACCCCGTATTCTTATCTTTCAGGTTGGTATATTAAAAAGGGCTTATTAGTATGGTTTAGAAAACAAGCAATATTAATTAACGGATGTTTTTTCGTCGTATGAAGAGTTGAAAAATTTTTTTTTCCACTCCAATGGTTGCGATGCAGAGAGTCGGGTTTCATCATAATCTTTCAGGGTAGCTCAGGTTTGATTGCATGTAGAGAGTCGGGTTTCATCATAATCTTTCAGGGTAGCTCAGGTTTGATTGCATGTACTAAGGTTAGTGCTCCTTGCAATCGGTTTCAGGTTTGACGCGCCCCCCTCAGGTTTGTTCAGGTTTCTCAAGTGTTTGAGAAACCTGAACAAACCTGAGGGGGGCGCGTCAAACCTGAAACCGATTGCAAGGAGCACTAACCTTAGTACATGCAATCAAACCTGAGCTACCCTGAAAGATTATGATGAAACCCGACTCTCTACATGCAATCAAACCTGAGCTACCCTGAAAGATTATGATGAAACCCGACTCTCTGCATCGCAACCATTGGAGTGGAAAAAAAAATTTTTCAACTCTTCATACGACGAAAAAACATCCGTTAATTAATATTGCTTGTTTTCTAAACCATACTAATAAGCCCTTTTTAATATACCAACCTGAAAGATAAGAATACGGGGTTTTCTGTGTGAATTTAACTCTAGAAGGAACAAAATTGCAGAGAAATTTGAGGATTTTTCAAGAAAGTCCTCTCTCAAGTACTTACAACGTAGTGGTGAATTATCCTACAAAAATATAAAAAAAAAGATTATCTCAGTATCGCGTTTGAACTCTATACGAAATCTGCAAGCCTTGCTACTTTGGTTATAACGAAACGATTTTGTGAATATTTCATAGTAATTTTAGAAAAGATTGATTTATTCTAAATATCATTGCGTATATGACTTATATTCATTTTTAGTTATAAGTAACATTTTTCCATCGAAAATCAGTCTATTTCAGTTGAAAAAAAAAGTTATTTATTAAGTTTTCGTTTAATTTTCATCGGTAATCGCTATGTTTTATGAAAACCATAAAAACAGATAATGCTGGTAACAGGTGCTTTAAGATTATAATAATGTAATGGATGGGACAATGAGACAATTAAAGATGACATTTGTTCTGTATACCAGTGTACCCTATGTAAGACCTAAAAAAGTATACCTTAAGAGGCGGCGGTTTCTAATCTAATTTTTGTTTTCAAAGTGCTCTGCATACAACATTACAACAAAGTCAAGTTTGACAAGAAAAGTACGATGCGTTTCTGAATAGAGGTACTTTTGGGTTATGTCGCTAGAACACGATATGTTTCCAAGAAATATTGGAGGTATAGAATTTTTATTTACTATAATACTATCTTAAAATTCTTCTTGGAGAAAATTTTTTAAATTTGAATGTATCTGACCCTCTACAGAATATAACCTTTTGACTTTTTTAAGATGGCATAAACCATGGGAAAATTATTTTATTCTCATTTTGACAACCGAATTATACCTTGAAATAAGATGGTATTAAATAGAAAGTCACGCTAAAAATGCATCCAGCATTTTTTTTCGTATTTTTATAAATTTTGACCGACACATCACAAATTTTGTCTGACCCAGGAAGGAAATATGAAATTTTAACTAAGTAGCTCATAGTGTAGGATTTCTGATTGCTTACATAAATTTTAACTGTCTCTCTTATAGAACTAGAAACGTATCCCCCTAACGATTCAGTACAGACAAAAAGAGTGAAATAATAATTTTATTTAACCTGCTAAACAATAGAAAAGCAAGCTAAATAGGCAAGATGATGGGTTTTGTGAGGAAACACGAGGATTTTTTAGATTCTCATTTTGACAACCGAATTATACCTTGAAATAAGATGGTATTAGATAGAAAGTCATGATAAAAATGTATCTAGCATCTTTTTCGTATTTTATAAATTTTGACCGACGCAACACAAATTTTAGCTGATCCAGGAAGGAAATATGAAATTTTAACTAAGTAGCTCATAGTGTAGGATTTCTGATTGCTTACATAAATTTTAACTGTCTCTCTTATAGGACTAGAATCGTATTCCCCTAACGATTCAGTACAGATAAAAAGAGCGAAATAATAATTTTATTTAACCTGCTAAACAATAGGAAAGCAAGCTAAATAGACAAGATGATGGGTTTTGTTAGGAAACACAATGATTTTTTAGTGTTAAGGATGTTTTAGGCTCCGATATCGTTAATATTTTCTGAATACTAAGGCTATATTACTTTCAAAAGCATACTCGTTTGAGACGATTGGCGAATAAAGATGAATTGATCGTAAATAAAAAATATAAGATCTATGTGCTTAGACTGTGAAATTATCAAAAAGTGGGAGTGTGCTTTTGAAATCGAACTTAAGACCGATAAAAATATGAAAATATACTTGTTTTTTTTTTTATGTAGGTAGATAGTAGACTATAAAACAACAAAAAAAAAAAAAAGAAAGATGGAGAAGTTTATTATTGTTAAAGACGTTGTTAAAAAGTTACGAGAATTTAACCTTACAGGATGCACTCTAGAGTTTAAGTTAAAACCTGTTCCACAGGGAGTTGAACCAGTTGGTTGGGTGGAAAAAGGAATTAATCAAATTATTCAAAACGCTACAGAAGGCCTACAACCCTTAGATCGTGTGGCTTTTAGTTTTTGCTCTAAAGACTTCAACCGAGGAGAAGGTTGGATTCGCTTCAAAGCAGCTAAAGACATAACCTTTTAAGATGTTTGGAGTGTTATAAGTGGCATTTATCAGTCAAACTCAGCAGGTCTTAATACAGAATCATTTTGTCTTAGTGTGACAACTATTAGATTATCTGTTGGTGGGGGAAGAGGAAAAAATTATAACAGCTTTCACGAGGAATGCGACAAGCGATGAGGTATTATAAGTATTAAAAATACCGATAACCTGTGTTTACCACGTGCTTTGGTAGTCGCCATTGCCCATAATAAAAGAGATCCCGAATTCAGTAAGGTTAGAAGAGATATTAGTAAAATTCAAACCGAAAGAACAAGATCATTGTTGGAGAGAGCTAAAATTAGCATTCCTGAGGCAGGAGGTGGAATTCCCGAGTTAATACAATTTCAAAATCATCTAAAAGAATATAAATTAGTTGTTTATAGCTATGGATCAAAAGGACGAAATATTATATTTGAAGGTTCAACTGAAAGCAATAAACGGCTGAACTTATTACATTACAAAAGCCATTTTAATGTAATTACATCGCTGACAGCAGCTTTTTGCTCTAACTATTTTTGTGAAAAGTGTTACGTCCCATATGATCACAAAAATGAGCACCGATGTGGTGGAAGCTGTCAGGCATGTCAGCAAGCCTCTGCTTGTGAAATAGCAATAAAAATTAAATGCCAGGACTGTCTATGATTTTTTAGAAGTCAAAACTGTTACGAAAATCATAAAAAGGATTATTCGTCAGGCAAATTTACAGTATGCGAACAAATTAAACTATGTTCTATTTGTTTAAAAACCATTAAAGCCAAAAGAGTACATGCATGTGGTGAAATTTACTGTAAAATTTGTAATAAACATGCATCCGAGGATCATCTATGTTATATTCGGCCTGATAAGGGAAAACCTAAGATTAAAGATGATCTTTTTTGTATTCTACGATTTAGAGACGAGCCAAGACAAACTATTGGAAAATTCAACGTTTTTTACATCAAGTCAATCTCTGTGTTTTCAAACAATACTGCGATGAGTGTATGGATTCTGAAGCAGATACTTGTAAAAAAAATGTGGTCTAAAGTTACAAAAAGTCAGAGGTATAGACCCAGCGGGAACATTTACTAACCATTTGTTACAAATGAGGAAAAACTTTAAAGAAATTATTGTAATAGCCCATAATGGTCAGGCTTTTGATCACCAGTTTATATTAAACTACATTATGACAAAGACAGATTTTACACCTGAGTTAATCATGAGAGGTACCAAAATAATTACGATGCAACTTGAAAATGTAAAATTTATCGACTCACTTAACTATTTCCCTATGCCTTAAGCCAAACTACCAAAGGCATTTGGACTTGAGGATATTTTTAAAAAAGGCTACTTCCTGCACCTATTTAATACAAAGGCAAATGAAAACTATATAGGACCTCTACCATCAATTGAATATTACTCCTCAGATAGTATGAAAGAAGAAGACAGAGCCAAATTTCTTAAATGGTTTGTAGAACATGAAAATGATGGTTTCGATATGCAAAGAGATCTGGTAGACTACTGCGTATCGGATGTCGAAATCCTTGCGCAATCATGTTTAAAGTTTAGAGAACAACTTATACAAACTATCAATGTATGTCCATTTACTGAAGCTACAACTATTGCTTCAGCATGCAATACAATTTTTAGAAGAAATTTTTTGAAGCCTAATACTATAGGAATCATACCAAAAAATGGATACCGATGGAGAAACAGGCAGAGCAAAATTGCCATAGATTGGTTACTTTGGATCGAGAATCACAGAAAAATCAACATCTTACATGCTGCTAATGGTAAAGAAGCTGTTTTAAATGGTGTAAAAGTTGATGGTTACTGCTCCGAAACAAATGAGGTATTTGAATTTCAAGGATGTTATTTCCATGGATGTACTGTATGCTACAAGTTCGGCAGGAACGATCCTCTTTCCGAGGACCCCTCAGAAACGCTAAATTTAAGATATGAAACCACAAAGGCAAAAATTATGAGACTAAAAGATTTCGGTTTTTTAGTTAATGAAATGTGGGAGTGTGATTTTAGAAATTTATTAAAAAATAATCCAGAGATAAAATCCTATACTAATACCCATTACAATAAAATTTTGACAAAACTAAATCCAAGAGATGCTTTTTATGGAGGACGAACAGGAAATACATGCGAATACTATGAAATAAAAGATACGGAAAAAATTAAATACGCCGATGTTTGTTCCCTCTATCCGTACATCTGTAAGAGTTCTAAATTTCCACTATCACATTCAGAAGTGTATGTAGGAGATGCGTGTAACAAATTAAACCTAAATAATATAGATGGTTTAATTAAATGCACAATTCTCCCACCAGAAGAGTTGTACCATCCAGTACTCCCTCAAAAAATAAACAATAAATTGATGTTTATTCTTTGTCGAATGTAAAATAATGTAAAAATGAAGTAAACCTATACATTTTATCTTGCACGGTAATTTTTCACTCTTAATGCTTGTTAGTTAACGATAAAACCTGTAATAGCGTTCGAAAAAAATTATTTTTTTTTGACTAACATAAAAAGTGTTGTCTAGCTATCAGGACAATAATCAATACTTTATTGAGAAGGCTACCTCTTCGTCTAAATATCTAATCTATAAAACGTCATTTTTCCGACATAATCGGTTAAAAAGCATACAAATGTATTTGAACGTTTGTACAAAAACCATCGTGTTAAATCAGTTCTTATACCTGACTGACAACGCCGATCTTTAGCTTTTTTTTTACTTTGTGAAATAAAGAGATTAGTTCTTACTATCAAAGAAATTAAATATGCAAGAGAAATAGGTCGAAAAGATTAATAATAATTTATTTATTCCTAAGTTATAAATCTTAACTACATCACTTTCTAAACCAAGAAAATAGATAATCTTCCTGCATTATTCCGTACTTAGATTTATTTTTCATGAAAATAGTCGAATCTATGATTTTCGTTCAAATCCATAAGGGACGCTTGTTTTGTATAGATGATTTATGATCTTATTTTCAACTAAAATACTAGTATAAAAAAAGTATTTCTTCCGATAAACGTGGAAGGAATAGACATTTAAACAGTTAGCCATAACATACGCATATTGACTTGCATTATTTTCATGGATTGAATGGCTACATCTTTGTGTGTGAAGTGAATTTCTTTTTAAAAAATTACAATGCGCTCAATTATGAATTTTCTAACATAACTTTTATGGATAGTGGAGTCGGATATTGGAAGAAAATATTATCATAAGGATAACTCGATTATTGATATAATTATTATGGTTTCACAGAAGTTTCTACAGAGTCAGCCATGCTGTAGCAGAGACTGTTGTAGGTCGTATTTTTTAAAAAAACCTAACAATACCTTTACTTTATATTGATAGACATATTCTATTAGAACATTTTTCTAAAATTTAGAGCCTTTGGAAATGTGATAATGCTATGAGCATCAAATATATTCAAAATATCAAAAATCCTTTGGTAGTTAGTTATTGCGGTATATTTTAATAGAGGCATAATTTATACTGTACTCCTAAATTTACGGCATATCACTTTGTTTATGTTATTATATTCACAGAGACTATTAATCTAACCAACTTTTATTTACGAAAAATTAAAAACTGAAATACTCTATTTTATTGCCGATTGTTCGCAAAGACACTTGGAGTTGTTATTTTACTTTTTATACCTCTTTTTCCCCGGTTACGGAGAAATATGTTAGGGGAAGTTTGGGTACCCTCAGACGGTTATATGCAATGATTCAAGCTTCTAAAAAAGTACTAAGGCGAGTAATTATCAATTTGAATTTATGTATGTCGAAGGTAATGTGTTACTCATAAATATACATGATGAAAACATTTATTGTTCGATTGCATGTAATTTTTAAGAGTCTAGAAATAAGCAAATAATGTTCTTTAACGTTTCTTTATAAACATCTCGAGTTACCTGTCCTTCCCCTGCATCATAGAAGGGTATTTGCCGACAAAGTTTGACCATTTTTTATGGTTCGAGAGTTGGGTATTCTCTACAGATGTAAACTGACGTCATTTGACTAGTCGAAACTTGTTAGATTTTGGACCTGCTACGCATTATAATTTTAGTTTATATTCTTATTATGAGATTTTAAAATTATGTATGTGTTTGTTTAATTCATTGTAACGGATTTGATATTGTGCTAATTTTAAAACTTAAATGTTGCCAAGAATATTGAAATGTGATAGCGATGCGATAATCGAGAGAATCATGTAAAATAATATTCCCAAAGTTTGTCATTCTTGTTAAGCCTATATGTAGGTTCCATAAACGGATAGGTGGCGCTAATAATATTGAATTTTTTTATTAAAATATCTAAAGTAAATATCTAATTGATTTTTTTTTAGCGCTAATTGGGATTTTAATTAACTACCTCAGAGTTGGTATACACTATATTTTGCAGCGCAATTGCTTTCACACCCAGTAATGTATTATGATTTTTTTTTGGATGGTCGTTATATTGTGAGTTTCTTAAGTTAGCCAGATTAATAATAAATTAAAAAACCAACGTGATTTGCTTATTGTTGCCTACGCCTGATATTCATAATTTTATTGGGGGTTCTACCTGATGACAAATACAGCTTATGATACCTATCTAGTGGGTATTTTCAGTTTAAGGACCGAATAATATAGAGTTATTGTGCATACATCATCGCCAACAAAAGGTAGCTTTTTATATTATTTCGTATTTACAATCCATTTAACTACAATTTTACACTGTGAATTAATTTTTTTTACTTTTTTCCTGAAATTGTAGCCTATTTACTTATATTATGATATTATCCGAAATTTTTATAAAAGCATTATGAGGGCTTTTACCTGATGGCGAACACAAGTTGTATAGTACCTATACCTGCTTGGTATTTTATACGTATTTAAGTTTTATTTACTTTTTATTACTCTGTTCTCATTACAAGATAGTCCTATAATTTATCCACTTCAAGTACAAAGAAATCGCTAGTTAATGGTTCTAGATGGTAATTATTTTATTGTATTTTATATAAGTGGTGCAAAAATTGGAAACAATTATTAGATATGCTACTGAATTTTAATGAGGGTCCTTCGGAATAATAAATAAAGGTTTATGTCCCTTTCTTTTTAAATCGAGTCGGCAGAGGGTTTGAGAGGGTTATTTAGGTATAAATAATTATTGCGGGGTGACAAATGTACCGCATTATTATACTTATCTTGTTAGACCATATAAATTAGGGTTTTATTTCGCTTTGCCATTCACCAGCGGCGTTTCAACTAAGGGAAAATAATAAAAAGTCTGGTTTAAGGATGGCTCAGGTCGGATCGTAAAAAGTTGGGTTTAAGGATGGCTTATAAAAATTGGGATTTAATTATCCCGCTTTAGCAGCGGCGTTTCACTAAGGTTAAATCATAAAAAGTCGGGTTTTATCTCGGGTCAGTTCATAAATATTCAGGTTCAAGTTAGGGTTAGATGAGAAGCCGCCTCGCGAAAGCATCCGGGTTAGGTCGTAAAAAGTCGGGTTTTATCTCGGGTCAGTTCATAAATATTCAGGTTCAAGTTAGGGTTAGATGAGAAGCCGCCTCGCGAAAGCATCCGGGTTAGGTCGTAAAAAGTCGGGTTTTATCTCGGGTCAGTTCATAAATATTCAGGTTCAAGTTAGGGTTAGATGAGAAGCCGCCTCGCGAAAGCATCCGGGTTAGGTCGTAAAAAGTCGGGTTTTATCTCGGGTCAGTTCATAAATATTAAGGATCAAGTTAGGGTTAGATAAGAAGCCGCCTCATGAAAGCATCCGGGTTAGGTCGTAAAAAGTCGGGTTTTATCTCGGGTCAGTTCATAAATATTAAGGATCAAGTTAGGGTTAGATAAGAAGCCGCCTCATGAAAGCATCCGGGTTAGGTCGTAAAAAGTCGGGTTTAATTTCGGGTTATTTTGTAAACAGCACCACCGAACCACCCGGGTTAGGTCATAAAACGCACCACCGAACCACCCGGGTTAGATCATAAAACGCACCACCAGCACCACTTGGGTTAGATCGTAAAACGCACCACCTGCACCACCTGGGTTAGATCGTAAAACAGCACCACCAGCACCACTGGTCTCGCTCTCTCCGTTTCTAGCTACTCATGTCTTCAACTTTTTCATTTATCATCCTGTGAGTTTTACTCATTAATTTGAGGCAACTTACATTTCCGCTAAACTCGATGTTAGTATCCCCTGATGATGAGTGCTTAAGCACTCGTAGGGAGCTTTTTTATTTACTGTGTTAATCATTAAACTGTGGAGAAAGACTGCATAATTTCATTTACTTTTTTATTTCACGGCGGATCTTCTTAGCTATATAGCTAACGAAATTGACAAAACCAGATATGTTCTAACTATCTTCATTGACCTGCAAAAAGCTTTTGATACGGTCAACATTGATCTTCTTATAAAAAATTAAGTAACTTAGGCTTTCGAGGAAAATGTACTTATCAGGAAGAAAACAATTCACAGTTGTAAATATAGTAATACTAGCAGTTTAAATGATATTTCAGTGGGCGTAGCTCAGGGATCAGTTCTTGGACCATTGCAGTATCTTTTATATGTGCATAACCTTAAATTCGTAGGACTCCAATGCAAATATTATATGTTCGCGGATGATACAGTGTTAGTATTGTCTGCAAGGAGCGAAGAAGAACTGGAACGGATTGTGAACCCTGACATAAACCTATAATATGAATGGCTGTGCTACAACAAGTTGACTATTAATGTAAATAAAAGTGTATATATATGATAATTAAACAAAAAGGAAAAAAGACATGTAATCCAAAAATAAAATTAAACAATCAACTGCTAAAACAATTATCAGAATATAAATATCTTGGTCTCATAATTTCCAACAATTTAACATGAAATTCTCAAGTAAATAACATTATCAATAAAGTGGCACCTATTGTTGGAGCACTTAGGAGATGCTCCCACGAACTAAATGATAATTCAAGATACCTTCTGTATAACTGTTTATTGAACCACATTTAAGATATCTAATACCTTGTTGGGGTAATGCTAGTGAATATTTAATAAAGAAACTACAAAGACTACAAAATAAATTAATAAAAGCTTTATTTGCCATAAATTATTATTATTATACACCCAGTGAAGACTTGTACAGAACATACCCATTTCTTACTATAAATCAACTTAGAAAATTTGAGCAAACCAAATTAATACATGGTGTACAAAATAAATTAATTAAAGCAAACACAGTCCTTAAACAAAACAAAGATTATTACAACTATAATATAAGATCAAAAGATGCCTTAAGAAATACATTTGCTCGCTCAAAGAAAAAACAAGACTCTCCATATGAGGGAAGCATTCAAACCTATAATAATATTCCTGATGAACTTCTTAATGAACACCGAAAAAAAATACTGCATACCAACCTGAAAACATATATTAAAGACTAAACTAATATAATATAGAAAATTAAACATGTTATTTAGACATTTTTTTTTACTTTCTCTGTAAAATGTATACATTAGAATTTTAACTATTACTTTTACCATTTAAGAAATTAGTTAAAAATGTATTGTTATTATATATATAGGCCTCATTACCAGATTTATCTGTTTCGAGGTGAGTAATAAATAAATAAGAAAAAAAAAATATTTTTTGATTGGTTAGTTACAAAAACATTATGTTTTTGGTGATTTGGTCATACATTTCTCTTTGCAGAAGTTGGCCAATCACTTGGATTAGCATTCCTACAGAAGGTTTTGATATTCTAAACCTTACAACATATTCTAGACATATCCAATAGTCCATATTCTCAATACGAGGCCTAAGAATCCGAGGTGTTCGCATATTTTGAACTGCGTTAATAATCCTTGTAATACTACATTGTAGTGTTGTTGGCCCACTTAAAGAAAAAATATATTTTATCAATGAAGTGTTCCTATTTTCTGACAAAGAAGCACTAATGATGGCCTAAGGCCGAAAGCGCTCTGCTCGTTAGTAATTTTTAGAAGATTATTGTTCCCTCTTATAAATAATATAAGCATACAATATACAATCGATTTTCGATATTGTAGTAGGTATGCACTAGTAAAAATATTAAAAATATGCCTTAAAAATTATCGAAATTTAACATGTAACATAATAAAGTCCGCTCTAAATATAACGCACTGCATTGTTATGAACTGTAATTATTTTTAAAGATAAGTGTTTTCTTACTTCACAGATGCTTATTCTCCATTTAATATTAAAAATTGACTAATAACTAATTGTTGATACAATTTGTTACAGGAGAGGCAACAATAACCCTCGACATGTGCTTCCTGTCCCAGGGTCACAAATTTTTCTACTTGTTTTTCTGCAACGACTTGGTCGGTGACTTTTGCGTCCTGATGAACATAACGTCCTTCACAAAAAAGCAAAATGCCATAGAACTTCTAGTCAAAGTGCCCGATTCTTTTCGCGCTACCTGTTCCTGCAAACTGGGCTTTAGCATGCATTGTCCGAAAACTTTAAGAGTTGACATACCTTGTCGAAACCCTGGGTTATGGAAAAGTACGACAACTCTTGTGGAGCGTTGTTTTGCCAACAGCGTATCAATACGGGTGCTTAAAAAGTACTTTGGTAAGAATATGAGGTGATTCTAAAATATTTTGTTACGCTTACGCCGCACTGGTTGTGTCAACAACCAGTGGCGTAGCCACAGGGGGGCGACAGCCCTCCCGCCCTTTTGGCCTGGCGCCCCTTTACTACTTAAATAATAATTCTTAAAAAACAAGATCGGTCTAATTTTATTTTTAGTCAAGAAGAGCGATGAGAATAAACTTAATAAAACCGGTTTCGAGAGCGCCCTACCACATTATATTAATTTTTTTTATATAGCGGATTTTCACTTTATTTGGGGCCAGACCTGGCCCCGTTCCCTAGGGAGTATAAAGAAAGAAGGTGAATTCCTACGAAATTTGGGCGTGGTCCCAAAAATGTTTTGGCTGCGGAGCTTTATCTCCGCGATTTCGCAATCTACGCCCTCCCATAGTTCGCTCCCCCCGCCCCATAGTGCTGACTACGCCACTGTCAACAACATCGTCATAACTAGGCATAACAAGCAATGCATCCCCGAACAATGCATTAAAAGTGTCCAAAAATGTTTTGAAAATGAACCCTTGGTGAATATTTTGTTCTGGAGATTGACTAGGAAACAATTTGGAATGTGGTCTAATATTGTTCAAGCAGTATAGCCGTACACAATTAAATTTCACACATAACTGTAACAAAGTAAACTATACAAGGTGTTACTAAATAGTACGTACTTATTTTATGGGGTAAGAACAATTATTTTAAGTTCATTTAAAAATATATCCGCAAATGCTTCATTTTTGTGATAGAGGCTCGTACAATTTTTAAGCGAAACAAAAAATATATACATTACTGCCTTTTTCCTTTCATTCACAGTTATAGTTGGGGTCAAGCAAATATTTGACGCGTGACACTTCCATATTGTCATGGGTGTCAAATACGGCAGGCCACTCATAATATAAAAGTTACTAATGGCTAATTTATATTATAATAATTACCACCCACTCGAAGTATTTGTATCTTTATCCTTTTATATGACTAAAAAGAGATATACATAAACCGAGTTACCTTCTCGTCGATTTGGTCAAATCATATGGGCTGCAGATCCGCATTTTATTTATTAATTTAATCGTTATACACTACTATAAGATTGCTTTTGTTAAGACCTGTGATATTAATGGTCAATCCTGAATCCCACCATTACAATGCACAGAATTTATCAAAACAAATTTATTTATATTATAATTCATATTCTTAGACCAATTTCCCAGCAATCATTTTCTGCAAAGGTTTATAAATAACAATATTCGTCAGTCCCTGACTAAGTATCAGCTGTAATAAAGTTGGTGAAATCGAAATAAACTAGTATTGGACAAATATGACAAGATGGAAGTGTCACGCGTCAAATATTTGCTTGGCTCCAACTATATGTAGAAAGAACAATGTCTAATGCAATGTACTTGTTTATACTTTCTTAATCTCAGCGTCGTTTAGGAGTTAAATGCGTTTTCTTTTTTAAACTCTGATATTATATACTGTCATTTACTTTTTTAATCGAAAACCCTTCGTCAGACGATATCATTTTTTTCGTTACAAATATCAAAAGATGTTTTATGGAAGTAGTCCATCTCACAGTGGAGTAATATTTTATTTATGGAATAAAACACAAAATCTGCTCCACTAATTTAATAAAATAAGTTCAAATTATATGCCCATACATGTTTCGAAGGCATACACCTTCATCTTCAGTGGGTTATTATTAAGATGTAATTAATTTATGAAGAGACCAATGACATTGTTAAATTGTTAAACTTATGTTGCAGAAATTTTTTTTTTTTATTTTTATAAGAAAACATAATATGTAACGTTAATTAAATAACTAATACATTATAACTAATAGTAGTAAAAGATTTATAAATAAATATGAGTTTGAATTAAATTTTATTTTTATTTTATTTTGAACTTATTAAAAAACACAACTTTGACTGGGAAATTAAAATCAAAGGAGAAATAGGGTACGACCATCATGGTGGAGTCGTACCAAAATGACATATAATAACAACAAACCTAAAAAAACTATTTTTTTTTTTAATTTTCAAGAACGGTTGTTCTATTTACATAACTGTGAACTCAAAAAGGAAAAAAGCAGTAGCGCGCATATTTTTTGTTTCGCTCAAAAATTGTTAGAGTCTCACATCTCAAAAATAAAGCGGTTGCGGACCTATGTTAATATGATTTTTTTTCTTAAAATTGATCTAGAAATTACCCATTAAATAAAGTGGATGAAATTATGTAATACCCTGTATAAATTTATCGATTTTAAAACGTCTGGCGATGCTGTCCAAATTTCAGACGTTTCCTCAAACTTTTTTTTTCCTTTCATTAACTTCCGTGCAGGTTTCTTTCGCTCATCGCTTTTTGATGTTCTCACGCCAGGATTTTCTAACATCCTTCTTACGTGTCCATACCAAGTAAGTCATCTTTCTCCATCTTCAATTATTATTGACTGTGTGTGAAAGTAAGGCATCCATTGCCCCTCATAGTGAATGATCTTGAAGAAAGCTTGACAGCTATGAGCAAAATTAAAGCGGCATGCTCTCACTGACATTAGGATCAAAAACCTTTGAAATGTCTAGTGCTACCGCCCGAATTCCCTATGATGTTCTATTGCGTTGTTCAAAAGATAGGGGGTATATAAGCGAGAAGGTCTGCTGTTAATCTAAATATTCCAAATCAATACAGGCTTTTAAAGTACTATTAACAAGTTTTCGTTCATACCCATCTCCATACCATTTGATATAGCCGAAAGCAATGCGACCAGTCGATAGTTGCTTGACATAGGGTTCTTGCCGTTTTTGGGTCTGGGCTGGGCTCACACAGTTTTCCAGCAAGAAGAAAAATCTGCTTTTTTGTAGGATAAATCAAATACCTACAAAATACCGGTTTCAATTCATCGGCACATGTCTTAATTACGATTTCTCGTCGTGACCAGAAACTTTTATGTTATCAATACCTTTCAAGATTCGGTTTACATGATGGCGTTGCCGGAATACAATCTCGGACATTCTCGATTCAACAGCGGAAATGCTGGGTGAAGTTTTTCCCTGAAACAAACCTAGACCTAAAAATGTTTATGATTTTTCAAAACATTGCGTGTTTTATTAATCTGGAAATCTAAATTGAATCACCACTTAAAATACGATTGTCGATTTCGTATGCTTGGCCCTTGAGAACTACGCAACTAATGTTTACAATACATTAGTTTTCTATGCGCAAGCGTTTTTGTAACTATATGTTATGATTTCACACAGTATAGAGCAGTTACCAAATAACTATTATAGAAAAGAAACATTGATTTTAAAACATGGCAAGCAAATAATGAAAACTTTCTTACTCAATATGAGACCATGATAAAACCTAGTTATATTGCTATAATCCTGTGACCCTGAATAAGAAATGGAAAAGTAGATACTTCTCTGTGATATGTCGGAAAGGTTTTGCTGTCAGTATTCGTTTTGACTGATTTACTGTTGTTAAGCAAACCTAATATCCATATTATTAAAGGTTCTTATGGAATGGTGTGCTGATACATAAGGACAGGACTCCAAGCCATACGAAGTCAAACCCTATGCTATGGCTGTCATCCATCAAGCTTGGTAAATTGGCGAAGCATCCACCACAATACTAAATGACTGCAGGCTGTCCCAAAATCCTAAAATTACAGGAACATTTGAGTTTTAAAACTAGTTTTAAGCAATCAAGAACTGATGTTCCTGTTGTTTGCAGGGGTCGGACAACATTTTTGCAGGAGTATTAGAATGCTAGATCCTCAATCTAATAAGTGTGCCGGTATGAAAGGAAAATATAATATATTATTGTTAAAAATTTAAAAACAAAATTGAATCTAGCTCAATAGCAAGGGGGTCAAGGGCCAAGCATAGAAATTAACCATTAGCATACATATATTTTAATATTATTCCTTCACATATTTTGATTGGAGTACCCAGTTAGATTGTGCGTGACTTCTTGCAGCACATTTTATGTTTTTACCTATCGTTTATTTTTTAGGTACACCTCTAGTATTTAGAGTAACCAAATTTTATCTGGAACGATCTCCGGAAGGCTTCATGTTGCCGTACATTATTTTCGATGACCAAGCCGAATATACAGTCACTAGCAGTAACAGAATTACCGCCCAAAGGGCTACGATAAGAATTCGTGATGTCACGCTAGAGGAGACAGTTCCGCTCATAATTCACTGGAACGAAGATACTCTGCCGGAGGAGGAATACATAGAACTTAGGAACATTAACGAAAAAGAAATTAGATATTTTAAGTTGGTGTTTCTCAAGCCCATTAGTAGCTCTAGTGCAATTTACAATGGCAAAGACAATACAAGTACAAATAGTTCCAAGCCACGCATTGGTACCAATGTGAGTGGTGACGGTGACATAGAAAGTAAGGGTAGTACAATAATTAGTTCCAGGAGTAAATAGCTCTTATTTAATAAAAATGTAAAAGGAAATGGAGCGTTTCAGTGTGCACCTAATAATATGATATATCTATTACGTTTTCTTTCCCCTGAAAATACTTTTGAGGACGTCCATGATATAATGTGGCTTAATCATTGTTTGGGAAACACGTTTTCTAACGTATTTTATCCGGCAGTATTCTAATTCTTGGAAAACACAAAGTCTTCTGTAAACATAAAAACGTGCTATATTCTAAACTTAATAATATTAAATTCACGTCTAAGGTAACCGTTAATCGGTAGCTTTGCAATAAGTTTCCGGCTTCGAGAATATGTAAGTTGGGTTCTGTAATGTTTTAACTTTGTCCTATCCCCTTTGGATTTAACCGACAAAGGGCAGCGTCATTTTATTCTCCCCCAGAACTCAGCCCTGTAGCGCCATAAACAAACCAGTGTCCTGTTAGATTTCAACGTAAGCAGATGCTCCACGTGGCTAAAACAATAATAGCACATGTTTTGATGTGACATGTGCCAGGCAAAGTTATTTTCTACTGTTATAGTAAGCGATATTTTGAGAACGCGTGCCCGGTAACACAGGTTACCATTCTTTTAAACGTACAGCAAAAGTACCGTGAATTTCGCAGTTAACTAGACTACATTCTTGATGCTTGATTAAGACGTGCACGTAATTGCACTTCAGTGTTTGCAGTTCGCATAAATAGGGGAAATATTATATTATATTCAAGTTCTGATTCACTCTCTACGGTAAAAATCAATGAAATCCTAACGGTATCTCGGTGCAGTGCTTTAGGATTGTTGAGATGATATACTTGTGTTTAACAATGTAAATAGTGTAATATTGTAAGGGTGGTCAATAATGGAAGAATAAAAAGACATGGCAAAATAAGTTGTGTTTAATTGGTCTGCCAATAATAAAACGAACCAGCCTCATACTGTGGGTAATACAGTGTCTATGTGAGGCCAGGGCAAACCCCTGTCTAAAACAATCATGGCGCATAGTAGAGCATAATGTTTAAGCTATTACGGGAAAATGGAATTTTAATATCTACTTTTTTTCTTTTGGACATCGACGGCGTCGTAGCCGCATTTTGATTCTTTGAGCTTTATCTATTAAAATATGGGTACTTCAATATAGCACTAACAGTTGTTTACAGAATAAATGGACGTTGGCCGTAAAAAAATAAGGTAGACATGTAGATTGGACATAAAACTTTTCTAATACTACTCTTTTAATGACAACGATTTTTATTTATCTAATCTTCAAATTCGACATCTTGAATGTACTGAGGATTAATTTTGAAGGACCGTTTCATATTGTCATAAGACTACCTATCGTATTCACTAATATAGGGCAACAAATCTAACAAATCACTAACTTTTACATCAGTTAAGGGTAAGGAACTTGCTTTGTGGAGTTAGACAGGTCAATATCATATAAAGTGATAGATGTCTGTCCATTTCGTCCCTTCTTAAGTCAATTGTTTCAAATTCATCTTCCTTACTAAAGCTGGTTTTGTAATATATTTTGAAGTCATCTTGAATAAACGTCATCCACTTAATCTTCATCCATTGGACGTTCTCTCCTGCCTCATTTTTTTGCGATGTATCAGTTTACTAGTTAACATGCTATTAAACTTTAAAGAAATCTTCTTGTAACATTTCCATAACTGATGAATGAGAAACTCCTTTTTCAGCTGTTGTTTTCTTTTTGTATTTTTCTATTTCAACATGGATGGTGTCGGCTTCAATGTGAGTATGACCTTGCTCCCTAAATTTGTGATTTACTTCTTTCAATCTATACCCCGCCTTATGGCATTCTTTCAGCACACGACACAACATTACGGACATACAAATGTTACGGCTTTGACCCGAGCAAGAGTCGCTATAAAAATTTAGAACTTTAGTCGTCTTGGGTAAGGCCAATATAAATTTTCTAACGCAAGAAGAAATCTCCTGACCTCCTCGGGCAGCAATTGTCTCCTTCCAGAGAAAGCAGATGCCCAGATTTCCCGTCGTTGATGTCTGATATACAGTTAGATTGTACCTCCAGAGCTGCCTCTTCTAAAATGAAACACCATTTGTGGTAGGTATAGAGTTCGCAAGCATTTTTGTAGGCCAAATGAGGCAACAAGAAACGTGTTGTCCTTCATGCCTCTGTCCTTATCAAGTGGCTTCTCTTTATAAGCCGTTTCAGTCAAATTTTTAAATGCCTTCCCTTTTCCTCTGTGAGTTTTAGTATAACTTCTTCTCCTTGCTGTCTCAGTTCCTTATTTTCATAGGGTTTCAAGTAAATTAAATATGTCTTATTTGGCGCAAGTATTATTAGCAGGAGCATGAAATGATAGATTGAATTTTTCATCAAAAATTTACCACAAAATTGTGATTTTTTTCTGGTTCTAAATTTTCTTTCCACAGTACTAAATGTAAAGACGCTACATCTCGGCAATAGAAAGATCAGGGTTAAGATATTGTTTTGAAGTTCGTTCTCGAAAGTAATGACTGGTGTACTTCGGGAAACTGTTAAGTTGTGATCTAATGATGTTTTTTTCTTCTTCGATAATTTTGTAATGATTGTGATACTTTCCCCTTCCATCTTGTGAACAGATATTTGACTCATTGATTCGTTTTTGCATCAATAATTATTCTGGCTTTCTTAAGGGTCAGATCAAAAGTATTAAGGTACCGGGTGATCTGTTATATTTTGACCACCCACCTAACTCACTCATTTGAAGAGATATCGAAAAAACTTTAAGCACTAAAGTTGCAGGATCTGTCATGAATTTTTAGGAAATGATAGAAGACCAAACAAATGTATATCAAAAATGGCATTAATATTTTACAATTTAATGTTTTCTTAAATGGAACAGCATATTATTGGTGGAAAATTTTATTCCGTTTTCAAATATAGATATATGGTTTGTATGGTCTATTTTAAAAGATTCTGTTAATAATTAATACTAATTTTAATAATTAACATAAGTAGACCTAGGCAAAATAAAAATGGCCTATTGAATATGCTGCAATTGTTTATATTTTACGCATCTGTCAAATCATTTACATTTCTTCACAAAAATGAGGTATTCGGAAGAAGAAAAGTTTAAAATCTTTGAGATTTACTTAAAAAATAAAAGAAAAATACAAGGTCGACAAGAGTATATTAATTTATATGGTGAGAATCTAAATAGAATACCAAGTAAATACTTTTAGAAATATACATACACAATTTGGTGCACACCACAAAATCATTAAAAAGAACGGGGATTATAAATGAAGAGGAAGAATTGGAAATTCTTCTCTATTTTTAAGGTAACATAAAATCGTTAGTTGTTGCTAGTTGATGGTGTAACTCAGATTTCAATGTTTCTAGAAAATCCACTGAATTCTATACGCGCAGCCATGGCGGATTTAGACAAATCATATTGGAAAGTCTTTAAAACTTAAAAAATATAATATGAATCCATATAAATTCCATAGATGCACCAAAAATTAAGTGAAAGCGACAAAGAAAGAAGGCTTAAATTCTGTAGGGATATTTTAGCCCGACTAGACAAAATGGGGAGTCATTTTCAAACATTTTATGGACTGATGAATCCACTTTTTGCACCTCGGGATCACCCAATAGAAAAAATTTGCATTTTTGGGCTAATGTTAATCCACAAACATAGGCGAAAAATGTTTGTAAGGTAAGTAAATAATAATAATATTAAAGTAAGTAACTTTTAAGAAAATTATAGATACCTATATTATATTATACCTACTTACTTAATTATTTTTATTAATATTTTTTGCGTTTAAATATTTTTAAAAAATTAAGGGTTTGACACGATTGGTCAGTTTTGTCACACGCGCCAAGCGCTGTTGCCGTAGTTCATAAAATTTATGTAGGCAGCGCTTTTATAACGTAAATCGACGCCAAGGGGGGGGGGGGCATGGCCCCCATGCCCCCCCCCCCCGTATGACCGCCCCTGTCGGTATGTAAGGAAAAATCTGCGCTCCTTTCCTTTTGGCCTTAATGCATGCAAGGTACCGTCTAACCAACTTTAAGGCATCTGTTTGTTCTCCTTCGATTATAGTAAAACTTTTTGGCGTTGCAGTTTTAATTTCTGGTACCTTGACAAGCATAACAGGCCCCTTATCCTCAATATCATCAATGGTCATTTTTACCATCTCATCTCGTCTTAGGCCGCCAAAAACTCCCATTACGAGTACCACTTTATGCAACAGGAAGGTATCATTCGGCGCATTTTTGATAAAAGTTAAAACTTGTTTACCTTCTAACACTTTTGACTTTTTAGGAAGCTATCCCTTTGATTTAACTTTTAAAAATGCTATTAATTGACAATATCTTGAAATATTAATGTTTTTCTTTACTATAAGTTCAGACTTCACCTGGGAATATTTTGTCCAATGACTATTTGGGGTATATTTTTCCGACTAAAATAAAGTAAAAATAATTAAAAATTGTTATTACCAATGAGCAGAAGGGTTATTATGGTGATTACTGAAACAGTAATGATGGCTTACTTTCAGGAATTGGTATTTTACTTTCCATTGTAGAAAATTTTTATACTCCTTGTCGTACGGCGCTTTAGACTTTGCCGGTAATGTTTTTCTTAGCTATTTCAGCATTTTCTAAAATATTTTGTGGAATTTCCATATTTTCGTTTCTAAAACGTAAAAGGCGCTTGAAATAAACAACCCTCACTAACCACCAAACTTATTCTATGACAACCGATCAAAGCTCACTAAATACTAAAAATTGGCGAAAATAGTTAAAAAAAAAGCAGGAGTTTAACTATTTATATTCTAAAATTAATGAAAAATAAAGTATTGTATACACCACAGGCGTAACTAGGCTATAATGCCCATCGGGCGAAAACTATCCCTCGGGTCAAAAGCCCTCGGGCTGGTTGCTCTTGCCTTCCTGGCATTATAGTCCACTTAACGCCCTTGGTACATAAATAACTATAAAATTCACTTATCCATATATTGAAAAAATAAGGTATTAAAATCCGACTATGGAAGAAGTTGTCATATATTAAATTTAATCAAAATTATGGTTATTCCGAACTTTATTTGGTGAGTAGGTATATAATGTTTTATTCGCTTCCGCCGCTGATAAGGGATGGCAAAAGCGGTCATGATAAACTGTACAGATAGAACGGGAGCGGATGGAAACTCCGTACAAGCGAGTCTGCGGGGCCCCCACAATCAATCACGCAACTCGGGGACCGAAAAGCGATCCCCCAGGAGGACGGGAACATAAAGGCATGATTAACGACACGGAATGCTGAACACGAGCCTTACCAGATAATATTTTATTTTCAAATTAGGTAACACGTGCAGTTTTGGTTCGGCCAAAAAAATTAAGGTCATAGTCAATAGTTGAAAGTGTAGAAAAAGTATTCAGCACTAGTGCCGAAAAGGGAAACTTTCAGCATGCATGCTCGTAGAAAAATTAATACTGACTTGAATTAAATAAAAAATTAAATTCTAAAGCAGATTGGAAAGGCCAATTAATGAACTATCTGCAGAATATTTTTGGGTGCATTAACTTATACCGGGTAGAAGTTAGTCGTAAATTCATTATAATTTATATAAATAAAAAATTTCGGGAGTAATACCACAAGTGCATCAAAATTACCGATAATTCTGCTTGAAAGTGTGTTGTATTTTCATTTTTGATTAAATCCGAAGGAACCCGACTTTGTAGAAGGAAGAATTTTTCAAAATATAATCAATGAATGAAAATAGTGCATAATGCAGGTTCCTAAGATAACACGATTGAATGCACAATTATCTGGTTATTTCTGATGCATGAGTGGTATTCGGAGGAATATTTCCCGCATAATATGTTAAAGTTCCCATAAGAGAAATGCAATTTTCGCAAAATTACAGCGACTATTTCCCTCATATACTGTAACTACAATGCGCTTTTCACTTGATTTTCGGTGAAAATCAGCCCTCGGTCGCGATTGAGCTGAAAATTGCACTCTTCTGGTTTTTCATTGTTGGTTACCTACGAGAATAACCGTCACTGTCACAACAAGTTGAAATTTCTGCTTTGACAATTTCGCGTCAATTTATCAAAATGATTCGTTTCGGAGCAGCTTTGAATCCTGAAGGACTTCAATCAGCAACTACTGCTTCTGCAAATACCATCTATTATAATAATTGTGTTCTCAATTGTAATACTTTGTATTGCTCGAAATAAAAATGTTGTCTTATATTTCTGCACCTACTAGTTTTTCATTCAGGAAATAGTCTAAAAAATATATTTCGTGCATGTAAAATGGCATGATAATCATGCACTCAGATTTGTTGCCCTAAAGAAACAGCTTTCATGCATTTTTATTGTTATTTACCTTAAAAAGTGCCCTCCCTTCGGTCGGGCACTTTTTGGTAAATAACAATAAAAATGCATTCAAGCTGTTTCTAGGGCAACAAACCTTCATGCATGATTTTCAGCAATTTTACATGCACTTAACATATTACTATTGAAAACAGCACTGCCAGAAATCGAAAATTGCATCGCAAGTTTATATTGTTGACGAAACGTCAAAGCGGGATTTTATTGTTAACAAACGTCAAAAACGTCATCTTATTGAGTAACAGCAGACAAAAAAGTCAATGTCAACGAATGTTTTCCTTTCATTTTGTCAAGAATTGTTAATAACTATCTCTTTAAACATTCAGATGGATGAGAACCACCATATGCTTTTGATTGAAAAAATGCGGGACAATGACCAACCGTCAAGCTCAAGACAGTCCCCCGCCGAAATAAGCTCTCGCTCGTTGACTGTATCAACCACCATGTCTACGAATTCAAAGCAAAATATTGTTAATTACAATAATTGTACTTTTCATTGCAATTCTTGTAATTTTTAAGCATTTTAATTTTATTGTTAGTATTTTCTGTTAAATAAAATATTTAAATTTACTTGATTCGAGTTCTTAATTAATTTGGGAAATATTCAAATAAATTACACTCGTGCATAAAAATAACCAGATAATTTTCTTATTCAATGTGTTTTTTTTACAAATTGCAATCGTTTGTTTTCATATTTTACGAAAATGCCCTCCTCCTGCGGAGTCGGGCTTTTTCGCGAAAATATGAAAACAAACTCTTGCAATTATAAAAAAACACATTTGATTCAAAAATTATCGGTAATTTTGATGCACTTGTGCACTTACCCCCGAAAATTTCCCGAAATGGTGTATTTCATATTTTAAAATAAAACATCATCGAACAACAAATTTGATTGGGCGGTAATTTGAATTAGCTAGCTGTGACTCACAGAGAGTGATTGATAACTTTTTTTGTTGCCGTATCCAGTCCAGTTTTTTCAGATTCCCGGTGAATGGACACCTAACTCATTTTTTCCGGCAGGAATATTCTTGTAGCATTTGCGGTAAAGCTGGATTTATAGTTGACGGTGACTGGTACTTGTCGACTTGTCTGTTGACGGTGGCCGGCGGAGAATAAGATTTATAATTTAACGGTCGCATCACCGTTGGTTATAGGAGGTTATTTTAAGGTTAGTATTTTTAAATGTGTTTTTTTATTTCAATTGCAAATTTGGATTTTACAAAATAAATTAACATGGAATATAGATGAGAAGTCGCTGACTGTTCAAACCACAAATGCTAGTCCAAAAAAGTGTCCTTCTGTCAAGTCAATCAAATCAAATCAAAATATGCTTTATTGTCTAGGAAGTAAACTTTCGTTGACAAAGCCTAGAAGAAATAGTAAATAAATAATACAATATAAAGGTACAATTACACTATAAATACTATGATAACCAACAACGTCAACAATTAAAAATCTCAGCATTACACAAACGAAAAGAAAAGAAAAATGAGGATGAAAGAATTAAAAGCCCCCCCCCCTCAAAGAGTTCTCACTCCAAATGCCAGTGTCAGGTGCACCCCAAATCAGGAAAAGTAAAAACGGTTATATCAATAATAAAAAATTGCAGTCACAGACCCACCCAATGCAGTGCCGGTCAAACAAATCACGACGTCATTCAGAAGAGACCCGACAGAAAAATTAAAAAACAATTAAAGGAAAGATAGTAAACAACACAAAAAACTTATCACATCATCAAATCAGAAGACATCATTCAAAAATTCATCAATTGAATAGTAAGCGTTAGTGGCCAGTAGTTCTTTGACCTCTGTTCTAAACTTTTTTTCGCCATTCATTTCCCGGACATGCACAGGACGATGAATAAAGAACTTCTTACCACTACAAACAATTGAACCCCTGACTTGACTAGATGTAGGAATAGGCAAGTAAGTACTATATTTCTGACGCGTATTGTATACTGACACTGAGTTAATCTTATCCCTGAATTTTCTGAATATCAGACAAGTCTCTAACAAATAGAACGGGAGCGGAAATATGCCTTATTGTCTAAGAAGAAGTAAACTTTCGTTGACAAAGCCTAGAAGAAACAGTAAATTAATAATACAATATAAAGGTACAATTACACTATAAATACTATGATAACCAACAACGTCAACAATTAAAAATCTCAGCATTGCACAAACGAAAAGAAAAGAAAAATGAGGATGAAAGAATTAAAAGCCCCCCCCCCCCCCAAAGAAATCTCACTAAAAATGCCAGTGTCAGGTGCACCCCAAATCAGGAAAAGTAAAAACGGTTATATCAATAATAAAAAATTGCAGTCACAGACCCACCCAATGCAGTGCCGGTCAAACAAATCACGACGTCATTCAGAAGAGGCCCGACAGAAAAATTAAAAAACAATTAAAGGAAAGATAGTAAACAACACAAAAAACTTATCACATCATCAAATCAGAAGACATCATTCAAAAATTCATCAATTGAATAGTAAGCGTTAGTGGCCAGTAGTGCTTCGACCTCTGTTCTAAACTTTCTTTCGCCATTTATTCCCCGGACATGCACAGAAAGATGATTAAACAACTTCTTACCACTACAAACAATTGAACCCCTGACTTGACTAGATGTAGGAATAGGCAAGTAAGTACTATATTTCTGACGCGTATTGTATACTGACACTGAGTTAATCTTATCCCTGAATTTTCTGAATATCAGACAAGTCTCTAACAAAAGCAAACATGGGAATGTCAATATTTTATGCGATAAAAAGTATGGTTTACTAGAATCTTTAATTTTTAATTTAAAAATAGATATTATTGCCCTTTTTTGTAAAACAAATAGAATATTAAACAGGTACTTCGGACAACTTCCCCAGAAACATATTCCATACCGCAGATAAGATTATATCAGTGAAAAATATGCACTCTTTCTTATCTCCAAGTCTAAATCCTTAGATTAACCCTAATTGCGTAACAATTGGAAGCCAGTTTTCTGCTCAGGTACAGAACGTGCGAACAAATAAAGTTAAAGGATGACCTAGTAGTGACTTGCATCAACAAATTTCCAGAGTAACCTCGTACCCTAGAAGAAAATAGATTCCGAAAAAATCGGTGTCATTACCATAGCAACATGTCAAAACAAGAGCCCTCGACTGGTTGAACATTGTTGATGTGAAATTTTTGGGGGTAATATCACGAGTGCTTCTAATTTTTCCGGAAAAATTTGGAAAAACGAGTTAACAAATTGCTTTAAAACGAGTTTTCCAGATTTTTCCACAGGAAAAATTAGATGCACAAATAGTATTTGGTAAGATTATTTCCCGAATTAAAAAAAAAAACAACTAATAATTAAATTTACAAAAATATCAAACAAAATTATCTTTTGTAAAGAAAACTACTGCGAAATTAATAAATAAATGTATCGTTTGACAACTTGTCAAATTTTTTCACTATAAAACATTTTTTTACATCAAAATGCGTTGCTATTATTGGTCGAAATATGAAAGAGTGAAAGAATAAATATAATTGGTTATAAGCATTTTTTTTTTTATTGTGAACGTGTCCTGATTCTGCTACCTTAAAGGAATATTGAGATTTTCTTGTAACCTGTTACGAGACCACTATAAAGGTACTGCTTCTTGTTCTTATAAAATCCTAATTAAAATTATATAACTTATTTTTTTTAATCTGAAAACAAATCGGTTCACGCGCGACTTGTTTATTCAACACGCTTTCCAAGGTGGGTTTTATGAAAAAATCAAAATCTTGACCGTGAACTTTTTGCAGAAGTGATATCGAGATATATTTATTTTATAACAACAAAACAAAAAGGGAATTTTACATAATATTTATAGATTCTACACCACAATTGATTCTTACAATGTCTCATTTCCTTATAATGTAACTTTATGGGAAAGTAAGTTTTTTTGCATTTTTTTAAATTAATTTCGATGGGAGAACCTCTACAACTATAAAAAAAAACAAGGTTACAGGTTACAGGGTTTTATACGCCCAGGAATTTTATGCTCACTTCTGATTAAACACTGACGATCGCATAGCTCTAGTAAATGTCCTCCTACACCTTCGATAACTAAGAAATTCGTCAGTCTTTTAAATTTAATTGTTTCCTCCTAAATGCATCAACATTAATTTGTCTACGCTTTATCCTAGCACAACAAAAAAAAACGTATCTATCATTGTAATTCATGGAGGATTTAACATTAATAGATCTTTATAATGACTCGAAAATCGCCCTGTATACTTCTACAAATCTAAAAATCATCTATGTGTTGTTGATAGTAACCTTAACCTTACACTGTAAAGATGTATGAAATGTCTGTAGTACATTGATCCAATTCCAATGAACATGATGCAATATTAATTCATAAATTCTCCATAAACCTACATGAACCTAAGCAGTCAATGTATAAAACTATTCAAGAATCTTAAATTTCAATGCCATAGATTTAAGAAGTAAATAAATGCAAATGAACTGAACCCATGACAGGATATATTCTGTTTCCCAATATGCAAAAGTACACAACATTATGCATTGCTTCGAATGGAGAAAAACCATGACAAAGTTTTGCTTCAAAATAGATTTTTTATAAATATGGCATTTTTAATTTAAACTAATGATTCTCAATGCCTCGCACTGGGGCCAAGTGACCCCTAAATCAGGGCGGGAGTGGTTAAACTTTTTAGTTTATATTTTGAGAGTAGGGCGTCATAAGGAGTAAACGAACCAAATTTTTGAAGCGTTTATTTTATAAAAGCAACACTCGAATACATGAGCAATGACAATAAATTCCCCATTGAAAAATACGACATTCAATTAAAATTTGTAAACTGCTCATTTTTTAGAAGCAATATGCAGGGTGGTTCAGAAGTACGGTACCTTAATAAGTATTATTGAAAAAAAAATTACGCCACTGACTTTTGTCTAATTAATGTTAATATTCTTTTTTCGGATTTACCAACTATTAATACAACTTTTTTGTTCCTTAAATTGTTGCCGTATTTTGCCTCGTTTTCGAGAGAAAAAATAAAAATCACTTTAATGCATGTACAAAAAAAATACTAAAGTATTTCAAAGTTAATTATAACGTTTAAATTAAAAATAAAATAATTTTTTTAAACAATGAAAAAACAAAAAAAAATGCAACAGTTAATCAAAGCAAATGTTGAAAATAGCCACCTTCTGATAAAATTTGAAACCGATTTTTTTTTTTTAAATTTAATATCCTGTATATAAAAAACGGGGCCACTCCGGATAAGCCGGAAAAAGCAAACTTACTGGCGGAACTATTCTCTTCACACTCAACGGTTAATTTTCAGTAATTCTCTGTAGAATCGAGAATGTCCAAGATTGTTTTCCGCCACCGCCATGTTAAACGAATCTTGAGGAGTCTTGACACTAAGAAGGCTTCTGGTCTCGACGATATTCCAGTAATTGTAATTAAGACATTCGCTGACGAACTGACACCGGCATTTTGTAGGCTTTTTAACTTATCCTACAAAAAAGGAATACTTTCTTCTTGCTGGAAAACTGCGAGAGTCCAGCCCATACCCAAAAAAGGCAAGAAGACCTTGCCAAACAACTATCGTTCAGTCGCATTGCTTTCAGTTATATCAAAAGTTATGGAGAAAGCTATCAACGAAAAATTATTAAAGTATCTGGAAGGCTTCAATATTATTAGTGACCGCCAGTATGGATTCCGTAAGTCTAGATCAACAGGAGACCTTCTCGCTTATATTACTCACGTTTGGAACAACGCAATGGAACATCATGGGGAGTCCCGGGCGGTAGCACTGGACATTTCCAAGGCTTTCGACCGAGTAAGGCATGAGGGGCTCCTAACTAAAGTGAGAGCATACGGAATGCCGGTTCAATTTTGTTCATGACTGTTGAGCTTTCTTAAAGACTGTTCTCTGCGAGTGGCGATGGACGGATTTCTTTCAGACACATTTAACATCAATGCCGGAGTCCCTCAAGGTTCAATATTGTCGCCCACCCTCTTCTTACTATACATTAACGATCTTTTGGAAGAAACTAAAAATCCTATATATAGCTTCGCTGATGAGGAAGAAATTCTGTCTTGAGGTGAAAGTAACCAAGTAGAATTTAACGCCAAATAGACCCAGGTGGCAGTTTTTTCCAAAAAAATTGATATTGAAGAACCGGATGTAGTTATGGCGGGACACTCAATTCCCTTGGCTTCATCAATTCATTTATTGGGCGTAAATTTGGATAGTCTTATGTCTTGGCATAGTCACATTGCGGCCATTGCTAAGGCAGCCTCGCAGAAGCTTGAAGTACTTTTCCGAACTAAAAACCTCTATACACCCCAACAACTTTTGATGCTCTATAAAGCCCAAATTGGACCATCGCTGGAGTACTGTTCGCATATTTGGGGCTCTGCTTCTAAACATACCCTGAGATTGCTAGATTCCATTCAAAGAAGAGCCATTCGCTTGATCGGTGACCATAGTCTGACAAACAACCTGGAAAGCCTTGAACATCGAAGGCAGGTTGGCGACTTGAGTCTATTTTACAAATATCTTCATGGCAAGTGCTCAACTGAGGTTGCCCGCTTGATTCCACCCAAAGCGGTGCATGGTAGAAATAAACGACGAGCCACTGCAGCCCACCAGTACGTGGTTCAGCTTAGTGTCCCTCGAACGACACTGTTTCAAAATTCTTTCATCTGGAGAACGTCATCACTCTGGAACGACCTCCCTGAGATCGTGTTCCCCAACGAGTAAAATCTTCAAAGATTCAAAGCCAACGTGAATCGTTTCCTGTGCACACGCACCGCTCTCAGAGTGCCATAAAGGATTTATCCTGCAGTGCTGTGCCTTATCATAAAAAAAACACATGCTTATATGAACTTTTCCTCTTAGAATATCATAAGGAATCACCCCCTTAAGTTTCGTACCGTACTTATGAAACACCCTGTATAATATATAATAGAACAAGGTGCCAAAACTTTGCAGATAAAAACTTTTAAATGAAAACCCACGAACAACATTAGTTAAGGCAAGAGTCGATATCAAAATTTCTACAAACGACAATATACCTAAACTGTTGACCCGAGAGAATCCGGGACGATTGACTTTTTACGTTTATTTTTGTAATCAGGAGTTTTAACAGCGTATAAACAATAATGATTTGATTACCCGGGTAGTAACCTGTTATCCAGGAGATTATTCTTTTCGGTTTCCTAAAAAAGCTCGAGATCTGCCGAATACAGAATATAAACCGAAAGCCGATATTTTGGTCTAATTTAGGTTATGGTTAGGTGGATTATAGTTTTTGTTTGATAACTGAAACTACATAAACGCATTTTTATCGAAAGCTATTTATACAACAAGTTACGAAATAAGGGTCTTTTAGGAACGCGACGTGAAAATTGTCCTACGAGGCAAAGTCGAGTTGGACAACACGTGACTAAAAGACATTGTTTCGTAACGAATGGTATACAATATTTTTTTATAATAAAAAACTTAATTTATTTCGATATTTCTTTTAACGATCACTGGAGACCACCAAAGAATATAAAAAAGAAATCTTTTAGGACCATTCCCCCAACCTTGTGAAAAAATTTTATTATGATATCTTTTATTTATATTTTATGTTATATTCAAGTTTTATGTATGTTTATTTAACTGCCTAGTAACTATAAGAACGATGATTGAGCTTTTCATACCTTTTTCGTTACTGCAATTATACTGACATTGTCAACCATTTTGTTCTCAAGCTGTCAACGGTCGACTATAAAATGACTGAACACGTTGTCACGTTTTTATTTTAACTGTGTTCGTCTCCCTATTTTAATCTTTAAGGGTATATTAAATATAAGATCTGTTTTTTTAATAATTTTATTTTATATCAAATTCTATTGTTTTCCCTACATAATGGGACGAACATAACGCAAGGCGACGGGACCTTAGGTCTCCAATAACTAATTTTACAAATGAAATTTCAACATTATGTAATTACAGACATTATTAATAATTTTATTTCATTACTAATTACAAATTTCTTTCTTATTACAGAATTTCTCATACAACAAATCACAAACAAAAATCTTTCTCTAACAAGACCTAGAATGCCCAAAAGATCCTTTTTATATATCCTGACTTACGATTTTCAAATAACGAATATCTTCCCTTTTTAAATTCGACCACAGATTGACAGTGTCTTTTCAGAAACTTTGAATTAAATATAACATTCCACTTTCAATTCCAATTTTAGCATGCTGATTACATTCAATTATTAATATCTTGTCAAAATATTTTTAAATAAAAAAAGCTCCATCAACGTCATTTTCCACCAACAGTTTTCTCTCTACTGCTAATAATAACTGCAGCACTACTTTGGTCTCCTGAAGATGAAGGTTACTACCTTCAAAACATGTAGAGGCGATTCAATTTTAAAATTGAGCATTTGATAGCTCACTATTAAATTAGTGGAGAAAGACTTTTTGACTTTTTTTCCCCTTTCCCTATATTTCAACTCCACTTCGAGAATGGACTATTTCTTTAAATTAATTTATTTTATCTACTTTCATTTAGTAATATGAATTTTACAGTTCTGTAAATCGTTTTGTAAGGGCATCTATTACAGCACTAGTGCTGTAATAGATGCCCTTACAAAACGATTTTTAATAGCAGGTGCATTTTTATTTTTAAAAATGCCTTTTGCCAAATATTTTTATTCATAGATGAAAGTAGATAAAATTTTGTACAATATTCTTGTTGTAAATTCATATTACTACACTCGATGTTTTATTAAACTCGGCTGACGCCTCGTTTAACAACTTTAACATCTCGTGTTGTAATATGAATCTTTACAACACTTATATCGTAATAGATATTTACGATATAAGTGTTGTAAAGATTCATATTACAACACGAGATGTTAAAGTTGTTAAACGAGGCGTCAGCCGAGTTTAATCAAACATCGAGTGTAGTTATATGAATTTACAACAAGAATATTGTACAAAATTTTATCTACTTTCATCTATGAATAAAAATATTTGGCAAAAGGCATTTTTAAAAATAAAAATGCACCTGCTATTAAAAATCGTTTTGTAAGGGCATCTATTACAGCACTAGTGCTGTAATGGCATCTATTACATCACTAGTGCTGTAATAGATGCCCTTACAAAACGATTTACAGAACTGTAAAATTCATATTACTAAATGAAAGTAGATAAATAACTATTACCAAACATTTTATTACCAGTTTTTCATTTACACCTTTCATGTCAAAGAAATTGACACTTCGAATGAATTTTTTTGTCAAAAACTGCGGCAAATATTAATTAAAAAATGAGTGATTTAGAAGAGTCAAACATCGAAACTGCCGCAAATGTGGTGGTGAATCTTGTTCCCCAAAAATTAATGAGTTTGTATAAGGGCACATACGAAAAATTCAAAAATTGGTGTGAAGAAAAAAAGGTAAAAATACTTATCAGAAAAAATCGTTTTGGCATATTTTTCACGATTATCCGATGCCTATAAGCCATCAACTTTGTGTAGTACGTACTCAATGCTTCGAACAATGGTTTATTTAAATAAAAATGGTGATATAATAGATATTTATGTATCTAGGGAATTATAATGGTCTTAATTACCGAGGGCAAAGTTTACGTCCCGAGGGCCTTTGGCCCGAGGGACAGCAATTGCCCGAGGTAATTGAGACCCTTATAATTCCAGTGATGCATAGATAATTTTATTTCTGACCGATTTTAGTAACATTTTGTTAATTTTTAAAGTGGAATAAATGTTTCAATAGATGACAATCAAATTGACATTAGATGTCAATCGTTTGATTTTATGTCAAATTTTTCTTAATATCCCAAGGGAGTTATGACCCTTATAATTCCCGCGTAACTAAGACGTTATAAGCTAATAATATACCGGTCAGAAATAAAGACATTTACAAACCTAATCGCATTTTTGAAAAGGAAATCTACAGGGTATAAGCCCAAAAAGTCGAAAGTCTTTTCCAGGAACAAATAGAAAGATATGTCAAAGAAGCAAACGATAAGAACTATTTATTGGACAAAGTCATTCTTATTGTGGGAATCTCTAAAGCATGTCGCAGAGAAGAACTCACATATTTAAAGATGAATAATATCGAAATTTCGGAGTCTTTAATTAAAATAACCATTCCAAACACAAAAACAAATGTTGCAAGAAGCTTTGTAATTAGCGAAGGCTCTATTCACGGCATCAACATCTTGAATATTTTCCGAAAGTACGCCCAATTACGTCGAGCACATATAACATATTAATGATTTTTTATCACGTACAGAAACTCCAAATGTTCCAGACTTCCAGTGGGCATTAATACCATTGGAGCAACATCAAAGAAAATTGCTGAGTTCTTGGGGCTTCCAAAGGCAAATGAATATACAGGCCACTGCTTTCGGAGATCTTCAGCAACTTTTTTAGCGGACTCTGGAGCGGATATATTGATGCTAAAGCGACATGGAGGTTAGCGGTCAAATGCCGTGGCTGAGGGATATATAGACGATTTTTTAGAAAACAAAAGAAAAATTTCCGAAAAAATTCCGTGGCTGAGGGGTATATAGACGATTTTTAGAAAACAAAAGAAAAATTTCCGAAAAAATTCTTGGTGAAAAATCTTTGGACGCTAAAAACCAGCGTGTTAAATCTAATGAATCAGAATGTTCTACCCATTCTACTAGTGGCATGGGTTTAATTGATATTGCTGTTGCAGATTCATTTTCTATTTTTAGTTCAAATTCCTCATCTATTTTACAAAGAGAAATATCTTACCCAATCATTAATTTTAATAATATAAGTAACTGTACCTTTAATATTTATAATAAATAGGTAAAATTATAGTCCGTGTTTAATTTTTAATTGTAAATAATTATTACCTTTAGGCACAGCGTGCTTAAAAGCTTTTAAGCACGCTGTACCTACAAGGAGGTTATTTAAAAATCAAAACGACAATAAAAAAAATCAATAAATAAATAAAAAAAAAATAAATAAATAAAAAATAAATAAATATATAAAAAAAAGGGGTTATTGTAAATCGTCAGTAGAAAAAAATATTTATAAATCTTGAGAAACTATTGTTTACGTAAACGGATACGTTTGTTTTTTACAAGATTTTTCACGAATGACGAATCCAATAATAGAAAACTCTAGTTGTAAACAAAAAGTAACTTCATCAGTTATTAAAGTATCAAAAAGTAGTTGCAAGATTATTTCAGAATACGCAGTATTATGCACATTACATACCTACAGCATTTTACAAATTCAAACTCACACTTGCATCACGTGTCCTAACGTCTAAACAATCATTTTCCTTACACTTTACCCTCTATATAAATACATTGCTCCGCGCCGGTGGACTTTTAATCCGCGTCCAATAGTGAGAAGCCCGATATCTCGACAAGCATTAGAGATATATCTTGATCGAGGCATTTCACTTGCAAGTCTCAAATCTTTCGCAGGGATTTCTCATATCATTGAATACCAAGATTCCAAAGAAGAAGGAAGCAAAAGGAGATTGGTGTTTTTCGATGTGAAAGTGAATTAATTTTTTTTGTGTTTGCGTCGGTCCCCTTTTTAAGTATCTGACAGTTTGAAGTCTTCGCGACTAGCAAGAGAAAGTGACTGACCTATGGTGGTTGTTGTTTAAATACGTAAATTTGAAGTTCTAAACTTTTTTGATTTTTTTTTGGGGGGGTAAAATGGACGCGGAACAGTTCAGGGAGTTTGGGAAAGCTGCAGTGGATTATATCGCAGATTATTTTGAAACTATCAGAGACCGGTAAGTGAAGTTTGTAATTTCTCGAAAGGTTATATAATTTATATACGCACGGACAAAAATATCGCATAGCAAAAACAATTGTGTAGTGTTTTAAATTGCTATCACAAAGTCACGTGTGTTTAGGTTAGTTCAGGTTAGTTGACTATAGTTGATACACGTTCCCTTTTGATACTCGGAATGTTAAAGGTCGTGAGTTAACATATTAATACAACGGTTAATATTGAATATCTAAAAATATTAATTATTTTGATGAAAATTAAAAACCGATGGTGAAAACATTCAAAATTTTAATCTTAGCATTTTTTAATCGTCTAGTTTTTAATTGAAAATTTTAACTTCATTGCTAAGAGAGATTCTCAAGTATACAGGGTCGCTGGTATGTATGGAAAAGGTCGATAATTTCTTAAAGTAAGATAGCTAGCAAAAATATGCAAACCAAAAGTTTTATGGTTTTTTAAAATCTACCAGAATTTAAAAAAAAGTATACAGAATGAGTCAGAAAGCCGTAGAAGAACAAAGTTACTTTTTTTAATGGAACACCCTATGTCTTAGATTATTTTTGGATTCTTCAAAAAATCGAGCGTTTCCATACATACCAGCAACCCTGTATAATAGTATAAAGTTATAACATTAAAAATATGCTCAATTTTTTTATGTGAAATTTTTGACCGTAAGCGGATTAAGTTGATTTACCCACTCTAAATATTAAATAAAAAATATATTTCCATTACAAATCTTAATAAGATGATTTTCCAAGATGAAATACACAACATGATTTCTGTGTGCTCTTTGAAATGTTTAGTTCTTATTTCTAGAAAAGTATTTTAAGAAGCGGTTCATCCAAAGCTGGGATAAAAATTTAGGATTTTATATAAGGGTTTTCTGATTAATATTGATAAAATGTCTAGAAGTGCATTTTAACAAATGAAACACCCTGCATATTTTTATAGGATTTACAAAGTTCACTATCCATTTATGTATGCCATATCTTAGTCAAATTTCTGACCTATTAGCAATTATACGAAAAAGTTCCTTGAAAAGTGTTTAGTCAGTTGCACTTTATTATCGGAATTGGCTTCCGAGATCTTACTTGTGGGGTATGTTCAAAGAAATGGGTTTACAAATGACCAGTAAATTCGAGAGAAGAATGGCTACCTCAAGTCAACCAAGCATTTTAAGACCTAGATCGAAATGAAATTAGAGTTGCCACGAATGGAAATTAAATAATATCTCGCAAACGGTAACAGAGAGGATCGATAGGAAAATAATAAGGAAGTTGTTAAGAAACTGCTAGAGATTATAAAAATAAGTTTATATACAGGGTGATTAATAATGCAGGGTAAAAAATTCTTTGAACTCAAACTTATTTTAGAACCTTGAATTTGAGAAAAATTAAATTCTTTCTGCAAGTTTAATTTGTTTCTGTTTTTAGGGTAAAATTTAAAATGAACCTTACTCTATACAACTCAGCCTTACTTACTAATCATTCTTATAGGCCCGTTCTCTCCAATGTCCAACCCGGCTATCTCGGCGACCTCCTCCCAAAAGATCCCCCACAATCGGGAGAGTCCTGGAGGGACGTCCTACAGGACGTAGACAGGATCATAATGCCGGGCATCACTCATTGGCACAGTCCCAACTTTCACGCGTACTATCCTACGGCCCACTCGTTCCCTAGTGTGGTGGGGGAACTAATGAGTGCCGGATTCGGCGTCATCGGATTAAGTTGGGTAAGTTGACTAGTTTCCAACGAAATCGGGTTAATATACACATTTTATTTACTGTCCACCTATCCAATTTTAAAAATCCAAAATCTAACCATATCAAAAGTTTTCACATAAATATGATTTAAAGTGGTAGCTTTAAAGTCATAAAGTTCAAACTTCTTTAATAATATGTCGTGGTTAACACAATCAAAAGCTTTAGAAATATCATAAAATATTGTTGCGGCAAGATCTCTATTATTACGCCTAAAATAAAGATGTTTAAGAAATGAAAGATAGCGTCATGAGTATTTTAATTTTTTTTTAAATGCATAGATTTAAAATATTATTTAAAAAAAAAGGAATCATTCTATATTTAACAATTTTTTCAATAATTTTAGAAAGTGTTTGAAGTAAAGAAATTGATCCAAAATTAGAAGCATAATAATCATAATAATAATATGGCTATGACAGATGACAGAACGACTATTAGCTAATCTACACTAATAAATTCAAATCGTAACTTAAAATCGAAAGTCTCTTTTAATTAACTTTATTACCAACTGGTTTGATAACATAGAATAGAACAACACCTGTACACTGTGTCTCAAATTAAAGGAGTACACTTTTTTCATTTTGCACTGATTTAATTTATTTTTGTAGTGATGATGAACTGAATTCGTCTTTTTTTTTTTTTTTTTTTTTTGTTGTTTGGGCCCGCCTGCCGATCGGTCAGTACTGCAGCCTTTCGGCTTATTGTACTATGTACCCATTTTCTTCATTCCACCCATTCCAGTATCTTTGTACCTTGCACAAGTTTGTACAAGTCCTTAACTGAGTGTGTGGTGTATGTATTTGGTTCTGCCCGAGGCTGCCCATAGATCGACTGCCGTTTGTGATCCAATGCCTCGCATTCGCACAGTATATGTTTGACTGTTTCGGTCTCTTTATTGCAGAGTCTGCATTTCAAGTCCCCGTTGTACAGTCCCATTTTGTACAGTCGTTCCTTGACTGGTGCATGTCCAGTCATGAATCCCGTAATTATTCTCAGCTGGTTCCTGCTCATTGTAAGCAGTTCTTTTGCTTTCTTTTGGCATGGTCTGCCTATGAAGGCTTTCCCATGCGCTTGTCTGGGAATATTTTCCCAGTAGTTGTTATGTTTCAGTTTTATCCAGTCTCTGATTTGTCCTCGGGCTGTACTTTTTGGTACTCCGATGATCAGTTCTGTGTTAGGTATCTCAGCCTCCGTTCCTCTTTTTGCGAGTTCGTCTGCTTTTTCGTTGCCTTCTATACCTCGATGTCCCGGCACCCAGACCAGTTTTACTCTGTTCTGGTCTGCCAAGATCTCAAGTTCTGCAAGGCATTCCCATACCAGTTTTGACGTTACCTCGGGCTGTGATAGCGCCTTGAGGGCTGCTTGACTGTCTGATGCAATATGGATCTGCTTGTTCTCATAGGCTCTCCTATTTATTTCTCTTGCACATTGCAGGATTGCGTAAATTTCTGCTTGGAACACAGAATTGTGTTTTTCCAGTCTATAGCTGAGTCCCTGCCTCATATGCCTGGAGAAGATTCCTGCACCAGTTCCATTAGCGGTCTTAGATCCGTCAGTGTACCAGATCTGTCCCCGCTGTATGGCCTTTGGTTCTTGGTCTTCCCATTCCTCCCTTTCAGGTATTATTACCTCGAACGGGGTTTTGAATGAGTACCTTTTCTTAGTGTGGTCCGAGTTGACGTTTAGTACATTCCTCTCCACCACCCTAATGATACTTGTGTGACCCGATCTGATATTTATATCCTCCGGTTCCTTTTTCAGTCTATAGGCTGCAAGTCTGGCCTCCCCCTGTATCACAAATTGCAGGGGGGGAAGGTCTATAAGCGCCTCCATTGCTGCCGTTGGAGTCGATTTTGTGGCTCCAGTTATGCTTAAACAGGCAAGTCTTTGTATCTTGCCGAGTTTCATAATAGTGGTAATCTGCTGTGTCTTGGGCCACCACACCAGAGCGGCATATGTTATTATGGGTTTAACCACCATGTTATATAACCAATATAGCATGTCCGGTTTTAGACCCCATTTCTTTCCGAAGGAGCGTCTGGCCACTACAAGAGCGGTCTCCGCTTTTTTTGTGATTTTTTCTAAATGAAGGTTCCAGGTAAGTTTCGAGTCTAATGTTACCCCGAGGTACTTGACCTCACCCTTCAGTTGGATGTTACTTCCACGAAGGCTTAAGGGGCCTAGTCCCTCCAGTTTGCGTCTTCGTGTGAATGCTACGATGGTGGTTTTGTTGGGGCTGATATTCAGCCCTTCCGCGTCCGTCCATCTTGTTACCAGGTTTAGAGCCCTTTGCATGCGATCTCTAACCGTGGTGTTGAATTTACCTCTGGCCAGAATGACTATGTCATCTGAGTATCCCAGAGTGCGATGATGTGTGATGATGAATTCGTCTTAGTAAAATGTGTAATTTTTATCAAAATATTTTAAACAGGGCCGGATTGACAGTTTTTTTCGACAAACGTGCGCTTATGTTCGTTGCAAACGGAAACTGATTCATTTAAATTTCAGATGATACGTTTTTTTGATAGATTAACTATCGAAAATTCTTCAGTATAAGTAGGTATCGTTGTGAAAGATTTTAAAATTCAAGAAATACAATTTATTTTGTTCATTGATGTACTAAAACATTGCGGTTATCATTTTGAAAATTTGAAGTCGTTTGAACCATGACCTTTATTAAAAATCAGAGTATCCATGACTGTTATTAAAAATCACAGTATCCATGACTGTTATTAAAATAATAAACAATGTTATTTTTAATGTTTTGTGCGCTTCGTGACAGCTAATCCGTACACAATGGCAGTCTTAAGTATGGAGGGCTTTAGGAAGGAGACCGATCGCAATACATCGAATTCGGTCCCACTTTTGCATTGCTTCAAAAACTGCCGCCAGGATCGCATTGTTCCATTATCGGCGCAAATTTCATGGGTTCTTATGGGAGAATTAACGGTTTTATCGAAATTAGTTAATTTAAACAGTCTACACACCGAGATATGTGTGAGAGGCGGGTGCGGAATACTCCCTAGATACATAATTCTAGCATGTAAAAGGGTGTGTTGCATTCTAAGACCCTGTATTATTATTACCAGGAGGATTAATTTTTTCAAATACTGGCGGTCTTTATAGACGCTCAAACAACTTTTATTTGGAAAGAAAATAATTACACAATCTCCACGTTACTATATACATTTTTTATTTAAATTCAAACCAAAAATAAATTAACATAATATGTTCATTATAAGTACGTACACCTTTTAACAGACCTGAAAAGAAGAAGATTCTTAACTTATTTATTTCCCAAGTAACTTTACAAAAGATTATAAATGGGGATTTTAAAATTAAATTGAAAAGAAACGAAATAAAAATTATAGTATACTAACAACCAAAAAATTAAATTAAAATTTTTTTTTTAACAATAAAATAATTAATATATTAATAAGTTTCTGAAACTTTTTTTAAAAAGTATAACAAAAATAGAAATATGTTATATTTTCAATAAATGTTTTGTTAATAAATATTTAAACCTTTTTTATAGGTATTGATTGTATTTTTAATTGTTTTTGGAATATTATTATAAACTTTTATTATTCTATATACAATAGGTAGATATCTATAATTGATTGTCTTCCAAAATTGTAGGTAGGTAATATAATTAGGCGCGGGGGGCCTTGAATGCATTTTATGGTTTTATTTTGTAATTTTTTAAAGGATTAATATTCGACGAGCTGGCAAACTGATATTAAATATTGAAATTTTGAGTACCTACCTACCTATATAAAAGTTTTAAGGGGAAGTAAGTAGGTACCTATTATAATATCTTAATTTGTATAAAATATCAATTAAAGGAGAAATATTATTTCTTAAATTATTAATACCTTTTTAAAGTTAGTTTAACAGTTCGTAACAATGAATAAATTTTAATTAAATTTTTATTAACATTATCAAAAATTTGATTAATAGAAATACGTCCATTGTCGGACAATCTATCTTTAAGATCTATGATGACAAAATTAAGGATAGACGACACAGACAGACGAGTAACGAAAGACCACTATTTCATTGATGTCAGATTAATAATAGGCATTGCATCTCTATATACCTACATACATTTATTAGATTCGGTTGTATTTATTTCAATATTTGTTTAACGCAAAATGTCCTCTTCTGGAAAGTGCAACGAACAAACAGCATCCTTTACATTGAATATTTTGTCTGCTCTAGGAATAATTATTCGCCACTTTTCAAATGTTTCAGGATCCTAATAAGAAGACATTATTAATAAACAATATTGTGAACATTTTGTGGTTTTTGCTTACCTTAGGGGCTTGAAAGAGACTAGGATTTTTCTCATCACGATTTTTCCTGAGCTTTCTATCAGACGAATATCCAGTTTTACACCCCGGCACGAAGCAAACGCTACTTGTAGAACATTGTACGCCACTCATTGTTTATATTATTAACGCAAAAAAATTATTCTAAAGTTTATTTTTCAAGATATTCGAAAAAAATACCGCACTCGCCTATCAAAACCTGCAAAAAATAGCCGGGAAGCGTGCAGTGGCGCCCTCGACGGCCAACCAGCGAAGTAACAAAAAACAGGGACGTAAATTTAAAATTCGACCATATTCGATCGGTCTCCTTCCTAAAGCCCTCCATAGTCTTAAGTAAAGAGGATCGAATTCTTATCAAATATTTTCGACAAAAACATAATTACGGTGCAAGAAAAATTGTAAAGGAGTTTCCTGAAAAAAATTGGTATGTTGGAACAGTTGGAAAGTTTTTAAGACATCTTAGAGAAAATAATGGATCCATAAAAATAATAGTTGGAAGGGGAAGGAAGAAAAGTTTAAGAACTCAAGGGAATATTACCATGGTAAGAAATATTATAGAAAATGTACGACCCGATGAATCTGTAGGTACCAAAAAAATAGCGAAAATAACAAGAATTCACCGTTCTACAGTTCAAAGATATATAAAAAATGACTGCCAACTTAAAGTCCTTAAAAAAGTTTACTGTCAAAAACTTAATGCCAATGTGAAGGAGAAACGATTACAAAGATGTAATCCATTACTACGAAGATTCCGTTCTCGGTAAAATATCGCAAAGATATGGTTTTCAAATGAGAAGATGTTTTACTTGAGGCCGCCAAAGAATACACAAAATAATCGGGTATACGCAAATGTGCGAGTAAAGAGGGAAATCCCTTTGGAAAATCTTTTAATCGAGAGAAGTCACTTTTCACTTGGCGTAATAGTTTTTGTGACAGTTTCCAAATTGGGGAAGTCGAGTCTCATTGTTATTGTTGTAGATGCCGGAGTAAAACTCAACTCGGACGCGTATCAACAACAAATTTTACATAACTTGCTTCCTGAAATTGAAGCAATCTGCGACGATTACGTATTCCAACAAGACGGTGCTCCTTCTCATACCTCTCGTAGTACAAGAATGTTTTTGTTATTACATCGAACCGGATATGTGGCCACCAAATAGTCCAGACTTAAACCCTGTTGACAATTCCATATGGGGAATTTTAGAGGTAAATGTACACAATGGTCAAAGGTTTAACGCCATCGAAGAGCTAAATGAAAGGTTACAGTTCTGTTGGAATAATTTTAACCAGGACATATTCAATGCAGCTATTGGCCTATGGCGAAGGCGACTGCAAATGATGGTGGTCATATTCATAATGTTATCTTGTAAATATTTAGACTACTTTCGATTTTAAGTGATAGTTAGTCTTGATATCATTAATTGTTAATATTATTAAATTTGTTAATTGAGATTGGACAAAATAAATTGAATTTTTTGAATTTTAAAATCTTTCACAATGAGACCTATAATGAAGAATTTTCGATAACTAAACTACCATAAAAACGTATCATCTGAAATTTAAATGGATCAGTTTCCGTTTGCAACGAACATAAGCGGACGTTTGTTGAAAAAAACCTGTCAATCCGGCCATGTTCAAAAAATATTGATAAAAATTACACACTTAAAAAGTGTACTTCTTTAATTTGCGCCACAGTGTATGTATGTATAATAAAAAAATTTTATAATCATATAATGCAATTATTAATTAGATGTTTAGAACTTTTATAACTAATATTTTTTCAGAATGTATTTGTTTTTATTTAATTTCAATATTTCTTTTGTATGGTTTATACCCTTAAGATTTTTTGGCAATCCGGTGAAAATTACAATGCCATCATATACGATTGATCTTTTACGAAAATTTGAATAATTGTTGTATTGTTGTTGTAACTTATATTTTGTTTTATTCATAACAAAACTCCAACATTTTGTAAGACCCAGCACTCCCCTCCGGGGGCCTAATATAGGACACTTCTAGGGACAGCCTGAGGATAAACTCGATCAAGACACGTCTCAGAATAATTTGCAAAAAGCTATCTAGGATTAATAGGTATAACTTTCACACTGTCAACTCCGATATAGCAAATCAAATTTATTTTACATAAATATTCATCGAGACTAAGATGTATTACACCAATCTGGTCAGGTTTTTCAACGACAATGATTATATAATTCTCGATCACATAATTAAGTTGTTGCGGTGACTTACAGCCTTAAGCATCTTGTGCTACTTCCTAAGTGTTACGTCGATAATGGTTCCGCGGTAATTTGACAAAATATAATTTTTTGCATTTTTAATACTTTAGTTAACTTATATATTTTTAAAGTTGGGAAACCTTTTCTTGACACAGCGTGGCCATCAGTGACGCAACCAAGGGGGGGGGGGGGAGGGGGCTGCAGGGCTGCACCCCCCCCCCCCGAGCGAGCGTAGTTCGGGTCGTCTAACTATACCTGTTTACAATAAATGTTAACTTATCACAACCTAAGATAGGTAAAATTACACAAATTGAAACAAGCCTGGCTGTTTTTGTGATTTTCTGTTGTGTTTTTTATTTTTCTGACTTGAAAGCAAAGCACCATCATTGAAAAAAGGGCGTGGCACCCAAAAACTTTTTGCCTGCAGCGCTATTTCTTTCCCCGCCCCTCCCAAACCTATTTTCTGGTTGCGCCACTGGTGGCCATAAAGGATCTTCACAGATATAAATGATCTTTTTACCGATATTACCTCAGTTGACAGGATATGAACACATATAAAAATAATGTCTTAACGTAAAGCATATTCAGATTTATATGTGACGAAGATATCACGAATCGCGAATTGCGAATAATGCTTCGATTGGTCAAATTCAAATATTTCAAAGAAATTGATCAATCAGAGCATTATTCGCAATTTGCAATTCGTGATTCGCATCTATATGAACTATATTTAGCAATATTCCAGGGATTTTAAATAAGTTGTCCCAGCTGTCTACAGGTAATAAATGCGTTAGCCAATAAAGGCCTTTCCATTAAATTTAAGGGTAATGTAGCAATTTGCAGATCAATTGTATGCCGATCTAAGTCCAAATTTTACAAAATACTCGTTTATTTCATCGAGAGGATTTTTGAACAGTGCCAATATATTTCCCACATTCTCAACATTTTTAGATTAAAATATAATTGATAGGTAAAATAATTATAAAAGTATTGAATAATCATTGGAAAATATCAACAATGATGAAAACTAAATTATAATTTCTATAGCATGTTCCCAGTACAATACCTATAAACCTACATTTGTAAAGAAAGTAAAAGTTCTTACACAATAGTTTAAAAAACTAGGTTAATGACAATTCTGTTTCAAATCATGCTTTCTGTCTAAACATAAAAATTACATTTATTTATTATCCTTACATTTTTGCCAGTTCCTATTCAGTTACTCCAATAAACAACAAAAATAATTTGACGACGTATAAAGAATACGAAATATGTCCAATGTTGTTAATTAATAACATTCTTATTTTTAATGTCTGCTTCTGTGATCACTATTCAAGCTCATCTTATATTAATAAAATATTAAAGACAAAAATCTCGTTCTTCACTCATGTGACATTATTTTGAATGACATAGGTGGGTTTTACCAAATACTATATTTGATGCTATAGACATCAGGATGTAAATTTAATTACGTTGTCAATTTTAACAAGATCTAAATAAAACAAAAGAGCATGTATATTTTTGAATATTTTATTATAGGGCAAAGTAAAAAGCTAGTTTTATATAGACGGAATTGCGAAACGCGAATCGCGTATTTCGCTTTTCTCAGTTCGCCAAATTTGTGACATTTCAAATAATTGCGAAATTTCTATTGATTTAAGTTTTTCTACTACATTGTTTTGTGTTTATTTTAAGAGGCCGCAATAATAATCCTGTAAATTAACGGTTTTATTTTTTCATTCCTCTAAAGCCTTTTTAAGTTCAAAAATGGACTTGTATTACTGGCAACGAAAACGTAAAGTTGTTGTATATATGTTGTTAAGAAAACGACAAAGAAGACCACATAGATCCGTAGGAACCAGTGGCGTGGCCACAGGGGGGCTACTTAAAAAATAATTCTGAAAAAACAAGATCGGTCTTATTTTATTATTAGTAAAGAAGAGCAATGTAAATAAACTTAATAGAACCGGTTTTGAGAGCGTCCCTTCACATTAAATTTATTTTTTTTTATGTAGCGGATTTTAACCTCATTTGGGGTCAGACCCCTGTTCCCTAGAGAGCATGAGGAAGGTGAATTCCTACGAAATTTGGGAGTGGCCCCAAAAAATTTTTCCCTGCGGCGCTTTAGCTCCACGGTCTGCGCCCCTCCGATAGTTCGTCCCCCCGCCCAAAAAGGCTGGCTACGCCACTGGTAGGAACTTGTGAAGTTTTCAAATTACGGGCAGCAAGGTGCATATCACAATTTAGTTCAACAAATGCGTCTTAAGGACGAAAAGAATTCAAATTTTGTCCCACAATGTCTATACAAGATTTTGATGTTTTACTAGAAAAAGTGTTTCCACTCATTTGTAAAGTGTATCTTTCCCGTGAATAGGGAAATGAAGTGCGAAATGGTTTAGCTAGTGCCGTAGAAATGTGAGGAAAAGCTTATGCTCAAGAAGTGTACTCTCGGAAAACTTCCAGCACCAATCGACTGTCAATGGTCCAAATAAAAGTATTTATAAAACTGGTAATTTTTTTATTGTAACTATTAAATAAGTTGGATAAATCATTCCATTTCCAGTCATTAGTATTATATTGAGCATATAATAGGTCTTGCTCGTATTGCTTCAGCAAATATTAAAACCAGATTTTCTTCTTCGTTCAATTATTTAATTTTCCTTGGGTTATGCCCTCGATCATACTTTCTGTTGTACAACAAACATGAAATTGATACCACTCCAAGCTCAACGTCTCTCTACACTCACCATATTCAACTTAACAGAAAAAAGTAATAATAAATACATACCTCCTCACTGTCCTCCATTCTGAAACGCTACCTTTGCTCACAACTCGCAATTCCAACAATCCGAAATCAAATTTCAAATCAAACAATCAATCTGTAGACACACGACAGTTTGCGCTTAAGCTAACCAAACAAATCCTGCGAAAATTCCTTAAAAATTAAAATGATTTAAATTTTTCCGCCCCCAGATTTTTAATTTAAAAAAAAAATTATAACCGATGCTTTCACTTTTCCCGCCACTAAATTTAATTTAAAATCGACCAATGAGAACAATATCTGCGATTCGCGTCTAAACACTGCGTCCATAAAGTCTTGCACAAATTCATTTAAAATTCAGGGGCTTACTTTTTTTAAAAACGCTCGGACACGTCAATTAGTACTTTTGTTTGCGCATTTTTTAACGTAAAATGTTTTTATACAGGGTGTCGCACGTATGAGGTATGAGGTCATCAAGGATTTTTTTTAATGGAACACCCTGTATATTATATCAATTTTGAATTCTATGATGAACACTTAACACCTCTGGAAATCACGGTTTCCGAAATATTGACGTTTGAAAATTTATTTTAAACACATTTATTGATGACCTCATACCTCATACGTGCGACACCCTGTATAAAAACATTTTACGTTAAAAAATGCGCAAACAAAAGTACTAATTGACGTGTCCGAGCGTTTTTAAAAAGTAAATACCTGAATTTTAAATGAATTTGTGCAAGACTTTATGGACGCACTGTATAAAACTGCCTTTAAGCAAAACGACATACAATCTGTGGATTTACTAATAGCTGCTAAAAAAGCTAATCCTATTTCATCAGCCTTTTGGTTTTCATGATGTCACATGCGGAAGAATACGTTATAATATGTAGTTTATTTTGGTCAATAGCTTCGTTCTATAAAAGATACAAGTATAGGGTTTTTACGGAAATGTTAAAAATTTAATAAGCCATATTATAGTGAAATATACCCATGTACCCATGACGTACCGTGTACCATAAAATAGTGGAAGATTAAGTTTTCAAGTTTTTATTTACATTTATATATATCTCCATCAAGTAACGATTTCATTAACCAATTATTTATTAAAATTATTGTCTATTCAAAATTCTACATTTTTATAAAATTAAACGATATTTAATAATCAAGTTCACCAAATTAATAATACAGAAACAAGCAGTCTAGTTTATGCACTTGTTGCCGTCAATTTGTTCATGATCTTGACTTTCATCTATGTATTAATAATGATAGTAATTATATTTAAAGTCGATTAAAATATTAATGTTATGAGGCAATGGCAATGAAATATTTATCGACAACGCCCTTATGGGGAGTGTATCCAGTCACTGTCAGGGTCTGAATGCCTATTGCTTACAAGTACAGGAAAACTATGTTCCTACAACTGAGCGCAAAGTTCAAAGTAGCACTATTCCGAGGATGATTACCTGACAACCATCATAAAACATTTGGTATTCCTCATAGGCGTTAAGGGGTGTTTGACACATGTCGACAATTTTGCGACGAGTAAGGCGGTACTTAAATAAATAATATGTACTTATGCAATTTGGAATTTTTATTTTGCAGTAAATACATTTTAAACATTTTTACAAAAACACCTGTTGTAGAAAAAAAAAGTGTGTAATTCAAGCGGAAAGTGACATTACGCTCTTAATGCACAAATAGCTATTATGACGTTCTGCAAGCAGTGCATGTGCTACGGAAGCGATACTTGTTCCGGAGTAGAAGTTAATTGATTATCTCCTTTGTCTTTCCGTATATAGTTCCACATAAAGCTAAAACTGTTTCTTTTAGATTGCGAGTCCTGCAATGACAGAACTCGAGGTGGTTATGATGAACTGGTTGGGGAGGATGCTAGGCTTGCCGGAAGAATTCTTGAATTGCTCAGAAGGACCAGGGGGAGGTGTTATACAGGTAACCACTCCATCAAATATAATAAAAACTTTAAGAGGTGATTTTTAATTACTTCTAAGGCTATTGAGTCACGAACATGGGTTAAACTATACATGTTAACCAGATTAAATTAAATTAAAACGTATATAATTTTAGGCATCTGCAAGTGAAGCGACTTATGTAGGTCTTTTAACGGCCAAAGAGAAAAAAGTCAAAGACCTGCGAGAAAAAGATCCTAACCTTACCGAAGCGGAAATCAAAGGAAAACTTATTGCTTACTCTTCAGACCAATCGAATTCCTCCGTGGAGAAAGCAGGGCTATTAGGTGAGGTTTAATATTTCATAGTTATAGACAAATTAGGGTAAATGTAGAGGTTTAAATTTGCTCCACTTCAAAATTCTGGATGAATTTATAATCGTTTTCTTTCATGACGTACCACCATTGCTTCAGTTTTGATGATGTCTTTTGTTTAGACGTCTGCATAATGTGATGATATTTTGCTTTGTATTAGGCGATGTAAGATTAATGTGAAACATTTGTGTTAAAGAGCAGTGGTAGTGTTAAATAAGTCGTTTTATGTTAAAAAAAAAACCTTTATATTGTAGTATTAGCATGTTAAAAACTTTCTGATCATGCATATTTCTGCATTATTCGTCAAATTATGTACTTATTATTGAAAGTAAAAATATTCAGGTTAGTTCAGTTAGTTAGTCACATGGAGCTAATTAACCAACAAAGCTCTAGAAAAAATCACATTAAAACGTATGTTTACACAATACTTTTATTTTAATGTCCATAAAAACTCCTCAAGGTTAGGATTAATAATTATTGTATTTGAGCTTATTTTCTGCTAATCATCTAATCAAGATATATATAATATACTAGGTGGTGCACCGCCCGACTGGCCAAAGGAACCTACCCTCAAATATTGACACCCCCTATTAATTTTACATCAAGATTGTATTAGACTTTTTAGAGGTCCTTGCATGATAAACTCGCACACCAAATTTTATTGTTATTTAATAAGCCAATTAAAAACTATTTATTTATATATTTCCTTTTTATTACTTATTGCGTTATTGAACAAAACAAAAGCCTGATAACAAAAAGCTAAACTTTTAATTGCAATAAGTAGTATGATTGATTACAATTATACGTGAAACACAATATCTAACAAATGACCACCGCGACTCATCTGGCAGGACACGACTCTTTTGCAGAAATTTTGCAAAACAGCTGAGCACATTTCTGGTGTTTGGGGATTGTTTACATATGCTTTACTTTTAACACAACCCCACAAAAGATAATCCAGCGGCGTCAGGTCGCATGATCTAGACCAATTAACGTCTCCATTTCGTGAAAGAATCCTCCTTTCAAACTGTGTACCCAATAAATCCATTGGTTCTCTTGTTATATGACATGTCGCACCATCTTTTTGAAACCACATATCTTTAAAGCCCATATTCATTATTTCATGCCATAATGAACTGTTTATCAACGTTCGGTATCGCTGCTTGTCCGTTTTTCCTCTCAAAGAACTATGGTCCAATGATACCCCCAGACCAAAAACCACACAAAACTGTGACACGTTGGAAATGAATTGACTTTTCATGGATTTTCTTAGATTCTTAGGAATTTCACTGGCTCAACTGCGACAGCTCTGCTTGTTTACGTATCCAATGTGAAATGGGCTTCGTCTCTGAAGATGATTTTGTCGCAAAAATTATCGTTAACTGTCTTCATTTCAGGCACCCAATTAGCAAACGCACAGCATTGCCCGTGATCACCTGGTTTCAGTTCCTGTGTTAGCCGAATCTTTTAAGAATGGAGGTCCAAGTTCTTTTCCAGAATCCGCCATGTTGTGATTTTGGTAACGGCCAATTGTTGCGAACGTCGTTCAATGGACATTCGGGGATTTAGACTAAACTAATGAAAAGAAAAGGCATGCGACGACTTACGACTCCCACTGACGCCGAAGGAACGATGAGTGCTATTGACTGGATTCACCGTTGCCAAAATGTGGTTTCATTAATTAATATTCTGATAGACATCGTTTTTACCCTTAACCCTATTTTAAGGGGCACTGCACGCCACTGCTATACAGGGCTGCCCAGAAGTCCGGAATAAAATTAATATAGCCTTAACCTGTAACTTTTGGGGAAAATGCTCGGACACGTCAATTTAGTTTTATATATGCTCACATTTTGACGTTATTTGTTTCTTTTTTTATAAACATTTGTCAAAGATATGACGACATCGCTCTTTTTTTCAAATGGAAACAAACAGCTTGTGATACATCATTTGAAAGCTAATATCCCGTACAGTATGCTCATAAATTTTGGCATGATTCTGTCAAGCTATTTCAAAATTGCGACTGTTAAAAGTTTAAAAAAAAATCCCTATTTAAATAAGCGGAAATGATAAATCATTGATGTTTTTTTACATTTCAAGGTAAGAAATCTTCATTGTTTCACGTTCTGATATTTTGTGACATTGTGACTTAACAATAGTTATGGTTATTTATTTTGTCAAAAAAAAATAAAAATGTAACGAAGCAAAGCAAAACACAACAAAAAGGTGGTTTAACGTGGTAAATGCTGGAAATGTCCTCCACCCTCTACTTGGCATGCTCCCAGACGATGGTAAAATCCGTCGACGGAATTTCGAATGAATTTAGCCGGTATGTTATGTGTCTCCAATCTAATTTTGTTTTTCCAATCTTCAATATTATTTGGCCTATTTTGGTAAACTTTTTCTTTTAAATATCCCCAAAGAAAATAATCTAGAGGCGTTAAGTCTGGGGACCACGGTGGCCATTCAATTGTACCACGTCGTCCAATCCAGCGACCTCGAAATATCTGATCTAAATATCTTCTCACATTGACACCAAAATGCGGGGGAGCACCATCTTGCTGAAACCAAATTGTTTCATTAGGCATATCTCGATCTACTTCCTTGGGAAAAATTACAGCTAGAGCAGGCCTCAACTCGAAGGTTAAGAAATCCAGTTACCGTTCAGCTGTGAGGTTTCCTTCCAAAAAGAATGACCCTAAAATTCGGTTATTAATGATACCTGCCCATACATTTACTTTCTGGGGCCGCTGAGTATGCGCTTCAAATATCCATCGTGGATTTTCTTGACTCCAGAAACGATAATTATGTCTGTTAACCAACCACCCCGTTTAAATAGAAAGTAGCTTCAACCGAAAATAATATGTTGTGTGGAAACCTATTATTCTCGTCACACCGTCTCATCATTTCTTCGCAAAATTGCAAACGCCTATCATAGTCATCTTCTAAAAGCTCTTGGACAAGAGATACTTTATAAGGGTGGTACTTCTCTGCTTTAAAAATCTTCTAATAGTACCTCTAGATCTATCATGATTTTGAGCCAATGAAAATGTTGAAATATGCGGATTATCCTGCAGAGATAATGCAGTATCCAATTTTTCATCGTCGCCTAAAACACGTGGCCGTCCATTCCTAGGCAAGTCCTTTACTGTGCCATGTTCATCAAATTTGTGGAATATTTTACTAACAGTGCCCTGTGAAATTTGATTTTCCAGATATTTAGCATTAAATAAAGTGCACACTTCACTTTGACTTCTTATTTTATCTCCACATCCTAACAATATCAAAACTTCAATACGCTGCCTTTCCGACAAAACCATTTTTGTTTAGAAAATTGTAAAATAATACTTCGGAAATACCTAAATTAATTTTACAAGTTCACAATGTCAGAACGTGAAACAATGAAGATTTCTTACTTTCTTTATTATTATAACTTTTTTTACTTCTTCTTGAAAGCTAAAAAAAACATCAATGATTTATCATTTTCGCTTATTTAAATAGGGTTTTTCTTTCAACTTTTAACAGTCCCCATTTTGAAATAGCTTGACAGAATCGCGCCAAAATTTATGAGCATGTACGAGATATTAGCTTTCAAATGATGTATCACAAGCTTTATGTTTCCATTTAAAAAAAATATCGATGTCGTCATATCTTTGACAAATGTCTATAAAGAAACAAACGAATAACGTCAAAATGTGAGCATATATAAAACTAAATTGACGTGTCCGAGCATTTTCCCCAAAAGTTACAGGTTAAGGCTATATTAATTTTATTCCGGACTTCTGGGCAGCCCTGTATAATATATTGTTTACAACAGTTGGTGTCAATTCATTTATCGGAAAATGTGGTTTTCTAAATATTCTCTCACTATATGAGAATTAGGACTCGGAGCGCCTTCTTGCCGGTAATAAATATTATTAAAATCGGCCAAAGAAACATCCTCTAATATTTCCATTAGTGCATCTCGCAGTATATCTAGGTGTTTATTTCCGGTTAAAGTTACTTTATAGATAAAGTACTTAATTATATTGCCAAAAATAAAGCATGACAAGCTAAATCCCAACCGACCTTGACGTTCTAGTGGAAATATTATATGTTGGTTCTCTTGGGGCCAGTAACTTCAATTGTTTCGGTTTAAGATACATACTTGTAAAATAGGCATCGTCGGACCTTCTTTCAAAATTTACATTTTCGTGCAACATTTGTAGGTACTAGTTGCAAAAAACCATCCTACGTTCTACGTCACCGGGATGCAAATGTTGGACGAGATGGTATTTGTATGGTCTAAATTTATATTTTTTATTAATAACTGCGTTCTTGATCCTTAATCCCAACTCCATGATATGAATGGTTGTACCGTGACAGAGGCCAAAACGTTTATTTTTTCTTCTTCCCTGTTTTCCTTGTTGTAAAAATTAGGCCTTGGTTTTTAAAAGATCCGTGCTCAATGAGATTGGCTTGGATAATGTTGCTAATTCTGTTTTATTTGCGGGCATAGCCTTCTATACGAAAAATGTCAAAATTATTCCTTTTTAAAAGAACTAAATATGGACAAAGAAATAATATATAGAGTGTCCTATTTAAAAAAAAAACACAAGTTTGGGTAATAACTCAAAAACAAAACATTCTAGAAAAAATGATAGTTTCATAAAATAATAAAACAGTAAGCCACAAACCCCATCTTTCTATCTTTTATAATAAGGGAGCTGGTATATAAAAACACACGAAAACTGGACACCCTGTACATGTCATAAAAAGTGACAAAAGGTTTAAAAATGTGTTCAACATCTAAACAAATAACTATAGAACCTGTCACTGAGATATTCTCAAAGTGGTATGTCTCAGAGGACAACAGTTTTTTAATTCCTTTTTTAACCCCTTGAAGATTAATTATATTGACGAAACTGTTCATGGTAGTTCAGTGGCATAACGTTCGTGGGCATAGAGAAATAAACTAGTCAACACTTTTTTGGTGTATACCTGGGTTCGAAACGTATTCCTAACCAAATTTAAGAACTTTGATACTCTGAAGTCAAAGAATGTAGGTACCCTAAGACCTTATCGCTAGGGTCCAGCGTTTTCGAGAAAAAAGTTTTTAAAAATGACGCTGCATTCCAGAATATTGTCAAACATTCGTCTATTATTCAAATCAGGACAAAAATAAAAACATTTCTTAACTTTTCTTGTGCTGGTCACATTTTCACTCGTGTTTGTTATGTAGCGTGATTCATTTCTCTCGAAAACGGTGTACCCTAACTATATGGACCAAGAGAACTATCTTTGTTTGAAAATGTCTCAAATCCATACACAAGAAAGTTAGGACTAGTTTGTTCCCTGTATGCCCCCGAAAGTTACGCCACTAACTATATGCTAACAATTTGGTCTTTAGAATTAGGCTAGACGCATAAAGATTACTAGACTAGAATTTCAAGGCGCTACCTTCAATACTTTCGTCGTTAATTAAAGAGAATCATCTTCCGGAAACCCCATTTGGGAGGGGCTGTATCTCCGTTAGGAGGCATTTCTCGATATACGTTTATAGAAAAAAAAAAGAATTTTTAGAACGTAGATCACGCCCTAAATAATTACTTCTGCTCGTAAAATCAATAATAAACAGTTTTTTTTTACAATAAGAAACAAAAAATCCATAAAATCCGGTTACCATGCACAAAATAACCATACATTTTTTAAACTAATTGCATTTCTTAGAAGTACGCCTATTATTGTTTACTTTATTTGCAGATGAATAAAATATATTTTAAGTAATGAACCATGTAACAAAAATAAATAAAATACATAAAATGGAATTTCCATTCGTACATAATTAACAGGATTTAACAGTAGTTGTTGGCTGTGCTTTAAATAACATTTAAATAAGCAGACATATACAGGGTCCTGCAACAGTGCGTCGGGCTTTCCAGTGGCGCACACAGCCTTGGTCCGTGGGGGGGGGGGGTCTTCGACAAAAAAAATAGCGCCGCAGGCAAAACTTTTTTTGGTGCCACGCCCTTTTTTATGATGATACCCTTGTGGCTGTGTTTTTCAGCTTATAACCAAAAAATTCTACCCCCTTCTGTAGAGGGGAGTAAAAAAATTAAAATAATAAGAAATATTTTATTCAATCATAACTAATAAATACCTAAAATTATAATAAAATGTCTAAACGACGGGGTTTTAGAGCCAACTGGTTTAAGACATCTTCTTCATTTACTACAGTGTCAGATATAAACATTAGAGTAATGTATAGATTTGTCAGGATTTAGGAATATCAGGTATAGGTTGAGAGTCTCTGGGGGGGGGGGGTTAAACCCCTAACCCCCCCCACCTGGGTGCGCCACTGGGGCTTTCATAGCTCCTAAACGAATTAAGTTAAAAATTTCATTCATATGCGGGCTTATACTGTATCATAGAGTGTATTTCAAGAAAATATTTTTGCAGATACAGGGTTGCCCAAAAAAGTGTGGTAACATAATGTTGAATTTTTTTAAATGGGACACCTTGTATTTTCTTGCATATTTTGGTTTGTATTATTATCCTTTATAAATGTCTATAATTTTGTGCAATTGGCTTTGGTAGTTTAAGAGCAATAAATTAAAAACTAAGATAAAAAATTTAGCACTAGAAGAAAAACCAAAAAAAAAATCTGAAAACATTTTTGGTAATCACGGCATTGTACAAAAATAATGACAAGGAGTACAGAGATACGATGAATTGAAGAGTTTTCATCAATTTTATACAGGGTGTTCTAAATAAGGTTTCAAAAATTACTCATTAAAAACTCATTTTTCTAATTTTTCAATATTCTGTATATTTTCAACTAATGTAACGTAGAACTCATAAACAAATATTTTTTGCAATATAAACATGTAGGTTATTTCCAGCCGTTTACGAAATAATTGCAAATTTCGTAAATTCTGTTGTGTAAAAATGTAAAAAGAACGTTTATTTTATCAATTAAACATATTATATCCCAAACTAATATTATACACTACAATAAATGTTCAAAATGTCTTCCATTTTGATACGTGCATAAATTAATACGCTTTTGAAAAGGTCTATTTACTTCCCTTAACATTTCTGTTCAAATGACCCATTCCATTACGTGCCTTATACGGGTAAATTTAAAAGAAGGAATGTTTCTTTTAAATCTACCCCTACAAGATAGGCAATGGAATGGAATGTCTGGGAACCAGTTGTTATTAAAGTCTTAAGCGTAAGATCTGAACTATCTATGTAAAATAAATCATCAGAGGTAGGTACTTATAGAATAGGAGACTTTTATCAAGTAAATCTAATCGAATAGTAAACAGTTTCATAAGTGGGCCTACATGTATGGGGATCTTGGAAACTATAGAAGATAGAGAAACGGTTAAATGGGGAAAGTTTTTGACAATTATATTTCTAACTGAAAACCGTTTAGTACGCGGCCCTATCTTTTTGGTTTTTGAAATATGTTGAAAAAACCAAACAGGTGTATTTTCGAAAATATGCTGTAGATTTCTTATTATTCACTATTTTGGCAGGTCATCAATACTGTGTTAAAAAAGTGTCAAAAATGTATTAATAAAAACGGCCAACATTTCGAATAAGTATAGTAAGTTAGATATTTTTTCTTATTTTCTTTTCAAAACAATAATTATTATTCATTGCGTTTTTAGTTTTCTTTATTTGAAATGTTAATATGAGATTTTTAACCATAAGGAAAAAATAAAATAATGTATTATAATATTATGATATTTTAAACAAATTTAACCCTGCCTAATGTGTTCTTCTCAAATTTGACGTGTTGCGAAAATTAATTTTCTTTATTTTTCAAGTCAATTTCATTTATTTTCCAACAAATAATACATCGTTGAATAGCTGACGTCATAAGCTACCTTTTAAGTATAAAATACAATATGGCGCCCATAAGAAAAAATGAACCTGATGATGGTATAAAATAACTGAAACGTCGTGTTCAAAATTAAATTGCAGAACTGAAATCTACTTAAAAAGTTGCTTTAAAAATGTTTTCACAGATTGCCAAAATAGTGAATAATAAGAAATCTACAGCATATTTTCGAAAATACATCTTTTTGGTTTTTTCAACATATTTCAAAAACCAAAAAAGATAGGGCCGCGTACTAAACGGTTTTCAGTTAGAAATATAATTGTCAAAAACTTTCCCCATTTAACCGTTTCTCTATCTTCTATAGTTTCCAAGATCCCCATACATGTAGGCCCAATTTGGGCCACACTGTATACGTACTGTAACAAGAGCATTCAAATAGGCGTTACCCCAGATATTATTATACGTTAAAATATAGTGGTAAAATCAAAATATCACACCATATCATGTCATATTTAAAGTTAGTAGACTGTTTAAAACCTTCTTGATCTCTTATTCTTAGGATCTATGACAATGAGGCTACTCCCAACCAACAAGGAAGGGCAACTTAGAGGAGAAACTTTACAAGAAGCAATCGTTAAAGACAAAGCCGCCGGCCTTATACCATGCTTTTTGGTAGCAAATCTAGGTAACAAAACTTACATGTTTATACACGGTTTTAAGAGTAATTACTTGCATTGTTTAAAAAAAAAAAAACTATTACAACAGTAATTTTTTTTTATATTTTTTAATGCATATAAAAGGTGTGTGTAAAAGTGGCCAATGCAAGAGTAAGAACAAGCTTCTCGATCAAGTAGTTAGCTATCCATATAGCTTGATATGAGAAACTTGAAAACTATGAGGGAAAGGTGAAAAGTTCTCGGTCTAAAAACAAAAAAAATTATAGTTATTCATAATTATGGTGTATTAAAATTTATCTTTTATACCTACTACTATAGAATGTTGAAGATGTCTCCTTTCCAAAATTGGATACAGAATAGTGGTGACGAGAAATAAAACCCTTATAAGTAAAGTGTAAGTGTTCAATCCACAAATTACTCGCTGAATTTTGAACAGATTTTCAAAATATAACTTAGAAATCGAAAATCCATCATCGAGGATTTGCGTTCTCACCTAATCTTCTGAAAAAAAAATCAATGGTAGGATTACTCCACTTAAGACATTGCTAATCTAACCTCAACTAACCCAACCTGACCTGAAAGAACCCTATCTAACCTGAACAACCACCACCCAGTCGCGGCACCCAAGGATTCGCGTTCTCTAACCTAACAAGAAGTATGCTCCTCTATTTTAAACAAGAAAGAAATGGACGTCTTAATTTAAACATGGTCGTAAATGTCTTGAAGATGATCCACGTGAAGAAAAAAAAATCAACTACAACTACAGACGGCTGAACCAACGGTCGATAAATAAATATGAAAAAGCTTTGTGCGTGCATAGATGCTGACCAAAAGCCAATGCAATAACGAATTTTTCAACAAATGGTTTTAAAAATAATTCAACCAACTTAGTGCGTCAATTTCATGTAAGAGGTACATTTCTATACTCCAGAAATGAAACAACAATCAAAGGCAGTTGGTGAAATCCCTGACTTTACACCAAAACAAGCGAAGTTCATTTCATCAGTTGCCGGAACATCATGGCCATTGTTTTCTGGGATGCTAAAAGGGTTACTGTTTTTATGTTATTGAAAAGAGTAAAACATTAGCTGGCGAGTACTAATGTCTTCTGAACCAACTCAATGAAATAAGTTATAGGAAGAGGCCTGGATTGCAATAGAGAAGATCATCGTCCATCAGGACAATGCACAAACGCTTAATAAAATTAAAAATAGTATCTGTAATCAACAACGTTTATTTCATTGCCAGGCCGAGAACCTTTCCCTTGCTGCTGTAAATAACATTTGTCAATACTCTTACGGATAAGAAATGGAGAACTTTAACCCAGTTGACCATTTCAAGAAATAGTGTGAGGGTCATCATTTTGTGGTATCCATACCTAGTAGGTTTTACGGATCTTTTCGTTGTTTCTTTTTTTCTATAACCTATTTTCTCAAATATCGTTCCAAAATTAAGAACATATCCCCATTTTCTACTAAATTATTGTTTTTTTAGGAACTACACCGACCTGTGCTTTTGACAACCTCGAAGAACTCGGCCCGATCTGCAACAGAGAAAACGTCTGGCTTCACGTAGATGCTGCCTACGCTGGCACAGCCTTTATTTGTCCAGAATACCGTCATTTGATGAAGGGAGTAGAATTGTCTGACTCTTTCAACTTCAACCCGCACAAATGGATGTTGGTAAACTTTGATTGCTCGGCCATGTGGATTAAAGACGCAAAATATCTCGTCGAAGCGTTCAATGTGGAAAGAATCTACCTAAAAGATCAACACAAAGGACTGGCTCCCGAATACAGACATTGGCAAATCTCTTTGGGAAGAAGGTTCCGGGCTTTGAAGATCTGGTTCGTTCTGAGAATCTATGGAGTTGAAGGAATCCAGAAGCACGTCAGAAATCAAATAGCTTTAGCTCGGTACTTTGAGGATCTTGTGATGCAAGATAATCGATTTGAATCGTGCAGTTGCAGCATGGGCTTGGTTACTTTCAGACTTAAAGGTGATGATTCGTTGACGAAAAGGCTCCTACAGAAAATAACCGATAAAAAGAACTTGTTTTTGATCGCTGGACATTTAAATCATAAGTTTGTTATACGGTATGCAATCTGCAGTAGATTAACTGAAAAGCGAGACGTCGACTTTTCGTGGAACGAAATTCGAGAAGATGCAGAAGAAATTGTTCCTTCTATGAAGAAGACCATTGATATTCCTGACAAACAAAGCATTCATGCTATTGATATATCCACGATAAAGGGAAATATGGAAAAATCCAAGTAGCGCAATTTGTATGGTACATACAGGTACATGTTTGTTATTGTTTTAGATTTACAGACATTTTTGGAAAGGTGTTAGATTGTCAAGTGATATCGACCATCAAACCAATACAAGAATTAATTTTATAATTTTTGGTCATTTGTGTACCTATTTAGGAACTTGACTTAGTAGATAAATTGTACATACAGTATTGTGTAATGTTAAAGTAGATTTGTAGATAATAAACTAGTTTAGAGCAATAATCATTGCTTCGTTTGGTATTTTCTTGGGTAAAAGGTACCTTACCCCTCCCTAAACACAATATAAAAAATGAAGAAAAGTCACATTATATAACAAAAACAATAAAATTTCACAACGGGATATGCAATGACCCTAAGGGCCAATATTTATGTTCTTGCCACACGTTTGCGAGGTTACGACACTATACTCTTTCCATAAACAGTGGACGCATTTATTTCATATAATTAAAAAATTTTTGTTAAGGGTCCTAATTCCTAACAAATGACACGCATCAAATTATAATTGTTTTAAACGGAGAGTTGTACCTGTTTTTTTAGTTATAGTGGTCAAACTGTTGCTAATAAAACTTTTTAAATGGGAAAATAGAAATTCTTCTAGATTGAGTTTTAAGCCTCGCATATGGTTATATTCTTAATGCAAAACAATTTCCGTTGCACGTTATACCTTTCTAGCGACGTCAGTTATTAGCAGTGCTGCCGGATTGTAACCAAAACAAGAAAGAATTACGTTGTTTTTATAAAAATAAGGTAAGTTTACATTATAAATGAACACAAACGTTTCTTTTAAGGTGGTTCTAATAATTTATTTTCATTAACTGACGTTGAAACTGCGCTTACGATGGAGATATTAAAATATTGTGCAGCTGCTACAAGCTAAAAATAAGTAGAAATAAAATATGTAGATCTGTCTCTAAAAAAGCTCCTACACATGACCCAATCTGCAGGGTCCATAGACATCGTAACTATTAGACCGAACAATAACAAATAAACGTGATGTCATCATTGTATTCCAGTGTAAAGTAAATCAACATACAAGCTGCTCCCCTCCACTTGGTTTGCCAGACTTACGCCACAGAAAACGTAGTTTCCTGGGCTTACTCTGTTAAAAGTATTAACTTCTATGATTAACTAGATTAACATGATGTGGGGAATATATAACATTGCCTAAAACCTTGTAAAAAATCTGTAGTATGGCAACGCAATAACGGATCCGCCCAGATTTCATCATTTTCGTGGTCAACCGCATCGACTCGACAATACTCGGCATAGCGGATGTTGTTTTCCTGGAGTTTTGTCGCATGCATATGTAAAGTCAGCGTAATCCCCACTCTCGGCCCCACCTAGCTCCTCACAGCGTCTCGCCACCAAACGATTTTGGCATCACAATTTTATAGCATTTATGGATGGCGTGTCGGATCTATAGTTACGATGCCTATGGTAGGGTCCGATTTGCAGGGTATAAAGAAAAGGGAAAATCGAGTGCTGCTCTCGATCTCGCAACGTGTTTCGAGAAAAACTAACCTTTGTTTTTCTGCGGTTTCAAGCGTGAGACGGTAAAGGTAGAAAAGACGTGCCCCGTCAAATATAGATGAAAATCGACCCAACCGTGCTCCACACGATCAGACTTGCAGGGCGTTGAAGTGGGGAGTCGGGAGATCGTATGGTTGCCTCAACCAACCGCCCGATCTGGATTTTCTCGGTTCGGCATGCCTATTCTATACACACTAACCAATTTGCAGCGTCCCTGCAGATTCGGTCGTGTTTAGAGGCTTTAAAAAGGTACTTCTCTAACTGCTGTCAAGGCGTCAAAGGTAACAACGGACCATTATTGTTAGGTTCTGCCTGAAAATAGCTTCTTAGAGAAGCTATTAGCTCGCTGTATCGGCATTTAAATGCTTAGGCGTTTTTCACAAAGGACAGTTTTTTAACGTTATTTATGAAAATAAAGTTTTTGTCGAAAAATACACACACAAAGCACGAAACGTAAACAAGACGTCAAAACAGACTAGCGATTCCTGAGTGATTCCATGTGAAAAATGTTTATGCCTATTAAAATTAGATGTTGTATTATAGAAATTCAATTATTGGCGATGGGTACTATTAGTCGGTAATATGAATGTACCCGAAGTGTATTCAAGAATACCATTTCATGCGTTGCGCGGGAATTACGCCCACATTTCTCCTGAGAACAGTGTTCCCCAGTTTTGAGAATTAGGACCCATGCCGGAAGTATACGGGGGCTTGTATTGTCGATCTGCTTAAAGTGCCGTGTGTGGAAAATGCCGCAGTTTAGCTTTAGCAGTTTTAAACGATTTAAGGTGCTCACTTAAATTAGGTTGACTATATTATCAATGGCCTGTTAGTGCCATACATAAATAATAAGTTCCACGACTACAATAATTGTTTCAACAATTGTTTCCTTTGGAGTTATTTTATTAATAGAATTATAAAGACATTGGTATAGCCGCCCTAATTTAATGAGCTGGCATCACTGTAGCGTTGACAGTTCTGTTGCCAATTGTCGACCCATAAAATTCAAATTATAATAATTTCTGCAAGTTTAAATTTAAAAAATATTTGCGATAAGGGGTTCGCATCAAAGAAGAATTACTTTAAGTTTTTAGTACATTCAATATCGCATGAATTTTAAATATATTTTACCCGAATTAAACTTCCTAATGTTTTCTTACGGATTTAAAATTATCAGCTGATTGATGACGTGGAAGACAACGGAAATGTTTTGCATGAACTATACCTATATCTTTGTCTATCTCATATTATTAAACAAACAAAATTTATTCTTTTACAATGCCTTTCATGTGTTTGTTTGAAGGTTAGAGATATTAATGCTTGACCAAATGACCTAATGGCCAAACGTTATTTTCTTCTTTCTCTGATACATTCACAATTCATTATGTTCCGTTAGCAACCAACCAAAAGTCTCTACATAATAATCTAATGTATGTTTGCGGATGCGGTTAAAGAGGACAAATGGACCAAAAATTGAAAGATACGAAAAAAAGTCATTCTTGATAAAAAAATTTGCTTGTCGAAAAAATAGGAATTACGATGAGAAAATTGATTCTTATTACACAGGGCGTCTCAAAAATGCAAAAACATAAAATCAAACAAAAGCAAACAGTCATTTTTTGGACTTTTACAGTGAAGTGATAAATAAAAAACTTGCTCCAAATTTAGTCCTAACGCTGATTCCGAACTTACTAAAGGAAATTGGAAGTTATGAAATTTAAAAAAAAATTAAACATTTTTGCAAGTCCGCATTTTACTACTTTCATATTAGGGCTTTTATACCTGTACATTATTACCTGTTGTTGTAGTTGTTAGGGTCAGTGTCAATATAAATATTCTCGAAAATGCTGACCGTAGAACAAAGAGTTTTTATACTGCAATGCTATGGAAATGGTCAGTGCTCTTATCGCTACGTAGTGGAGGAATTCCAATGCAAATTTTCTGGCGTGTACGTTTCGAAAGTTGGTGTACACAAACTGGCAAAAAATTTTCAAAGAACAGGATCAGTTATTGACATTAAAAAAGAGAAGAACCAATATAATGAGGAAGATGCCTGTACAGTTTTGATATTGCAATCTGTAAATGAAAGTCCATTGCTTTCCTTGAGAAACAGGGCTAAGCATTTAGAGGTGGTACAAGAATCTACCATTCAAAACGTTTTGAAAGATAATAAACTTTACCCTTACAAGCCTCATTTCAACCAAACCTTGGAGGCTGGGGATGAAGCTAAGAGGCTAAATTTTTCTTATGGGCTGGAAATGAGATTTGTAACGTCAATAAAAATTTTAACAAGCTTATAATGTTTTGATGAATCAACATTTTCAACCAACGGAACTGTTGCTTCTCAACATGTCAGATATTGAAGTAAAGAGAATCCTGAATTTAGAATTCCCGCAAGACGTCAGTACTTTAAAAAAGTCAATGTGTGGTGTGCTATTTCATATTACGGTATGACTGTATCATTGGGCCTTATTTTTTCGAAGGTACTTGTAACAGAGCGAGCTATTTGCAATTACTAGATACATTCTTTTGCGATCATCTTAAAGAGCTGCCCCTGGATTATCGCAACGCAATGTATTTTTAACACGATTAGTGCCCTGCACATTACGCTGGAGAGGTCAGAGAATGGCTGAACAGAAAACACTTTGGGACTGCTGTGGCTTTAACAAATGTAACAAGTGACATTGTTCGTGCCTGTGATAAAAAAATGAACAGTATATTAATTCTTCTTGACTATTCGAAGGCTCTTGATACCATTAATCATGCACTTCTTGTATCTAAATGAAAATAGTATGGTTTTGTTACTAACTCTTTTCTTCTTATTAAATCATACCTATTATAATTATTATTAGAAAGTTTTTTCTGTTAATAATTATTGTGAGCAAGTCGATATACGTTCTGGGGTACCACAAGGCTCAATTTTAGGCCCCTTACTTCTTCTTATGTATACCTCTCATATACTTAGATCGTTAAAACATTGTAAAGTTCAAACATTTGCTGATGATACACAAATATACTGTTGTTTTGATGCCGAGGATTAAGCCGAAGTCGAGTTGTGTATAAACCAAGATTTGAAAACATTTAGTGAGCTCTCTCGAAGTCACAATTTAAATTTAAATCCTACCAAATTCTGCATGCTAATTTTTGGTAATAAGAATAAGGGCAATGGTTTAAAAAATAAGTTGAATATATCCATTAATGGATCATAATTAACGATTGTTAATAGAGCCAAAAATTTGGGCATATTGCTTGACACAGAACTAAGGTTTAAAGAGCATTTAATAAAAATATTTCAAAAAACGTATCTTTCTTTAAAAATAATATACAGCAATAGACATATTTTAAATTTTAAATTAAGGAATGACTTGTGTGAATCTCTTGTTTTATCCAATCTTAATTATCAATCAATTAATAATTATCAAATATCTTTTAAATTTACAAAATACTTAACTTTTGGCAACCAAGAAACCAGAAACCTAAAATCTGTCATCGACTATCTAATCGTCAAACAAAACACCAAAATGAAGATTTTAGATGTTAAATCACACAGAGGACCAGATTGCGAAACAGACCATTATCTCGTAAGGGCCAAAATCCAACTCCCATTAATAACAAACCAACAAAACATCAGCTCAGACACTAACGTGGACATGGATGAGATCACGGATAGAAAATATAATACAGAAAGCCTAAGGGAAGAAAGCACCAGGACATTCTATAAAAGCAGATTGAGGTACTAACTGAAACAGGAATTCGAGACAAAAACCATAGAAGAACTCTTTGATCATATAAAGGAGGCAATACATCAGGCCGCTCTTGAAGCTTTAGGAGACGTACCATCTATGAGAAAGCGAAACAATTTCTGGTGGACCGACGAACTGGAATCAATGAAGAGAGAAAAACAAATTCTATACGAACAATGGCTAAGCAGTAAAAGTCCAGAACACCATCAGCGCTATAAACAGGCTAGAGCATTGATGAAAACAAAAATCCTGAAAGAAAAGAACGAGTAATGGGAAAAAAAGTGTGAAGAACTGGACTGGAGGACGAACTACTGAAGCCTGGAAATTTCTTAGAAACATAAAGAATCCCCAAAGTAATCGGATCAACCCGCAGATAATCCCAGAAAAGGACTGGTACGACCATTTTAACGACATACTCACAGAACAACGACCTGAAAATCTACAACAACTCGAGGAAGAAACTCACCATCTGGAAGGAGAAGCCATAACAATTGAAGATGAAACCCTAAGGTCCGCCATAAGACGGCTTAAAACTAGAAGAGCTGCGGGACCGGGAGGTATACCCCCAGAACTCATAAAACACGGACCGCCACTATTACGTAAAATGATTAAAAAACTGTTTGAAAGATGTATTAATGAGAATGGGATACCCAATGAATGGAAAGTGAGCTGGATTACCCCAATATTTAAAAAAAAAGGAGCAAGAAATCAGTGTACAAATTATAGAGGACTTTCGGTGAATGGCACGTTTAGCAGACTTTATGGAAGAATATTAACAATACTTATAGAACAAGACTATGACATATACCAAATTGAAGAACAAGCTGGTTTCCGAGCTGGTAGATCGACAATAGACAACATATTCTCACTAACACAAACTATAGAGAAACGATTAACAGTAAACCAAGAAACCCATCTAGTATTTGTAGATCTTACGAAAGCCTACGATAATATACCCATAAAGATGTTGTTCGACTAATACAAGCAATAAAGCAAATGTACACAGATATTGTCTCCAAAGTAAAGATTGGTAAAGCTCTGACACCCCAATTTAAGGCAACTAAAGGTCTACGCCAGGGCTGCAGTATGTCGCCAATTATTTTTAATATTTACCTGGATAAAGCACTATACCAATGGCGAAGGAAATGTAATGGAATGGGAATTCCAATAGATGACTACACATTCTACACCCTACACTACGCACATGATCATGTGGTATTTGCGCAAGATTCCGATGACATCGAGCATATGACCAGAAAGCTATTTGAAGACTACGCTAAGTGGGGGCTGACAGTCAACCTGACTAAGACAGAATATATTATGTGCGTGGGTGGACCAGAAACGGACCTAATATTGAACAACGGTAATATAATAAATGCATGCCAAAATTACACTTACCTTGGAGCACAAATTTATAATAATGGAAAACAAAAACACGAATTAATGATCAACTCCAGAATAAGTCTTGCACGTAAAATCACGGGAGCTTTAAATTCCATTCTATGGCAAAAAAATATAAGGAATAAGACTAAAATGCATATACCGGGTGTTGCATCGTCGAGCGGGACATAGGAAATCCCATGTAATTTTAAATGGGGTCAATTATTGGCTTCCCTAATTATTTTAGAGAAAAATTCTATTTAGGTTTATTAAAGAGCACTAAAACCCACATTCAAAAGAATAACTTTAGATATTTTTGATGAGCCCGTTTACGGGTTATCGCCGATTTCTTTTTAACTATTTCTCCTTTTTATTGCCCCGTATTTGCGGGCACCAGTCAAGGTAAAAGATGACTGTCAAATAAAGTTGTCATTTTGAAATGTGTGCTTTATTGTTATAAAAACTCGTACATCGAAAATATTAAAGGTATATTTATGAGTACAAATTAATCTGAATAAATGTATCCAATTACAAGGTTAATTATGACATTTTACATGTTTCAATATTTTACTAATTAATAGGTAGGTACTATTAAATTGTTAGAACTTTAGGATTTAAGAAGATGTTCAAATATTACTCAAAATGACAACTTTATTTGACAGTCATCTTTTACCTTGACTGGTGCCCGCAAATACGGGGCCATAAAAAGGAGAAATAGTTAAAAAGAAATCGGCGATAACCCGTAAACGGGCTCATCAAAAACATCTAAAGTTATTCTTTTGAATGTGGGTTTTAGTGCTCTTTAATAAACCTAAATAGAATTTTTCTCTAAAATAATTAGGGAAGCCAATAATTGACCCCATTTAAAATTACATGGGATTTCCTATGTCCCGCTCGACGATGCAACACCCGGTATATAACACCCTCTGTAAAAACTCCCTTACATGTGGAAGTGAAGTCTGGCAGATTAATCGGAAAACTGAAAATAGACTTCTTGCCACTGAAATGGATTTCCTTAGAAGATCAGCAAGAAAATCCCGTCTGGAACGAGTCAGGAATGAAGATATTCGAAGAATGATGGGACGAAAAACAACTATTGTCACAACTGGGGGTTGTTTCCCTAACGGGGGTGAATAAAAACCACTCGGCTAAAAGACAATACAGGTTTTTATTAATTCTTCGTTATAAAATTTACCAGGAGGCTCGGAGAAAACCCAGCATGTCTCCGGGGGATGCGGACCAGTCCGGCACTGTCGATGGGGGCTCTCACGGGGTGCGCCTGAGGGGCCTTACGTAGCTCTGCCTCCAGAGGACGGGAGTCGGAGAGGCCTGGAGCTGAGGGGACTTTTGGGGAGTACTTATAGATCGATCAGGAGAGGGGCCTCGAATCTATGTGACACTTTGGGCACTCCTGTCGCAGGGTAGTTGACCAGTCGTTGAGACGAAGGTACCGTGTCCATCCAATGTTCGGGTATTTATGCACCGAAAGTGCTGAGTCTTGTTTAATTGAACTTGACATTGGATGGCACAGTGGTCCGCGACCTCAACGCACAGTGGTCTAGAAGTGTGAAAATTATAATTAAAAATGTAGAGCCCGCCATTTTGTTGACACTGTTATGGATGACATACGCCAGAAACAACTCATTTGGTATGGACATGTCAGTAAAATGAATGAAGATCGAATCCCAAAAAAGATTCTAAAGTGGCAACCAACAGGCCGAAGAAAACGAGGGCGTCCAAGAGAGACTTGGAGGCAAGGAGTGACTCGAGCGATGTCCGAACGAGATCTCAGAGAAGGAGACTGGACGGACAGACACTAGTGGAGACTGGGAACCGGAAGGCGACCGCACTCGCTGTAAAAAACCGGATGTATATACAGAGTCGTTGGTATGTATGGAAACGGTCGATTATTTCTTAAAGTAAAACAGCTAGCAAAAAATATGTAAGACAAAAGTTTTATGGTTTTGTGAAGCCTATTAGAATTACAAAAAGATAAGTATACAGGATGAGTCAGAAAGCCGTAGAGGAATAAAGTTACCTGTTTTGTAACAGAACATCCTATATCTTAGAATATTTTTGGATTTTACATAAAATTACAATTATTTTTTATTAAGTGCATTGTAAGTCTAAACCTAATAGCTTCCGAGATATCGACTTTTGAAAAAATTACACTTTTGTACTTTAACAGCTTCTAACTTTTAACGGTACGCCATAGAGCAAAACGGCTGGTATGTCCCTATCTTACTTTTTCATTAACTTCCCGAAAATACCAACTTCCGGTTAAATAGGAAGTACTATATTTCTGGCTTTTGAGCTACATCCGGTTTAACCGGAAGTTGACACTTTTAGAAACAGAGTTAAGAACTAAGATAGGGACATGTAAGCCGTTTTACTCTAAGACGTACCGTTAGAAAGTTAGAAGCTGTCAAAATTCAAAAATTTCATTTTCCAAAACTCAATTTCTCGGAAACTATTAGGTTTAGACTTATAATGCACTTAATAAAAAATAATTGTAATTTTATGCAAATGCCAAAAATATTCTATATAGGGTATTCCATTGAAAAAAAGTAACTTATTTCTCTACGGCTTTCTGACTCATCCTGTATTCTTAACTTTTTAAAACTCAAATAGACTATTAAAACCCCTAAAACTTTTGTCTTAAATATTTTTTGCTAGCTGTTGTTGGTACTTTAAGAAGTAATCGACCGTTTCCATACATACCAACGACCCTGTATAATACTTAACTTTTTAAGATAAATTATAATAATGTTTTTTTTTTAATAATTTGATGTTTTGAGTTATTATATTTATTATATAGATTTTACCTATTTTTTATTAACGCATATTTTATTTTATTGCCTGTGTTAAATTTTGTAGATGATTTAAGATACTAATGATGGACAATCAAATTTTATTATTATTTACTTTGCCTGGTTCAGTAGAGTAGCTATTACAGCTAGACTGCGCTAGGATTTGACATTTATTCTTAAATTTTTTTTATTGTATATTATATTATGTTATGTTCAAATAAAAGGTATTTATTATTATTATTATTATTATTAACAAATACTACATTTAAATATAGATTTGTATTAAAAAGTAATTATTGCCTTGTCCTGAAACGGATTGGTACCCTTAATGACCCACAATTTCTTTCTCGAGCGCTAGTTCTTTACTAACGAAATTATGACATCGCATCTGGTGATTATGTACGTATTATGTATTTAATGTAATCGAAATGACGCTGACGGTGAAAGTGGGTGAGATTTGTAGAAGAAGTACAAACATTTTCGTCGTCGAGATAGTGATGGTAAGATGGACATACAAGAGTTTAAAGAGTTCGCGTGTGCCTCAATCGATTATATAGCGGATTATTGTGAAAATATAAGAGATTTGTAAGTACACTTTATTAAACTTTTTTCAAGTTTCTAAGGCGGTGATTTTTAATTAGTTTGAAAGTGAAAAATGTGATTCGTTGACTCGTTGCGGTAACTTTTGCGCTTTAACCTTTAAATAAAAGTGGGTCTTAGCTGTCAATGTCATAGTGTTGATAAACTCGGTTATTTTATTCAATAGAAAATTCAAGTAACTCTGCGAATTTAAATTCACTCCAAAAAAAAGTTGAGGATTTCATCACTGACAGTTCTGGGAACTTACCGTTCCATTTGAAGAGAAAGTTGCTTCCTCCGACAACATAATTTCTTGAGAAAAATTACGGTTTTCTTCAAGCTCCCCTTGACACCACGTACAGAAATCAAATCTTGTGTCAAAATCCAGTTCTTTTAACGTATTAATAAATTTGGGTTTAAATGGATTGTATTTGTTTTTCTTTAAAACTTTTCTCACTGTAGTCTCTCTTGCCCCTGCTCTGTCGGAAACAGCAACAATTGATTTTTCCACCACATCTAATAAGTTATTTTTTTCGTGTTCCTGAAATTGCTAGTTTATAGGTATGTGGTTTCTTAAAATCATTTAAAACTGACCTGGATAGCTTGAACTTGTCTAATATAAGATACGGCTAATAATGGAGTGCGAACTTGTTTGGGTGTCTTTCATTAAAAATATTTGCCGTATTTCTGTTGGTTCCATCTTCTCCGTGAATTAAAATAGCTATATACCTTACAAGTACCAAGATGAAAAATATAATAACATATAATCCAAAATAGGTACATATTCCCATACTCTGTAATCCATGGCGGATCAAAGGGAGGGGAGGGACAAGCTGCGCAATCAGAACTGGTACGTCTGCATTGTGGGGAACAGGTCTTATGACAGAAGGCAAATTCAGATTTTCGATCTTAAGCTTTTCTTTTTTGAAATATCCTTCAGTTTTTGTCATGCAAAAATAGCAATCGTCAAAATGACTGGTGGGTTCTCGCCGTGGTGGGAATTCCCACCACGGTTCTCGCCATACCATTGGAACTGCAATAGGCATACTTTTTCTCTACCCTTTTGTCCACTGCACCAATGATACACTACAGCTGATACATGACAAATGGTCTGGCTTGTGACTTCACCAGAAATTCTTCACAAACAGAACAAAACTTGTCAGGAGAAATTTTACAGTTGCGGCGCGTTTTACTTGACATTTTCGTCGTTGAAAAAACTTTCTTAACTACACAGAACCACTAAATTCGAAGCTCAAAAGACTTTCGAAGACTAAAGAAGTTTAATGTTATAAACAATCCTTTTCAGGTTATCCTTATGTTTTAAAATGCACCCTTTTAAAATGATCCCTCATAAAACTCCCTACCTGCCAATATAAAAGGGTCTAATGAGCCCAATGAAAAGTGGTACATATTAGGGCCCTATGAATATTATTTTCTATTATTAGAAAGGTATTAGCTTTGTAAAAATAATGGGTTGAATGTTTGTTTACTCTTTGTTCGTAATAAAACCCAATTTCGTTTTCACTCAACCTTAATTTATTTAACTAAATAACACTTTATAAAATCCAAGAGAATAAAGAACAACGTAATGTAATGTACTATACAGTAATATACACAGAAGGTTTAAATGTAATTATAAAACGTTTTAATCTATTCCTAATTCAGTCTCGCTATCACTATCATCCACATTTATAATAAGAGGATGTATTTCGTTTTTTTGTGTAGTTATATAAGAGTCTTTAATTTTTAAGACATGGTTAACCGAGTTTCACCGAAAACTTTCTTTATTACCTCTATTACACTGCCACTAAGAGTAGGTGTGCTATTTTGAGTTCTAACTTTCGACTTAACTTGATGCCACATGTGTTCAATAGGGTTAAAAATACAATAATAGGGTGGCAGTCGCAATACAGTGTGACCCATTTCTTCCGCCATTTTATCACACACATACTCTTTCTTAATACTAAATGCGTTTAACACTTCCAGCAGCTGTTTTTTACTATAGGTTTCCTCGAAGTACAAGTCATTTTTTAGCATAAACTCCCTTATTGCGGATTTTGGGTTCGATGCATTCGGTACATTTTCCAGTTGCCGGCTGTGGTAGCTTGCATTGTCCATCACAATAACACTGTGTTCTGGTACATTTGAAAGCAAACTGTCTTTAAACCAGCTTTCAAAAAGAGTGGCGTTGGTATCTTCATGATAGTCCAGACTTGAATCCTTTATATTTTTTGCCAACAGTAACAAACAATTAGGGATCCATCCATTCTCCCAACCTGCATGAATTATTGTTATTCGTTTTCCTTTATTTGAAGGTGCTTTATTTTGGCATTTTTCAGATAAATCAACCCATCCCTTTTTGACAGTGTCATGAGTGTCAAACCAGTTGTTTCTAGAAAACCTTAATTGGATAATTTATTAATTTTGAGAACTCATCAAGTCATGTATCTATCTATTGTTATTATAAACTGGCATTAATACGTCTCTGCGTCTAGGCGAAAACGAAAGCCGAGTTTATGAGGGATTTTATTGCAGTCATTAAGTCAAACGGTATACCTTGGTACACACTTTACTTCTTACCAAAACAATACCACTATTTTATGAATATGAATCATCCCTCCCGCGCCGTCTTGCGGCTGGCTATTTTTTTACCAATGTTGCCAACTACTCGGGTCCAAAACGCACAGAATCCCGACTCCCGAGCAGGGCGCCGTTGCCGATGCGATATATTTAACTTAACTCAACTAAGTGTTATTATTAGACAAAATTATTTAAATTTGTATCCGAGGTATGATTTAATGATGTTATGATTTTAAATGATTTCTGTCGTGGAATATCGTAGCAAATTATAATTTAATCTAATTATCCAAACCTCACATATTTGGTGTACTGTGCATCTGAGAAGCGTCAGGCGTATACTGATTGTTCATCATTAGCGTAGCATTGTAAATCCGATTTTTAAGATAAATGTGTACATGCGTTACGCATTGTAATTGTTTTTAAGTTTATAAATTTAAAATCTTCTCAATCAAACTACTGCCTTTAGTTTATTTTATTTTTATATAACTCTGTATTTTCTTTTTAATGAAACCTTAATTTTTAATAAAAAATCATATTCATAAAAGTTGTACGCACGTCTATGACACGTGGCTTAAAACTTCACATTTATTATATACAGGGCGTCCGGGAAAGTGTGGGAAATCTCTCGGATTCAGATAGAACATGAAAAAATAAGATGAAAGGTTAGTATAGATTTTTTCCAGCAGGTTTTTCTTGAATAACTTCAAAGTACTTAATATAATTTAATAAAAACTTAATGTGATGGACACTAGTAAAGACCTCTTAAAATAGTGTCCTTAATGCTTAAATTTTTAACACCCTGTATGATAGAGACTTTAAAAATATAAATCTGGATAGCTTGCACCTTCGACTAAAAAAATAGATATTTATTGTCGATAAAATGAACTGTTTTCGAGAAAAAGAATAATAAACGAATAGTTGTAAAAGACCTATGTTCCCAAAAAATGTGCGTTTTATTTATTTATCGGCACCAAAGAAACGCACTGTTGTTGCAAACGTTACTATAGTACGAAATAAATAAAATATCCTGCATTTTGGAACTTGTCATATTTCACATCGCTGATACATTGATCCTTTACTTCGATATTAATTTACTGATTTTTGGATTTTGTGATGAATTTAATTGTGAATTAATTCGATCTATGGAATACACGTTTATTGAGTATGCAGATATGCACCTGATGTATGGTCTTGCGTCTTTCAATGCTTTAGAAACCAAAAGGTTATATCACGAAAGATTTCCTAAACGTACTATGTCAAACCAGAAGACATTTCAACGAGTTGACGAACGTCTTAAGGAAAATGGTGGGCGATTCCAGTTAATAAGGTAATACATATTATTACTTTCTTCATTATTTTAGGAAAGTTTGGAAAAAATACCACTGATGCTGGTTTGAGAAGAACCATACGTACGTCGCAATTCGAGGAAAATATTTTAAATGCTGTAGATGAGAGGAGTCCATCAACGAGCACTCAAAAATTATCAGCACAGTTTAATACATCGAAAACAATAGTACCGGATGAACCACTAAGAATGGCTGTCGGCCGTATCTCAGAAAGTGTTAGTCGTATGGCTTGCGGAAAAAAAATATATTAGGTAAAGTAGCCATGAGAAATTGCTGGAAATTATTTTTAAGTTTCTCAGACTGGCGCTAGAGGGCGTAACAGTAACGCTAAATATTAATCACGAAGTTTCCTCAAAAGTCGCCTAGTTAAGGTATCCCGAAAATAACGTTTTTGTATATTTCGAAGATTTATTAATAAAATTCACCTATAGAACGTGTTCGTCACTTTTCAAATAAAGTGGTGGGGGAAGGTTGAACATTATTTGTAATAAATGCTGATAACTCCGGTCTGGCTTAACATAATTTAGTAAACTTAGTTTTGTTAAAAAGGGCTTTTCTCACTCTATATATCATCTTATGAACTACGGCAATATGTGTTTTACAGTAGGCGCTAGGGGCGCTGTCTTACAACTTCACAAACATTGCGCGATTTTTTCCATAATTGTAAATATAATGGTATATTTAATTTTACCTGATTACAAGGATGATTAAAAGTCTAAGAAGTCAGCGAAAACCGCAAGTTAATATCTATTTTCAATCCGGAGAACAACAATAATCATAATTACGGAACATTATGATTTTATTTTCAAGTTGCCAGTGTAAAGGTACGTTTAAGAGTCAAGTAGGCCTTGGAAAAACAAAATATGAAGGTACGTGTGAAGCAAATATATCGTTACGACAATAATTCTCAGTGGCACCCTAAATGTTCAAATTGTCATAGGGATACGGCGGCTGCTGTCCATTATCCTTTCTATCATGTTTTCCTTTGTGGTGGGTCTTGTAACGAAAACAAGATCCTTCAATCTCCCCTATAGATAAAAATCTAGGCATGTTAAGTCAGGTGATCTAAAATAGAAATTACTACTTTTATTAACAGTATCACAATATATCCTATAATATTACCTGGCTGGCCACGGAAATATACTCCCTCTTCCTATTCACCTTGCAGAAAATATGTCGTCAAGAAATTGACGAACGTTTGCCGCAAAATGTGCAGGACATCCATCGTGTTGGAAAACCATAGTTCTGCGAATATCCAAGGGCACATCTTTGAGAAGAATTGGGAGTTCGTAATTTAAAAAATGTAAATATCTTTGCCCAGTAAGCGACTCATTAAATACAAACGGTCTAATTATTCTGCCACCCAAAATGCCTCACCAGACATTGACACTTCATCTTCCTTGATGCTGCACCTCCCGCATCCAATGGGGATTATCCTGCGACCAATAATGCATATTATGGCGGAGCACTCCTCCATTACTATGGAAAGTAGCTTCATCAGTCCACAAAATTCTGGAGAGGAGATTTCTATCTTCCAATATCATATTGAGCAACCTATAGCAATGATCCAATCTTCCATCATTATCTTGCGGGGTCAAAGCCTGGTGGAGCACAATATGGTAGGGATGTAGCCTAAAGAAAAACATAATACTTATTACATTGACTTGACACCTATTAAAATAAATATTGGCATCGTTCTAAACTATTTAAGAGTTATAACATATAGATATAATAAAATTACTTACCTTTCTTGTAATAAAATCCTATGCACAGTAGAGCGAGTAACGCTCAAATCTTTAACAATTAATCTAATACTAATTTGTGGATTAAATTCCACATATGCCAAAACATTTACAATGTTTTCCTCGGTTCGACTTCGGCGGCGCCGGCGTCTGCGATATACAGGGCGACGAATACTTCCAGTAGTACGAAAACGGCTAGCTAAACGATTAAACATTCTACTGTCGTATCGGCGCCTTTGAGGGTATCGTACTGCGTAAACCCGTTCAGCAATTGTTGCAGTAAACCCGTTCAGCAATTGTTGCATTTCCCAAACATTCAAAGTACACCGCAATGATGTCAACCGCTTCTTCAAGTAACAAAGGCATTTTGAAAATCAAATACGACACAACACTGTTGACACGACAATAATTTTGACGTAATAATGAAAGGTGACAGGCGTGCACAGTTTCAATTCATATTTTGTTTTTCCAAGACCTATTTGACTCTTAAAAAATCCTTTACAATGGCAACTTGAAAATAAAATCATAATGTTCCGTAATTATGATTATTGTTGTTGATATCTCCGGATTGAAAATAGATATTAACTTGCGGTTTTCGCTGACTTCTTAGACTTTTAATCATCCTTGTAGTCAGGTAAAATTGAATATACTATTATGTTTACAATTATGGAAAAACCGCGCAATGTTTGTGAAGTTGTAAGACAGCGCCCCTAGCGCCTAGTGTAAAACACATATTGCCGTAGTTCATAAGACGATATATAGAGTGAGAAAAGCCCTTTTTAACCAAACTAAGTTTATTAAATTATGTTAAGCCAGACCGGAGTTACCAGCATTTATTACAAATAATGTTCAACCTTCCCCCCCCCCCTTTAGTTAAAAAGTGACGAACACGTTCTATGGGTAAATTTTATTAATAAATCTTCGAAATATACAACAATGTTATTTTCGGGATACCTTAACTAGGCGACTTTTGAGGAAACTTCGTGATTCGTATTTACCGTTACTGTTGCGCCCTCTAGCGCCAGTCTGAGAAACTTGAAAATAATTTCCAACAATTTCTCATGACCACTTTACCCAATATATTTTTTTTACCGCAAGCCATACGACTAACACTTTCTGAGATACGGCCGACAGCCATTCTTAGTGGGACACCCGGTACATAAAGTTCTTTAAGAACAGCCGTTATATCCATATCATTTAAAAAAAGTACATGAACTGATTCCTGAAAATTTTCCTAGTAGAATGAACTTCGTAAACTGGCTCTTGTATCAGCAACGAAATAATGTAAACTTCATTAGCGTTATTCTTTTCACGGATGAAGCAAGCTTTACCAAAAATGGTATCACCAATTTATACAACACACATGTACGCGCTAATGAAAATCCTCATGCCACTATTATTTCGCATCATCAACAGCAGTTCCAATCCATTAATATCTGGGCAGGAATCATTGGCAATTTTTTGATTGGACCAATAGTATTGCCGCAATGCTTGAATGGACAACTGTATTTCGAGGTCCTCCAGACCGCTTTTCAGGATTTAATATAATAATTTCAGCGTTGGTGTGCAGGAGCACCTGAATAACGTCTATCCAAACCATTGGATAGGTAGAGAAGGACCTATTGCCTGGCCTCCTCGATCTCCCGACCTAACGCCGTTGGATTTTTACCTGTGGGGACACCTGAAGAACTTGGTGTATTCTACTCCAGTCGGTACTAGGGAGGAACTTCTGAACCTGAACTTGAACCCTCTTATGAAGTTTTTCAATAATTTCCTCAAGGTGCCTCCTATTAGCTCACTGCGTTCTATTAATTTTTGTATTGTTTCGGATTAAACAACTTAAAATGAAACTTTCCTGATCTTTGAATGACTTTCGTATCACACCTTGTTGTCGAGAAACAAAATAGAAATCATGATCCATTTTATTAAAAATAAACCATGAATGCATTATTTAATTATTCCTTTTCTCGAAGACGCTTCATTTTATCGACAATTAGGCAATCCAAACCAGGTTATGTTTGCCTGCCACGGTCATATTGGAGTCACAAAGTGCTTCCAATATGGCCGTCGACGGCAAACGTCAGAAAAACTAATCTTTATTTTCGTGTGAACATCAGTGTCAGATTAAACAGCGATTTTGGTTTTGTGTGTTTTATTAAGTTGTTGTACAATATGTGCTTTTTTTTCTGTTATTTATATTTATTAATACTTAAGGTTTTTTGACCAACAAATTTGGTAAATTTGGCAGCAAATCGATTTTTAGGATCGCGAGGTGCACAGAACTCGACTGAAAACTAAGCATTGAATCCATGTATATTTGGTCACATATTTGCCTTCTACGGCCATATTGAATTGTTCGTTGAATGTTTCTGAGTTCTGTGGAAGGAATTCAATATGGCCGTGGCAGGCAAATTGTAATTTGACACATCGTTGGATTGCCTAATAAGCAAGAGTACATTTTTTTCTAGACGAAGGTGCAAGCTATCCAGATTTATTTTTTTTCCACTACTAACCTGTAACATCGCCATTATCGACCGATTATTAACATTAGAAATCGCTTTTCTCCACGTTATAAGTTATTATTGACCATGGTCAATAATAAGGCATTGAAATCCATTATTGACCGATCTTCAAGAATCTATTTGAAGGCAGGTAACTTGATTTTTTGATTTTACAACATGAATTCATAAACATGAATGTGGTTAGTCAACCAGATAATTATCAATGCATATTAGATTACTTCATATTGTAAAATATCGATACAACCAACATTTTTTCTGCTTCCATCCTTAATTCTGGAGGTGTACACATAATAATAATATCACTAACATTTTCTTCGCTCATTTAAAAAAAAAACGGAAAACTCGTGAAATCTGTTGACATAAATGAACAAAAATTGACATTAACAAAGCCACCTGACAAAACAACAAAATATTTTGCCAATTCCAAAGCGCAAGTAACTTGACTAAAAAAAAACTTATACCTACCTATCATTTTTTATAATTATTAATACTATAAAGATAAATGTCTTATAAAAGTTTGTAGTAGTGGAAAAAATGTTATATTAACCACGGTTTAGACAGCTTATAGCCCTCGCGTCTTAAATCCCTCGTCGCTCCGCTCCTCGTGATTTAAACTTGCCGCTCGGGCAATAATGATGGTTGTCTAAACCTTGGTTAATAATATACTATTAAAGTCTTTATCATACAGGGTGTTAAGAATGTAAGCATTGAGTTGTAAAGCTTAGTCCGCCCCTGGTTCTTACCAGTGCCAATCACATTAAATTTTATTAAATTATATTAAGTACTTCAAAAGTTATTCTAGGAAAAGTGATTTCCAGCGGCGTCCTTTAGTAGGAAGGGCCTGTAAAAAAAAATATTATGGGAACTTATCACCTTATTTTTCCATGTTCTATCTGAATTCGAGATATTTCCCACAATTTCTCGGACATCCTGTATATTTACCTTCAAATAAGTGTTTAGTAGCCCTGATTCTCGTTACCGAATCAACAGCTGAACGCAAAAGCTTACTGATGCGCAGCGTAATGCGCGTCGTCCTCACAAAGCTCCCAGGAGGAGAATTGAATTGCCTGATATCTTTTTTGATAAAACTTTTTTTTTAACATGCCCATGATTTGAAAAATATTCTTCATATTTTTAGACCAGTACTTCCAAATGTCAAACCAGGCTACCTCAGTGAAGAACTCCCAAAAAGAGCACCAGAAAAAAGTGAAGATTGGACACAAATCATGAAAGATATAAACAGTTCCATAGCCCCAGGATTAACTCAATGGCATTCTCCATATTTCCACGCCTTCTTTCCTACGGCTCAGTCATATCCGGCTGTTGTCGGCGAACTTTTTATGGCTGGTATTGGAGCTGTAGCTACAAACTGGGTACGTACATTTTACGGATCAACAATTTCTTGCAAGTAATGCGAAAATGTTTTTTTAGGAATCAAGTCCAGCTGTGGTAGAACTAGAAGTAATTGTTATGGATTGGTTGGCAAAAATATTAGGATTACCCGAGACCTTTTTAAATTCTTCTGAAGGACCAGGCGGTGGCGTCATTCAAGTAAGTTAACTTTATTTACCTCACGAAAATCTAACCGACACCCGTAATTTTCAGAATGCTGCAAGCGATTCGACTCTAGTAGGAATCCTTTCTGCCAAACACAAAAAACTCCAACAGCTCCAGTCTGACGGCAGTAAGCTTGAAAAATCGGTAGCCAGAGGCAAACTAGTAGCCTACACCTCCAAGGAATCAAACTCATCCGTTGAAAAGTCTGGAATAATTGCCTCAGTAACCATGAGGCTATTACCCACAGACTCCGAGGGTAGCCTACGAAGTCCAGCCCTGGAAGAGGCAATCAAAAAAGATAAAGAAGACGGCCTTATTCCTTTTTGTGTAGTCGCATCTCTAGGTACTACTGGCACTTGTGCTATGGACAACATCGAGGAAATTGGAAATATATGTAAGAGAGAAAAAATGTGGCTGCACATTGATGCCGCGTATGCCGGTACAGCTTTATCTTGCCCCGAGTATAGATACCTTCTTAAAGGTATAGAAAATGTTGATTCTTTTAACTTTAACCCCCACAAATGGATGTTGGTTAATGGAGATTGCTCAGCTATGTGGTTTAGAAATACAAATAATATCGAGGAAGCATTTAAAACAAAGAGTTCTTTAAAAGTATCCCAGTTTGAACCACAACTGGAAAACTTCCAAATTCCAGATGTTCGTCGGTTTAGGGCTTTAAAACTTTGGTTTGTGATAAGGATTTATGGCGTACAAGGAATACAAAATCATGTGAGGAAGCATATTGCTTTAGCCAAACACTTTCAGCACCTAGTTGAAGCTGACTCGCGTTTTAAAGTAGTGACATCTAACTTGGGTGTCGTTTGTATTAAACTACTTAAAGAGGAATCAGTCACACAACAAATTTTGGAAAATATATCAAAAAGAAAGAAAATCTACATCATGCCGTATTATTATAAAAAACAACTATTGATAAGATTTGTAATTTGCAGTCGATTTACAGAAATCAAAGATGTAGAGTACTCGTGGAATGAAATCGCCTTGCAGACAACTAAAGTACTTGAAGTGTTAGAAAATAATAAAAATAAATCAAGGGGTAGTGATAGAACTATTGGATATCATCGTTTGTAGATAGTTTATACAGTGCCCGCGGAAAAGTCTGCACCAAATGGGAAAAAAATTATTTGTGAAGTTTCAAAGAAAATGATTTTCTAGTTTGTTGTTGCTTAAATCGGCTAAAATATTCGGCATATTATCGCATTTGCTTCAGTCCGTAAATGTCATTAAAATTTTTCAAGCGTCGGAAATAGTTATTTACGATATAAGTGTTGTAAAGATTCATATTACAACACGAGATGTTAAAGTTGTTAAACGAGGCGTCAGCCGAGTTTAATCAAACATCGAGTGTAGTTATATGAATTTACAACAAGAATATTGTACAAAATTTTATCTACTTTCATCTATGAATAAAAATATTTGGCAAAAGGCATTTTTAAAAATAAAAATGCACCTGCTATTAAAAATCGTTTTGTAAGGGCATCTATTACAGCACTAGTGCTGTAATAGATGCCCTTACAAAACGATTTACAGAACTGTAAAATTCATATTACTAAATGAAAGTAGATAAATGACATTATTTGTCCAAATATTAATAAATGTCACAAGAAAAAGTTAATTAAATTTACATGGATATTCTAAATTCAAAGTTTGGTGCAAACTTTTAAAGTTTTATTTCTTTCCCTATTTCGCCCAATATAAACATTATATATTTTTTTGGTGTACATTTTTCCCAAATTTTAGCTAAAAATCGTTAGCACCCTGTAAAATAAATCGTTTTAAGTAATAAAGGTAATTATTCAAAAACATGTTATAAAAGTACAAGGAAACGTGGAAATAACCCTTTTAGGTTTCCTTGTACTGAGAATGTCTGTTATTCGGCCACAATTAGTTTAAAAAGGCTAACAAATAATACTAATTTGGTAACAAATTGAATATTGAATATTTGATTAAAACTTTACTAATATATGACAGTTAAAGTAAATGAATAAATAGTTTATCCTATATTTCTGTATGTCCTTTTATTACAATGCATTTTATGGTTCTCATCGAGAAATCTCTTGCAACATTTACAAATTATTTGGCTGGAATTTTCAGGCAAATGTCCCGTATCGTGTTTGCTAACTGGTCAATATTTTGAAATGGTCGCTTACGGTATACTTTTTCTTTCCAATACCCCCACAAGGAAAATCTAACGGAGTTAAGTCGGGGGATCTCGCTGGCCATGAATATCAGCCGATTAATTTCCCTCCAAATAACAGATTTACATAATACCTCACCTTCAGCGTACTATGTATAGATGCGCCATCCTGTTGGAACCACAGAACATATCTTTCTTCCAATGTCATAGTGTCAATAAACTCGATTGTCAATAAACTCGATTATTCAATTCATTAGAAAATTCAAGTAACTTTGCGAATTTAAATTCACCTTAAAAATTACGCACAAAACATAAGTTTTAAAGGAATATTGATCCCTGTATTCGATGACAAAGCTAAAGATCCGGGAACTTACCGTTCCATTTGACGAGAAAGTTGCTTCGTCCGAGAACATAATTTCTTGAGAAAAATTACGGTTTTCTTCAAGCTCCCCTTGAAACCACGTACAGAAATCAAATATTGTGTCAAAATCCCGTTCTTTTAACATATTGACAAATTTTAAAATATTGCACCCAACTTTGCATTTTGAATGTCTATGTAAATACAAATAACTCTTTTTTATGACATAATAAGAACATAATTTCTTGAGAAAAATGACGGTCTTCTTCAAGCTCCCCTTAAAACCACGTACAGAAATCAAATCTTGTATCAAAATCCCGTTCTTTTAACATATTGACAAATTTTAAAATATTGCCCCTAACTTTGCATTTTGAATGTCCATGAAAATACAAATAACTCTTTCTTATGACATAAGAAGAACATAATTTCTTGAAAAAAATCACGGTTTTCTTCAAGCTCCCCTTGAAACCACGTACAGAAATCAAATCTTGTGTCAAAATTCCGTTCTTTTAACATATTGACAAATTTTAAAATCTTGCCCCCAACTTTGCATTTTGAATGCCCATGAAAATACAAATAACTCTTTCTTATGACATAAGAAGAACATAATTTCTTGAAAAAAATGACGGTTTTCTTCAAGCTCCCCTTGAAACCTCGTACAGAAATCAAATCTTGTGTCAAAATCCCGTTCTTTTAACATATTGACAACTTTTAAAATATTGCACCCAACTTTGCATTTTGAATGTCCATGAAAATACAAATAACTCTTTCTTATGACATAAGAAGAACATAATTTCTTGAAAAAAATGACGGTTTTCTTCAAGCTCCCCTTGAAACCACGTACAGAAATCAAATCTTGTGTCAAAATCCCGTTCTTTTAACATATTGACAAATTTTAAAATATTGCACCCAACTTTGCATTTTGAATGTCCATGAAAATACAAATAACTCTTTCTTATGACATAAGAAGAACATAATTTCTTGAAAAAAATCACGGTTTTCTTCAAGCTCCCCTTGAAACCACGTACAGAAATCAAATCTTGTGTCAAAATCCCGTTCTTTTAACATATTGACAAATTTTAAAATATTGCACCCAACTTTGCATTTTGAATGTCCATGAAAATACAAATAACTCTTTCTTATGACATAAGAAGAACATAATTTCTTGAAAAAAATGACGGTTTTCTTCAAGCTCCCCTTGAAACCACGTACAGAAATCAAATCTTGTGTCAAAATCCCGTTCTTTTAACATATTGACAAATTTTAAAATATTGCCCCCAACTTTGCATTTTGAATGTCCATGAAAATACAAATAACTCTTTCTTATGACATAAGAAGAACATAATTTCTTGAAAAAAATGACGGTTTTCTTCAAGCTCCCCTTGAAACCACGTACAGAAATCAAATCTTGTGTCAAAATCCCGTTCTTTTAACATATTGACAAATTTTAAAATATTGCACCCAACTTTGCATTTTGAATGTAAATGAAAATACAAATAACTCTTTCTTATGACATAAGAAGAACATAATTTCTTGAAAAAAATGACGGTTTTCTTCAAGCTCCCCTTGAAACCACGTACAGAAATCAAATCTTGTGTCAAAATTCCGTTCTTTTAACATATTGACAAATTTTAAAATATTGCCCCCAACTTTGCATTTTGAATGCCCATGAAAATACAAATAACTCTTTCTTATGACATAAGAAGAACATAATTTCTTGAAAAAAATGACGGTTTTCTTCAAGCTCCCCTTAAAACCACGTACAGAAATCAAATCTTGTGTCAAAATCCCGTTTTTTTAACATATTGACAAATTTTAAAATATTGCCCCCAACTTTGCATTTTGAATGTCCATGAAAATACAAATAACTCTTTCTTATGACATAAGAAGAACATAATTTCTTGAAAAAAATGACGGTTTTCTTCAAGCTCCCCTTGAAACCACGTACAGAAATCAAATCTTGTGTCAAAATCCCGTTCTTTTAACATATTGACAAATTTTAAAATATTGCCCCCAACTTTGCATTTTGAATGTCCATGAAAATACAAATAACTCTTTCTTATGACATAAGAAGAACATAATTTCTTGAAAAAAATGACGGTTTTCTTCAAGCTCCCCTTGAAACCACGTACAGAAATCAAATCTTGTGTCAAAATCCCGTTCTTTTAACATATTGACAAATTTTAAAATATTGCACCCAACTTTGCATTTTGAATGTAAATGAAAATACAAATAACTCTTTCTTATGACATAAGAAGAACATAATTTCTTGAAAAAAATGACGGTTTTCTTCAAGCTCCCCTTGAAACCACGTACAGAAATCAAATCTTGTGTCAAAATTCCGTTCTTTTAACATATTGACAAATTTTAAAATATTGCCCCCAACTTTGCATTTTGAATGCCCATGAAAATACAAATAACTCTTTCTTATGACATAAGAAGAACATAATTTCTTGAAAAAAATGACGGTTTTCTTCAAGCTCCCCTTAAAACCACGTACAGAAATCAAATCTTGTGTCAAAATCCCGTTTTTTTAACATATTGACAAATTTTAAAATATTGCCCCCAACTTTGCATTTTGAATGTCCATGAAAATACAAATAACTCTTTCTTACGACATAAGAAGAACATAATTTCTTGAAAAAAATTACGGTTTTCTTCAAACTCCCCTTGAAACCACGTACAGAAATCAAATCTTGTGTCAAAATCCCGTTCTTTTAACATATTGACAAATTTTAAAATATTGCCCCCAACTTTGCATTTTGAATGTCCATGAAAATACAAATAACTCTTTCTTATGACATATAAAAAACATAATTTCTTGAAAAAAATCACGGTTTTCTTCAAGCTCCCCTTGAAACCACGTACAGAAATCAAATCTTGTGTCAAAATCCCGTTCTTTTAACATATTGACAAATTTTAAAATATTGCCCCCAACTTTGCATTTTAATGTCCATGAAAATACAAATAACTCTTTCTTATGACATAAGAAGAACATAATTTCTTGAAAAAAATCACGGTTTTCTTCAAGCTCCCCTTGAAACCACGTACAGAAATCAAATCTTGTGTCAAAATTCCGTTCTTTTAACATATTGACAAATTTTAAAATATTGCCCCCAACTTTGCATTTTGAATGCCCATGAAAATACAAATAACTCTTTCTTATGACATAAGAAGAACATAATTTCTTGAAAAAAATGACGGTTTTCTTCAAGCTCCCCTTAAAACCACGTACAGAAATCAAATCTTGCGTCAAAATCCCGTTCTTTTAACATATTGACAAATTTTAAAATATTGCCCCCAACTTTGCATTTTGAATGTCCATGAAAATACAAATAACTCTTTCTTATGACATAAGAAGAACATAATTTCTTGAAAAAAATCACGGTTTTCTTCAAGCTCCCCTTGAAACCACGTACAGAAATCAAATCTTGTGTCAAAATTCCGTTCTTTTAACATATTGACAAATTTTAAAATATTGCCCCCAACTTTGCATTTTGAATGCCCATGAAAATACAAATAACTCTTTCTTATGACATAAGAAGAATATAATTTCTTGAAAAAAATCACGGTTTTCTTCAAGCTCCCCTTGAAACCACGTACAGAAATCAAATCTTGTGTCAAAATTCCGTTCTTTTAACATATTGACAAATTTTAAAATATTGCCCCCAACTTTGCATTTTGAATGCCCATGAAAATACAAATAACTCTTTCTTATGACATAAGAAGAACATAATTTCTTGAAAAAAATGACGGTTTTCTTCAAGCTCCCCTTAAAACCACGTACAGAAATCAAATCTTGCGTCAAAATCCCGTTCTTTTAACATATTGACAAATTTTAAAATCTTGCCCCCAACTTTGCATTTTGAATGTCCATGAAAATACAAATAACTCTTTCTTATGACATAAGAAGAACATAATTTCTTGAAAAAAATGACGGTTTTCTTCAAGCTCCCCTTGAAACCACGTACAGAAATCAAATCTTGTGTCAAAATTCCGTTCTTTTAACATATTGACAAATTTTAAAATATTGCCCCCAACTTTGCATTTTGAATGCCCATGAAAATACAAATAACTCTTTCTTATGACATAAGAAGAACATAATTTCTTGAAAAAAATCACGGTTTTCTTCAAGCTCCCCTTGAAACCACGTACAGAAATCAAATCTTGTGTCAAAATTCCGTTCTTTTAACATATTGACAAATTTTAAAATATTGCCCCCAACTTTGCATTTTGAATGTCCATGAAAATACAAATAACTCTTTCTTATGACATAAGAAGAACATAATTTCTTGAAAAAAATGACGGTTTTCTTCAAGCTCCCCTTGAAACCACGTACAGAAATCAAATCTTGTGTCAAAATCCCGTTCTTTTAACATATTGACAAATTTTAAAATATTGCACCCAACTTTGCATTTTGAATGTCCATGAAAATACAAATAACTCTTTCTTATGACATAAGAAGAACATAATTTCTTGAAAAAAATGACGGTTTTCTTCAAGCTCCCCTTGAAACCACGTACAGAAATCGAATCTTGTGTCAAAATCCCGTTCTTTTAACATATTGACAAATTTTAAAATATTGCCCCCAACTTTGCATTTTGAATGTCCATGTAAATACAAATAACTCTTTCTTATGACATTTGTTGATATTTGGACAAATAAAGTCATTTTCCAACGTTTGAAAATTTTAAATGACAATTTACGGATTGGAGCAAATGAGATATGTCAAATATTTTAGACTATTTTTGGGTTTCCAATTAAGTAAAAAGAAACTAGAAAATTTTTTTTTTTAAAACTTCACGATAAACTTTTTTTCCATGTGGTGCATACTTTTCTGCGGACACTGCACAACATGCCTCTAATGTACCTAATATTAGATCGAAAAAGAAATATATTATGCTTTTAAAATGTTCGTATTGTCTTATTATTTAAGTAAATATAGAGACTGCTAATTTTTTAATTATTAGAACCCAAGGGCGGCGGAACGTTTTCATATAGCGGGTGTTGAATTGTTCAAGCCAAGATGAGTACTATTCGAGCGCCCCCCTCCCCCTTTTTAGTTCCCCTTTGGAAATCAAAATATAGAAAAAAATTGCAATGTATCAGACATAGGGTGACTGCGCTAGTAGTCGGCCTTTTTTGATCATTCTATTTTTGTTTTTAAATAAATCTGTTCATTTAATACTTAAAATTATAATATATGTGTCTCTTGTCAAGTATAAACATGCGATTAAAAAAATCATCAGTTTTTTCAGAAGTCGGCTACTTTTTGTTTAGTAGTCGGCCATGCCTATACCAGAAGTCGATCGTCATATATTAATGGTTATTTAGCACAGGCCGTGCTTGCATTTTTTATTTTGTCAATAAAAAGGAAAAAACATAATATTATAAAAAACAAAAAAATTTTGTTTCTAATTATATTAAAAAAAAAAACACTTAAATGTACCTACTAAGAATACATAAAATACGCACTGACATTTTTTTAAACTAGGTAAGGTTAAAAAAGTATTCGCAAAAATCGCAGTTATAATCTAGACACAAAATCTAGAAACCACCTGGGACACAAGTCACATCCCACACTATTATCATCTTCTGCTTCTGCATCGCTACCTAGTTCATCTTCACATTTAGCACAATATTCCTTTCAAAACATTTTTCTAAAATCTCGCTTCTTTCGTTGGGTCTTTCTTTTCTTTTATTAGTATTATTAACCATTTCGCTATTTTTTCGTTCTAACTCATCCCTTTTCCTTTTCTTTGCTTCTTCTTACTCATTTTGTACTCTATTCTTCTCCATGTAATATGTTCTCCAAACATTGGACGAAATGACCAGCTTTCGGACGCTTTGTTTTTGGAATTGACTTAGGGTAATGAAGATATTTTTTAAAAGCATCGGTTGGGGAGGTGGACGTCGGCATCGGTTCTATTGCTTGTAAGATTATTGATGACTACTTATGTGCTTATACATATATAGATCTGGTGCTTATTCATCGAGGCTTATTGCTTGCGACACGACCTGCAAGTTGCACGAATTTTAGCTTCATTCCCCTAGGAACTTTATCATTTATTTTAGACCCGCCCAACTACTGATACGTACGTTTTTGATACACCATAGTACATGATGTCAAAGGAAGAATCTGTTTATATGTATTTGTAAGCGCCTGATATAGACAAAATAATTTTTTCTAAATTTTGCCAGTAGTCGGCCACGGTGGCCGACCACTGGCAACTTTATAATAATTTAATGCCAGTAACCGGCCATATTATTTTTGTACCTAAATATAAAAATGAATATATTTGGGACTTGTTACTACTTATTTAAACATATATTCTTCCAAAAAGTCTTACTCCGGTAAACATATCTAGTATAGAATTAGTTTAACCATAGGTTTAACTTACCTTTAAAATTGCCCTGTTTGATATTCACTGGCGTTTGTAAACTGTTTTTGGAGACACAACGACTAACACCTAATTATTTGCGCCAATTTACGGAATTAAGGTTAACTAATTATTTAATTAAATGTTCAAACAACAAACAACCCCCCATTTGCTGCTAGACAATACCCCAAACGATCATAAAATTCGTTTCGAACATTTCTTAGTTGATACACGGACAGCCTTTCACACTCTGCAGTAATAGCATTTTTTAAATCCTCCAGCGTCTCGTATTTAAAATTTTTGTAGATGGTTGTTTTTAGGTGTCCCCATAAGAAAAAGTCATTCGGCGAAAGATCGGCAGACCTAGCTGGCCAATTAATTGTGTAATTTAGTCCAATAACGTTTCCTATAAAAACATTTTCTAAATACTCTCTAACTACTGCGGAGTTATGAGCTGGGCAGCCATCCATCTGGAACCAAATTTCTTGATTTTCTCGAACAACTTCATGCAACGCAGGCGTAATTTCATTTTGAAGCAGTTCAAGAAAATATTGAATAGTTAAATTTTGATTTAAAAAGAGTGGTCCGATGATATGATGTCCCAAAATGCCAGCCCACATGTTGACTTTTTGGGGATACTGCGTCCTTGTTTCCATAAACCGAAATTCATTTTCTTGGCTCCAGTATCGAAAATTTTGTACATTAGGCTCGTTATTCAAGGTAAAAGTACATTCGTCGGTAAAACAAATATTTTGCAAAAATTCCCTGTCATTGCTTGCCCTCTCCATCATATTAAAACAAAAATCAGCCCTTCGAATCATGTCCCCATCTCTTAGTTCTTGAACTTAATGGTATTTATACGGATAATATTTATATATATAATAAAATATTATATATACTCGTAAAACGGTTGTATGATGTTTCCCCACTTCGTCTCCAATATGCCTAGTACTTATAATTCCCTTATTTTCTTCCACACTTAACAAAATATTTAAGTCTTTATCATTATCTGCAGGATTATTACCTTCGTCTTCTCTTTCGCATTTACATTTATTGAGAAGCGTTCCACTGTTTTCAAATTTTTTAATTATTCTGGCTATGGTGGATACCTATTGCTGGAATTGGTCTCTCTGGATAATGTACTGCAGACATATCCGATACTTTTCTGCTGCTGTTTCCTGCTTAATACCACTTAACTATAGCAACCTTTTCAGACGTACCTACAATAGTTCATAACGAAATAATAATTATTAAGTATAGTTAAAAAGATTGTCAAACTTGGTTTGAATTTGACACTGACATAATCAATCAAAATATTAAAATTCAGACCCGTATTATCCATTTTAGGAAAATAAAAGATAATACAGGGTGACGCGGATCTAAATGAACATACTTCAACACAAGACAAAGAATACCTTGGGGGTTCTTAATCACCCATCTTTGATAGTTCAATTGTCGATAGTTAATAAGATACAGGGTCTTTTATGAACTTCAGCAATTTTTTGTTCTTGTCATATTTTTTAATGCACTCCGTATAAAATTTTCATATTGGGTCAACATCTGTAACCTATCTGTCGCTTAAAATTGCAGTATCAGAAAATTTTAAATTCCAGGCCCGTATTAAAAAAAGTTGACATTTTCAATTTTTACATTTTTAACACCCTGTAGATCAATTTTTTCGAAATATTATTTTTTTATTGGAAAGAGCATAAAGAATTGAACGGCATAATTTTCAAAGTTCCCGCACCCATCACTTTTAGAATAAATGGTTGTTTTGTAAAAAATTTCAAAATGGTGCATATTTGGAAATTAGAAATTAAGAAAATAACAATAAAAAAGCAAAAACTGCTTCCGAAGTAAAAAAATAATTGTACTAAACGTTTAATAGTTTTAACGAGACTAAATTTTAGGGAACAACACAACAACAAATAACAAAGTAATAATAATAATAACAAAACTGCAAGTTAAAATCGACTGCTTAAAATCTAATACATAGAAAAAGTTTTAGCAAGAATTAATTTTAAGAGCACTTTAGCAGAACACTGTTATTTAAGAAGCTGTTCAAAATGCTTTGCAAATTGGCTTGTTCACATCTTCGTCTTCTGATGTTTAAATTTTACACTGCTTTTCTAATTGCGTCTGGGTTATTTTTTATTTCCTGAAAAGCATTAATAATTCGTTGCAAAAGCTGCTCCCGCGTGTTGATTTCTTCTGAATAAACCAAATTTTTCATATTCCCCCAGAAAAAAAAATCCAAAGGATTAAAATCCGGCGACCTGGCTGGCCATAAATGGGGCCCTCCACGGCCTATCCATCTGTTAGGAAACGTAATATTTAAAAATTCAGATACAACCCTTGCAAAATGTGGTGGGGCCCCATCATGTTGAAAAAAGAGCCCTCTTACGTTAGCATTTTCATTCTGCATAAGTCCTGGCAAAATGTTTTGTAAAAAATTTAAATATTGATTTCCATCTAATCTTTCAGCAAAAAAGTGCGGCCCAATTAATTTATTATTTATTATACCTGCCCAAACGTTTATGGAAAATTTGTGCTGCGAATGCGATTGTCTGATGGCATGTGGATTTTCTAACGACCATACATGGGAATTCCTTGAATTATTTACACCATCTCTGGTAAATTGTGCTTCATCGGTCCAGAGGATTCGATAAAGACTCCTTTGGTGTCTACTGAGCCACTGGCAAAAGAGTAACCGGTTTGCATAATCGCCAGGTTCCAATCTTTGAACTTCTTGAACATGAAACGGATGCAAGCCTTCCTTTTGCAGTGTTACATTAACTCTTTTTTGCGGGATTCCTAGACGTGTCGCAATTTTTCGAGTAGATGTTTTGGGATTATCTTTAACAAGATTTAAGATATCTTCTTCCTCCAGAACTGGATGTCGTATTGGTTGATCAATATTATTGTCGGTGGGAAAATGTCCATGTTCTCCAGCAAATAAAAATACACTTGCAAATGTTTTGTGATATGGACATCTTCTACCCGGAAATCGCCTACGATATTCCCGAACAGCAGCTCTTCCATTACCGTTACAAAAACCGTATACAAAAATAATGTCGGCATATTCGGCATTTGAAAATTGGTAAGGCATCTTCAACAGAAAATTGCAATAATTGTTAACCGAATACTAACAAAGGTCAGACAACTGTCACATATCTGATAGTGACTTGAATTGTTGCTATGGAACAGTAACTCGATAGTCTTTAGTTTGTTTTTAAATGAGGCAAAGCCTACTTTACAAAGTTTGAAATTTCTGACTGTAATTTACGATTTTTTGTCGATGTCTAAAAAGCAATCATTATCTTGCAGTTTTGTTATTATTATTATTACTTTGTTATTTGTTGTTGTGTTGTTCCCTAAAATTTAGTCTCGCTAAAACTATTAAACGTTTAGTACATTTATTTTTTTACTTCGGAAGCAGTTTTTGCTTTTTTATTGTTATTTTCTTAATTTCTAATTTCCAAATATGCACCATTTTGAAATTTTTTACAAAACAACCATTTATTCTAATCAAGTGATGGGTGCGGGAACTTTGAAAATTATGCCGTTCAATTCTTTATGCTCTTTCCAATAAAAAAATAATATTTTGAAAAAATTGATCTACAGGGTGTTAAAAATGTAAAAATTGAAAATGTCAACTTTTTTTAATACGGGCCTGGAATTTAAAATTTTCTGATACTGCAATTTTAAGCGACAGATAGGTTACAGATGTTGACCCAATATGAAAATTTTATACGGAGTGCATTAAAAAATATGACAAGAACAAAAAATTGCTGAAGTTCATAAAAGACCCTGTATCTTATTAACTATCGACAATTGTACTATCAAAGATGGGTGATTAAGAACCCCCAAGGTATTCTTTGTCTTGTGTTGAAGTATGTTCATTTAGATCCGCGTCACCCTGTATTATTTGTTAAATAACTTTGGATAGACTGCATGAAAATTATTAAAATTTTGAAACTGAGTTTAGTTTATTGGATTCTTTAAAAAGTTTACATAAACTTCTGCTCTAAAATAAATTGGGGAGCCAATATATGACCACCTTAAATTTTGCATGGGATTTCCTATGTTGTGCCAGCCAATGCACCACCCTGTATGTGTTCTTGAAAAGTAAAAGAAGATAGCAAATGTAAGAAATAGAGCTAAACTCTTACCAAATTCAAATTATAGGTGATTAAAGTCATTTTTGGCCGACTACTAGAGGTGGCCGGCTTGCAAACGCATCCACCCTATGTAAAGATTATACAGGAAACGTTTTTTCGGTTGCATTTTTTCACAAATTCATATTTTTATTGCTATTAAAGTAAGCTAAGTAAAGCTTTTTCGGGTATGGCGTGAAAATTCCCCATGTTGAATCCCACATGGGGAATTTTTACGCGTGTTAAGCTCTTAACACACACAACAGGGCTTCCGCCGTCCCTGTTAGAATCAACTTTTTATTGAGGTACCTATGTTAAGTATCTACCGTTGAGGTGAAGTTACAATGTTCTTAGGTGACAACCAGCTATTTGAAGCTGCCTTAAGTCAAATGATCAGCATTCAAACGTCATTATCGTCAAAGTTCATGAAATCCAAATTTTAGTTTAAAATGATCTCCACTACATTATTATCAATTAGACCACTACTTTTAGCTAAAACAGGACGGTGAGAAAAGTTCTTGCTTATTATTTTGAAAAAATGTACTAATTTATGATAAATTATTTCTCGCTAATTCCTCTTTTTTAAGCTTTGGCCAAGTGTTAGACAGAATAATAAGAAATATATCTTTATCCAAACGAAATCTAAAGGAAAGTAGCACGCAGCAATGTACCATCACAGAAAACATGGTAGATCCATGCAGGCCAGAACCGTCCATCGTAATAATTGGAGCAGGCATTGCAGGGCTTAGTGCTGCCCAACGCTTAGCTCAATGTGGGCTAAGTAAATTTACCGTTTTGGAGGCTACAGAAAGGTACATTTTTGCTGTTTTATGTCATCAATCTTTAGTTTATAGCAGGAACCACAGAACAATAAAGGTTAGGCAGGAGCAGGATGCTAGGGGAGGGCGAACTTTATCAAAGCTTTGTCTAAAATATCCTCAACTTTTCATTACTAGCGTCCTCTGCAACGTGAATCTAGCAGCCTGGCGTCCTTTCATTTCCGTTCATTGATTGGTTTCTTTCTCTTTTAGACCGGGCGGTCGAATCCATTCCTGCTGGCTAGGAGACGTCATAGCAGAGATGGGGTGCCAGTGGATTCATGGAGCGTGCGTAGGCAACTCAGTATACACCTTGGCTGCGCAGGAAGGTTTACTGAAACCCCCGTTAAAAAGGACGGATTTCGCTGGAGGGTAGGTTTTATAAAGCCAGTGGCGTAGACTAGGGAATATATAATAATATACTTTATTATAAATTTGTTAAATAATTATTTATTTTTTTTTAAGTTTGTATTGTACCAGCGACGGTAGATGTGTAGACCATGGCATTGTTATGACCGCTAGGCATGTATTTAATCAAATAAAAACAGAAGCTGCTAACCTCTTTACTATGGGATGTGGAAAACAACACGGATCCCTGTTAAATTTCATCAGTATGTCGTATCATTAAAGTAAAAGTTTAGCTAGGGTGATTGCGCCAGTAGTCGGCCTTTTTTGATCATTCTATTTTTGTTTTTTAATTAAATCTGTTCATTTAATACTTAAAATTATATTATATGTGTCCTTGTCAAGTATAAGCATTAAATAAGCGATTGAAAAAGATAGAAATACTCGAGAAAGTACGTAAATATTTAGAACAGGCCAGTGCTCGCATTTTCTATTTTCTCAATGAGAAGGGGAAGACATATTATAAAAGAACACAAAAGTTATATTTCTAAAGATATTACAAAAAAAACACTATAAAATACATAAAATGTGCAAACATATTTTTTAAAAGTAGGTATATCTCTTCATATGGCCTTTCTTCAAGGTTCTAAGTGAAACCACCTGAGACACCAGTAACATCCCACATTTTTGTCACGTTCTGCTTCTGCATCGCTATTTAGTTCATCTTCACATTTAGTACAATATTTCTTTCAAAGCATTCTTCTAAAATCTCGCTTCTTTCGTTGGGTTTTTCTTTCTTTTTATTAGTATTATAATTATTAACCATTTCACTTTCTATTCATTCTAACTTATCCCTTTTCCTTTTCTTCGATTCTTGTTTCTCATTTTGTACTCTATCCTTCTCCATGTAATATCTTCCCCAAACATTGAACGAAATGGCACTTGTGGAAGGGTCCGGCTTTTGGACGTTTTGTTTTTAAAATTGGCTTGGGGTATTTAAGATATTGTTTAAAACCAACTGTTGAAACGCAAGGCTTTATTTCCTCTTACGTTCAATCAATTTTGTGGTATATTTCCACAGGCGTGTGACTCACTGGTCGTTTTTATTGCGATTGGAAATTAAACTCGTGGTAAAGCAAAATAACTCTATTTAACATACTTTCAAAATTAACACATTATAACTTCTTGCACAGAGATATGCACACTTAGTACCCGTACTTAGGGTGAAACTTCCACTTTTTACATAGAAATTAGTACACTAACATTCCTAAAGATTTACCAATTGGTACAAACAGTAAAATGATCGCCAACAACCAACTTTGGTTATTCCTTTTTGACGGGACGTGTTGCTAGCTTTCTTGCTCAATCAACAGTGACTCTTAAATCTTGATCAGCGCCCAATGCAGCGGCTGGAGCCGCTGCACGCATACCCTATGACACGATTCATTCATCTTTTTTGGCCGACGCCAAGCTTCCGCCAATCCAGTGGGCGCATTTTACAGCGAACAAAATTGGAGCGTGACAGTGGTAGCCAGCCGCTTCCCTGGCGCCGATCCAAAATACATCATCTCTTATACCTACTATGTTATGAATGAAATCGTAAATTTGACATGTTACGCCTACTATGTTGCAGCTAAACTAAACAGTCCATCTTTGGACAACTCATTGCAACTTTTAGGGCTGTTCCCCAACACCAACGGTTGTGGAAGTGGACGTCGGCATCGACTCTGTTGCATGTAAGATTATTGATGACTACTTATGTGCTTATATATGGATCTGCGAGCCGGTCCTGCAGAGTTGCACGTGGTATACCATAGTTTGGGCAAGTTTGTCCAATTTTAGCTCCATTTCTCATAGAATCTAAAGCTTTCTCTAAGGACTCTTGAGAATATCTATGGAACTTTCTTCTTTGCCTACGTGGCATCCTCTATAATATAAAGAAAACATTTTTTCGTTAGATTAAAGTACATTTATAGCTAAAAAAATCTTCTGGCCGAGTACTAGCACAATCATTCAATTATAATTTTGCCAGTAGTCGGCCACCAACTTCAATATTGCAGCAGCAACTTTATATGAAAAAAAAATAAAAAATCTTACTCCGGTAAACATGTCTATATAGTATAGAATTAGTTTAACCTTTAAAATTAACCTGTTTGATCTTCACTGGCCCTTGTAAACTGTTTTTGGAGACACAATGACTAACACTTAATTTACGGAAGTGCGGTTGGACTTATAACAAAGAAATATTGATATATGTGTTCCTGGAAAGTAACAGAAACAGAAGATAGCAAATGTAAGAAATAGAGCTAAACTCGCCCGAAATTCGAATTATAAGTGATTAAAGTCATTTTTCACCAACTACTAGAGGTAGCCGGCTTACTAGCGCAACCACCCTATAATGTTTGAAAACCCGAAGAAAATTGTAAGATATATTAGCAATTTTTTTCTTCTTAGCTTTAAGAATTCAACAAGAACTCCAAAGATTTCCAGAAGAGCAAAGATATGACGTATCAAGAATTATGTATGGACTATCAAATAGGATTCGATTTCTAGCAGGCGAGGACTTAAGTCAAGTTAGCGCTGACAACTTTGGAAGCATGATCAAAATTCCTGGTGGAAGTGTTCAAATACCTCTGGGATTTATTGGTAACATTTTTTTTGTATTCAACACTGCTTAATAAGCAATCGTCAGTATGGTATGGGCCCAATTTGATAGTTCATAATGTTTGTATGTATGAACCGATTTTTATTATTATATTTTTGGGATATATTTAGGAGCTATGTATTCTAAAGTGGTTGAGGCAATAATAACTTTTTTTTTAATATCAGGGACAAATTTATAAAATTTCACGTAAAGCGCGGGCTTAATCTCGTTGAAAATATCGAACACATTTGAAAAATTGTCATGTAATTTTTTTCAAGTTAACTTGCGTCCTTTTAATATTGCATATTTGTTTGGGAAACACGTTTTCTAATAATAAAAGTAATAAACATAAATTAATCCGTTAACGTCGCAACGACGTCTGCGAATCGGCAACGCTGCAATAAAGGGAAAACGCCGCCCGTGTTCAAGAGTCCTTCAGTCTTCAAGCGTAGCAACACAATATTTCTATTATATTTTACTGGCAAAACCGCCAAAAGTCTAGCCTATCATTAAAAATCATTAGTGTTTTATCCCGCAGTATTCTCATTCTCGGAAAACATCAAGTCTTCTGTAAGAACGTCCTATATTCTAAACTAAATAATATTAGATTCACTTCTACTAAAAACAAGTTAAAATTTATATATTATTATAATATAATATAACAATATAATAAATATAAACCGTTAACCGGTAGCTTTGCAATAGGTTTGTGATATTTTAACCGACAAAGGGCAACATCATTTTAGTGGTCACAAGTGGAAGAATAAAAAGACATAGCAAAATAAGTTGCGTTTAATTGGTCTAGCAAAAATAAAACGAACCAACCTTATACAGTGGGTGATACAGTGTCTATGTGAGGCCAGGGCGAACCCCTGTCTAAAACAATATTCTTTGCCATTGCTCAATGACATTATCAATAGAAACTTGATTAAACATTTTCCAGCTTCCAATAATTCTGTTCGTTAATTGTGCAACCATAGCTGTCATCAGGAACATCCATATTTCAAACAGAATAAATTAAAACAAAATAAAATTGTAATTTTTTTTCACTTCACTTTTTATTTCCGACTATTTATTCGACCTAGCAAAAGGTACCGTACGAGAGAAACTGATGAAATTAGGCGTTGCCAAAGTTTAAATATTCTCTCTCCCACCTCGGAGAAGACGCGCTAGTACGATTCCTGATTGGTCGAAACTCTGACTTAAACTAGTTTTATCTGAATAGATCGCGGACGGGTCGCGTTGGTGTCAACAAGTAACACCTGCAGAACATCTGTCGTTCAGTGGAGCTGTTTTCTAATAACTCTCAAATAAATTAAGATAATTGCCTTTGTAAAAAGCCGAATTATTTTGTTTTTCTGATACCGACAAAGGGATTCCAGAAACTGGAACACTTATGTAAACATCTGCGAGCACCCTGTGTTTCGATCAATTTTCCCCTATAAATAGGTGGGATTGCTAGAGGAAAAGTTAGTTCATTTTTAACCGTCGTACTGTTCAAATACCTACAAAGGTAGTAACGTCGTCCGTTGAAAGTTGCCGTGCCGTTATAGTCAAGTGTGGCGATGAAAAGTTCAGTTCGGAAGTTGAAAGTGCGTTGACCCGAAGTCACATGGAGATAGTAAAGTATCGTCGCGGCGCGATACCTTTACTTATTGACTTGGCACGGTAACGCGAAAAGTTTTATTGAATAAAGCGTAAAGTGAGCGCCTTTCTAAAAGTAAGTGTCGACGTTAGAATTACTGTAATTTAAAAAAGTAAGTGAAGAGATTTGTTCGTGAATTTAAATTTTAATGTTGGTGGCTCCAATAGAAATTTGATATTTTAATAAATAAGTGAAACTGATAGTGACTTTGTGCCTTTACAGAAATAAAAAGTAAACTCATTTACTTTACGATTAAATATTGCTCCCTTTCAACAATATATTGGTACCTTTAAAAGAAAAATATCAACTACTTCGAGTCAGCTACAATTTTGATTGGTATAACACACTGGTACTGCGAACCCCGTTGAGAATTTTTGTAGCCGCCTTCGAGGAATGAGGTCCTAAAAAGTAAGTACTCATTTGAGGATAAAAGGTGGGCGCTACAGATCTTTGAAACCGCAAACGATGATGAAATAATAAGTAGCAGAAAAATAATGAAAGTTACGGATATAAAACGAACATCAGTCAGAAGAATAATTAAGAAAGATCTTAATATTCGTTGCTTTACAAAAATATATTGCCATAAACTAAGTGCAGTTAATAAAGTAAAAGGGTAGAAAGCTGTTAAAAGCTTCTAAGAAGATTTAGATGTAGAGAAGACATTTCAAAAATATGGTTTTCGGATAAAAAATTATTTTTTCTTTGACCTCCTAAAAACTCACAAAACAACCGAGTTTACTCCACGGCTCAAAAAAATCGCAATTTCCTTTAAACTCCCTTCTTATTACTAGAGGCCACACTTTTTGAAATCTATAATGGTATCGTTGGTCGTGTCGCAAATAGGAAAAACAAGATTGACTTTTGTTGAATCTGGAGTTAAAACAAGATCAGAAGTTTATCAACGAGACATTCGAAGCAACATGTTTTCGGTAATTGAGCAGTTATCAGATAATTATACCTTTCAACAAGATGGTGCCGCGTCCCACACCTCTGTGAGTACAATAAGGTACCTACAGGAATGTTGCCCAGATTTTGTAAAACCTGATTTTTGGCCACCAAATAGCCCCGACTGAAAGCCATAGTTTATAGAGACAATAATATTACTAGTATCGAACAATTGAAAAATAGGGTTATTGAATGTTGGGGAAATTTTAGTCAATTGCCTATTAATAATGTCGTTAACCAATGGCGAAGAAGACTTCAAGCCGTTGTCACAAATATTGGTGATCAATTCACAATTTCATAAATCCGTCCCTAAATTTTTTAAAAGTTATTATTGCTACAACCACTTTAAAATACATGGCTCCTAAATATATCCGAAAATTATCACAACCGATTCATACATACAAGAGTTATGAAGTATCAAAAAAGGGTACAAGTTAATTTGGCCCACAGTGTATATCATCATTTATTTTAATGCTGAGGGCGCTTCAGCAGCTAAACATTTTCTGATTCATTCAAAGCTTCTGACAGCGCATTAATTTGTTTAGGTGTTTTGTCTCCTCTACTTAAGGAGCTTCCAGAATGCGCAGTCAAATTCACCAAGCCGGTGGGTTTAATTCGATGGGGCGCGGTCCAAAGCAGAAAGAAGGGACCTAGAGCAGTGGTCCAGTGCTGCGATGGTGAGGAACACTGCGCAGATTATGTTATCATAACAGTGTCTCTGGGTGTCCTGAAGGAACATGCCGATAAAATGTTTTGTCCTGCTTTGCCTGCCAACAAAATGGATGCTATTAATTCAATTGGTAAGAAATAATTGTTGATGGATCCATCTATAGTTTCTTAATTATTGCTTCGAACTAGCAACTTTCCATTGAATGCTCATATCCGTGTGAGTAAATACATACCTTAGTTTGATGGCGTAGCGGAGTAATACCGTGTGCGTTGCTGGCAACGGTAGCTTGCTTGGGTAATTGTAGATGAAAATTTTGCTGAGTTTTCACTTGTGTTTGAACTGTTTCAGGAGATCATATTAAGATATGTTTTAGGATATGGTAATGTAGACAAAATATTTCTCGATTATCAAAAACCATTCTGGGTATGGTCGGAGGGTGGTATAAAGTTCGCCTGGTCCTCTGACGAACTGTCGCGAAGAACCGATTGGACGAAAGGTAAAACGCCTGAAAATAATTGAGAATAAGTGACTCAAAGATTTCTTTGCAGGTCTGGTATCTATAGAAGAAGTTGAGGGTAGTAAGCATGTGCTCTGTGCCTTCATTTCAGGACCTGAATCGGTCGTGATGGAACATGCATCCGATGAAGAAGTAGCAGAAGGTAAATAAAAAGAAAATGGACATCTAAATTTTTGAAATATATTATATTCCTTAGGGATTACACGAGTCCTAAGGCAATTTACCGGCGACGCGTCTCTTCCCTACCCCTCAACGATCCTGCGTTCGAAATGGGCTTCCGATCCCTACTTCTGCGGCTCTTTCTCTTTCATGAATCTCAACACCAACGTTGGGCACCAGTGCGACTTAAGCTGCCCCGTGCCCGGATCATGTGACCCCGTTCCTCCAATTTTGCTGTTTGCTGGAGAAGCTACATGTGCAGGTGAGGAGTGTTTCTGTTGTATTAGCACAGATAGTAAGGCGGTTCATCGGAGTGGCATTGTATCCCTGAAATTGTTCACTCTACCCTTACCCTGAAAAACGGAATTAACCACAAATATCTAGTTAATACCGTATTATAAAAATGTCCGCAGTACGCGGCGTTTTGCGGAAGCTTTGCGTCTGCGCAGATCGCGTGCAAGTAATGTTACTTAGTTAACTTAATTTGTTAAAGCAATTATAGTAAATCTTGGAATAATATAAAATATAGAAAAATGTAAGGCATTAGTTTCCTCGAAGAAGCAAAATTCCACAAAAAATTATGAAAATATCAGGACTTGGAGTGTATAGATATGGAAATTGAAATTTCTAATTAAAGTTCAATTTTCTGCATAGTTCCGCAAGTAATAATGCTTGTTATTAACACCGTAACCGGTGCCCTTTCTCGCCTGGTTTCCTTCTATCATTTTCTACACAACATATGATGAAAGTTGCAAAAAATAAGTTTTTTTATAAACAGGTTGAAAGCAAGTCAAAACGGAGGAAGCATGTGCATTTGTCTTGCTTTGGTACCATTATAAAAACGGTAAAACAGTAAGACAAACAATTATGCTAGTAATATATTTTTTCTTCAAACGTCAATAAACTTTTTGCTTCTGAAGCATTTTGATAACATTCTCCATAAACTAAAACCATATTCAATTTGTCTTGAACCATTTTTATTTTAAAAATGTAGAAATTGCATATTCTGACACTGACACTGAGTGTTAATAATGTTAATTATTTAATGATTTTTGTTTTCCAGAGATATGCATTTTTATTTCTCGAAAACCAAGCACAAGATATGAAAACAATTTAACAGAATAAAAGGATATTTTTAGTTGCTTAAACCGAATATTTCTCTCATATGTTAAAGTTCCCATAAGAGAAATGCAATTTTCGCAAAATTACAGCGAATATTTCCCTCATATGTTAAAGTTCCCATAAGAGAAATGCAATTTTCGCAAAATTACAGCGACTATTTCCCTCATATACTGTAACTACAATGCGCTTTTCACTTGATTTTCGGTGAAAATCAGCCCTCGTTCGCGATTGAGCTGAAAATTGCACTCTTCTGGTTTTTCATTGTTGGTTACCTACGAGAATAACCGTCACTGTCACAACAAGTTGAAATTTCTGCTTTGACAATTTCGCGTCAATTTATCAAAATGATTCGTTTTCATTCAGGAAATAGTCTAAAAAATATATTTCGTGCATGTAAAATGGCTTGATAATCATGCACTCAGATTTGTTGCCCTAAAGAAACAGCTTTCATGCATTTTTATTGTTATTTACCTTAAAAAGTGCCCTCCCTTCGGTCGGGTAAATAACAATAAAAATGCATTCAAGCTGTTTCTAGGGCAACAAACCTTTATGCATAATTTTCAGCAATTTTACATGCACTTAACATATTACTATTGAAAACAGCACTGCCAGAAATCGAAAATTGCATCGCAAGTTTATATTGTTGACGAAACGTCAAAGCGGGATTTTATTGTTAACAAACGTCAAAAAATTATTGAAAAAATGCGGGACAATGACCAACCGTCAAGCTCAAGAGAGTCCCCCGCCGAAATAAGCTCTCGCTCGTTGACTGCATCAACCACCATGTCTACGAATTCAAAGCAAAATATTGTTAATTACAATAATTGTACTTTTCATTGCAATTCTTGTAATTTTTAAGCATTTTAATTTTATTGTTAGTATTTTCTGTTAAATAAAATATTTAAATTTACTTGATTCGAGTTCTTAATTAATTTGGGAAATATTCAAATAAATTACACTCGTGCATAAAAATAACCAGATAATTTTTTTATTCAATGTGTTTTTTTTACAAATTGCAATCGTTTGTTTTCATATTTTACGAAAATGCCCTCCTCCTGCGGAGTCGGGCTTTTTCGCGAAAATATGAAAACAAACTCTTGCAATTATAAAAAAACACATTTCATTCAAAAATTATCGGTAATTTTGATGCACTTGTGCACTTACCCCCGAAAAAAATATAAAAATTACCAAAAACTCAGTGGCGTCTTATTTTTTGCCAATATTATTTGTTAAGGCGTCCCCTGAGACCTCACTGGACGTAATAATTTAGCGCTACACGAGCGTTTTATTACTAAAATTATCATTACCAAAATTAAATTAAAATCTGCTAAAGGATATTAAAAATATTTATAATTAAAATACTCTTTCAAATTATTCTAATAAAAAACTTAACCCCAAATATCTCCGATCATGTTGGATTTATCAAAAATTAATTATCTTTAAGAACCACAACATTTAAAAGTTCCTGTCATCAAAAAAATTCTTTGCACCGTGGCGCCATTGGCGCCATCTACATCTTGTATTATTTAAACACATTTTTTACACAGTTGTGAAGCCAATCATAGAGGCTAAAAACTGGCGTTTACAGAATTTACTTGTCACATATAGTTTTCGATATAATTGGCCTGGAAGTTTTTATTGAAACACCCTGTATACAGTGTGTGTATAAAGTCTGGAAACGGCTTAATAAGATCACAATTTACTGGCCGATTTAAACCAAATTCGGTACAGTTGTGTAAGAGGAGCTGACGCACCGAATGACGATATTGGCGTTGTTGTCAGCTTTTGAGTTTGTCTGGAATTCGAACGAATTTTATATTTTTAAATGTAACATCCTGTATATTTTTAAATTTAAGTATAGTTTTTACTTTAAATTTGACACACATTTGGTAAAACATACTTTGTTCCTAATATCAGTAGTTTTCGAAATACCGAGTACGATTTAGAAAAAATATATTTTTATATTAAATGTTCAAACTGTTTTCCCTGTACAGCTTGACAGTGTGCTAATTGAAAATGAAATTTTTTAATTGTGTTGTAAATCATTTCTGGCGTTATTAATTCAAATTCGTCCAAAATTCGACGCAGTAAATCGGCCAGATCTTGAGGTTTTGTGGTAAAAACTCTGTTCTTTAAGTGTCTCCATAAAAAGTAGTCGTTAGGCGACAAATCAGGGGACCTAGGTGGCCACTCGATTGTACCCCCTCTACCGATACACCTATTCGGGAGTGTTGTTCAAAAATTCGCGCACGTTTCGTCCAAAATGGGAAAAAGCTCTGTCCTGTTGGAAGAATGTACTTGCATAATTTGGACTCATCACATTTCCTATAGTAGGCACTATTTGCGTTTCCAACAGCTCAAGGTAAAGTTGTGATGTTAAATTTCCATCAATAAAAAATGGACCGATCTTGTGGTTACCCATAAGCCCAGCCCACATATTTAATTTTCCAGGGCGTTGTGTATGACATTCTCTCATCCAGTGGATTTTCATTTGCCCAAAACCTACAATTGTGTGTACTGACTTTACCATTTAACATAAATGTTGCTTCGTCCGAAAATAATATAAATTTTAAAAACTGGTTATTTTGGTCAAACCTTGACATCATAATATCACAAAATTCAATTCTTCGGTCATAATTATCTCTGATAACTCTTGAACTACATGTATTTTGAAAGGGTGATATTTATGTTTTATTAAAAGATTATGGACGGATTTGAAGCAGACGTCACTTACCTACTTAAGAAATTTTTCTTAATGAAGAAACAGGGGTTTCAACAACATGTTGTAAAATTTCTAAACTTTTCTCTTCATCTGCTACTCGGCTGCCCCAAGGAAAAATACAGTAACTGACATTTTTGTAAAAACTGACATTTTTCAATATTCCAGTTGCTGGGTTTCTGACGCACATTTTAGTATTTAAATTATTAAAATCGGTTCATAAATACCGCAGATTTTAGCTTCCCAAAACCTAGTAACTGCCCAACTTTTTCCAAATCCGCACACAAAAACGCAGTAACTGCGAATCCCAACCCAACGCAAAAACACAGTAACTGACAGTGCAGTTACTGTGTTTTTGCTCTGTTCGTATGCAGTTACTGTGTTTTTGCCTGGGAAATATATTCAAATAATTATCCCGAAAGATGCCCCTACCATTGCTAATACCTAGTAAGAGCGTAAATCAACAGTCGCGACATTTATTTTACCGTTCGTGTATTTTTCTGTTAAAGTTTGTCTTAGTTTCTTTTATGGCATAAGTTTTTGATAAGTAGTATTTAAAAGCACAAACTATTCTATGTTAATGCCCTCTTATAGTAACTTTGCAAGTTTTTTTTTACTTTTTATAATTTTGTAACCTCTTAAATTGTATAAAATATAAGTTTTAAATTCAGTTACTGTGTTTTAGACCCTCAGGATCCGAAATAAAATTAATTGTATTTTATAAAAAAACACACAGTAAGTGCAGTTACTGTGTTTCTACCACATGTATTTGATTTTTTAAAGTGGATAAGAGTGTGCAAAAACAGTTTTTTAACTGCTAAGCTAACTTCATTTTCATATTATGGTTATAACTAGGTACTAAAATACTGCTCGAAGCATCCCTTCTTTGGTATAAAAATTTGAAACAAAAATCTTAATAAACGTTGTGAGGCAATAAAATTTTATTAAAAACTCGATTTTCTCGAAAGTTTGTTTCAAGCAGTTACTGTGTTTTTCCTTGAGGCAGCCGTACTGCTGGTCGTCCTGATCGTCGCCTATCTCTACAATTTCAAGTTTCTTCGAGCCGTCGGACAGTTTTTAGAACAGTTGCTTTTGAAATTGGATTTCGGTTTGGAAATGCGTTATTAAATAGATGTTCACCTCTTCGTAAGACCTGACCCTATCGCCATATCCTCTCATCATAAGAACTGTAATTCTTTCACTTCCAGTTAAAGACATTTTTGCATGTAAAAATGACAGCTTTTATGACTTTACATCCAAACTGAACTGGTGTTTTATTTATTAATAAATAAAACACAATTTGTTGATATTTTCAAAACACGTCGTTATTTCGAAAACTACAGATATTAGGAACAAAGTATGTTATACCAAAAGCGTAACAAGTTTAAAGTAAAAACTATAAATGAGAAAATACACAGGGTGTTACATTAAAAAATATAAAATTCGAATTCCAGACAAACTAAAAAGCTGGCAACAACGCCAATATCGTCATTCGGTGCGTCAGATACTCTTACACAACTGTACCAAATTTGGTTTAAATCGGCCAATAAATTGTGATGTTATTAAGCCGTTTCCAGACTTTATGCACACACTGTATACAGGGTGTTTCAATAAAAACTCCCAGGCCAATTATTTCGAAAACTATATGTGACATGTAAATTCTGTAAACGCCAGTTTTTAGCCTCTATGATTGGCTTCACAACTGTGTAAAAAATGTGTTTAAATAATACAAGATGTAGGTGGCGCCATGGTGAAAAGAATTTTTTCGATGACAGGAACTTTTAAATGTTGTGGTTCTTAAAGATAATTAATTTTTGATCAAATTATGTCTCATAAAAATTTTTGATAAGATTGATCCAGACTTTATACACACACTGTATATGGGATGATTTTTCTTCTGCGTGCAAGTTGACTTTACTGCCTTATTTCTCTAAAATGTTCATTAATTATATTTTATTGTTAAAGGGCATTATTCTACAGTACACGGAGCTAGACTGAGCGGTATACGAGAAGCGGAAAGGATTGTACAGTTGACCAAAAAGTTCGGTGGTCCCCCGCCAAAATTGTAAAGATGTCCATTGTGAAACCAAAGAAATTTTTATGATTGCCAGTATATTTTATATTTTTAAGATTTAACACTTATATTTTTGACATGTAATATGCACATTTGTTTTTGGTCATTTTTTATGGATAAATAAATATATTTACATAACCCTATAATGTATTTTTTTATAAATAAATAAATTTGCTACAATTTGTATAAGTAAGTATAATTTTATTATACATAGACCAGTGCGAACGTTAACGAAATAACGGTAAATAACAAAAACTAAAAAAATCTTTTATCCTCTTCGTGTATCTAATAAAGGCGTTGTTCCACTTTCATTGTCTGTGTTCCGCTAGTACTTCATCTGCAGCTTCTTTGACTTCTTTCCAAGAAATATCGATGTCTCTTTCGTCCGTGTATCTTGAACAAATTGCCAATCTCAAAAAGTAGGTATCCCCGATCTTCGAAGGAACCAAATGAATAACACCTAAAAATAGGGATAATTAGATGATTATGCATGCTTTACCATCGCTTGAAGAAAAGTCACATCACCTAGCAACACTCCCTCATAATCAATACAACTAACTTACCCCTGCCATTTATCCTCTTCAGTAGAGCCTCACTGACTTCGTTGGTTCCTTTGAGTCGGAAGCAAACCAATCCCATCAATACTTCTTCAGTAATTTCAAATCGGTCATCACTGCGCACAAGCTGCTCGAAATAATGAGCAAGAGCAATATGCTTCCGTATGTGCGCCTGAAGAAATTCCAGACCGTACAGTCTGAGGACGAACCACAACTTTAGAGATCTGAAACGTCGACCGAGCGGGATTTGCCAGTGACGATAATCCGGTGCCGAACCTAGAAAGTGAAAAATTCGTTTGGTTCTAATCAATTTCAACAAAGGACCTATCGCTGATCAGCAATTACTATGGATGCAATAAGTCAGACTTCTTATACACCTTGTAATATAATAAAATAAAAATGTATTTACCTTGCTGCTCGTGTTTAAGATACAGAGGATCAACATTAAATGCATTTACAAGCCAGGATGGATCTTTCAACCACATGGCCGAGCAATCGAAATTCACCAGTAACCATTTGTGCGGGTTAAAGTTGAAGGAGTCCGCACGTTCAACTCCTTTCATTAAATATCTGAAAACGAGTTCAAAAATCGTAAATATTGCTTTTCACTGAGTGGATTTAGCTGTCGAATAAAAGAATATTCTACAAGTATGTATGTTAGCGCATTACTTTTTATTATACACGGGGTGTCTGGTAAGTATACCGGGTATTGCATCGTCGAGCGGGACATAGGAAATCCCATGTAATTTTAAATGGGGTCAATTATTGGCTTCCCTAATTATTTTAGAGAAAAATTCTATTTAGGTTTATTAAAGAACACTAAAACCCACATTCAAAAGAATAACTTTAGAAATTTTTGATGAGCCCGTTTACGGGTTATCGCCGATTTCTTTTTAACTATTTCACCTTTTTATGGCCCCGTATTTGCGGGCACCAGTCAAGGTAAAAGATGACTGTCAAATAAAGTTGTCATTTTGAAATGTGTGCTTTATTGTTATAAAAACTCGTACATCGAAAATATTAAAGGTGTATTTATGAGTACAAATTAATCTGAATAAAACTAAAATAAAGTATCCAATTACAAGGTTAAATATGACATTTTACATGTTTCAATATTTTACTAATTAATAGGTAGGTACTATTAAATTGTTAGAACTTTAGGATTTAAGAAGATGTTCAAATATTCCTCCATTGACTGCTAGACAATAACCGAGGCGATCATAAAATTCTCTTCTTACATTCGCTAGTTGGTAAACTGAAATTCTATTATATATTATATATTTTTAACTCGTCTAGATTTGGGTATTTTTTATCTTTGTATATCCTGTTTTTTAAATGGCCCCAGAGAAAGAAATCATTTGGCGATAAATCAGGAGACCTGGCTGGCCAATTTACTGTATGATTTAAGCCAATAACATTTCCATTAAAAGCACGGTTTAAATATTCCCGGACAGCCAGGGTACTATGTGCCGGGCAGCCATCCATTTGGTACCAAACTTCCTGATTTTCCCTGGCGGCATCATGTAAAGTAGGTAAAATATGATCTTCAAGTAGTTCCAAAAAATATTCTGCATTTAAATTTCGTGTAAGAAATAATGGCCCGATAATATTTTCTCCGAAAATCCCAGCCCATACATTAACTTTTTGTGGATATTGCGTCCTTGTTTCCACAAACCTGTGTTGGTTTTCTTTGCTCCAATATCGATAATTTTAAACATTGGGTTCTTTGTTTAAGGTAAATGTGCATTCGTTAGTGAAACAAATGTTTTTTAAAAATTCCCTATCCATGTTTGCTCTTTCCATCATACCAAAACAAAACTCCTGTCTTCGTATCTCGTCCCTATCTCTTAGCTCTTGGTGCTTTTCATATTTGTATGAATAATATTTATGTCGTTTCAAAGCTCGTAACGCTGTGGTGTGATCTAATCCTATGTCATCCTCAAGTTTCCTTGTGCTGATCTTCCCATCATTTTCTTCCACGCACAATAAAACTTGCAAGTCCCTATCATTTCTTGCATCTCTTCTTTGTTCCTGCCTTTCTTCACATCTGCAGTTATTTATTACAGTGCCTTTTGTCTCAAATTTCTTGATAGTCCTTTCGACTGTAGATTTTGCAGGTATCGGTCTATTCGGATACAGAGCAGCAAACATGTCTGACACATTTTGATAACTATTTCCTTGATAATACCATTTAATCATCAATATTTTTTCTTCAGAAGTGTAATTCATGGCTAATATTTTCGATGTACGAGTTTTTATAACAATAAAGCACACATTTCAAAATGACAACTTTATTTGACAGTCATCTTTTACCTTGACTGGTGCCCGCAAATACGGGGCCATAAAAAGGAGAAATAGTTAAAAACAAATCGGCGATAACCCGTAAACGGGCTCATCAAAAATATCTTAAGTTATTCTTTTGAATGTGGGTTTTAGTGCTCTTTAATAAACCTAAATAGAATTTTTCTCTAAAATAATTACGGAAGCCAATAATTGACCCCATTTAAAATTACATGGGATTTCCTATGTCCCGCTTGACGATGCAACACCCGGTATGGTACCTACATACTTTGAGGAGTGTACATACAAGGGAGGTCAAAATAATCCTAATATGTCATAGAAATAAAGTTCCTTAAGTGCCCCTTATCGGAGATACAGAGCCTCAAGGGGGTACCCAGCGACCTTTTTGGCTCTAGCTTTTGAACAGACATGTCTAATTTAACGAAATTATAATATTTTATGTAGGCTATAAAGACCCATTACACTATATTACAGTAGATGTTTTACATCGTCAGGGAAGTCAGGAACGGACTTGCCACCACACTCGTTAAGCCAAAAATTTTGACAGGTGGAATTTTACAGAGCTGAAAATCGATTTTTAAAATACTCTGCTCATTCCTCTTAAAAAGAGTACTCTACATTTGTTTCGATAAAATTAGCCGTTTTCGAAGAAAATAAATAATGTTGGAGAAACGATTTTTCAAATGCAATAAAAATAATTAAATTAAATGCAACCAATGTTTTCAGAATCAATACTACTTTTTGTCTAGATAAAATAGCTGCTTTTCAAATATTATAACTTGCTACAACTATTATTCCATTAGCAACACAATTCCTCAACGGTCAGAGAAACAGAGAAACAAAATGCATCTAATGTTTGTAGAACGAATAATACTGTCGTCTAGACAAATACCAGAACTTGCAAATATTATCATTTAATATAGCTACTATTTCCTAAATAAGCGGCCTGTCGCTACGGTTAATTAAGCAAAAAAGTGTTCTCAATACAATTCAATGTTAAAACGTCTAAGTATCTCTAGAACTTGTAAAAACGCATATCCTTTGACACGTTTTGCCACCAGGAAATTAAGCCCATCGCGGTACGAAAAACGGGAAAAATAACAATTGGTCCAAAGAAAACATGGCGGAACAATAAATAGCCTATTAGAGACAAGGCGGGAAATATGTTACCTTGTGATTGATCCGTATGACAGCGGGGCGTGATTTTCTGGCGACGGAGCACACTTTCGGTTCCTCGGGAACCACTGCGAGTTAAACCATTAGAAGATAAACACGTACGTCAAAATTAACGTGTGTCATCGTCCGTCGGACATGACAATTGCATTCGCTTAACAAAAAGCACCAAGTAATAAATATAGTAATGCTATAAAAGTTATCCTGTACTAAAGTTAGTAATTAATCATGTATTAAAGAGTTATCTTGTCAACAAGTGCCGAATTGGATGAATAAACGCCAAATTAAATGTCATCTAACTGTCTACTTCACTTAGCCAAATATAAAAAACCAACCAGTGAAATAACCTAAACCCGAGGAAAATTCAAAGCCTCACTTTTAATGTTGGGAGTTAAAAATACAACTTGATTCCCACAGAAATAATAAATCAGAATACTACAATAAAGCTCCCGTCGTTCTTATTTCATTAACTATATGTTAGTAACAATACTTTTCTAAATTGTCTGATTGATTGAGTACATAAGACTTAAGTAATGGAGGATTATTCCTATAGTGAGTATGCTGACATGCATCTAATTTATGGACAAGAACTTAAAGGCAATTGTGTGGAGGCGAGAAGAATTTATTCTAATACATTTCCAAATCGACGTTTATCGCACCAAAGAACTTTTGAAAGGGTTACTTAAGCTTAAGAGAAAAGGTAATAAGTCAAGTGAAATCAGAAAAATGTTAAAAGTAGCTTTTTTTTTATGATAAGGCACAGCACTACAGGATAAATCCTTTATGGCGCTCTAGGAGCGGTGCGTGTGCGCAGGAAACGATTCACGTTGGTCTTCAATCTTTGGAGATTATACTCGTTGGGGAACACGATCTCAGGGAGGTCGTTCCAGAGTGATGACGTTCTCCAGATGAAAGAATTTTGAAACAGTGTCGTTCGAGGGACACTAAGCTGAACCACGTACTGGTGGGCTGCAGTGGCTCGTCGTGTATTTCTACCATGCACCGCTCTGGGTGGTATCAAGCGGGCAACCTCAGTTGAACACTTGCCATGAAAATATTTGTAAAATAGACTCAAGTCGCCAACCTGCCTTCGATGTTCAAGGCTTTGCAGGTTGTTTGTCAGACTATGGTCACCGATCAAGCGAATGGCTCTTCTTTGAATAGAATCTAACAATCTCAGGGTATGTTTTGGAGCAGAGCCCCAAATATGCGAACAGTACTCCAGTGATGGTCGAATTTGGGCTTTATAGAGCATCAAAAGTTGTTGGGGTGTATAGAGGTTCTTTGTTCGGAAAAGTACTCCAAGCTTCTGCGAGGCTGCCTTAGCAATAGCCGCAACGTGACTATGCCAAGACATATGACTATCCAAATTAACGCCCAACATAAATGAATTGATGAAGCCAAAGGAATTGAGTGTCCCGCCATAACTATATCCGGTTCTTCAACATTAACTTTTTTAGAAAAAACTGCCGCCTGGGTCTTTTTAGCGTTAAATTCTACTTGGTTACTGTCACCCCAAGACAGAATTTCTTCCAGGTCTTTGTTGAGATGTGAGACCTCTTGCTGCCTATAGAGATGTGCATTAGCAGCCGATGTCCGAGCATCCAAAGTAAAAGATGAAACAAGTGTGCTGTCATCAGCGAAGCTATATATAGGATTTTTAGTTTTTTCCAAAAGATCGTCAATGTATAGTAAGAAAAGGATGGGCGACAATATAGAACCTTGAGGTACTCCGGCGTTGATGTTAAATGTGTCTGAAAGAAATCCGTCCATCGCCACTCGCAGAGAACGGTCTTTAAGAAAGCTCGACAGCCATGAACAAAATTGAACCGGCATTCCGTATGCTCTCACTTTAGTTAGGAGCCCCTCATGCCATACTCGGTCAAAAGCCTTGGAAATGTCCAGTGCTACCGCCCGGGACTCCCCATGGTGTTCTATTGCGTTGTTCCAAACATGGGTAACATAAGCGAGAAGGTCTCCTGTTGATCTAGACTTACGGAATCCATACTGGCGGTCACTAATAATGTTGAAGCCTTCCAGGTATTTTAGTAATTTTTCGTTGATATCCTTCTCCATAACCTTTGATATAACCGAGAGCAATGCGACTGGACGATAGTTGTTTGGCAAAGTCTTCTTGCCTTTTTTGGGTATGGGCTGGACTCTCGCAGTTTTCCAGCAAGAAGGAAATATTCCTTTTTTGTAGGATAAGTTAAAAAGCCTACAAAATACCGGTGTCAGTTCGTCAGCGCATGTCTTAATTACAATGACTGGAATATCGTCAGAACCAGAAGACTTTTTAGTGTCGAGACTCCTCAAGATTCGTATAACATGGCGGTGGCGAAAAACAATCTCGGGCATTCTCGATTATACAGGGGGAATGTTCGGTGGAGTACTTCCCTGAAAATTTACCGTTGAATGTGAAGAGAATAGTTCCGCCAGTAAGTTTGCTTTTTCCTGTGCTTTGGTCGCAATGGTGCCATCAGAACGTGCTAATCTTTTGCTAAGACATTATAGAAAGTTTTTTGCCGCGTCGTGGTAGAGAAGAGCCTCCAAGTAGAGAAAGGAACCCTCAGTTACAAAATTGTATACACCTTTTCGTCTAACAATTCGTGAGGATTCACCAGTTTCATTCTTTGACCGAGGTTAGGAAACACCCTGTATAACTCCAGGTATCAATTTTTGAACAAATACTCACTCAGTGGTCTAACTTCGTAGACTAAAGCCCCAACTAGTTGCCTTATCCCCGAAAAACGTATTTAAAATTTGACACGGTTTAATCCTGAAACTACTTCTGAACTTACCTATATTCAGGACAAATAAACGATGAACCAGCATAAGCAGCATCCACATGAAGCCAGACGTTATTTTCGTTGCAGACTGGGCCTATCTCATCTAAGCGATCGAAGGTACATGATGATGTGGTTCCCAGGGTAGCCACACACTGAAAAAAGTAATTAATGAATTTTTTAAACAAATTAATTTTCTGTATTTTTTATAAATTGTTTTAAATTATTTCTTACATAAAATGGTATAAGGCCAGCCTCACGGTCCTCCTTAATGGCTTGTTCGACTGTCTCGCCTCTCATCTTGTTGTTTTCATCGGGCTGTAGGGCTCTTAGCCTTATACCACCCAGTAGACCGGCACGTTCGACTGAAGAATGACTTTGACCTAAAAACGGCAAGATAAACTCCTGTTATAAAAATTTAGACTTGTAGTTTCATTAATTTAGGGTTGGTAGAAGACAACTTTTTAGTTTGGTTAACGTGTTTTTAAAGAAATAAAGCAAATAAAAATATCATTTTGGTATAACAAGAATAATATCTGATTTTGATATAGAAAGAATATCTGCCGTTATATATATACGTGTTTTTTATTAAATTTAACCAATTATTACCAATACGATAAAATCAAAATTTGATATAGTAACACAATGTGCAATTTTTGAAGACAAGCCACAGCATATCATCGTGTTGCAAGTGAATAGTAATAGTCCTAACTCAGTAGTAGAAGTAGCTAGTTTTCAGTTTGGACTTCCAAGGCAAGATGATATTATTATTTAAAAAATGTTTCATATAAATTTTCATTTCCTACGCGCAAAAAAACGAATAACATATTTATTTTTATATACACCATCATAATTATAACGACTATGATTGTCTGTTATGTCATAATAACCTTTATTACCGCACTAGTGTGTTATTAACATTTTAAATGAAAAAAAAAAATTAAAAGCCTCTTGATATTTCTTCCATGATTTATCATGCACTAGATCCGAAACAACATTAAAAGCTTTATTCTTAATATCAGATGGCAGATCATCGCTTGAAGTCATTTTAAAATGTGCAATTTTCAGGCACAATTACTGTGACAATGATTGAGAGAAGCAATTTAGAGAAATCGTACTTATGCCTGTTGCTAAGGCCACGCAAATTCTTATTACCTGTATTCTGTATTCAATATTAAACCAATTATTTTTACTCAAATAATCATAATAATAATAATAATAGTTATAGTTGCATATAATTGTACGTAACACGTAGAAAACTATATTATTAAAGCACTTGTATGTACTGTTTGGGACACACTTCATATTTCTGTCGTGACCCAGTAGGAAAGTAAAGTAAAAAGGTTGAAATCAATCTTAGGGGATATAATGTAATGTAATACTAAACAAAGCGGCAACGTCGCATTCGTGCTAAAGTACTATGTTTTTCTTCAACAACTAAATGCTAAAAAATAGAAAAACACATTAATTTCACATGTAATATAAATGGCAACACCGCATATCAAAGTGGTGGCAACGTTGTACAAATCCATAAAAATATACGTTCAAACAAAATCCTATAATGTAAAAAACTGTCTGCTATTTTATAATATTCTCTAAAACGCAATTTTAAGTAGGACACGAGCCACGTGCGTAGTAACAAGGAGAAATTATCTGATTGGCAGATCGACAGTGGCCTGATGCAGACGTTGCCATCTTGGTTTCGACGTGTTAAGATCTGATTGATCAAGGTGTTTGGATAGGGTTATATTATATTCTATTGTTTGTAAACAAGTCAGTGCCATTCGAGAATCTAAGAGATAAGTCATCGCTCCGTGGAGAGAAAAGCCTTCACGTTAAAAAGGTGTTAAAAGTAGTTATTGTTAGTAAAGTGTCAGGCGGAAATCGAACGATATAAGTCGCCGCTCCATGAAGGGAGAAAGCCTTCACGTTAAAGTTGTTATTGTTTACAAAGTGTCAGGTGGAATTCTACAGAGTTAAGTCGCCGCCGCTCCGTGAGTGGATAAAGCCATCACGTTAAGAATTGATAAAAGTAGTTGAAAGTGTAAAAGTGTCATGCGAAAGTCTAGAAGGATAAGTCGCCGCTTCGTGAGTGGATAAAGCCATCACGTTAAAAGTTGTTATCTGTTGTAGCCCATGCTAGGGCGAATAGAGGAGGAGTGTTATTAGTCGTTTAATAAAGACATATTGCAGTAAAATTCAAAAAGAATTTTATTTTCCAATTTTTCAACAAATTTGAACCAGCCGACTTGTGGAGATACAGGTTAAAGTTTTGTGTATCTCATTGTTACAAACGTGAGTTCGCACAATTACGTGTCTCGGCCTACGGCCTCGTCACATGCGTGCGTTAATGATATGCATATCCTACTTTTTACGTATATAACTATTAACTTACTAGAAGTGTATCCAACCAATTTGGAAATAATCTCGTACTCTTTTATTTCTGGATGTTCTTTTTTGTAATCTGCAACCGCCTTAGCCTTGGCTCCTAACAGAGCTACCAAGGTCGCTTCGCTGGCAGTTCCTTGAATTACACCACCACCTATAAAAAAAAATCGTTTGGCAAATGTTATCTTAATACATTTTCAGCCCAGAATCTATCGAATTTGGAAGATTTTTATTGCTATGTACCTTTTCCTCCTGTGCATGCTAAAAATTCTTCTGGTAGTCCCAGGGCTTTTCCTAACCAATCTAACATCACAACCTCCAGTTCTGTACATGCTGGACTAGCAATCTAAAAACTCAACGAATTAAAATCCCGAATGATGATTGTTATTAAAGGTATCATAAGTTCTTGGTAACAAATTCTTTTAAGTAAAAAAGTTGCGATATATCGTAATATGACATATAAATACAGTGTGTCCCAAAAGTTCCGCAATGTCCAATTATCTCACGAACCTTTTGGACAAGCTTTATGAAATTTGGAACCTAGAGGGAATACAACATTCTGCGTTCGCTGGAAGTACCGGCGACGTTGCCAGATGTTCCACTTTCGAGAAATCATAGTCAACTTTTTATTTTTAAATGGTATACCCACTTTTTTTTTTTTAGTGGATTCCATGCTTAATTTGCTCTATGCTAGTACCAAAATATCAGGTTCCGAAATTGAAAGTAAGTTCAAATAAATGGTTTTTCTCAGAGCAGGTAATAGGTACCTATCCCGTTCTGACATCTACCTTTTCCAATGTGTTGCAGGTTGGACACTGACAATGACAATCAAAATACATTAATAATACATAACATTAATAATTGTCTAAAAATATCGAGTTTAAAATCACGGTCTAAAATAAATCATTTAACTAAAAGGGAGAAAACTACATTAATTATGATGCGCGGTTATGCAGATCGTGTGAAGCCATACACAGAGGTTGCTATTTTATTTAACAATTCATTTCCAAATCGTCATCCAATCGCTGCATCAACCGTTCAGAGAATAGTAAAAAGGTTTGAGGATACTGGCAGCTTAAAAGAGCGACCTAGATCTGGCCGCCCAAAATGCAGCTACAAATGAACAAAGAAGCTTAGATGTTTTACAGTCTTTTGCTATTCAGTAAATTATCCAATAAAATACACCTCTAGAGGCGGTTTCTTATCTTCATACCTTCGTTTTTCACTCGAAACTCGATTTTCCAAGAAAATTTTCACTTAATGTAATTTTTACTTATAATCAAAGATAAGACCCCGGGATCATATCAGATTATAAGTAAAAATTACATTTCGTAAAAATTTGTCAGAAAATCGATTTCTTGTTAAAAACATCGGTATTACCGATAAGACGCCTCCTCTATCGGTGTATTACTGTTGAAAATTCCCATTGTTCATTGAGAAAAACCGGCCTAGAAATTAGTAAGTCATCGGTTGAAAGAATTTTAGCTGAAAATAAATTTCGCCCTTACAAAATTCACCTAGTACAGGAACTTTTTGAAGACGATTTCGACAGAAGGGTTGAATTTTGTGAGACAATGATGTACAAAATTGATCAAGATCCCAACTTCTCAAAAAACATTGTGTTTTCGGACGAAGCAACATTTATGCTCCATGGCATTGTAAATCGCCATAATTGCAGATACTGGAGTGATGAAAATCCCCATTGGCTACGGGAAGTGCGTACCCAGTATCCACAAAAAGTTAATGTGTGGGCTGGAATATTTGGAACCGACATAGTTGGTCCGTTTTTCATTGAAGGAAACCTGACTTCCGAAAGATATTTAGAAATGCTTCGAAACTTAATTATTCCTGAAATTAGAAATTTGGCTGGTCCAAACTACCAAAATGTATGGTTTCAACAAGATGGGGCCCCTCCACACTATGGTCGACAGGTTCGTGATTATTTAAATTTAACTTTTCCAAATAGATGGATTGGCAAGAGAGGTTTCATAGAATGGCCCGCTAGGTCCCCTGACCTATCACCTTTAGACTACTTCTTTTGGGGTCATTTAAAAAATAAAGTATTTGAAACTAAACCTGAAAATATAGAAGACTTGCAGCAGCGAATATTAAATGAAGCTGATCAAATTACAGAAGAAATTATACAAAATGTTCTTCAGAGATTTTATTATAACCTGGCGTATTGTCAAGAAGTACAAGGAAAACATTTTGAGCATTTAATAAAATAATTTTCGTTTTAAAGTTACTGTTTTGTTACCTACAGATTTTTTGGATATTGTTTTAAAATAAATTGTTTGAAGCCTTTGATTTTTTTTCAATCTGATTTCTCAGAAATAGAAGGAATTTTCTCTTGTCTATTAACCTAATCCATTGTGACAATTATTTATTAAAATTACCTATACGTCAAATCCAATTGTCACAGTGTCCAACCTGCAACACATTGGAAAAGGTAGATGTCAGAACGGGATAGGTACCTATTACCTGCTCTGAGAAAAAACATTTATTTGAACTTACTTTCAATTTCGGAACCTGATATTTTGGTACCAGCATAGAGCAAATTAAGCATGGAATCCACTAAAAAAAAAAAAAGTGGGTATACCATTTAAAAATAAAAAGTTGACTATGATTTCTCGAAAGTGGAACATCTGGTAACGTCGCCGGTACTGCCAGCGAACGCAGAATGTTGTATTCCCTCTAGGTTTCAAAGCGTGTCCAAAAGGTTCGTGAGATAATTGGACATTGCGGAACTTTTGGGACACACTGTATGTATAATCGTGAGAACTTTGTTCTCTAGCCACTTGCTGAGACCTTATACAATAAGGATTAACCAAATTATGCTGAAACAGGTAGAGTCTACAGGTAGCAGCAAGCAGTGTAGCATCCTATCATTGGAAATAAATATTAATTACTTTCTTTCCGGTAGTTTCTGCAATCTTAGTTTGTATTTTAGTACTAACAGTGTTAGTCAAAATACGCCAAATTTTGCTATTTAATTCAGCGCTCGTTGGGACATGTATCCCAGAGACTATCTGTTTTAGCATAATTTGATTAATCCTTATTGTATAAGGTCTCAGCAATATTTATATGTCATATTATAATTACCACCACTTGCCAAGTAGTATTATTTTGCTATCTATTGCGATATATCGTTAAATCTCGTCAATATAGCTGCTTATTGTAGTGGTTACAAGTTTTTGATGGAACCATTGTCCTGTTTTTCAGGACGGACTGGACGATCAGAATTACAAGCGGCAGAGTTACTGGCCACTTCTTGTGTAGATGTTCCTCTGATGAAGTTTAGAATCATACGAAGGCGTCCCTCTGTTGTGGAAATTCCCCAATTTCTAACTTATTTTGTAAAAATTACAGTACCTCTGCCTACTCCGAAGCGAAAATACAATGGTAAAAAATACTTTTTTTCATTAAAGAAATAGATTTTGAAAATATTTGTCGTTTTTTCTTTGCGCCAAGATGAACTTTGTCTAAACTCAAGACCCTGAACTTAACATATTCCAAGTTCGAGCTATATTGCCTAAGTAGAACAAGCCCAGAGCATATTGGGTTAAAAACACTTGAGATGTGTTAGGAAGACCCAGAATGCATTCCTATTACCTATTACTTAAAAAAAAAATACATTGAAGTGGGCCACATTTATGTGACACCCGGTATCATTACATAACGAACGACAACCAACTAAAATTATTTATCACTCCAGCATATTCAGCAGTATCATCCCGCCAACGCAATGATGATTTATCGATCCTGTGTAACCACTTAAACAAGAGCGAAACAATCAAAACCTCTTCCCTTTATCCAGACTCCAGAGTAAACTGAAAAGCTTGTACTCTGCCTTCAACGGCACATTTCCGGTTCAAAAAGGATTTTCTCAAGCGTGCCTTCAGTTGTTAAACGTTAAGCGAGCTTAAATTTACTTCCAAGATGAATTACATTATCGATGACACAAATTAAGTGAGTGGGTTTATTTGGTTAGGGGTAATTTAATTTCACAAATAGTATTTAGATAAAGTGAATTTATCAACAATGTCCAAGAGAGATTGACGTAAAATATATTCTACTGCCTACTATATTCAATATATTCTCAAATAACACAGGCCTGTGCGTTTTACACCTTATTGAATGTGAATCGTTTTTTTTTAACTTAATTTGGGTAATTTGGTGTTTCTGATTTTAAATCTGTTTTTTCTTTGTTTCACGTAGGGTTTTTTTGTCATACGTAAAACCACAAGAGCTTTTCTTTTATCGGATAAACTTTTATTTTTTACGAAAACTAGATTCCTTAGAAATTTAATGAGAACAAACGAAATGATACAAACGCGATAGCGAAGCTGGAGCGTCTTTATCTATTACCGTTTGTTCGAGTTTAAATTGCTAAAAAGTGAACTAGTTTGAGTTTAAAAAATCAAAGTTTATCCGATCTTAAAAAAAAGACCGAGTGATTTTTAGCTAGAGAAATTCACGAATTTTGGCACGAATAGATACTTAAATAGTACATTACGTATCAAGTTTAGAAAAGTGGAACTTTACTTGACGAGTATGGTTAGTTTGAATCTGAGCGAAGCGAGGATTTAATTTCCATACGAGTCAAGTAAAATGAAATTTCTGACGAGGTGCGTATACTATTTTTTCACATTTTGTAAGTAATTAATTATTTTGCATTTCATATTAAAATCTAAAGAGAATAGTTACTGAAGCAAATCTACAAAAACTTAGTAGTATGACTTCTCGGTAACTTAGCAATATAAACAAGATGTTTTTTTGTGTTTGACGACTATTGACAGCATCCAAATAAAATCATATTTGAAGAGTGAATTCACAAGTGAATTTATGGAAATGGCTAATGAAAACGACTTGGAAGATATCCTCAATGCGGCCCGCGAAGCTTCTTCAAGTTTGCTTCCAGTAAAATCCAAGGAAAGATACGAGAAAGCATATAATATGTTCTGCGAGTGGAGAAACACCAAGAATTTTAAATTACGAGAAGGTAAGCTATTTTATATGGTTAAAGTGTGGAATATAGGTACTAATTTTGTTATTTGTTTTAGGCAAAAGTCCTCAAAGCTTCCAGTTTATGGTCTACGTACTCTATGATCAAAAGCACAATACTTATCAGTGAAAATACGGATATTTCACAATATAAAAAGTTAATCGCTTTTTTGAAACGTCAAAACGACAAATATGAACCTAAAAAATCAAAAGTTTTGACCATGGAAAACGTCACGAAGTTTTTGAACGAAGCTCCAGACGACACGTTTCTGTTAATGAAAGTGGTATTAATTTTTGGGCTGACTGGCGCATGTCGGCGTGCAGAACTATGCAGTTTAACATCTGAAGATTTAGAGGAGTCAGGAACAATGCTAATAGTAACGTTACATGATACCAAAACAAAGAAAAAACGTGTATTTACCGTAGGATCAGATGGCAATGGGTATCAAGTTTACCACAAGTACTTACTGTTAAGACCTAAAACAGTAAGGCACAATCGATTTTTCCTGTTTTATCGTCATGGCAAATGTACAGTACAGCCAGTTGGCATCAACACTTTCGCAAAAATCCCACAAGAAATTGCGAAATATCTAAAACTTCCTGATGCTTCAAGCTACACCGGTCATTGTTTGAGAAGAACATCAGCAACTTTTCTTGCTGACAATGGCGCTGATATTCAGGATCTCAAACGGCATGGGGGATGGCGGTCCACAAGCGTAGCTGAAGGATACGTGGAAGAAAGCATTGAAAATAAATTGAAAAATTCTCAAAGGGTATTCAAAAATGTCCAACTGGGACTACCCCAAGAAGTCCCCATAGGAATTGTGGTGAATGAAAAAAATGTTCAGCAACAACTACTTAATACGGCGAGGTCAGCAGTTGCATCCTTTTCTAACTTAAATAATTGTTCTTTTAATATTTATTGTAATAAGATTTAAAATAAACGAATTTCTTTTTTGTAAAATTGTGTTTTGAATGACATTGACGTTTTATGCAGTAATGGTTGCTATGCTGTAAAGTGACCCATTACTGTACGATTTTGAGGTCAATAATCTAGTGCATTACTGTATAAAATGCGAAAAAAATTATTACTTCACTAAAAAAATGTTTGACAGCATCAAATTAATTTGTAACAATATGTCAGGTTGCCGAGCAATGAAAAAGAAAAGCTACTCGATTTTTTATTGATGTCAAAGTGATAAAAATGCAAATATCAAATGGACATTTTATTGTAGGAGTGAATTTATCGTATATAATACCACAAGAGAGAAAATTTTACCTAAAAAATTTTTTCTTGAGACTATTTCACGAATAATATAACACATACTTTGGTAAAAATAAATAAATTTACGTGAGATTACAACCTTTCAAAAGTAACAGTGACAATCTACTGTCAGTCATTAATTACCAATCTTAACAGTGAATGTAGCTAAGGTAACAAAATTTTGCCGATTAAAAACTATGTTGCTAGCTATTTTCTGAAATTCTGATTGGTCAGTGGGGTCGGCAAAATTATGAAGGTAGTGGTTTTTCCGATTAAAAACAGGTAAATATCTAAAATTGCTATATTTTGATTGGTTCAAATTATGGTGAGTGGAATAGTCAAAAGAAAATCTACATAAATCATAATACACATAAAGGGTGTTTCAAAAAAATGCGAAGAATTTAAGGGAGCGATTTCTTGTTTAAAATAGAGGGTAGTTTGATATATAAACATTGGGTCAAAAGTCAACCATTAGGGAGGTATCGCGGTACAAAGATGGCGGTAAAATAATGTTTTTATTCTTTATCTTAAAAACGAAAAGCGATAGAATAATGATATTCTGTGGAAGTATTACTATTATGAAAACACACTTTCTGCATATTTTTTTACTTTTTTAAACTGGGTGGAATGGGTTAAAATAGACTACCCCTATTATAATAATGGTTGACTTTTGACCCAACGTTTATATATCAACCTACCCTTAAGTTTCTCGCATTTGTTTTGAAACACCCTGTATAAGCGGTATGATTTTATTTATAAAATAAGTATAAAAAGCCAAAATATTTATAAAAAAATACAAAAAAACATAGGAAAAGAAAAGCGAACTACTCTTTCCTCGCCTTAGGAAATCTTACTCTTCTGCCCGAAAAACATCCAACAATAATCCGCCATCAATTTTGTATCTCATCGTCTCTGATACCTCTTCTCCATTTCTTTAATGTCTAACTCTGCTCTTCACTGATATCACCAAAATTTGTTGGAAAATAGTCCAAATGTGCATGTTAAAAGTGAATTTTTATGCTCATATTGGAACCTAATCCTTAAATCTGTCCAGCATGTTCTCTACAATGTTCACATGATTTGGGTCCTTACTATTTCCCAGAAATGTATTTACAACAAGCCCTCCACGCATTTTTTTCGGTGCTGTTCATGACAGCTTCAAACTCATCAGTTTTCATTCGAGTTCTTAATTGCGGACCAACAAAGATCTTTAATCTTCGCATTTGATAGACAGGGAAATTTTTCAGTCAAGAATTGGAAACATCGATCTGTTTTATCCAATGCTTTAACAAATTGCTTTATTTAACCAAGTTTAATATGGAGTGAAGGTAATAATACTTGTTCTGGATGAACTGGACTTTCATGAAGAACATTCTTGTTGCCGGGTGTATTAAATGCTCTCTTTTTTCCAATTTCTCTTTACTCAGTGATGGGCACTAGCTCTACTATCGCACTCACATAAAAAACATGGATATTTCGTAAATCCAGATTGCTGACCTAATAGAAGGCCTAAAATTTTTAAGTCGCCGCATAGTAGCCAGTTGTGATTTTTGTAATCTATTCTCATTAAAAGTTCTTTAAGATTTTCGTAGGTTCCTTTTAAGTGTGTCGAATGGCCGACAGGAACAGGAACAAAAAGCATAGAAATTACCATTATGTAAAGGAACTGCCTTAAGGCTCCTTTTTGACGAGTCTTTGAAAAGTCTCCAATCAACGGGTCTATATTCGGACGCACCAACCGCATAAACTAGGAGAAGTTACATTCATTACAATATACAAGTGGTCCATGCTCTACAAAATATTTGACAAATTCACTCTCGCCATTGCGATGCCAATAAAACGTGGTTCCTGGAGCAAGCAGTTAGCTTTTAAACTAGATCAGTAGAGGAAAACTAAGAGAGCTGGACCAGGTGGTGCTGGTGGTGCTGGTGGTGCAACTAACCCGGGTGGTTCGGTGGTGCGTTTTATGATCTAACCCGGGTGGTTCGGTGGTGCGTTTTATGATCTAACCCGGGTGGTTCGGTGGTGCGTTTTATGACCTAACCCGGGTGGTTCGGTGGTGCTGTTTACAAAATAACCCGAAATTAAACCCGACTTTTTACGACCTAACCCGGATGCTTTCATGAGGCGGCTTCTCATCTAACCCTAACTTGATCCTTAATATTTATGAACTGACCCGAGATAAAACCCGACTTTTTACGACCTAACCCGGATGCTTTCGTGAGGCGGCTTCTCATCTAACCCTAATTTGAACCTGAATATTTATGATCTGACCTGAGATAAAACCCGACTTTTTACGACCTAACCCGGATGCTTTCATGAGGCGGCTTCTCATCTAACCCTAACTTGAACCTGAATATTTATGAACTGACCCGAGATAAAACCCGACCTTTTATGATTTAACCTTAGTGCAAACGCCGCTGTTAAAGCGATATAGTAAAAAAAACTCGATTAAAATTTTATCTTGTTCGCTAGACCAATTAATTTCCAAATATTATAATTAAAACATACAATCACTACACTGGCGCACCGTCAAAAATCGTGCTTGCACTATCCCAACGTACAGAGCGTCCGCTTCAGAAAATACGGTGCCGTATTTTTTGCGCCGAACGCTCTGGAGGAACACACTCCGATTTGCAAGTACATACACGCTTTGTCGCGGCAAAGCTCGCCGTCAAATTACGGCCACTCTTTTGCGGTACCGCTTTGTAGGAAACCAAAGCTTTAGTGAAACGCCGCTGCCCCAGAACTCTGTCCATATTCCTCTACTGTGTTAATTTATGCGGGTAATAAAACCGACAAGGGTCGGATCGGCCTGCATGCTTTTAGAGGTAAAAAACCGCTTTAGAATGTTTTTGGTATATCTTTTTTAGATAATTTTGGGGGAAATAATTTGCCTGAGATGCCAATTAAAAAAGCCTACATTTAATTGTATTTTTAGATTCTTGAATTTTGTACATGGATTAAAAATCTACTATTTCTTGAAATTGTATACATTATGTTAGATAATTAAGGAATAAAAAAGATGAAAATAGCAATTATAATTAGAAAAAAAATATTTTAATGTTATTAAGACTTTGTAAATATCTGTAAAACTGTACTGAATCGTGTCATTTCTGAAACTTGTATACTGAGTGATTAGAATTTAGTAAAAAATTAAAAAAATGTTTTAATGTTATTAAGACCTGTGAAAATTTGTAAAACTGTACAGAATTGTATTATTTTCTGAAAATGATATACTGAGTGTTTAGAATTTAGTAAAAATTAAAAAAATGTTTTAAATTTGTTAAATCTTGTATAAAATGACTAGAACCGTTCTTAATCATGTCATTTCTGAAAATTGTATACTGAGTGTTTAGAATTTAGTAAAAAATTAAAAAAAATGTTTTAACGTTATTAAGCCCTGTGAAACTTTGTAAAAAATGACTAAAACAGTCGCAAATCGTCCTATTTTCTTAAAAGTGTATACTGAGTGTTTAGAATTTAGTAAAAATTAAAAAAAATGTTTTAAATTTGTTAAATCATGCGAAATCTTGTATAAAATGACTAGAACCGTTCTTAATCATGGCATTTCTGAAAATTGTATACTGAGTGTTTAGAATTTAGTAAAAAATTAAAAAAAATGTTTTAACGTTATTAAGCCCTGTGAAACTTTGTAAAAAATGACTAAAACAGTCGCAAATCGTCCTATTTTCTTAAAAGTGTATACTGAGTGTTTAGAATTTAGTAAAAATTAAAAAAAATGTTTTAAATTTGTTAAATCATGTGAAATCTTGTATAAAATGACCAGAACCGTTCTTAATCATGGCATTTCTGAAAATTGTATACTGAGTGTTTAGAATTTAGTAAAAAATTAAAAAAAAATGTTTTAACGTTATTAAGCCCTGTGAAACTTTGTAAAAAATGACTAAAACAGTCGCAAATCGTCCTATTTTCTTAAAAGTGTATACTGAGTGTTTAGAATTTAGTAAAAATTAAAAAAAATGTTTTAAATTTGTTAAATCATGTGAAATCTTGTATAAAATGACTAGAACCGTTCTTAATCATGACATTTCTGAAAATTGTATACTGAGTGTTAAGTATTTAGTGAAATGGTGGCTATTTAGTTAATTCGTGACTTGTTTTGTACAGATTCTTTAGCATTTCTTAAGAACCGAAAAAGAAAACAGAAAAGAAAAAATAAAAGAAAAAAACAACTCCAAGTGTCTTTGCGAACAATCGGCAATAAAATAGAGTATTTCAGTTTTTAATTTTTCGTAAATAAAAGTTGGTTAGATTAATAGTCTCTGTGAATATAATAACATAAACAAAGTGATATGCCGTAAATTTAGGAGTACAGTATAAATTATGCCTCTATTAAAATATACCGCAATAACTAACTACCAAAGGATTTTTGATATTTTGAATATATTTGATGCTCATAGCATTATCACATTTCCAAAGGCTCTAAATTTTAGAAAAATGTTCTAATAGAATATGTCTATCAATATAAAGTAAAGGTATTGTTAGGTTTTTTTAAAAAATACGACCTACAACAGTCTCTGCTACAGCATGGCTGACTCTGTAGAAACTTCTGTGAAACCATAATAATTATATCAATAATCGAGTTGTCGTTATGATAATATTTTCTTCCAATATCCGACTCCACTATCCATAAAAGTTATGTTAGAAAATTCATAATTATTGAGCGCATTGTAATTTTTAAAAAGAAATTCACTTCACACACAAAGATGTAGCCATTCAATCCATGAAAATAATGCAAGTCAGTATGCGTATGTTATGGCTAACTGTTTAAATGTCTATTCCTTCCACGTTTATCGGAAGAAATACTTTTTTTATACTAGTATTTTAGTTGAAAATAAGATCATAAATCATCTATACAAAACAAGCGTCCCTTATGGATTTGAACGAAAATCATAGATTCGACTATTTTCATGAAAAATAAATCTAAGTACGGAATAATGCAGGAAGATTATCTATTTTCTTGGTTTAGAAAGTGATGTAGTTAAGATTTATAACTTAGGAATAAATAAATTATTATTAATCTTTTCGACCTATTTCTCTTGCATATTTAATTTCTTTGATAGTAAGAACTAATCTTTTTATTTTACAAAGTAAAAAAAAAAAGCTAAAGATCGGCGTTGTCAGTCAGGTATAAGAACTGATTTAACACGATGGTTTTTGTACAAACGTTCACATACAATTGTATGCTTTTTAACCGATTGTGTCGGAAAAAATGACGATTTATAGATTAGATATTTAGACGAAGAGCTAACCTTCTCAATAAAGTATTGATTATTGCCCTGCTAGCTAGACAACACTTTTTATGTTAGTCAAAAAAAAATTTTTTTTTTCGGACGCTATTACAGATTTCATCGTTAACTAACAAACATTAAGACCAAAAAATTAGCGCGCAAGATGAAATGTATAGGTTCACTTCATTTCTACATTATTTTACAACTCTCAATCGCATTAAAAACAAGATCGAATAAAAAACAACTTATGACATATGGACGAAAAATGTTTTTCGGGCTATTTAGGTTAGCGACCGCATTACGTCTGAAATACTACATTTTTCGAGCTTATAACATAATTTACTATTTTAACGTTAAAATAGGGGAAATGATGTATCAAAATGGATACTTTTTTTTGTCGGTCACGAGATTATAGTTTCTTTTAAAATGAACTCTAATATTTACAACACAAAATATCCTTTAAACCACATTAGTTTAAAACTCGTCTGTCGCTTTCCCTCTATTGTGAGTTTGATTAAAGTATAGCGTAGTATATATTTAGATGAATTTCGCAAATGTTGAATACTTTCAAAACTGAAAAAGCCGCCCTTTGCAATAAATATCTCCGCAGAGTTAGGTACCCTGCAGATTAAGGGTATTTCAGCGGATAATCATATACAAATTCAAAGATTTTGTCTATTTTAATGGATTAACAAACAATATCTATAGGATGACTTTACTGATAAAAAAAAAATAACAAAAATCCATAAAGTCTAGGCTCACATGAAATTCCATAAAGAGCAGCTGCATAGCCTTATCACATCAAACTATATTTTTATTTCGTTCTATTGTCAAAAGTCTGTGTTTAGGAGATTATCGTTCATTTTAAAATGAACTCTAATATGTACATCACCATAAACTACCTCTTAAGCCGTCGTAAAAATACACTTTTCGATTTACCTCTATATTGATTTTCTAATATTAAATATCTACAATAGTCGAAATTCGCTCGCTAATACCTATGTATGCAAGGTTTCTTCAAAAAATGACAATTTTGTTGTTTAATGGCTTGAAAAAATGGAAAAAGGAGGTTTTTGCATCCATTTATTTCCAGATGAGTGTTAAAAATACTTATAAAACTCGGTATACCGAAGATCAAACATTAATGAGAGGGTTGAGTCCTGTTTGCCAAATCCTGATTTTTAATTTGACGTTGGCAACGGTACAATTTTTTAACATTTATCATAAGAGGCGTATATTTTTGGAGCTTAGATCTACCAGTTTATCCACGCCCCATTTATTGTTAGTGCTTTAGTAATTTTACTTTCCAATTATTTTTTACCAAAACGCGTAGTTGAAACAGTGTCTATATCAGACGATATAATAAATTTTAAGGATTAATTTGCTTACAAATACACTTTAATTTATTTAGGCTAAAGCAGCCAGACATATACTGGAACTACGAAAACCCTATCACAATTTGGTTGCCTAGAGAAAATTTTGTAAAAAACATAGCTTTCTACACAAATGCTTGCACATTATGTACCTATCATTTTAAGATACCTGGCGACATCAATGTAAGCATTGACATAATGACGCAAGATATAGATAGGTACTAGAATATTCAAGATTTCTATTAACGATACACTTCAGCATACATGCGAGATGTCATTAATGTCTACGGAAGGCAACAGACATACCAGCTATTTTTACATGGGATTCCATAGACTTGGACGCTTCTTGTTTAGAAATATTTGATGTCATCTTGAGGAGTTCCGTATTGAAGCATCAAACCTACCTGCCAAATAATTGACGAAATATGGGATATCATAAAATATGCCCCCCCATCGAACTAAATGATCCTATAAACCAGCTTCACAGACCGTAATTTGTGATGCTAACACGATTAATACGCAATAGAACAAGATTAAGAAACAAAATTTAAAGTAGCTCTTTATCACACGAAAATAATTAAATAATTTACGGTTACAGAACAATAATTATTTTAAAAAGCTGTATAACTAAATATATTATGTTATTAGGAATATTCTGTCTAAAGTAACAGCTAATCTTAGTCGAAAATGAGATCGTATTATTGATTGTTGAATTCGTTAGGTATGAAATAAAATTAGAGATTTCGTCTATTTTTTCACGATTAAAAAAGAATACCTCTATTTAGCTAAAAAATGAAACGATTACAGTGGTAGATTAATTCACTTTACCAAGCATGTAAACTACTAATTTTGCAATAAATATCTTCTATATTTCTAGGTAGGTTTACTCGAAAATGTGGGGCTATTTTCATCAAAAATCCCGATACGAAATTGAAAAATTTGCCTATTTTTGTCGGTTTACAAAGTGATAGTGGAATATTGGTTTGATCAAAGAACAATAATTATTTTAAAAATGTTGCATAATTAACTAAATGTCGGTGTTATCAGGCAGGCAAGAAGTTATTTATCTGAATCTTATTTGTACCATTAGCGTTTATATACAAATGTTAGTGGTTTTCAAAAATTGATATCTCGAAAATTATTAGGTTTAGACTTATAATACGCTTATTAAAAAATAATGACTACTTTATGCAAAATTCAAAAATATTATAAGATGTAGGATATCCCAGTAACTTAACCAAAGATTTTCGGTCTTCGTAAAGCTTTATACGTTTCTTCAGCGTACCAAACATTCACTTTTTTTAAATATTGACATCGGGTTAGGATTCTGAACATAGGATTAACATCACTCCAATAGTGAACATGTTGCGTTGTCACAGTTCCATTCGTCGAAAAGTAAACAAAACCGTTTGAGCTACGTGGGGAATAAATAAAGTTGGCTTGTTGAAAAATTTTAATATTTATTAAGGTAAAAGACTATAAATATATCGATACAACACTTTGGCATTTCTAATACTACAAACATGAATATCTAAAATGTGATATTTACAACCGTCAACTCTCTCTCCCTTCTCTAATTTTGGTACACCAATGCTGTCTTCTAAGTTTATAATATATGGCGTCCTGCAGTTTAATTCCGAAAATGTTTTAACTAAAAATTCCTCTTTAACACATCCTTTAACGTAAATAATGTCTGTGTCTATCAGATTGTTGGATATGATATTATGTAGTTCCTTGTAATCGGTATCACCATAATTATAAAGGATACCATGATGATTTCCAAATAGATATTTGACTTGTTTCTTGCAAGCCTTACTTAAGGTGTCGAATGGTTTAACTGGTTTAAAAAAGTAACTTTTCATACTATTCCCATCATAAATAGCCAATTCTTTCGCGCAAAATTCAGGTATGTTAAATCCTTGAATATCGACTACAACGAACTTCATTGTCTGAAGACTCAAATCAAACAAGTATATTTTCATATTTTTATCGCTCTTAAGTTCGATTTCAAAAGCACACCCCCACTTTTCGATAATTTCACAGTCTTAGCACATAGATCTTATATTTTTATTTACGATCAATTCATCTTTATTCGCCAATCGTCTCAAACGAGTCTGCTTTTGAAAGTAATATAGCCTTAGTATTCAGAAAATATTAATGATATCGGAGCCTAAAACATCCTTGACACTAAAAAATCATTGTGTTTCCTAACAAAACCCATCATCTTGTCTATTTAGCTTGCTTTCCTATTGTTTAGCAGGTTAAATAAAATTATTATTTCGCTCTTTTTGTCTGTACTGAATCGTTAGGGGAATACGTTTCTAGTTCTATAAGAGAGACAGTTAAAATTTATGTAAGCAATCAAAAATCCTACACTATGAGATACTTAGTTAAAATTTCATATTTCCTTCCTGGGTCAGGCAAAATTTGTGATGTGTCGGACAAAATTTATAAAAATACAAAAAAAAAATGCTGGATGCATTTTTAGCGTGACTTTCTATTTAATACCATCTTATTTCAAGGTATAATTCGGTTGTCAAAATGAGAATAAAATAATTTTCCCATGGTTTATGTCATCTTAAAAAAGTCAAAAGGTTATATTCTGTAGAGGGTCAGATACATTTAAATTTAAATATTTTCTCCAAGAAGAATTTTAAGATAGTATTATAGTAAATAAAAATTCTATACCTCCAATATTTCATGGAAACATATCGTGTTCTAGCGACATAACCCAAAAGTACCTCTATTCAGAAACGCATCGTACTTTTCTTGTCAATAATTGTCTCATTGTCCCATCCATTACATTATTATAATCTTAAAGCACCTGTTACCAGCATTATCTGTTTTTATGGTTTTCATAAAACATAGCGATTACCAATGAAAATTAAACGAAAACTTAATAAATAACTTTTTTTTTCAACTGAAATAGACTGATTTTCGATGGAAAAATGTTACTTTTAACTAAAAATGAATATAAGACATATACGCAATGATATTTAGAATAAATCAATCTTTTCTAAAATTACTATGAAATATTCACAAAATCGTTTCGTTATAACCAAAGTAGCAAGGCTTGCAGATTTCGTATAGAGTTCAAACGCGATACTGAGATGATCTTTTTTTTTTTATATTTTTGTAGGATAATGCACCACTACGTTGTAAGTACTTGAGAGAGGACTTTCTTGAAAAATCCTCAAATTTCTCTGCAATTTTGTTCCTTCTAGAGTTAAATTCACACAGAAAACCCCGTATTCTTATCTTTCAGGTTGGTATATTAAAAAGGGCTTATTAGTATGGTTTAGAAAACAAGCAATATTAATTAACGGTTGTTTTTTCGTCGTATGAAGAGTTGAAAAATTTTTTTTTTCCACTCCAATGGTTACGATGCAGAGAGTCGGGTTTCATCATAATCTTTCAGGGTAGCTCAGGTTTGATTGCATGTAGAGAGTCGGGTTTCATCATAATCTTTCAGGGTAGCTCAGGTTTGATTACATGTACTAAGGTTAGTGCTCCTTGCAATCGGTTTCAGGTTAGTTCAGGTTTGACGCGCCCCCCTCAGGTTTGTTCAGGTTTCTCAAACGTTTGAGAAACCTGAACAAACCTGAGGGGGGCGCGTCAAACCTGAACTAACCTGAAACCGATTGCAAGGAGCACTAACCTTAGTACATGTAATCAAACCTGAGCTACCCTGAAAGATTATGATGAAACCCGACTCTCTACATGCAATCAAACCTGAGCTACCCTGAAAGATTATGATGAAACCCGACTCTCTGCATCGTAACCATTGGAGTGGAAAAAAAAAATTTTTCAACTCTTCATACGACGAAAAAACAACCGTTAATTAATATTGCTTGTTTTCTAAACCATACTAATAAGCCCTTTTTAATATACCAACCTGAAAGATAAGAATACGGGGTTTTCTGTGTGAATTTAACTCTAGAAGGAACAAAATTGCAGAGAAATTTGAGGATTTTTCAAGAAAGTCCTCTCTCAAGTACTTACAACGTAGTGGTGCATTATCCTACAAAAATATAAAAAAAAAAAGATCATCTCAGTATCGCGTTTGAACTCTATACGAAATCTGCAAGCCTTGCTACTTTGGTTATAACGAAACGATTTTGTGAATATTTCATAGTAATTTTAGAAAAGATTGATTTATTCTAAATATCATTGCGTATATGTCTTATATTCATTTTTAGTTAAAAGTAACATTTTTCCATCGAAAATCAGTCTATTTCAGTTGAAAAAAAAAGTTATTTATTAAGTTTTCGTTTAATTTTCATTGGTAATCGCTATGTTTTATGAAAACCATAAAAACAGATAATGCTGGTAACAGGTGCTTTAAGATTATAATAATGTAATGGATGGGACAATGAGACAATTATTGACAAGAAAAGTACGATGCGTTTCTGAATAGAGGTACTTTTGGGTTATGTCGCTAGAACACGATATGTTTCCATGAAATATTGGAGGTATAGAATTTTTATTTACTATAATACTATCTTAAAATTCTTCTTGGAGAAAATATTTAAATTTAAATGTATCTGACCCTCTACAGAATATAACCTTTTGACTTTTTTAAGATGACATAAACCATGGGAAAATTATTTTATTCTCATTTTGACAACCGAATTATACCTTGAAATAAGATGGTATTAAATAGAAAGTCACGCTAAAAATGCATCCAGCATTTTTTTTTTTGTATTTTTATAAATTTTGTCCGACACATCACAAATTTTGCCTGACCCAGGAAGGAAATATGAAATTTTAACTAAGTATCTCATAGTGTAGGATTTTTGATTGCTTACATAAATTTTAACTGTCTCTCTTATAGAACTAGAAACGTATTCCCCTAACGATTCAGTACAGACAAAAAGAGCGAAATAATAATTTTATTTAACCTGCTAAACAATAGGAAAGCAAGCTAAATAGACAAGATGATGGGTTTTGTTAGGAAACACAATGATTTTTTAGTGTCAAGGATGTTTTAGGCTCCGATATCATTAATATTTTCTGAATACTAAGGCTATATTACTTTCAAAAGCAGACTCGTTTGAGACGATTGGCGAATAAAGATGAATTGATCGTAAATAAAAATATAAGATCTATGTGCTAAGACTGTGAAATTATCGAAAAGTGGGGGTGTGCTTTTGAAATCGAACTTAAGAGCGATAAAAATATGAAAATATACTTGTTTGATTTGAGTCTTCAGACAATGAAGTTCGTTGTAGTCGATATTCAAGGATTTAACATACCTGAATTTTGCGCGAAAGAATTGGCTATTTATGATGGGAATAGTATGAAAAGTTACTTTTTTAAACCAGTTAAACCATTCGACACCTTAAGTAAGGCTTGCAAGAAACAAGTCAAATATCTATTTGGAAATCATCATGGTATCCTTTATAATTATGGTGATACCGATTACAAGGAACTACATAATATCATATCCAACAATCTGATAGACACAGACATTATTTACGTTAAAGGATGTGTTAAAGAGGAATTTTTAGTTAAAACATTTTCGGAATTAAACTGCAGGACGCCATATATTATAAACTTAGAAGACAGCATTGGTGTACCAAAATTAGAGAAGGGAGAGAGAGTTGACGGTTGTAAATATCACATTTTAGATATTCATGTTTGTAGTATTAGAAATGCCAAAGTGTTGTATCGATATATTTATAGTCTTTTACCTTAATAAATATTAAAATTTTTCAACAAGCCAACTTTATTTATTCCCCACGTAGCTCAAACGGTTTTGTTTACTTTTCGACGAATGGAACTGTGACAACGCAACATGTTCACTATTGGAGTGATGTTAATCCTATGTTCAGAATCCTAACCCGATGTCAATATTTAAAAAAAGTGAATGTTTGGTACGCTGAAGAAACGTATAAAGCTTTACGAAGACCGAAAATCTTTGGTTAAGTTACTGGGATATCCTACATCTTATAATATTTTTGAATTTTGCATAAAGTAGTCATTATTTTTTAATAAGCGTATTATAAGTCTAAACCTAATAATTTTCGAGATATCAATTTTTGAAAACCACTAACATTTGTATATAAACGCTAATGGTACAAATAAGATTCAGATAAATAACTTCTTGCCTGCCTGATAACACCGACATTTAGTTAATTATGCAACATTTTTAAAATAATTATTGTTCTTTGATCAAACCAATATTCCACTATCACTTTGTAAACCGACAAAAATAGGCAAATTTTTCAATTTCGTATCGGGATTTTTGATGAAAATAGCCCCACATTTTCGAGTAAACCTACCTAGAAATATAGAAGATATTTATTGCAAAATTAGTAGTTTACATGCTTGGTAAAGTGAATTAATCTACCACTGTAATCGTTTCATTTTTTAGCTAAATAGAGGTATTCTTTTTTAATCGTGAAAAAATAGACGAAATCTCTAATTTTATTTCATACCTAACGAATTCAACAATCAATAATACGATCTCATTTTCGACTAAGATTAGCTGTTACTTTAGACAGAATATTCCTAATAACATAATATATTTAGTTATACAGCTTTTTAAAATAATTATTGTTCTGTAACCGTAAATTATTTAATTATTTTCGTGTGATAAAGAGCTACTTTAAATTTTGTTTCTTAATCTTGTTCTATTGCGTATTAATCGTGTTAGCATCACAAATTACGGTCTGTGAAGCTGGTTTATAGGATCATTTAGTTCGATGGGGGGGCATATTTTATGATATCCCATATTTCGTCAATTATTTGGCAGGTAGGTTTGATGCTTCAATACGGAACTCCTCAAGATGACATCAAATATTTCTAAACAAGAAGCGTCCAAGTCTATGGAATCCCATGTAAAAATAGCTGGTATGTCTGTTGCCTTCCGTAGACATTAATGACATCTCGCATGTATGCTGAAGTGTATCGTTAATAGAAATCTTGAATATTCTAGTACCTATCTATATCTTGCGTCATTATGTCAATGCTTACATTGATGTCGCCAGGTATCTTAAAATGATAGGTACATAATGTGCAAGCATTTGTGTAGAAAGCTATGTTTTTTACAAAATTTTCTCTAGGCAACCAAATTGTGATAGGGTTTTCGTAGTTCCAGTATATGTCTGGCTGCTTTAGCCTAAATAAATTAAAGTGTATTTGTAAGCAAATTAATCCTTAAAATTTATTATATCGTCTGATATAGACACTGTTTCAACTACGCGTTTTGGTAAAAAATAATTGGAAAGTAAAATTACTAAAGCACTAACAATAAATGGGGCGTGGATAAACTGGTAGATCTAAGCTCCAAAAATATACGCCTCTTATGATAAATGTTAAAAAATTGTACCGTTGCCAACGTCAAATTAAAAATCAGGATTTGGCAAACAGGACTCAACCCTCTCATTAATGTTTGATCTTCGGTATACCGAGTTTTATAAGTATTTTTAACACTCATCTGGAAATAAATGGATGCAAAAACCTCCTTTTTCCATTTTTTCAAGCCATTAAACAACAAAATTGTCATTTTTTGAAGAAACCTTGCATACATAGGTATTAGCGAGCGAATTTCGACTATTGTAGATATTTAATATTAGAAAATCAATATAGAGGTAAATCGAAAAGTGTATTTTTACGACGGCTTAAGAGGTAGTTTATGGTGATGTACATATTAGAGTTCATTTTAAAATGAACGATAATCTCCTAAACACAGACTTTTGACAATAGAACGAAATAAAAATATAGTTTGATGTGATAAGGCTATGCAGCTGCTCTTTATGGAATTTCATGTGAGCCTAGACTTTATGGATTTTTGTTATTTTTTTTTTATCAGTAAAGTCATCCTATAGATATTGTTTGTTAATCCATTAAAATAGACAAAATCTTTGAATTTGTATATGATTATCCGCTGAAATACCCTTAATCTGCAGGGTACCTAACTCTGCGGAGATATTTATTGCAAAGGGCGGCTTTTTCAGTTTTGAAAGTATTCAACATTTGCGAAATTCATCTAAATATATACTACGCTATACTTTAATCAAACTCACAATAGAGGGAAAGCGACAGACGAGTTTTAAACTAATGTGGTTTAAAGGATATTTTGTGTTGTAAATATTAGAGTTCATTTTAAAAGAAACTATAATCTCGTGACCGACAAAAAAAAGTATCCATTTTGATACATCATTTCCCCTATTTTAACGTTAAAATAGTAAATTATGTTATAAGCTCGAAAAATGTAGTATTTCAGACGTAATGCGGTCGCTAACCTAAATAGCCCGAAAAACATTTTTCGTCCATATGTCATAAGTTGTTTTTTATTCGATCTTGTTTTTAATGCGATTGAGAGTTGTAAAATAATGTAGAAATGAAGTGAACCTATACATTTCATCTTGCGCGCTAATTTTTTGGTCTTAATGTTTGTTAGTTAACGATGAAATCTGTAATAGCGTCCGAAAAAAAAAATTTTTTTTTGACTAACATAAAAAGTGTTGTCTAGCTAGCAGGGCAATAATCAATACTTTATTGAGAAGGTTAGCTCTTCGTCTAAATATCTAATCTATAAATCGTCATTTTTTCCGACACAATCGGTTAAAAAGCATACAATTGTATGTGAACGTTTGTACAAAAACCATCGTGTTAAATCAGTTCTTATACCTGACTGACAACGCCGATCTTTAGCTTTTTTTTTTTACTTTGTAAAATAAAAAGATTAGTTCTTACTATCAAAGAAATTAAATATGCAAGAGAAATAGGTCGAAAAGATTAATAATAATTTATTTATTCCTAAGTTATAAATCTTAACTACATCACTTTCTAAACCAAGAAAATAGATAATCTTCCTGCATTATTCCGTACTTAGATTTATTTTTCATGAAAATAGTCGAATCTATGATTTTCGTTCAAATCCATAAGGGACGCTTGTTTTGTATAGATGATTTATGATCTTATTTTCAACTAAAATACTAGTATAAAAAAAGTATTTCTTCCGATAAACGTGGAAGGAATAGACATTTAAACAGTTAGCCATAACATACGCATACTGACTTGCATTATTTTCATGGATTGAATGGCTACATCTTTGTGTGTGAAGTGAATTTCTTTTTAAAAATTACAATGCGCTCAATAATTATGAATTTTCTAACATAACTTTTATGGATAGTGGAGTCGGATATTGGAAGAAAATATTATCATAACGACAACTCGATTATTGATATAATTATTATGGTTTCACAGAAGTTTCTACAGAGTCAGCCATGCTGTAGCAGAGACTGTTGTAGGTCGTATTTTTTAAAAAAACCTAACAATACCTTTACTTTATATTGATAGACATATTCTATTAGAACATTTTTCTAAAATTTAGAGCCTTTGGAAATGTGATAATGCTATGAGCATCAAATATATTCAAAATATCAAAAATCCTTTGGTAGTTAGTTATTGCGGTATATTTTAATAGAGGCATAATTTATACTGTACTCCTAAATTTACGGCATATCACTTTGTTTATGTTATTATATTCACAGAGACTATTAATCTAACCAACTTTTATTTACGAAAAATTAAAAACTGAAATACTCTATTTTATTGCCGATTGTTCGCAAAGACACTTGGAGTTGTTTTTTTCTTTTATTTTTTCTTTTCTGTTTTCTTTTTCGGTTCTTAAGAAATGCTAAAGAATCTGTACAAAACAAGTCACGAATTAACTAAATAGCCACCATTTCACTAAATACTTAACACTCAGTATACAATTTTCAGAAATGTCATGATTAAGAACGGTTCTAGTCATTTTATACAAGATTTCACATGATTTAACAAATTTAAAACATTTTTTTTAATTTTTACTAAATTCTAAACACTCAGTATACACTTTTAAGAAAATAGGACGATTTGCGACTGTTTTAGTCATTTTTTACAAAGTTTCACAGGGCTTAATAACGTTAAAACATTTTTTTTTAATTTTTTACTAAATTCTAAACACTCAGTATACAATTTTCAGAAATGCCATGATTAAGAACGGTTCTGGTCATTTTATACAAGATTTCACATGATTTAACAAATTTAAAACATTTTTTTTAATTTTTACTAAATTCTAAACACTCAGTATACACTTTTAAGAAAATAGGACGATTTGCGACTGTTTTAGTCATTTTTTACAAAGTTTCACAGGGCTTAATAACGTTAAAACATTTTTTTTAATTTTTTACTAAATTCTAAACACTCAGTATACAATTTTCAGAAATGCCATGATTAAGAACGGTTCTAGTCATTTTATACAAGATTTCGCATGATTTAACAAATTTAAAACATTTTTTTTAATTTTTACTAAATTCTAAACACTCAGTATACACTTTTAAGAAAATAGGACGATTTGCGACTGTTTTAGTCATTTTTTACAAAGTTTCACAGGGCTTAATAACGTTAAAACATTTTTTTTAATTTTTTACTAAATTCTAAACACTCAGTATACAATTTTCAGAAATGACATGATTAAGAACGGTTCTAGTCATTTTATACAAGATTTAACAAATTTAAAACATTTTTTTAATTTTTACTAAATTCTAAACACTCAGTATATCATTTTCAGAAAATAATACAATTCTGTACAGTTTTACAAATTTTCACAGGTCTTAATAACATTAAAACATTTTTTTAATTTTTTACTAAATTCTAATCACTCAGTATACAAGTTTCAGAAATGACACGATTCAGTACAGTTTTACAGATATTTACAAAGTCTTAATAACATTAAAATATTTTTTTTCTAATTATAATTGCTATTTTCATCTTTTTTATTCCTTAATTATCTAACATAATGTATACAATTTCAAGAAATAGTAGATTTTTAATCCATGTACAAAATTCAAGAATCTAAAAATACAATTAAATGTAGGCTTTTTTAATTGGCATCTCAGGCAAATTATTTCCCCCAAAATTATCTAAAAAAGATATACCAAAAACATTCTAAAGCGGTTTTTTACCTCTAAAAGCATGCAGGCCGATCCGACCCTTGTCGGTTTTATTACCCGCATAAATTAACACAGTAGAGGAATATGGACAGAGTTCTGGGGCAGCGGCGTTTCACTAAAGCTTTGGTTTCCTACAAAGCGGTACCGCAAAAGAGTGGCCGTAATTTGACGGCGAGCTTTGCCGCGACAAAGCGTGTATGTACTTGCAAATCGGAGTGTGTTCCTCCAGAGCGTTCGGCGCAAAAAATACGGCACCGTATTTTCTGAAGCGGACGCTCTGTACGTTGGGATAGTGCAAGCACGATTTTTGACGGTGCGCCAGTGTAGTGATTGTATGTTTTAATTATAATATTTGGAAATTAATTGGTCTAGCGAACAAGATAAAATTTTAATCGAGTTTTTTTTACTATATCGCTTTAACAGCGGCGTTTGCACTAAGGTTAAATCATAAAAGGTCGGGTTTTATCTCGGGTCAGTTCATAAATATTCAGGTTCAAGTTAGGGTTAGATGAGAAGCCGCCTCATGAAAGCATCCGGGTTAGGTCGTAAAAAGTCGGGTTTTATCTCAGGTCAGATCATAAATATTCAGGTTCAAATTAGGGTTAGATGAGAAGCCGCCTCACGAAAGCATCCGGGTTAGGTCGTAAAAAGTCGGGTTTTATCTCGGGTCAGTTCATAAATATTAAGGATCAAGTTAGGGTTAGATGAGAAGCCGCCTCATGAAAGCATCCGGGTTAGGTCGTAAAAAGTCGGGTTTAATTTCGGGTTATTTTGTAAACAGCACCACCGAACCACCCGGGTTAGGTCATAAAACGCACCACCGAACCACCCGGGTTAGATCATAAAACGCACCACCGAACCACCCGGGTTAGATCATAAAACGCACCACCGAACCACCCGGGTTAGTTGCACCACCAGCACCACCAGCACCACCTGGTCCAGCTCTCTTAGTTTTCCTCTACTTAGATCCTAGTATTTGGTAGAGATCTCTTCTTGCAAAAATAGCTGAGGCACATTTTGACTTGAAGAACAAGGTTGAAACACATGTGTCCGCAATAGCTAAGGGTTGGTAATCATTATCACTGGCACTTTTTAAAAATTTTTATGCCACATAGGGTGCCCAAGATTTATCCTGATCTTCGAGTTTTTCTTTAAAGTATGCAGAATACGCATTTATAACAAAGTCAGTAATACTTCTCTTGTACTTTTTCACAATAAAGTTACCGCAAATGTAACAAAAATGATCAAGCTTATTTTTCCAACTTTGACGTAACATTATTGCAACATATTACTTTACTTTTACACAAAGACTAAAGTTATCATTTAAGTGCTACGCATTAAACCAAATGTGGACAATTCGAAGCCCTGATTTATATAAGTATTCCTTAAATTTCAGGGATTTCCCGTCGCGCGGCGTCCTTTTCCCTATCTGCATGGTTGGTAGATTATCCCGAATATAGGGATCCCTATTTCCCAGTATTTCACCTTCTTCTTCTGGATCTCTCTCTCTCTCTCTCTCTCTTTAAGGTAAGGCATTGCCTCTAACTTGGATAAGTCATTGGGATCTTTGTTGGTCAAACTTCAAATATGGAAATGGAGTTAAGCGATGCCCTGGATCGTTCAAAAGGGGGTATGAGCGTCTTTTTGGACTTATTCTTCTTTCAGCTTAAATAAACGCTTGATTTGTCGAGGCTTCCATGCATCGTTAGTGCCTCTCCACTATTGCTGGAGGCAGCCAATTCTTAGGGAACTTGTAATAATTACAACTAATTATAAGTGGGTTGGTGGATATTATGTCTATACGTTCGTAGTAACCCGCTACCATTTTGTCATAATATTCCGTCAGCGTCCGTATTTTAAAGTCTCTGTGTAGTTTTTATTATTCTCTATATAACAGTTTATAGAACGAAGCTGGTTGACAGCTTTTTTTAATCTCATTTCGGCGTTCTTTCTCCAATTTAGTCTCTCATCAAAAACAAGTCCCAAGTACTTGACTTCTTGGACCCAGTTTATCCGAATGCCGGAACCTAGTCTCGGATCTTCTAACTCTGCTCTTCGAGAAGGAAATGGCCTTCGTTTTGGCAGGATTCAGGTGAATTCTACACCAAAACTTGTATGTGCCTCTGCAATGTAACCACTACCAGCCGCGGTTGATCTGAAACTGATGTAATTACAGTGCCGTCAGCAAATAAGAACAGCTCGTTAAATCTGTCCCTCGGGATATCATGAACGTATACATTGTACAGCATCGGAGCGAAAGGAGACCCTCGTGGGACTCCCGGCCTGATGTGTTTGGTCTCAGAAAGCACGCCCTCTAACGAGACTGCAAAACTCCTTCTCTCCAAAAAGGATGCAGCAATCTTAACAAGATAATTGGGAGCCCCCAGTCTTATCAATTTTAAGGCCAGGCCGCAGTACCAAAAGCTTTTGGGACGTCTAGAAAAACCGCTCCCGTGTGTGCTCTTGTATTGAATCCTTTCAAAATTCTGGTCGCCAGTCTCATCGTCTTCCTCATACTGAGCAAAATATCGAGTTGACATAACTCAAATATGAGTTATCCCAGACCGACGCGTGTTGCTAATAGGGAACAGCTCAGACCTCTGAGTTACGGCAACTAAACCGAAGAGATTGCATCAAATCACTGTTCATGAGTTATAATAGCCCTGAAGATGGGTTGTTTTAGCTAGCTAGCTTAGCTAATCGTAACTGAGATTGACGAACACATGTGACGTGGGCTGCAGCAACTCATTATTTAAGCTGCCAGAAACCAATATGGGAGTTGTGATGCGTCACTATTAGGGCTAGATTAACTCATGATTCGAGCTATCAAAACTGGACCTATCAGTTGTTCTAGCTTACTTAACGACTATAGATTTAATCTGTCCTAAATGTGGGTAGGAAATCTCAATAGAGCCAAGAAACACAAGGAATATTTAATAATATGTACTTTAATTAACAAACACTTGTTACGCGAACACATGCTAGGTTAACTGACATAAGTGACATCTAACAACATATGATAAACGTCAAGTGCAAAGGAAATACTCTATGAACGAAGCTAGGCAGAATAAGGTTTGGCACTTTAAATATATTCCAACACTAAAATTGGATTATTCTCATTATCACGCACCTGTATGAGAACAAACTCTGAACAAAATTAAAAAAACATCCCTCCGATCAACGATTGCGCGGATAGCAAGTCCAGTTATGTGATCCATGACAACGCGACGTGCACAAGATACTAATAACAATGGGATGAAGTTACCGCGCTAAATCGGCACGAGTGTGAATTCGGAACTTTCCGTGACTTTTCGATTGATGATTTACTCTCGACATGAGTTTTTAGAGCACTATTTACGACTTATTCCAACTCACAATAATTAACACATGGTAATGAGTTAAAATAATGCACGTCTGGGTCAAAACGGCACTTTAAAATCAGTTAGTAAGTTTTCCCAATCCAAAAACTGAGTTCAGGTAACTCATAAAATGGTTACAAAATGAAGGATTGAGGTAATCCCAAATGTGTTTAAAATGTTGATATTTGTGTGTTGAGGCGAACCACAAGAAGCTGAGTTATTGTAGCGTTTTTAAATGAGTTGTGATAATTCGTAGGCTCAGTTTGAACAACATAGAACCGTGCGTTAAAGTAGCTCTAATTCTGTAACCCACGACATTGGTAAATCCATTTTTGTCAGTGGCACTGTACACTGTTCTCTTCTTAAGCTAAATTGCTCATTGGGGAGAACATTACGCTCGACGACAAAGTCAACCAGACGACTGCGAGCATTAATTTTTCAATAATTTTCGCTAGACTCGACAACAGACTTATTGGCCTATAATTTACCACCTGTGTCGGGTCCTCGTTTTGTTTTACGATCAGTATAACTTTTGCTTTTTTGAAGCAGTTTTAATAACGGAAATAAATAGTTCAGTGGTGTTTGGTTTTTGTATCTTTAATAGTCAGGGAAAACTTGTGAAAAAATAATTTTTAAATTAGCAATATCTTCAATACCATTTTTCCACATTAGATCAAATTGGGCTAGTTTGAAATAAAATTGCATATTTATTAAAATTCGGATTTTGGTCATAGCCGCTAGTTCACACCATGTATTTTAGATTGCAACGTTTACCCAATATTCCGAAGCGTATGCATTTGTTCTGCTTTATAAACGTATCCCCGAAAGAGATGAATGTCAGGGTCCAGGGCCGGCGCTAGGGCCGGGCAAGCAGGGCCCCTGCCCGGGGCGGCAACCTTAGGGGGCGGCAGGCTGTAAACTAATTAACTAGTTTATAAAGAAAATAAACCAAGATTCACTTGAATACTTAAGAAAAATTAATATGTGAAATTTTAATAAAATTTGCTTTTACTACCTATATAAATATTATGTTTTACGAACTTTTAAGTATTTTAAATGAAATGTCAAAATATTTCAAATTCAAGGAGCTCACAAGCATAATAAATTATAATTATTTAAATAAATGAACTCACATACAAAATCCTGTAATATAATTTTATTTCATACTGTATTGTAAAACACACCTTTACATATTTGAATTTAGTCCAGAAAATAAGGTTTTACAGCAATAAGTCCGGTAAAATTTTCTTGAAATTGACATACCAGCTAATTTTGAGCTGACCCAGCCACGTCATAGAGTTCAAAGAAGGAATGTTAATTTCGACTATGAGGCACGAGATGATCCGATAGAAGATCCTACTTTGAAATATAAGGCAGAGTTTTGCATATTTATTAAAATTCGGATTTTGGTCATAGCCGCTAGTTCACACCATGTATTTTAGATTGCAACGTTTACCCAATATTCCGAAGCGTATGCATTTGTTCTGCTTTATAAACGTATCCCCGAAAGAGATGAATGTCAGGGTCTTTTAATATTCATTGTTTAAGTGACCCAAGACCTTGCCTACTTGGTACCTTTCTAATAATTGTTTTGTGATTTTCTTATTCTAGAGTCAATTAGGCCCACTGCTTTAATTGTCATATAAACTAAAACTCAGAGTTTCTAATATTATAGTTTGGTCTTGTTGTACTTACCCATGTAAATCCTATGCAACCAATGGCTCCGCTAAGAATATCGGCAACAATGGCGGGATATGAATTAGCCGTAGGAAAATAGGCGTGAAATCTGGGTGAATGCCAGTGAGTTACCTGCAAATTGTTGCATATAGTCGTTGTGTGGTAACAAGTTTAATAACTATACAGATTCTTATCAATATGTTCGATTAGAATGATTAGATGCATGTTGCCCATGGAAGGTCACAACTAGAATAACTTAAAATCTAAACAAAGTAGCACTAAACGGGCTTTACTTTTACCTAATCTGTATTAAACTACCCCTCTCATAATATAAATCAATAAGATATTTTATAATGAAGCAATTATGTTTGAAGGTTCGACGCTAAAATATACTCTTACTTTTTAAATGCACAAAAATGTATGATTAATTTGACCCAGATAGTAAAGCAACAGAAAAGGTTGGTCAATGTACTGTAAGAGTTAGTCAACGGTGGTCAATGACATTGTAAAAACAATCAAACTAGTTTCGAGAAACATTCATTTTGAAAAAAATATAGTATTTCTGATAAATTTATTTTTATAAATAAGATATTATCAAGTATTTCTCGCACGTAAAAAGAACGCCATCGTCATAGGAATCCTTTGTTTCACAGAATGAAAACAGTATATAGGAACGTAGACAGGATATCCGGTAAATACCTCCTAATTTCTGGGGAGCATACAGAGGAGGTCAAAATAACCCTGATTTGTCATAGAAAAAGAACTTTCTTAAGTATCCCTTAACGGCGACACAGAGCCCAAAAGGGTTCCCACCGATTTCCTTTTTTGGCTCTAACTTTTAACCCGACTTATATAATTTAATGAAATTTAAATTTTTCATAGAAGACATAAAGAGTAATTAAACCATACACAGTAGATGTTTTACACCGCCAAGGGAGTCAGGAGCGGACTTGCTACCACAATCGTTGGTCCAAAATTTTTGACCGGTGTTATAGTTGGAGTCAAGCAAATATTTGACGGAGTTCTGTGATTTGACGCGTCACACTTCCATCTTGTCATATTTGTCCAATACTAGTTATTTCGATTTCACCAACTTTATTACAGCTGATACTTAGTCAGGGCCGGACTGACGAATATTGTTATTTATAAACCTTTGCAGAAAATGATTGCTGGGAAATTGGTCTAAGAATATGAATTATAATATAAATAAATTTGTTTTGATAAATTCTGTGCATTGTAATGGTGGGATTCAGGATTGACCATTAATATCACAGGTCTTAACAAAAGCAATCTTAGGAGTGTATAACGATTAAATTAATAAATAAAATGCGGATCTGCAGCCCATATGATTTGACCAAATCGACGAGAAGGTAACTCGGTTTATGTATATCTCTTTTTAGTCATATAAAAGGATAAAGATACAAATACTTCGAGTGGGTGGTAATTATATATTATAAATTAGCCATTAGTAACTTTTATATTATGAGTGGCCTGCCGTATTTGACACCCATGACAATATGGAAGTGGCACGCGTCAAATATTTGCTTGACCCCAACTATATTTGACAGAGTTAAAAACTGATTATTTAAATACTCTGGTCACTCCTCTTCAAATAAGGTACTCTTAATTTATTTCGATAAAACTGGTGGTTTTCGAGGTAAATTGGTTTTTATGCGAAACACTGAAAAGTTACTAATGCTCAACACAAACAGGTAAAAATAAAATACGGAATGCTGATGTGCATTTAATTCTTGGGAAGCGCTTTCTAAGTTTTCGAAGGCGAGAAAACTTTATGAAAGATTTCCAGTTTTTCCGTTTAAATGTTATTTTGGCAAATGCTCAATATGAGCTTCACGTAAAGTCTGTTTACAGATTTAAGATAATGACTTACCGACTCGTGTTGACGCCTGTTTAAAACCAGACTGGGGTCTACACAGGCCCGCACTGAATTGTATTTCAAGCATGGATGATTTGACACAAATAATAAACAATTTTAGATAGAATATATTATAATTATATATTATAATTATTTAATGCAACTACAGTTTACTCATTTAATTGATTTTCACTGTCACTATCAACACCTATGTTAATAATAAATCTTTCTGTAATATTCCCAATTTGAATGTATGAATTTTCAACAGTTTTAATATGCGAAACACAATTTTTCCAGCTACCTACAGGCACTTTGTCCACTTCAGTAACAATAATATCCAGTACACTAGCGTTTATAGTGGGTGATACATTATTACGTCTAACGGCAGATTTTAATTGATGCCATATTATGTGTTCTATGGGATTCAATATACAGTGATACGGCGGAAGCCTTAGCACTGTATGCCTCTTACTTTTAGCGTAGCTGTCGCAGTAGTACTCCTTTTCTAGGTTCAGAAATTTAAGCACATTAAGTAACTGTCTTTTAGTGTAACTTTCATGAAAATATATATCATTCTGATACATAAATTCCTGCCATTTTCGTATCTTTTGAACAAGGGTGCTTGTTTAACTGTCAACTGTGGTAACTTGCGTTGTCCATAACAATTACACTATTTGGAGAAACATTAGGAATTAACTTATTTACGAACTAATCCTCAAATAACTCCGCTGTGGTATCGTCATGATAATCCAAACAGGAGTCATTTATATTCTTGGCTGCCAATGAAAGTGCATTTGGACCAAACCATCTTCGGACACTGCATGTACTAGGGTTATTCTTTTTCCTCTGTTTGATGGTGCCTTTGCTCTACACCTGTCACTAGAATCAACCCAACCTTTTGATGAGGTATCATGGGTATCAAACCAGGTTTCATCTAAGTATATAATAGGTCTGTTCTTACTTCTGTACTGAGCGATTTTTGTCAAATATTCAAATCGCCATGCCTTAAGTCGTTGCGATTCCATGATAACTTGCCGTTTATCGACTTTTTTAAATTTAAAGCCGATTCGTCGAAGACACTTCCACAGCGTTGTCCTACCTTAATTGATATCCGTGTTATCTATCTCAAGTCTTTTCAGTAAATTATCCAGTGTTGGTACCGTATGTTCTTCATACATCTTATAATTTTTGCGTCGGACTAAATCTTCATCGCTGCGATCCAACTTTTTGCAAGTCCCAGAATCTTTCCTTCGTTTTCTTTCGGTGATGGGTTAATTCACAATTTTCCATACTGCTTTTTCCGAAATTTTAGTCAATGTGGCTGTTTCTTCAATACATTCCATTTTGCTCAACTTTTCACGTTCTATGAGAGTTGTATATACATTTTTTTTAATCTCTTTAGAATCTAAAGATAAGTGTCTTTTTCCATTTTCATTTCCGCACTGTGGTTGTATCTGTACCCCCTCCGGCTGTTCTATACTAGATTCACCAATCCACGGACGCCACATATTTGGATAATCAAAGCTGCGTTTTTATTTCACACGAACTAATAAAATGACTGGTTTTGCAACACTGATTTGTCTACTTACTTTTTTCCCATTATTTAATAGGGCTTTGTGAACTAATTACGGCCAAGTACGGTCTCTACCTGGATAATAAAATCATTATCTCTATGATTCTTGAAACCCTTTCAACAAAGAATTTTATGATGGGTGATAACTAAAGGTAGGTAGTCATTATCTTAAATCTGTGAACGGACTTTACCTGTTTCCCTTAGGCTCCGATCAACCCTTTAAAAGGTTTCTTGACTTGGCAATGTTCAGGCTGGAAATCTTTCAGAATAAAATCATCTTGCCTTCAAAGAGTTGGACAGCGCTTCACCATTAGTTAAATGCATACTCTGCGTAAAAATATTCTTTCATTTTCTTTTTTAATTACTCTTACTTGAAGGCGGTTTTGACAAGTTCCGTCGATAGTAATTCATTATGTTAATAATAACAACCTGATTTTTACCGGTTTGTGTTTAGCATTAAGCTGGATTTATAAATTCGAAAAGTTGGTGAGGTTGAAGTTATGATCAAGTTTGTGAGGTTAGATATTCCGAACTCCGAGCATAAAAATTAGTTATCTCGAACTACCCGGGAAGTTTTCGAACCTTACATGAGCTTTACATCAACAACATGAACGAGTGTATAAATGGAATTGATTGTTCCCTTTAGTTTAAATTGAACTCCTATTTGATGGGTGACCGCTTGGGAAACACCGCGTGCTCTTGTCTTAGGGAAGAGTGTAAAATGAATCAACATCAAAACCATCCTATTCAAGCCGGACAGGCCGGATGAGATCGGATATCTCGTAGGATGAAGATGCCGTTTCACACTCCCCAGTCGGTAGACCGCACGATTAAAAACCGTACGGTCGATGACCGGTTCAAGATGGCCTCAGATACGCCGACGAACCGTAAAAATAATAAAATAAAAAAAGAAAAAAAAACTCCTATTTCCAACACCAACTGAACCTCAACCTCGCCAACTTTTCGAGTTTATAAATCCAGCTTTAGTAACTTTCGAGTGTTTAACATGAAAACCGTTTTATCCCGAAAACTGCCAGTTTTGACAGAAATAACCAGGGTATAAAAAAAATCGATTTTGAGCTCTGTTGACACCAGTCAAAATTTTTTACCAACGATTGTGGTGGCAAGTCCATTCCTGACTTCCCTAACGATGTAAAATATCTAGTGTAGTATGGCTTAATGACTATACAATAATAAAATTTCATTAAATTATACAAGTCGGATCAAGAGTTAGAGTAAAAAAATTAATCGCTGGTTGTACCCTTTTGTGGCTCTGTATCTCCGTTAAGGGGCACTTTAGGATTTTTCTTCTATGATATGACAAATTAGGGTTATTTTGACCTCCTCTGTATGTTCCCCAAAAATTAGGAGGTACTGAGTGGACCCCCGGTATGTAAATAATTTACATAAAAACAGATAGTCTAAAGTATTTTTATGACATATTACTCAGAAACATTGGTAACGAGTACCTATAATCAATATTCAATATTTTTGAACTTACTCCTGGCATTATAACTCTCTCCACATCCTTCAGAACGTCTTCCCATTTTTCAGGTTTTTCTGGAGCAGTGTCTGGAATTAAAGGCCTCAAGTATCCGGGTTTAACTGAGGGAACCACTTGCCTAAAACATATTCACTTTATTAGCAAAATTACCTAAAAATTATTGCAATTACGGCAAGAACTTTGACTAAGAATTGCTAGTTTCTTTGATCCTGCAGTAGCAATTTGCTTTTTATGTTAAATTTAAATCCAATTATAATATATATCTGTAATAATATTACGTATTTAAGTAACTGAATCATTATTATTGATATTTGACGGCCTTGACCTACATTTAATATCGAACCATTTAATAGCATTGACTGTATCTAATATACAATTTTTTAAAGTATCTCAATTAATTATTATTTATTGTTTTTTATTTACAAAAAATATCATACAATATTTTTTCTACAAACGGCAATAAAAAGCATGCAATAGTTGAAAATTAAATGTTTAGAATCTCTTACATCCAGGTAGTTTCTAATAGCATCGTATATTTATATTAAATTAGTTCACATTTGTCAATAAAACCTAGCAACCATCATTGAAAGGCTGATTTGTTTACAGAAAAATTGAAAATTTGAAAGATCCTGTCAGTTTTATTAAAACCCTAGCGCTGGCTGTTGTGATTTGCCAATAATGCAATAAATACAAGAAATCGATCCACTTAAAGACATAGAAGAAGCTGCTAACAGAGTTACCTTGGATTTACTGCCACGAAAATCAAGAATTCAATATGAGATTGCTCATAATAAATTTATAAAATGGTGTGAAAACAAAGGCGTTTCTGAAAAGTATTCTGAAAACATATTCCTGGCCTATTTCTTTGGTCCCATTATTTAATGATCAAAGCTATGGTACGTGTAAATAACGACGTAGATGTCAGCAAACATTTTAAATTGATTGCCTAATTGAGGCGTCAAGGAGAGGGTTACCAGGCCAAAGAATCAAAAATTTTTACTAGAGACCAAATTGAACAGTTTCTGAAGTGCGCACCGGATGATGAGTACCTTCTGTTGAAAGTAGCTACGATTGTAGGAGTATTTGGTGCCTGCTGCAGGAAGGAGCTTTGTCAGTTGACTCTTGAGAACGTGGAAGATATGGAGACTTCATTAGTTATTAAAATATCAGATACCAAAACCAAGGTACCACGAAATTTCACTATCGTTGAAAAATTTTATTTGAATTTTTATCGAAAATATACTGATCTTCGTCCAGCAGATGTCGTACATCGGCGGCTCTTCTTAAACTATGTAAAAGGTAAATGTACCAGAAATCCGGTCGGAATTAATACGTTCGGAAAATTTCCTGCTGCTATAGCAAGATTTCTGCAACTTCCAAATTCAACACTCTATACTATTATATTGCTTTCGCCGGTCTTCTGCGAGCTTACTTGGCGATGCTGGAGCAAATTTGACGACAATTAAGCGGCATGGGGGATGGAAATCTCAACCGTTGCTGAAGGGTACATCGTGGATTCCGTGGAAAATAAAAATTCTATTGCTGCAATTGCTCACAGTACAAACGACATCAGCCGATGATGCTTCAACATCAACTGCACATGCTGCTGTTTCTGTTCAATCCTCCTCAATCGCGAAGAACAGCAGAACTGAGTAGTACTATTAATATAAGTGTAAATAAATAAAATAGAAATGTTTTTTGACGTTTTTTAAGACTAGTGCCTTAAAGTAACATTTTTTAAGGCTAGTAGACAGTGTTAAAAGTTCCATTTTTAACACGTTTGTAGAAAAAATATTTTATTAAACTATTAGAAATGTCCCTTCGCAAAAAAAAATAGTCTACTTACCGGTCTCTGATATTCTCCAGATATTCTGCCGTATATTCAATCATCGCTTTTCCGAAGTCTCTAAACTGATTAGCCTCCATTTCTGAAACACAAGAGCACTCTAATTACTCCTTTTAATTCGTTCTCTTTACTTCGTTTCATACTGACGACAGCAGCGCTATAAATAAAGCATAAAACGTTTAGCATGCTTTAAACTAGAGTACAATGAAATTGCTACATTTTAATTAATTAAAATCAGTTAAGCTCAATGAATTTATTTATAATAATAGAGTAAAATTAAAATGATCAAAAATAATTATTCAAAGTGCCTTCTCAATTGAGCCAGCAAAAGCCCATACAGTTGTAATCTTCTAACATTCAGGAGCTGCCAGGGAGTAATGGTGTACAAGACTCGAACTAACCCGTTCTGGAAACGTGACATTCAACCACTCCGAACTATACGCAAGCGCTCCATCATGTTGAAAAATTCTCCTGCCTTTGATCAACATCCCCCAACTCTGCAATAATGTGGGGCTGGAACAGTTCTAAATATTTGTCAGGAATTGAAATTACCGATTATGGCAAATGGTCCAATAATAATTCTATCTAAAAAATTCAGCTGAAAGGTATTTACTTTCTGCCTTGTCTGTATGGGTATATGTTTCCTGAATTGTGTAAGGATTTTCACACGCCCAAATTCTTGTATTTTGTTTAATGATTGTACCATTTGTACAGAACGCAGGTACTTTTACCAGAGAATATTATTTTATGTGTTATTTTTGATGAAGCCAGCCAGAATTAGAAGCCGCACACTTTCTTGTGCAAGTATTCCTCTGATGAAGTTTAAGACTATATAAATACATTCCAGTTCTGAGGTGGAAATACAAAGGATTCGAGAAATAAAAACTTTTCTTTATCGCGGAAATATATTTTAAAGACATTTCGGGGATTCTTCTGGCACAAGCAATAACATTTTCTTAAACCCATAAGACCACAAACCCTACTTGTTCCAAGTTCCGCTGAAAATTAAGCACGAAGAATTCTATGACCCAGGTTCAAAAAAAGGAATGTATGTATAAAAGTTTGGTTAGTATACTCTAAAGCTAATATTTACCTTTAAAAATATAACCATCTGTCGTTATAGCGTAACAGAAAGATTGCTTTCTTATTCAATCATACATGCACCAAGAGTTCCTTAAAAAGCTTTACTAGAGACAAGTAACACAATCAGCTATTCACAATACACGTACTTATAGTATATGTACCTTATGCAATATTCATGCAATTCTTGGAAATTTGTATCTGCTGATATTTTATATAATACCTAATGAATTTTTTCTATGACATATGTTGTAGTTATGTTGTCTTTATAAATACGGTAGGTTGCCAAACCCACGCAGAAGCGGATCATATTATAACAATTTCACTTAGAATTTGCTATGTTAGTTATGGTTTTTCGCATTGCCAGTACAAGTGATCAGAAAGGATGTTAATGCATTCAACCAGGGACGCCGGAAGACCTGTTCTATGTGTTTAAAGTTCAACACACGTGAAATTCCATGTGTGGAATTCAACACATTGATTTTTTGCGAGCTCTTGGCTTCTTGCGGATATATGCTGGGCCGAACTCTTAACGACTTTTACAATAACTTGGCAATGCAGCAGTCGACGCATTACTATTTCAGAATTGTTTCCACGCTCCCGCCAAGCTCTTGCATTCCTATGTGTGAGTCGTGTGGTGTGAGTGGTATATGTGTACACATCCCTGATTTCGAGGCTAAGACGCCTGGTACTTTCACGTCCGCATATCTTTATTGTCAGAATAATTGCTATAGTCTCAAGTATCGACAATTGTTTCCATAGATATTATTCGACGAATAGGTCTATCCGCAGATGAAAGTACCGGGCCTTAATGGAATAAGCTTATTTTCTCGTGTATAGGTATACTGATAATGCTTCTATTTCGTGTATCCTTCACATCTCGATAATGTATAAGCGTCCTCTTCCATTTTATGGCATTATTAGACTTTTCCAAGGCTTTTGACAGCATTGATCACGAGCTGTTTTTTAGCTCTTTTGCATTATCTAGGCCTTACCGAGGGTGCGGTTCTATTTTTTTAGAAATATAACTCAGTCCATTCAGATCGGCAACATTACAATTCGGAATGGCGTCCCACAAGGTTCTGCCTTATCTCCGCTTTTATATGTCATGTATACGTCGTGAGAAAGTGCTCTGCTCAATACTATGCTGACGACAACCAAGTTTACATGTCATTTGACAGGGCCGATGCTGTTAAGAGCTGGAATTAAATTCCTTAAATCAATCATCATAAGAACATTCCCTTATACTAAATCCTAGTAAGTGTTGTTTGGTGGTGTTCAGTCGGAAGTCTGATGTCGATTAGGTTAAAAATGAAATTCATGTTGAGATAGACCTTTGATAGTGAAAGACAATGTTCACCATTTTGAGACAATTTTTGACAGTTCCTTACGATTTAGTGCGCATGTGTCATGTTGTACACAAAATGCTTTTGTAAGATTGAAACTGTTGTACAATATGCGTCTTTTTTGTCACAAAAAGTAAAAACTTCATTGTGCGACTCTCTGGTACTCTAACTGTTTAGCCACTGCGATGTTGTTTATAGAAGTTGTCTAAATAGCGTCCTTAAACGTCGGATATAGCTTGTTCAAAATTAATGTATTTACGAGGTCCGGAAATATCAATTTCTTATACAACATTCACAACTCATATCTGTTTTCAAATTAAATTATTAGTATAGTACATTAGAGGTAAACGGTAGAATTGACCTCTTTACTATGTATACAATTTCCACTACCATTTAAGCCACCTTTACACCACCAGTTATGTAGTTATGTAGCTATGTAGTATTAGAGTTACATTGGTTCATGAATGGGGTTTTACGTCAGGGCATCCCTTTGACATCTTTTGATTCCTCGGCTACTTTTTAGGTACTTTCGCATAAGGAAACTATTGCTATCGGCTGTTGCCTTTATTAAGTATGCTGCGCTGTGTGTGTTGTAACTTAAGATTTTAGTTTGCATATTCTTGGCGCCTCTATCCGTTATCTAGGAATGTGATAGTGCCTCTCTACTATTAGTGCTTCTCTACTATATACCGGCAGGGAGCCAGTCTTTAGGTAATTTGTAGGTCGCATTTTGTCTCGCTCTCGTATGTGAGTCAGTGATCAGTGGGTTTGTCGAAACGTCCGTACGTCCGTAATAGTTCGTAATGATTTTTAAAAAGAACTCATTAATAGTTGGTATGCGAAAGTCCTTGTGCAACACGCGATTCATAGTGTACCTCGGGACATCTGCGATAATTTTCAGCGCCCTATTCTGAATTACCTGGAACTTATTCAGTTCCGCTCTGCTTATGTTGCACCACGAAGGTGCACCATAGGTGAGAACTGGCCTGACCAATGCCTTGTAGAGGTTGACCTTTGTCCTATTTGCAAGTCTACTCCGCCTGTGAAGCAGGGGGTAGATAGAGCCTAACTGTCGCAGTGCAAGCTTCACTCTATTTATTGAATTGAGCCTCCAGTTCAGTCTTTGGTCAAAGATAAGTCCCAGGTACTTCACTTCCTGGCACCAATTTACTTGGACTCTGTTGACTTTGAGCCTTGTTTCAGGCCGACGTACGCGACTTTTCGAGAAAAATATGGCCTTTATCTTAGTAGGATTCAGGCGAATCTTCCAAGCCGAAAGCCATTTTTCCAACTCGATTACGTGACGCTGCATCCGGCTGACGACAATGCGCGGTGATTTGGCAGTTGAAGTAATTGCTGTATCGTCAGCAAAAAGATAGAGCTGCGTGAATCTATCTCGCGGAATATCATGAGTGTAAATGTTATACAACATCGGAGAGAGAGGTGAGCCTTGCGGCACTCCCGCCCTGATGCGTTTTGTCAATGAATGTGCGTTTTCTGACGAGACCGCAAAACTTCTATTCTCAAGAAACGAGCCAACTACCTTGACGAGGTAGTTCGGAGCTCCGAGCCTTATCAACTTTAGTAGAGTTAGTTTTCACTACAGGTATCATTAAAGTTTCATCAGGGAGGTATTCTAGAATGCTTCATCTTAACTTCGCCTTTTTCTAAACATTTTTTTATTTCTCTTATGTGAGATTTGGATTGTTGTGTATTCAGAAATAAATACGTTAATTATTATTACTGACAATGTGAAATACTAAGAACAGTTATTAGAGCCATGGTATACAAGGAATAACCATATAGGTACATAGAGAGACAGAACTTCCATATCTCACAGAACATATATTATGGGTGCGTTTCCCAACAATTAATTGTAATAAATTAAAACAACACTTCTGTCTTCCTCCACAAATAATATATTATATTTTTGAAAAAATTTTTAACGATTGTCCCTACATGTTTCGACCATATATATAGTCATCTTCAGGGGAACTAAAAGGAATGTGTGAGAATATAAAGACAATAACAGGCATCATAAGAGACTTACCTATATCGAGTGTGAAATTGGATCCAATAGTTGTCTCAAATTAATGAGTACAACGTTTTATATTATAGCAAGTGAAATTTGTGTAGTTGAAGACTAACTTGAGGTAACTCAGAGTTGTGGATATATAAGTAAGCACATTTTAGTTATTTTAAAAAAAAAATTTTTATGTTGTAAAAAGTAAAAAATTTTTTTTTTTTTTTTTTTTTTTTAATATCTAATAAACTCATTAATTTGAGACAACTATTGGATCCAATTTCACACTCGATATAGGTAAGTCTCTTATGATGCCTGTTATTGTCTTTATATTCTCACACATTCCTTTTAGTTCCTCTGAAGATGACTATATATATGGTCGAAACATGTAGGGACAATCGTTAAAAATTTTTTCAAAAATATATATTATTTGTGGAGGAAGACAGAAGTGTTGTTTTAATTTATTACCTACACTCCACTGCAAGTATGGACTACTTCTTCAAATTAATTGTAAACTAATTGATTTCTTAGATAACGTCATTGGGTGAGCAAATAATTGACGGTGGCCTTATTTGCTGGAAGGAGGGGGGAGGGAAAGTTACAAGATTAGGTTATACTTTATGTTAAAGTCATATGTTCATGTTCTGAGTTACTTAGAATAAAGGGGATTTTTTTTTTAAATTAGATCAAATGGACTTGGTTTACTTGTGCCTTGAACCCTTTATAAATATAGCTTAACCCAAGAACAAAGATATATAAATAAACTAAATCAACTTAAATATAAATAAGGAAGCAGGACAACACAAAAAAACACATTTTACTACTAACCGTCCATTTTTTCAGATTTCGCCTGGTGAAAGCTATAGATACCAAAATAAAATTTATTATTAAATGAATAAGAGGAATGTTCTTAATACCTACAGGACGATTCGCAATTAATGGCTAAAAATTAAAGACGTGATATCATGAATTTTTAGAAATTAATTTTCACTTAAACAGGGTTATCTAAATTAAGTGTCCACCATTGGTAACTTTGTTATTATTATAGATACAGAATAGTTTCAATTAGCAAACTATTAGTATTTTTAACGCTAATTGAGATGGAAGAATAAAAAAAAACAAATGAACATCACGTTTCCGTTTTTAACAAAAAAGCTTATAAGTAATTTTCTCCTAAAGTCAAAAATGACGTTGATATTACAATTTCTAAATATTAACAGTAAAAAAGTAAGAAGGCTATGAAAGCCACGTTATCTTTGCGATTTGATGGTATTAAGATAAGTGATGAATCGCAGAAGGCAGAAATGCAATTCCATATCAAGGAGGCTTCGGAAAACAATGATAACGCTCTCTATCAAGTAATGTCTAACATTAGTATGCTTTAATTCATTTTTCGCTTATAACTTTTGTTGTGTCAATTATTAATTTAAAAAAAAAATGGTTTTTACCCATGAGGAAAAGTGTGATATGTTAGCTTCTTACTTAGTGTGCAGAAAAGTCTCTTCCAGAGCAAAATAATACTACGCTGAATTATATCCACTTTGCATTCAACCACATGAGAGATATTTTCTGAGACTGTACCAAAAATTCAGAGGCAATGAGGGTGTTTTTGCCAAAACAAGGACAAATAAAAATTTCATAATAAGCGAGGCCACGGAAATCGCAGGTATTGCATATTTTGAAGCCTACCGTAATAATTCAATACCAGATATTGTCAAGGACTCTATAATTTGTCTTATGGTACTGTGCATAGGATTCTAAAAAAATTCAAATTTATTCCCTATAAGTACCGACCAGTTCAAACGCTTTTGCAAGGGAATCCGGAAAGAAAAAATGTTTTTTGACATTGGTATCTTAACTTCTGTCACCAAAATGTAAATAACTTTCGTTATATTTTATGGAAAGATGAATCTAATTTCTCAAATTGTGGAATGTATAATAGAAAAAAATCATCATTACTGGTCAAGGGAAAATCTTTTGTTAGACATCCAAGAGCTCCACAAGTCCGTTTCAGTTTTAATTCAAATAGTTTATTGTGCGGACATAAAATAACACAAATGGACATGGTACATAAAATGATACAAACACCAAGCCCTACTAATTATAAAAGTAAAAATTTAGATATATGATCGTCTAAAACACTAATTACAAGGGGAAAAAGAAGTAAATCTTAGACAATTTTAAGGTAGGTACATTAAATTAAATATAAATTACATTAAAATAGGTCATAATAATTGATGGTGAAGAAGTTGAGAGAGAAGGCTCAGGGAGAGCATTTTTTTTTTTCTATTTTTCATTAGTCAATTAAAAGCAATTTAGATTGACATTGCGCCTAAAACTGTCATTTATGAATTCGGCCTTTAATCTAGTTTTTAAAGTCGGAATGGAGACATTACGAAGATCCAGCAGATTGTTGCGGACGAAAGGAGCTCAGTAGGAAAAAGATGCCCGAAACGAAGATGTTTTATGTTTGGGGATATCCAAACGATAATCGATTTCTCTTAAGCCTCTAGTATGTATATCAGTCCGTCTTTTTAATTTAGTAACCAAGTACTGTGGAATACCAGAATTAAGGATTCTTTGTATAAAACAGGCATAGTGAATAAAGCGAGATTCATTAAGCTTGAGCAGTTTAAGTTCACGTAAATATGGTGTTATATGAGCGAACCTAGGCACAGGCGTCACAAAACGGACAGCATGATTAAACATCTTCTGCAGCTGGTTGCGAGCCTCATTAGTAATGCAAGGACCATAGACAACATCACAGAAGTTGAAGTGGAACATAACCAAGGAAACAACAAGTGTTTTCTTAGTTTCGGAGTCAAGGAGATCCTTAAATGGTAGTAGGTGTTTAAGGCTGAGATATGCCTTCTGACAGATAAGATTAACATGTTTATTAAACTTGAGATGAGAGTCTATAATAAGTCCTAGATTCCTGGCTGACTTTACAGTGGAGATTGGATCACCACAAATACTCAGTGGAAGTTCACTACAGGAATGCAGAACTTGTGGCGAACCGACAAGGAGATGGACTGTTTTAGAAGGATTCAGCACGAGACCATTCTTCTCAGACCACACTCTCACAAGGCCCAAGTCAGTATTAATAAATGAGCACGCTTGACTCCTGTCGTTTGGTGAAAACTGGAAGATGAGTTGGATATCATCAGCAAACATATGAAGTTCACAATGCTCTGGGACATTCTCAAGGTCAGCCAATAAGATTGAGAAAAGGAGAGGACCCAAGACAGATCCCTGGGGGACCCCGGACTGTAGTTCTTTCAGTGATGATATGGATATGGAAGAGTCATCGTTATTATCCAACATAGTTTTTTGATATCTATGTTTTAAGTAGCTGGCTAACCAGTCATTAATATGGTTCAGAATCCCATAGTGATCGAGTTTGGCCAATAAACAGTCAAAATAAACAGTATCAAATGCCTTAGACAGATCTAGCAGAGTAACCGAGGTAAGTTTTTGATTTTCAAAACCATGGAAGCATTCATCGACGATCGAACAAAGGCTGGTGCATGCCCCAAACCCCTTCCTAAAGCCAGACTGCCTAATGGGTAAAATAGAGTTCAGCTCCAAGAACAATGATAATTGATGGTGAAGGACAGATTCAGCTATTTTGAGGGGGACGGAAAGCAGGCTTATCGGTCGAAGATCACTAAAGTTATTTATTCTGGCATTCTGCTTTTTCCCTATAGGCCTAATAATAGCCACCTTCCAGACGTCAGGAACTACACCCGTCTCGAACGATACATTTATTAAATGAGTTAGGGGTCTTAAGATGTACACCAAGGCCAACTGGAGCATTTTAGCAGAGATGTTATCATGTCCCATCATGTGTGGCTTTTGCTTCAGGATTAAGTGCTTTATTAAATTCTCACAACGTTTGGTGCGGCTTAATTGGTTCCAGATTTGTCGGTCCGTTTTTTTATGAGGGCACCCTTACTGGTGAAAGATACATTGAATTTATGACTGAAATTCTGAACAATTTCTTAGACGAACTGGACCTTATAACTAGACTGAATTTGCATTTTCAGCAGGATGGCGCACCTGCGCACAACTACAGAGGTACTTATTAACTTTTAAGTACTATTCTTAATGATCAGTGAATAGGCACAAATGACCCTATTCAGTGGCCTACCCGATCACCGGACCTAACCCCGCTTGATTTCTTTTTATGGGGTTTTTTAAAGAACCAAATTTACAAGAAAAGGTACAAAAACGTCGACGCCTTAAAGACTGCAGTTAGGGAAAAGATAAACCAGATAGATGGTAGGACCATATTGTGATTTTTTATTTTCATTTTCTTATAAATGTCTAAAATAAAGGTTGTAAAACATTAAATTTCATCCCAGTAGAAAATTACTTATAAGCTTTTTTGTTTAAAACTCAGAGTTCTAAAAGAAAAATAGTATATTATTAACCAAGATTTAGACAGCCATCAATATTGCCCGAGCGGCAAGGTTAGATCAAGAGGAGCGCAGCGACGAGGGATTTAAGACGCGAGGGCTATAAGCTGTCTAAACCGTGGTTAATATAATATTTTTTCCACTACTACAAACTTTTATAAGACATTTATCTTTATAGTATTAATAATTATAAAAAATTATAGGTAGGTGTAAGTATATTTTTTAATCAAGTTACCTGCGCTTTGGAATTGGCAAAATATTTTGTCAATGTCAATGTCAATTTTTGTTCATTTATGTCATCAGATTTCACGAGTTTTCCGTTTTTTTTTAAAATCAAGTTACCTGCGTTCAAATAAATTCTTGAAGATCGGTCAATAATGGATTTCAATGCCTTATTATTGACCATGGTCAATAATAACTTATAAGGTAGAGAAAAACGATTTCTAACGTTAAAAATCGGTCAATAATGACGATGTTATAGGTTAGTAGTTGAAAAAATATTATATACGGGGTTTCCATTTAAAAAAATCGTAATTTTCGTCCAAACTTGAAAACGTGATGTGCATTTGTTTTTTTTATTCTTCTATCTTAATGAGCGTTAAAAATACTAATAGTTTGCTAAGTTAAACTATCCTGTATCTTTAATAATAACAAAGTTACCAATGGTGGACACTTAATTTAGATAACCATGTATTCTCCTTAGTACTTGAATTATTGGCGAGAATTTTATAAACAGAGTATTTGAAACTCGATGGTACATTAGGAGAATCTAGAAAATACTGTAATTAGTTTTTTTTATTTTCCGCTTAAATCTCAGAAACTTTTATTATTATTATTTATAAGTTTTATTCTCTGTTACATTCATATTCGTTTTCTAGATACTACTAATGTACCACCGAGTTTGAGATACCCTTCTTTAAAAATTCATGTAAGAAAAAAACTATCTACAATAAATCCAAGCACGCGAGCGGTTCGGTGAAAACATTTTTTCACACCTAAATAGATACTAATTTTATCTGATATTAAGATTATTCTAAGACATAACAAGGTACTTATATCAATGTCAATAACTTAACAGAAAAAAATTCCACTTGATTATTTCGCTCACATTATTAAAATTTCAGAAGTATTTTTGGGTTACCATAGTAACGAAACCAAAAATAAACTTCTGATTGGCTAAACAAGCTAATAGTTTCGTTATTACTAATTTTTTGATAATTTTTGGACATTTACGTATGACCATAGTGCGCATTTTCTCAGAGCTTAAAATTTCATACGGTTTCATTCGGGGTTTAAAGGAATAAATTAAAGAGTAAAGTACTTTAAGCGAAAATGTTATACCTGTTGATTTTAGCTAATCAGATGCTTGCATTTTGACATGTTAAGCATACAGCTGTAAGATTAATAAGTAGAAATTTCCCTGGCTTCCAGCTGTAATAAAAGCAGTGGCGTAAAATATTTTGGTCAGGGTTGTTCACCAAATACGTTAAGTACTTTACATTTTTATGATGAACTTAAATATGCTCAGGAATAAAGATTGTACGTATTTCATGCAATTAATTTTAATATTAAATATTTATTTAGCTCTGCTTTTTACGATACCCAAACGCCAACAAGGCGATTAACTACACGGAACTTGCCACTCCACAGTCAACTTTGATTTTATGATTAAAACGCGTAAAATGGTCATTTATTTTGTATGCATTATTATTTAATTCTTTTAATACTTTTCCCTTGTTTCTAGTAGCACAAAATTATGGAACGTTTAAAGATGAATATTTATTTTAGATTATTATTTAAACCTTGTTTTACTAGAGGACAGGGAATATTGACAATAAATGATTCGTATCTTTTGGCGATGTAAATGATATTTACTGGTCATCCAGGTTGTCATGACAACGGAAAAAAGGTTCATTGTATTTTTTTTTTGTATTTTTGCGATAGTTGTACTAAAGCAATCGATAAGTGCCCGGCAGAAACCGATAACTACCAAAAAGAAAACATCAAAACTCAAAAAAATTTACAAATAACGAAAATATAAGCTTGTGCCCATTATAAGTGAGACACTCTACCCTATACACAGTGAGAACGTAGAGGTTGGAACAAATAAATTTAAAATTCAGGTGCTTTCTTTCCGAAAAAAACGATCGGAGCCGTCAATTCTTTATTTTTGCTGTTCATTTTTTGAAGTGTATTTCATATATACAGGTTGTCCCAAAAACAACTCATGACGGTTTACATAATTTTTTTTTGTAAATAGATAGCCCTATTTTATAATATTTTTTTGAATTCTGCATAAAATTCTAAACATCTTTCAGCCGTTTACGAAAAAACTGCGTTTTAACTTAAAACAACAGCACATTATTTATTAGCGAAAAGAGAAGAAAATTCAGAAAAAACTAAAGTCACTTTATCAAATGTTGGAAATGGCCTCCACCAACAGTTTGGCAGTACCCCGAGACGATCTTCAAATTCTTGCCGAACGTTATTAACGACTTAAGGTTCTATCAATCTTATTTCGCCTCTTTTTCTGTTCTTTAAATCTTCAATATTGTTTGGTCGATTAACATATACCTTAGACTTAAGATAACCCCATAAGAAAAATTCTAAAGGGGTTAAATCTGGAGATCTGGCCGGCCATTCAATTGAACTTCGTGGGTCAATCCATCAATCGGGTCACTTAAGGTAACTTTTCACATTATAAATAACTGAGAAATCGTCCTGTAAAATATCAGACACTTATTAAATAACACCCCGTATTTAGTGCTGAAAGTCTTCAAAAAGTATACGCAAAGTTTTGCCAAATAAATGGTAAAAACCAATGTCAACCTTCAACGCCAATAATTAAAAATAAATAAAACTTACCCCTGATACTCTAACAAATAACTCCTAAAATAATACTGTTTAAGGCCAAAAATTCTGAAAGATATATCAACCGGCACACGCTCTTAAACACTCAACAAGTAAAATATAGGCGCTCGGTCACACACCAGCCAAAAGCGTATAAAGGTCTGTTATAAAGCTTTCAGATTTATCCTGCGAGATCCTGACAGTCTGCGGGCAGGACGAATACGCGAAGCGACAGGAAAACGAAAATCCGTAGACCAGCAGGAAATTTGACCCGAGTGCAGCCCGCGATTTTGATTGTGTGCTCGTCGAGTGGGGCGACCATTGATTTTGCTGCGATGGTAAATCGCGTGCATGGTAAAATCCACTTGGTGCTGGGATTTTCAAGTTTTGTGGAACCACTGACGTCACGAAGTTGTTATGAAAACAGAATTCTTAATATTAAATGAGTTTTAAGTAAATAATAATGAGCGTTTCTTGGGTACTTGAAAATAAATTAACTACGTACCTACATGATTTATAATAGTTATAGTTATTAGCACTATTAATATTATTATTTAATGACAGTTAGAAGGCGGCTAATTGTTTCAGAAATAGTGGGTAGTTTTTTGCTTAAGTAGATGATTTAAAGGTTTTTAAGAAAGCCGAAAGTGTCCAAAATGATTCCGATCGGTTGACAAACTACTGCGACGAAAATAGCTAGTTTAAATTTTAATTTTAATGGAATGGGACAGCTGATCTCTCTTTAAAAAATCGAAAAAGGACAGCAAACGACAAAATGCTGTAAAATTCATATGACTTCACTAGGAATACTACCGGCGCGGCGGCGGCACGAAGTACTGCATTTTATAGTCTGTCTTTAAATGATGCAAAGTGATAAACCAATCAAAACCGTCGTCTCCATGGGGGTGCAAAATTTTTCGGCATGTATTGATTTAAATAGGCCTGAATTTTTAAAGTTTTGCAGAATTTCGACATTAAATTCAAGTTTTGTCTTCAAATATATATTTGAATGTTTAATTTTTTAAGCTTAAAAGTATGTTCAGTCGTACCATTTACCTGGAATTTTAGAAAGCAATTTTATCAAAACTAATTAGAGTCTAGGTACTTATTCCGTTTCTGCTCTAATCATTTTATTCCTTTTTTTTGTGCTAAATCCTGGTTACTTGTTTGCTAAATATGTGGTTATTATGCCTTTATGGGTGCCTCTATTGAAATAATACACCTATTTATATCTATACATACCTACCTTGGGTGTTTGTTTCTCAGTGAAACTAGTAAAAGTGTAAAGTGGTAGTGTTTTTTTAATTAAATATGGAGAATTTATAACAATTGCCCAAACGCCCTAGAGTCCATGTACAGTAAATGAAAAAAAATTAAATCTTAACTGTTATGATCATATTAAAAGGAAGAATGTGGATTTGAGTGTTGACAATGCAGTGCAATTTACAGCTGATATGCTTAACGCTGTAAAAACAACAATAAATAATAAATAAATAAACTTTTAAAAGAAGAAAAAAGTGTTGGTGGCAAACCTCTAAAAACTTTTCCAGGACGATCAAAACTTGAGCTGGATGACGTTTTAATGCAGAGAATAAGACGAAAAGTTCATAGTTTTTTTTTAAAAAAAGAAATTCCCACGCTGGACAAAATTTTGTCTTCAATCCGAGAAGACCAGGACTACCCATTTATGTGTAGAAATACGCTTTGGATATTATTAAAAAAAAAATGAGTTTTCGGTAGAAAAACATAATACAGTAAAACAAGTAATTATGCTTATATATTTATTTATATTATGAAACTACAGTTATCTTACTAAAAAAAATTTTAACGTTTAGCACGCTGAAAAAAATGAATGAATAAACCGAGGAATAAACAAAACAGCGGTAATACAAATAGTATTTTAAACAAAAAGAAAATATTACTATTTTGTGAATTATTTTGTTAGGGTGGCAAGAAGAGAAAAGCATTTTTAAATATTTTACTAATGTGTCAAAGATCAGTAAATTAGTTGGATACAAATATCATATTATTACCCCTAGTTTAAATTCTCTGTCAAGTTTCAAATTGGATAAATTATTATAAAGTACTTGAATGTTATAGTAGGTAGGTATACCTATTAAAACAATCAACAGCTTAACTATTCCAAAAATAAAACACTTAGGGGAAAGTGTTCCATAATCAGACAAAGTTTGTAATTTTAAAATTACCGCCGCGAAATCAATATTTTAGTTAGACACACAGTTTCCGTAAACAAAGTTTGGACGATGTTCTTCTAAATTTGTGCATTTTTCAAGTAAAATTTGTTTTACTAGGTAAGTATTTTTCCACTATTAATATAATATTATATGCTTACATTTTTTTTTAAAAGTAATAATTTAAAAACAATCTACAAACATTTTACGAACGAGTTTACTTTTGTAGATTCTGTATCAAGTTCACAGTCGAATTTAGTTTTATATATCGTCCTTGTATTCCACCTTCAGACAGCATGTTGGTTCCACAATCGGACACTGTCTGATTGTGGAACATAATACTTTTTGTTAAAAAGATTATTATTTTTTGTAACAATTTTATTTATATTTCAGAAAATATGGCTCGCGGACGGCATCGAAAAACCACTAAAGGCCAATTTGATAAATAATCCATAAGAGCTGCTGTTAGAGCAGTCATCGAAGAGAAGATATCTTTAAGACAAATGGCTGCAAGATACAATTTGAAATTTCAAACAGTTTATGAATATGTCAAAAGACAACAGGAGAATGCTACAGAAGAGATTAGAATGGCTCCAAATCACGCGTTTAGAAAATTTTTTTCTCAAGAACAAGAAAAGGCTCTAGCCGATTATACATTAACTTGCTTAAAAATGTGTTACGGGAAACGGTTGTTAATGTAAGAAAACTGGCTTAAAAAATGGCAACCTTTAGTTATTTAAAGATTTCGGAAAATTGGCAAACAAACAAGAAAGCCAGACGCGAATGGTTTCTTGGATTTATGTCCAGACATGCAAGTTTAAGTCTTTGTCAGTCAGAAGAATGAAGCCTGTCACGAGCAACTTCATTTAATAAGCACAATGTTGGCTTTTTTTCAACAATTTAGAAAAAGTGTTTGAAAAGTATAGAAATTTTTCTAGCGGCACAAGAATTTAAAATTTGGACGAAACTGCTACTATGACTGTCCAAAAATCAGAAAAAATTATTGCCCAGAAAGGAATCAAGCAGGTCTTTTCTTGCACAAGCGCCGAACGAAGTTCATTGGTTACAACATGTTGTGTTATATAAGCATTAGGGAATACGATACCACCGGTCATGGTTTTTCCAAGAAAGAAGTTTAATCCGCGAATGACTTCTGGAGCACCACATGCTACTTTGGGATTGGTTTCCGATTTTGGATGGATGACTCGAGAATTATTTCCAAGCGTTCTACAGCACCTCATTCAACACACATCCATCGCAATAGAAAATACTTCTCTCCTAATATTTGACAACCACGAAAGTCACAAGGAATAAAACTGGCCCAGGAAAATGGAGTGGTTATTTTAACCTTATACCTCCAACAAACTTCAGCCATTAGATGTCTCCGTGTTCTTTTCGTTTAAATATTTTTATAATACTGCCTTACAAACATGACTTTTAGAACGCCCTGGAATACCTGTTACTATTTTTGATATCGCTGATTGTGTTTCCTATGCATATGAAAATCGATATATTAGACGGCGATGACGACTTTGCTATTAATGCCGTAATTGAAATTTCGATCAAGACAGCATAGAACGCCCACCAGTTATAGATCCAAATGAACCATCAACGTCAGGCTACATAGAAGAAAATAACATGTCGGAGAAGAATTCCTCGCCTTTATTATCACTAAGTAACACAACTTCTGAACAAAATCAAAGAAAAGAATAGTTTGTAAGTCCGCAAGAATTTAAAGGATACCCGAAAGCTGGAGAACGAAAAAGTAAGAGAAATAATAAAGAAAAAGCTAAAAGTATTATCGCCACGGATACTCCGGAAAAGATCATTCTAGAAGCTAATCAGAAAGAAAGGAAACAGCTCAAAAGAAAAATGCCGTTTGGAAAAGTATTGGATGAAGACTCAACCGACGAAGAAAATGAAAACGCGATGATGCTAGTGACGGATGGTAATTCTGATGATGATATTGATCTTGTAGGAGAAATCGATCCACCACCACTATTAGGAGAGCTTAATGAAGAGCCACAAGTTGGTGATTTCATCTTAATTGAATTCATTGAGGAAAAAATTACTACATAACTAAAGTATTTTGTAAAAAATATAAGGAATGTGAAGTTAAATTTCTGAGAAAGTCGGTTAAGTATGATAACAGTTTCATTTGCCCCACAATAGATGACATTTTTTTGGTGAGCTTAGAAAAAATTAAGATGGTGAAACCGAGTATCTTTTTTACATATTTTGTGCTTAATATTATTTAAAATAAAATAAAAATCCTGCTTCGATATTCTAGTAAAATTTTTAAATTTGTCACATCCATCGTCCATCAAAAGATCATTTAATAAAAACGTACTATTAATGTGATTCAGACGTCGTCTTCTCAAATATAGCTGGGATGAACAGAAACACTTTGCCTTTTTATTTTTCTTTTTTGACAATTTGTGCGAAATCATAATATAACCAACACAAGCAATCGAGGCATTTAATAATACGGTATTATTTGTTGGCATTTTTTTAAACAATTTTTGTGTCTTTACATTTTACATTAATTTTATTATTAATATTATTTATACACAACACACGCCGAACAAACACTGAGCAGTACTGAGCACGCTTCATACGTCCTCGTGTTGCCTCATGCGAAGGAGAAATCTTGACAACACGAGGCATTTGGTTCGGCCTCGGCTTGCCTCATTCGGATTCGTGCTCAAGTGCCTACCCGCCTTTAGTTTGCTGGTGTGAGTTCAGTGGATAGAACATGTTTAAACGCTTGCACGCTGATGGCGACGTGGCTTTTGATTTTAACTTTATGTCCGTCGAGTCTGTCTCAGCGCGTCTGAGAGGATCGTATAGATACTGTTTGCTAATGAATAAATTCATGCAAAATTATTAAAATATTTGAAAAGGACTTGCATGCTAATTGTGGCCTTGACTTTCGACCAGCATTACTCCTTATTAAAAAAGACTCTAGAAACAATTACCTACCTAAAAATGTGTACTTTCTTTCAACAACTATCACTACCTACCACTGATAACAAATATATAAAATTAAAAATCATATATAATAACTTCTTATCAGTAAAAATGTTTCTTAAACAATTATTGATAAACCATATTTCGGTTGTCATTTTATAAACAATATACACGGTGTCAATACAATGAAGTCCTATATTATTTTATTTGGAAAACACAAAAATACCATTACCTGGACATTTTTTGAGAGTAAAAAAAAAACAAATAAATATCATATTTCTTAAACATTCTTAAAAAAATTAATTAAAATAAAATATTACCGACCTAAAGTAAAAACTACTCACTACTTAACAGAAAAAAATTTTTTTTGGGAAATATTATCTAGACGTTTTTCTACTGATACTGGCTTTTTAAACCCACTGTATCTGCGATGGCATAACTTCGTTTAAATCATTTTGATTTTTATCTCTTTCACTAATACTTTTTTACTTTTCTGGTATTCGAGTTCAGGTTGGTTTAGCTGCATCAGGGGGTCGAGGCAAGAGACAGTCCCTTGATTGCGTTGAAATTTGATATATTGGGTTACAATTGAAACATTTTCTAACTCTAAAAATCTTTTGCGCGACACACTGTATATTGCAGAGTTCCTACTAAAATTCTTTTTTAGGTTAATACCTACTTAGAAGATCACGGAAAAGAAAATGGAAGTTGAACATTATCCAGGGCTCGTTGTATAAGAAATAAATCTATTTGAATTTCTAATATCCTGAGAACAAGTAAAATATAGTGGTTGGATTTTGGTTGAGATTGATAAAATGCTGTTTGGGGAAAAACATTTGGAATAGGTATAGGTTTACGAATCGAAAAACAATACATACATATTTACGTAGTTGGTCATTTTTCCAGCCGTTACCATTATTGTAACCAATATTGTATTAATTTCGCAGGTAAAATGAAACAATAGCTATTAAGGGGAAGTTCATATTTTTCTTTTATTTACTAGGTAGATTATAGAAGTCCACTCATACTGTCTGCATGATGAAATAATGTAAAATATTTCTTTATGATGTGATAATATAAATATCATATTTTTTATGCAAAATTTTTGCTATAGCCTTCTATATTATGTTCTGTTAAGATATCAAAGTGGAGTATATATTACCTACCCACATTTTTTTTGCTTTGTTCTTATAGTTCGTGTAAGACAGTAGCCCAAGGATTTTCCTATATTTTTACGATAAGAATTTACCTAGTCTAGGAAAAAAAAATTACACCAATTAAATTTATCTTGGAAAAAACACAACCGAAAGTCAATCTTACTGGATAGACAAGATATTAGTTTTTGGGCACGACAATATCTATAAGAGATATTGGCAGATATAGTAGTGAAAAAAATACCATTTTTGACGAAACCTGGCTCATCGAAGGACATTCAGTGCAAAAGATATGGCTTTGAAGGGCGGTTTTACGGGAGGGGGGGCTACAGGGCTGCAGCCCCCCCCCCCCTGAGCGAGCGTAGCTCGAGTCGTCTAACTACCTATTTACAAGAAATGTTAACTTATACCCTCAGACGAACACTACCTAAGAAAAATTACACAAAAATTGAAACAAGCCTGACTCTTTTTGCAATTTTCTGTTGTGTTTTTTAATTTTCCTACTTGACAACCAAGCATCATCATTGGAAAAAGGGCGTGGCACCCAAAAATTTTTCGCGGCGCTAATTTTTCTCTAGTCCCCCGAACGCCACTGATGATGTGCATGTTCATAGATTACACTAGAAGCGTTTAAATTAAGAGAAAAACTAAGAGCTTTTCTATTTATTACTGCATGCTTGTTTAAAGAAAAATGTACCTATCTGAATGCATAGGTAATTGATACCATTTAAAAAAAAAAAATTGGGATTTGAGAATACCCCCCCCCCCCCCATGATGAAAAGCTAAAACCGCCCTTGTGAAGACTTGATTCCCGAAAATTCTGTCATAATCTCAGATAACGCCAGCTATCATTTAAGGCTTTTAAAGAAACTACCTACTTCTTGGAACAGGAATATTATAAATTGGCTGCCTGAGAAAAATATACCCTTTAATAATTTTTATATGTTAAAAAAAGAACTTTTAAAAATAGTGGGAGAAAATAAGTCGAGTTTTAAATAATGCGTATCGACAAAATGGCTAAAAAGCGTGGTATTATTTTACTTCGACTGCCGCCCTACCATTGTGAATTAAATCCAATAAAAGGTGTACGTGAGTAATTAAATTATTCATTAACAATAATTATCACGAGAGAAAATTGGCAAATTAAAACATGAAATTAAACAGGAAAAAAAATATGGGATTGAGACAACATAATAGAAGAAACGGTTGAACCACTTATTATTTCAGTTTACTCCACGGACAATTCTTTCAAGTTTAGTGATGGTGAAGACACCTTATTTGTAAATTAAAGTACGTTAGACAATAATAGGACAAAGACGAATATTTACAAACTATTATTACGGCCAGTACTGACTTATGGTATACCAACATGGTGTACCATAAATAAGACAAAGTATAAAAAACCTGAAATCTTTCAAACCAAAATACTACGAATCATTACAAATGCACCTAGACATACACCTACAAGAGTACTACACAATGACATGCACATGGAGACATTAGACGAATTTCTTGACAAAATAATTACAAAATATTACGCCCGGACGGACGTTTCGAACAATGTACTTATTACTCAGTCACACACTCACGCACCACACTAAGTTACATATAGACTTCCACGCGACTGGCTCCCACCTTAAGAAAAACAAGCTGCACTGGAAAATTATAAAAATAGCATTAGGAAAATAAGAAAAGCATTACCATATTAGCATACAATCAACAAAGCAGCAAAAACAATAAAATTGTCAGCACCCAAACCCACCCAAGAAGTTGTTCGGAACAGAGGTACGATAAAGAAGAGGAGTAAAAGATAAAGATCTAACTCAATGTCCAAATTTAAGTCAATAAATTTGTAAATTCTTGTAAATGTGATCTGTACAGTTGTTATATTAAAAAAATAAAGATATTACAATAAAATATAGGTACCTATAGCTTTTTTGTACACCATAAAAATTGCATACGTATTAATGAAAGCCCAAACGTCCACCACTGTAGTAAGATTTATGCTAAATTATCAACTTGCTCTATTGTTATAATTTTCAGACTCTATTGTGAAAGATATTATTACGGGTGTGTCGATCTATACAATGTTAAAACTACCTAAAGTGAAACGATATACTTTCAGTATAAAAATAATCTGTTCACCCTGTAACCGAAAATTTGTATTTTACATTTATTATGAGGGTTAGTTGCTGTCACGCCATAGGAAAAACAGTATAAATAAATAAAGTGACGACTAACGAGGTAAAACATTTGGTGCACACAGACAAATTTTAGCATAAATGAAAACGGTAACTGATAGAGCGAAGCCAAATTAAATTACCCACGTATAAATAATAAAAACTATCTTTTTATTAAATTTCGTAATTGTTCTGCAATTACTTAGGTGCATATTTTATGAATAATTAAATTTCAATTTATATTCAATAAACGGCACAAGGTCGTATTACCTAAATGTTAAGATACTTATCTACATCAGTGTCCATAGATGACAAGTTCCGATTTTTACAAGTTACTTTTACAACTTTACAATAACAGTCCGGATCGCGTTAGGGTAAGTCGCATTTTTTATAGAGTCCGTCTATCTATCTTACAATCTCATTATAAATGCTAATCCCTAATGCCGATAAGACCCAGGGGGTGATTGAATGAAAGCAGGGATGCACTCGTTGCTGATAGAATAAAAGGTTGCGCTGCTTTAAGATAATAATATACAGTATGTCTCCGTAAGTTCGCACCATATGGAAAACTTTTTTATTATTAATTTTACGAAAAAAAGTTATTCTTTATTAAAAGCTCTGCATGGTCTAAAACCTAAAATGCCACTATCAGATATTAAATTTTCCCAGGCATATACGGGGTTTGTCAAAAATATGAATTTTGCCCAAGAGTAAACTACCTTTATTTTTGACAATATCGAAAATTGTTATTAAAAAAAGTTGATCAGAACTAAAAACCACGTTCAAATATGCAATTACACCCATTTACGATGAAAAAAATATGTTTTATTTTTATTTTAAGCAAGAAATGTTTGACAGCGACCGTCCAAACGCGTTAAAATTTATAAAGTACATAAAAATGGTGTTATTAAGTTGTGAAGAAAAAATTAAAATTGTTTTGATTGTGGGAGAAAACTATAAAACGCATAGAGAAGCAGCAATTATTTTTAATGATAGACATTCCAATAAAAATATTAATCATTCAACTGTTACAAGAATAATGAATAAATTTAAGACTACTGGAAGTTTAAACAATAACTTTAATGGAAAACGCCAAAAACTAGTTGTTAATGAGAACGCGCAATTAGAAGTAATGCTCTCTGTTGTAGAGCAACCAAAAGTGCCATTGCGCAAAAGAAAGTCGTTAATACAACAAAATGTAAGTAAGGATACAGTGGGAAGGATTTTAAAACGAAATAATTTCAGACCATTCAAACCAAAAATCGTTCACACATTGAAAGAAAGGGACTATGATAGGCGCTTTTATTTTTGCTCTCTCATCCAAGGAGAGTTAGAAGAGGACCGTTTTTTTCCGAGACGTATAATTTTTTCCGATGAGTCAACATTTTCTTCAAATGGAACTGTCTCGTCACAACATTGGAAAAGTTATGCACAGATTTTCAGATATTTTTTGGCCTGCTAGATCCCCTGACCTAACTCCTCTAGATTACTTCTTATGGGGTTACTTAAAACAAAAAGTTTACCAGCAATGGCCTTTTCATGATGTTAATCATTTGGAGAGGATAATTACACAATCATGTCGGGAAATTTCTTCAGAAATGATAAGGAAAGTATTAAGGAAATTTGCCAATAGAACGATGTAATATATTGAACGAGAGGGTGGATATGTTGAGGCATTAGTGGAATGAGTGAAAATTTAATTTATATTTATATCTATTATTATTATTGTTACAATTTATTATTTGTATGTGTTTTCTTATTTGCAATATAAAAATTATAAAAAAATAACAAAACCTATATTTTTTATCGTAAATGGGTGTAATTGCATATTTAAACGTGGTTTTTAGTTCTGATCAACTTTTTTTAATAACAATTTTCGATATTGTCAAAAATAAAGGTAGCTTACTCTTGGGCAAAATTCATATTTTTTGACAAACCCCGTATATGCCTGGGAAAATTTAATATCTGATAGTGGCATTTTAGGTCTTAGACCATGCAGAGCTTTTTATAAAGAATAACTTTTTTTCGTAAAATTAATAATAAAAAAGTATTCCATATGGTGCGAACTTACGGAGACCAGTACCTATATAGAAGCGTGGTAAAAAATATTTTTTTGATCCACCTGTATGCAACAAAAGTGTCGTACTGCTTTTTTGTGTTAGAAAGAAAACGCAATAACATATTTTAAGCGTAATTTAATAAAAAGTGATAATAATAAAATAATAATATAACAGTATATAAGATACAATACAATACAATAAAAATTATACCGGATAGGACGGTCATTAATTAAAATGAAATATACATATACTTACTAAAAAGTACCGTGTCAGAATAGTAGATTCTGTAACGAGGTTGGAATGCAAATTCGATCTGAGTGGAAGATTCCGAACGCGAGCTTAGCGACCAAAAAGTACGAATAAGAACAAATACAAGGTGTTCTTTGGAATCTTTACGTCAGGTAAATACCTTTGACATTTTTCTGGTCATTGTTTGCTTATTCAGCATTTTTGTTTAATTTTTTAATGTTCAATCGGCCGGAGCTTTGAATTGTCGTATCTCGTGCTTGCGTGTTTTCTCTAATATTTTAAGCTGCTTGCGTTGGCGCCTGTTTTCCATCTCCTTGATGCTGTCGGATAGTGCTTCTCTACTGTCTCCAGTGCTTCTCTACTGTATATTAGGCTCACGCAGAGGGAGCCAGTCTTTAGGTAGTTTGTATGTTGCGTTTGGTCTAGTTCTTGTATGTGAGTTTGTTATCAGTTCGTTTGTCGATACGTCCGTTGGTTTGTAGTAATCAGTTATAATTTTCAAAAAAAACTCGTTAATCGTCTGTATTTTAAAGTCGTTATGGAGCACCCTGTTCATCGTATACCTAGGGACATTTGCTATCGTCTTTAATGCTCTATTTTGAATTACCTGGAACTTATTTAGCTCGGACTTACTTATGTTGCACCATGATGGCGCTCCATAGGTAAGTACCGGCCTGACCAGGACCTTATAGAGGTTAACTTTCGTTCTATTACTAAGTCTACTCCGCCTGTGAAGCAGGGGGTAGATTGAGCTCATTTGACGCAACGCTAACTTGATTCTATTTATCGAATTTAACATCCAGTTTAGTCTTTGGTCAAAGATAAGTCCAAGGTACTTCACTTCCTGGCACCAGTCAATCTGGACTCTAAGCCTTGTTTCAGGTCTTCTGACACGACATTTCGAAAAATAAATAGCCTTTGTTTTGGCGGGATTCAAACGAATCTTCCAATCCGACAGCCATTTTTCTAGCTGGTTTATATGGCGTTGCATACGTGTGACGACGAGCCATGGCTGTTTAGAAGTCGAAGTTATTGCAGTATCGTCGGCGAACAGATAGAGCTGATTTTGTCTATCTCGCGGAATGTCGTGAGTGTAAATGTTGTACAACATCGGAGACAGAGGTGAGCCTTGCGGCACTCCGGCCCCGATGCGTTTTATCGAAGAAATCGCTTCCTCCGACGAGACTGCAAAACTTCGGTTCTCTAAGAATGAGTCTACGATCTTTACTAGATAGTTTGGAGCACCGAGCCTTATCAACTTTAATAGTAGACCTTATCAAAAGCTTTAGAAACGTCAAAGAAAACCGCCTACCTTACCCAGGCCAGATAACAGGCTTAGAGGTCGGTAGCTAACCGGTGCCGTAGGATCCTCCCCTTTCTTATGAATGAGGATAACTTTCGCGTGTTTCCAGACGCACGGGAAATGACCTTCTTTGATAATAGCCTGGGATATGTCTACAATGTTCCTCAAAGCTGCGCCTGGCAGGTTTCGCAACGTCGTATTCTTAATGCCGTCGAAACCCTGGGCTTTTCTAGCAAATAAAATCTGTACAAAGCAATTAAGTTATTTATTCGCAATATTCGTAATTTCAGGTGGAGTATTATCCAGTTCCATATCTGATTCATCCGATTTTTTACTCATTTTTTGACTTGCACTAAAATTTGTCTGAAAATAATTATTACAACGCGGCCATTTTTATCTGACACTGACAGTTTCGAAATGCATGGCAACCTATGTCGTTTAGATCAATTACAGAATATTCATTCCGTATCTTGTTATGAAATGAAAATACACGCAAAACGCATAAGAAGCAAGTGTTTCAGAATAAATATTCCAACTCAAGAGCGAGAATTTTTACATTCCATTATCAAAAATGATTTTGGAATTATTGCATTCAGTAATGGTCGTGGAGAAAAATAATTATTACATTTTAACCCAAGTCAGTTTCACTGTCACTTCGGCGGAATATCCCAATCCTAAAAAAGAGTCGGCTCTTGTACACATCATGGTGATCTACCCACGAGTTTATGTTTTTGGCAGAATGTCACACAGCATTAATGTGGAACCCAGCCTGCCTCTGACCTGCATGTAAAATAGCAATTATTTTACCTATATTCGATGGAGCTTTGGTTTGACAACTATTAGACGAACCGGATCAACCTTTTGATGGCGTATCGTAAGTATCAAACCACGTTTCACCGAAGTAAATGATAAGATGAGTTCTTTCGTAACTTCTCTGAAATTTGATCGTCGCCAGCGCAGGTGTTGCCCTCATTTCTCGAATCTTGTTTGTCTATCATTTCAATGACAATTGGAGACTCAATTTCTATTTTTTTTTGCTCGTTCCTTTTCACAGCTTACATAAGCTGGATTTATAAACTCGAAAAGTTGGTGAGGTTGAAGTTCCGTTCAAGTTGGTGAGGTTCGATATTCGTCAGTCCAGAATATGGCATTTATAAATTAGAACAATGCGTTCTTGCGGGAGAGCGATGAGAATTAGGCGCGTTGAGTTTAAAAAAAACATACCTACGTGTGAGCATATTATGATGGTCTCTTCTCCTTCTCTCTAATTTGGAAAATAAACGTTCAGTTAATAAAAAATTTGCCCTCTTCGTGTCATGCTTGATACGTCATTTTAGTTTTTCCTTTTAGAAGGATTGGTGATAACTTTCCGTAAAAAAATATCGTAAAAATGATTCTATGTGCGACCCTAAAACCACACATTTTCCCATAAACATAAAAATTCCATTAGAGAAACCATTAAAAAGCAAACAAAGCCCGTAATGCCAAAAATGTAATTAATTTATTGGTGTGAGTAAAATAAAAACATAAACCTATTTCCTGTCAACAGTAACACAGAAGTATTTACACTTAGTTCAGGGATTTCTCAACAATGACATTTGATATTTGATGCATGTCACCGCGAAAGGGCCTATATCCACTCTCAGGCATTTTTCAGTATTTGCAAATAACTGTTGAAAAGAAACTATAGTGATAATGGCTACTAAAAGTCGTTTAAATTATTTTTAATAGGTAACTCATAATTATGAATATCTTGGCACAGTATCATACTCAGATACAATAAACATGGTGATCTTCATTTTTATTTGAAATCATAAAATAAAACTATAAATTGTAAGTTTTTAAAAAATTACACTCGTTCAGCAAGACCTCATCTGCATGCCCTTCACAAAACTCATCCTGTCCTTCGCAGTCCTACAGGTCGTTTGTTGCTGTGTTTTCTATCGGCATCTCGACTGTGTTTCCCGAAATCACGTTATTATAGATGTATTCTTCCGGTGTCCTCCAGGTTTCGCCGAAGTGCTTCCTCAGAAGGGTTTTTACATCAGCAATCTTCGCTGATTTTAAAGTGACCCCTACGGAGTTTCATCTGTCAATGCATTCGAAGTTATTTTGAAATCCTTTTTTAAGAACCAATTTAGCATGGGTTTAATGCCAGTTGTAACTTGATTCAACTAACCAAGAAATTTTGCTGTTGTGATTTACTGAGAATAAACCGCTTTGCTACATTGAACTTGAAGTGCCAAGATGTAGTTTTTTTTGAAGTAACTCTTAACTAAAGTTTTCCAGTCGTGAACTAATGAGTCTATAACGAAGCTTGACCTTCTACGCGGGATTTTGAGGGATCTGATTGGTTCGTTGGATATAGGTTTGTTGAACGCGTTCATGTTTGTTAAATAAATATAGGACCTTCTGCCGCGACACCCGATATTCGATAGTAGTTTTCAATGGGATAAAGTCCTCTTTGCCACATTTACACTTTACCAGTACGTGCAAACAGGGTCCAACTCGTTTTTAACCAAAAATTGATATAGGGGCTTTTGCTGCGATGGCAACTAGCATAGCAGTAGGACAGGGCAAAACTTAAATTAAAATACAATAACAACGTAAATGAGTATATTCATCTCCTTACATCAAAATATAAACTCAAATAAAATTATTAAAACTGAGTTTAAAGTAACCCAAAATCGGCAAAACCCCAATGCCAATAACAGATATGGGAGATTGAAATTGCACGGAATTTTGGGACGTATATACACATCTTGCTTGAAGATACGATCGCGACCTTTTTTTTTGTTTTTATGTTTAATACGCCTCTGGGCTGTTTATTCACAAAAGACTTGACACTTACGCTAATTCCTTTCACCGTCATTATTTGACAAATTTAATCAAACATGTAATTTTGTGCAAGTCAAAATCTTTAGTTTTGTCTAAAATTTCATTTATCTTGTAAATTTAAAGTAACTCGCCACATTTTAAAATTTCTCGTACACCAAATCATTATCGACCATGGGAATGTTTTTACCCTGCCTTTTGGCGGCCATTCTCAACTGCTCCGCTATGCAGATCTTTAGAGAGCCCATAAGGATGGGCAACGGGCCTCTGATGGCCCTGTACATGTTTATACTCGCCCTTTTTTTGCTCTTGTGGAGTATCAGGCTGTATCCGAGAAATTTCAGAAGGATCGGGAAAATGCAAAATATTATTGAGGTATGTGTATTTAATGGCTTCATCACAAAAAGCTGATTATGTAAAATAGTCGTTGGATTTACTGCCGCAAGTAAGCTTGTAAGGTTTGCCTACACTAAGTTTAGTAGGTTCTATGGAAATCCACCGAAAAGCAAAATCACCGAAATAACAATTCACTGAATAAACGTTTCATAGAATTAAAAATTAGAGAGAGAATATTATTTAACTAAATGTTGCAGTGTATTCAACTGATTGATTATAGTGGGAAACAAATTCCAATTTTTTTTTGTTTCCTGAACAAAACCTATTTTTTTTTATTGAACCACACCCAAGTAACTAAAAAATACCTATTAAAGATTTTAGTTAGCTCGCAAAAAAATCTGAATTATTTGTTACAAAATTTTAATTTATAGGCATATACAATGAACATTTTAATTTATAGGCATTTACAATGAACATACAAACAATATATTGTTGGTTCAACAATAGCAATTAAATAGCACATTTTTATCACTCATTTTCGCTACTTAGCCTGTCTTTTGCAAGCAGCCTAGGGGGCATCTCTCGTAATAGTCCAACAGTAGTCGGCTAACATCTCACAGTTCCATTTTCCCTGATACCTTCTTTCCATGTTTGAAATATCCTGGTAAAACCTCTCACCGTGCTCGTCACTTACAGCACCACAATTTTCCGAAAATTAATCCAGATGAAAATCCAGAAAACGAATTTTCAACGACATATTACTACACCCTAGGTTTTGGTAACATAAAAGAAGTTGGGCAACCAGGTCTTATAGTTTTCTGCTTTTATGTTTCCCAAAAAATTTGCTGCAACCATTTTAAAGGCATTCCAAGCGTACTTTTCCTTGCCTTCAAGTATGGAATCGAATTGCTCATCTCCAAAAAGTTCCCTAATCTGGGGACCCACCAATATTCCCGGTAGTAAAATCATTTCTGGGGGAACTAATGGCGCGCTGGCTACATTTTTCTTTCCTGGCTCAAAAGACTCTCTCGGTGGCCAAGTTTTCTTTATGTAGTGATCCGATCGTTCTCGACTATCCCATTCGCAGAGGAAGCAGCAGTATTTCGTATAACCTAGCCGCATTCCAAGCAAAATCGCCACAACCTTGAAATCCCTACAAATTTGCCAATTATATCTTTCATATTATACATGGTCTTCAGTAACAATTTCAAATTACTGTACGTTTCTTTCATGTAGACTGCATGACCAGTTACGACTGAAAACAACTTGTTTCCATTATGGAGTAACACAGCTTTAATGCTTACTTTTGAGGAATCAATGAAAATTCTCCAATCTTTTGGATCATAGTCGAGATTTAAAGCTGCCATCAATTAATGTCCCAACAGGCTACCAAATTGTTTTCTATGTTAAAAAATGGTGTTATGATTTTCTGACGGCTTCGGTACACAGAAACTTTTACTTCATCTTGAAGTAAGATAGATCCATTGTCGCAATGGAGAGGCCAATAGTTCGAATTTTTTTTAGGCTATTCCAAATCGCTTATAAGGTCACTTAATTCACTTTGACTTATTTTGTGAGGCTATTTACTGAGGTGGATTAGGTACAGGCAACTCGTCACTATGAGGTACCGGGCATATGGCGGATTGTAAATTTGGATGCTGTATCGCAAACCTTTTTTTCTTCGAAAAGCCTTTTTTCATGGGAGGTGTCAAACAAAAATAACAGTCACTAACGTGGTCTTTCGGTTCCCGCCAGATCATAGGAACAGCAAAGGGCATCTTACGCTTTTTTCCACTTAGACAGCCGCGAATGTTGGACGCACATTTGTAGCAACAGATATGGGGAGCCCAATTTTTATCCTGGTCTCCAAATTTACAGCCAAAATACAAGTAGTAGGTAAGCCTTTTGTATTAACGGGCTAAGTGTACGTTTTTGTTTCACAAAAGTCAATTCACCACATCTATAACAGAAATGATCCTGCTTATTTAAACAAACTCGCGACATGTTGCTCAAAACTCTCTAATTTCTCAAATACGAACAGCTCTCAATCAACTGGTGGTTGAAATACAACTAACTAACAATTTAGGATTTATGTTATATATATTTAAATCCCATATAAAGTACACCTGACATAATAAATCCAGGTACTTTTCATTTAATAGTCGAGTTTTCCCATACATTACGGGCAGGTAGGTAATTATCATAATTAGCATGGATCTATAAAATCGGAGTCAACTGAGACTTTTGCAAGACAGATTGTTAGTTAGTATAATAAAATAAGTCAGATTTTGCTATTTTGGTCTCGGAAACATTTATGCTGTTCCCCAGTGAGTATCACTCATGTGCTTCTTTTTGAGTCAAACTTCTGTCTGTTACTCCTGTTAATTGATTGTGGCGCTGTTCAGCAATCATCATTTTGAAATTTGATTTGGAAGAGGGCTTCGTTGATGGCAGACGTGGTAAGCGGAGAAGCAGTTGCTATTAGTCTTCGGGAAATGTGGTATTTACATGATGAGTAAATGGTAAACCACAGAGGTGTCTGAGTCATCGTATAGCCAAGGGGCATTCGTAATGATTTTTGAAACCTTGTTTTGAAAAACTTGTAACTTTTTGTAATGCGTCTTGTTTATGGTACACCATCTTGGTATGCAGTAGCGTCCTCGTGCGGAAGTCAATTCCACCCTCGTGCGTAAGTCAATTTCACTCCTCTGTTGATAAGGGAGTAGATGGCACTAAGTTGACAATTCGGGGTTTTCAAGCGCTGCTGCTATTATTCAATCAAGGCAGCTATTTTTTTTGCGTCTGGAGCCTTTGGTTTTTGACAGGCTGCTTTTCCACCAAACGATTACTAAGAAAAATTTAACTGTAAGATACACGATTTGATGAAGTGGGTAAGGTTCAGATGAAGACTTTGGAGAGATCATGCATATTGAAAGAATAGACGGCGCTATATAGATTGAGATAAATATGTAGTTAGAGAGACCTGTTAGATGACCACCCAAAAAGATGATAAGAAAGTTGGATCTCAACATCAGGTGAAATATGAGTTAAAAATAAACAAAACATTGTACAACCAAAAGCACATCAAAGAAATGGTGCGAGATAATTCTTAACTCGCCTTTAAAATTTTCTTTCTTGCATAATATTCATATGTTTTGGTGGATTTATATTTAGGTGAATTATTGTTATTTCGGTTCGGCGAATTGCTTTTCGACTAAATGATTTCAGTGAATTGAGCGGACGCCAATTTCGTGTTTCATGTGTTAGTGCAGGTAATGTCACCTTAAGTTTTAGAAGACATGTCCATTGATCTTTTACATAATGAAAGATTAGGCAGCAGATTTAACAAAAATACACACAGAGATAAGAAATGTACGAAGACGTTGAAGGGCCACATATAATAAAAACTTCTTAAAATTTTGACTTAGGTATAACACGAAATTTTTAAAATGTCGTCATATAATACGAAATTTTTAAAATTTCGTCATATAATTCGAAATTTTACTTCAAATTTTCGAGTTATAACTCGAAATTTTACAATTCCGTGATATAAGACGAAATTTTAATATCTCGTACCTATTATAACACAAAATTTTACTTTAAAATTTCGACGTAAAACTCGAAATTTTACTTTAAAATATCGACGTATAACTCGAAATTTCGACGTATAACTCGAAACTTTAAGAAATTTTTATTTTATTATTTTATGTTGCCATTCTACGCCTTCGTAGAAATGAAGTAATTGTTGTATATTGGTTTAAAAAATTGCGTGAAAGTAAATCCAAGCTCGTATAAACGTTACTTTGGCTTTCTAATATTAAAGTGGCAAACTAAGGAATATAAAAAACCTTTTGTGAATGTGAATATTGTTTTTTTAGTTTCTTATTGCTGAATTCGTAATGGAAGACCTTATCATAGATTTTTGGTTCCCACTGGAAAAGTGTGTCATAGATTCACTACCCGCTTTAGCTCAAGTCATAGAAGACTCGTTAGCAGGTAGGGCTTACACGATTAAGCTAGAAATAGACGAGCGACTATGTGGCGCCTCAGCGTAGCGCGACGATCTTGCTTGGTGCTCTTTCGCTTAGGACGACATTAGAATTTGGGGGGTTTTTAAAGTGAATGTGTAGGGCTACGATGTGACGCTACAGGATCGCCCGTCTGTTCCTACCAAGATATGTTTACATTCCTCGGCAGCTATTTCATTCCGGGAATGATTTTTTGAAATTTTATTGTAATACCCTCAGAGCTGGGCAGTAATTGCCTTGAAAGTGCTTGAAAAAGGTAATCAATAATCAGTACTTGCATGCACTTTTAAAATGCAGTGCTCGGTAATTGGTAATTGCAAGCCCTTTATAAAAAGTGCTTGGTAATTGGTAATTGAATTTCGCATTTCAAGCCATTTAAAGTGCTTGCCAGCACTCAAAAGGGTGTGCAAGCACTAAAGGGCTTTCAAGCACTAAAGAACTTGCGGAAAAAATTAAAGGACTTGCGTAAAAAATTAAAAATTAAAAATATTACGATGGGCTCTCACAGAAAGGGCGTATTTATATATAATATATATCCAACTTTTTACCAAAAGTTAAAAATAAAAACAAAATTAGCTGGGGACAGCAAATGTACATTTAGCGAAAATTCGCCCATCTACAATTTTTTAATTTCATATAAGGTAGTGTTCGCTGATTAGACGTCAATTCAATTAGGGACATTAAGCTTATGTTGTTTTCTGATCGTTTATTTTTCTGCTTCATTAGTATAAAAAAGGATGTTTCCTAAACCTATTTATTACTGAAAAATCTGACCCACTTTCAAGGAGACGGGTTTTTTCTTTTTACCTGACTGCCTTTCAAACATATTGTCGTTGCCGCGCAATGACAGATACATGGCAATAATGATAGAATAATGCCAGAAATCAAACAGGTATAGTATTTGTAGAATTATATCGTTGATCTTTAGACTGCAATAAAACCCTCATTATCCCTTTGACCATAAAATAAATAAGGAAATCCCAAATTTTAAAACCTTTTCGAGTAGAGCCGAACCAGGTACAAATTCAATTTATACCTTTATAGGTACCTAAAACTAAAAATACCTGTCTATTTATTTTAAATTATAAAAATAAATCATGTGGTGTAGGTACATTTTCAAGCTGACCCTGATCCCATTTATTCAGCTTTGAAGAGGTTGAGGCGTATATAATAGGATTTAATCAGGTAGATTATTTATGGCAGTAAGAGTCAACGATATAATTCTGCAAATATTATAGGTACATAACTTAGTTTAAAATCTAAGTTTAAAACTACTTTATCTACTTTCATTTAGTAATATGAATTTTACAGTTCTGTAAATCGTTTTGTAAGGGCATCTATTACAGCACTAGTGCTGTAATAGATGCCATTACAGCACTAGTGCTGTAATAGATGCCCTTACAAAACGATTTTTAATAGCAGGTGCATTTTTATTTTTAAAAATGCCTTTTGCCAAATATTTTTATTCATAGATGAAAGTAGATAAAATTTTGTACAATATTCTTGTTGTAAATTCATATAACTACACTCGATGTTTGATTAAACTCGGCTGACGCCTCGTTTAACAACTTTAACATCTCGTGTTGTAATATGAATCTTTACAACACTTATATCGTAAATATCTATTGCTTAGTTTCATGACTTTTTATTGTATTTTGTCACAAGTTTTGTGTCATGTAGGTAGACTAGTAGACTGGTAGGAACAAAAACTTTGGTTTGGTAATTATTATCCAAAAACATTAGTTTTTATTTTTGTTCATTTTTAAAATATACACGTTGCTTAATTGGGAAGGAAGTAATTGGTGTAGATAATAAGTGCTTGGTAATTGATTTGAGAAAAAAGTGCTTGCAAGCACTTGCAAGTAATCAACAATGATTTCAAGCACTTTTTGAGTAATTGCGGCTTGGTAATTGAATTGTGCAATTACTTTCCCCGGTAATTGGGAATTGCAAGCACTTAGATTTTCCAAAGTGCTTGGTGCTTGGTGCTGGCAATTACTTTTCCAAAGAGCTTGGTGCTTGGTGCTCGAAGCACTTTTTTCGAGTGCTTTGCCCAGCTCAGAATACCCTGAATGCTTTGTGTCTCTTGCACGGAAGTTCCTTTCGTCTATATATCTCAATCAGACATAGAATATGATCTTGGGCCCATTCCATAACTTATGAAGAATAACGACCAGAACGTCTATAGAACCAATACTCATGATATAATACGCAATGACTGTACCTCTCATACTTACAACGGCCAGTGAACGTTACGCCGCAATATTTCCTTTGATGTGACAGCAGTAAACCGACAACGGATGGATAAGGGTTAAAAAGGTTAGGGGTAAAAAGGACGAAATAGTAATTTTCGTAACGAGTCCGGAAAAAAGAGTTTCCGGTCATGTTGAGTACACTATTTTTTTGCAACCGTATGGAATAACAAATTATTAAAGCCCGTTTCTTAATACTATTTATTTGTAGAACAAAATTAGGAACATACCAATTTTTGTTTATATTAGTATTTATATTAAAATTCGAACAATTGCTCATATTAATCATATTTGTTTGCCTGTTGTTGAACTTAGAACAAGAATATGAAGGTATGGTATCCGATTCATGCTAATTGTTTTCATGTGATAATTTTGAATTGTGTTTAGCATTATAGTAACTTTTGAGTGTTTCTCATAAAAACCGATTTATCTCGAAAACTGCCAGTTTTATAGAAATAAATTAGGAGTACCTTTTTTGAAGAGCAATGACCAGAGTATTTAAAAAATCAGTTTTCAGCTCTGTCAAATAATACCGGTTAAGATTTTTGACCAACAAGTGTGGTAGCAAGTCCGCTCCTAACTTCCCTGATGATGTAAAACATCTACTGTAGTTTGGTTTAAAGACTCTTTACGGCCTCTATAAAATAGTAAGACTTTATTAAATTATACAAGCTGGGCACCCCTTTGCGGCTCTGTGTCTCCATTAAGGGGCAATTTAGGAATTTTTTTTTTATGGTAAATTAGGGTTATTTTGACCTCCTCTGTATGCTCCTAAGAAATTAGGAGGTACTTACCGAACACCCTGTATATCCTTCAGCGACATTACAACTAACTTCCAGCCACCACAAGTTGTGATATTTCCACCATTATCAGCAAATATATAACGTCGCCGAAGGTCGACTTAGGCAATGAGTTTGTGCAATTTTTCATTTAACTTTTGAAAAGCAAAATGGCAACTATTTTAATATCAAATTGGTAAGTCGTTATTTCGTTGCTATGGTAATGATCAACTCCAACTGCTATATCTAAAGCATGCCTACCTACATTTTTATACTATTATTTGGCTACTATACAGCAATGATGTAATTCTTCCTGACCTAGTACGGGAAATACGTACTTCCCGGACTAGGCCGGAAAGTGCGTGCTACTTTCTCAAAGAAGGCGTCCGGGTAGTGGGTACTTTCCGGACGGTTGCCGTCCGTAGTGTGTTACAAACCGAGAGATCAGGACATATAGAATTACCTATAGAGAGTTTTCTTAAATGGAAGCCTGTTAAAATATGTTAGGGACAATTCCATCCACGGCAAGCGCTGATGTCGTTGTCATGTCTACCCACCGGCCACCCGCGACGTACCAGTGACGCGACGAGACAACTAATGTCAGAAATTACTGTCATTAGAAGCTTCTAAATTAATTTCTTCTTGTTGAAGAGTTTTATCATCTGAACCGCTACATGCAAACACTACAAACGTACATTCATCGCGGTGAGCAATGGCACCAAGGTCGCGGCGATTTAAATGTAGGGAGCGGCACCGGTGACGTATCTGATGGAAGAAGGGTGTATACAGTTACCAGCGCAGAATACAGAGTGGCATTACATATTTTAGCCGATAAATATTTTTAATAAAAAAAAGTTAGAAGATTCATTGTTATAAAAAGAATGTTTTTCTTTTGCATGAAGAAATATCGTTAGGTTTGCTCAGGTTTTAAATTTAGGCAAACGTCTATAAAAATTAATATTAACATTTCTTGATATTTATACCCTAAAAGTTAAAGATATGGTTAGAAGAGCTTAAATGTATTTTCACGGGTTTTCTAAGTGCTTGTTTCAAAGATTGGAATCAAGGCTAAAGTGTAAAAACCCCTTCTGAAGTTTAGTTTCTGTATTGCTGATGGAAGAACTATAGTTCGCCTTACGAGCCTGTGGCTACGACGGCTAAGGAGGCAGGGGGGGGGGGTCAAAGGCGTAAAGAAGTTAGTTTTAACTATTGCGGCATTGCTTCGTTTCATATTAATATTTTATAAGTTGTTAAATTCGTTAAAACATAGAAATAGAAAAAATGTCTTTAGATTTATATAATACGTATCAAGTAGTGCAATTTCATTTTGTCAAACACAGCTACATACGTTTAAATATAATTACTAATCATAAATTAAATATAATAATTCTAAGCTTCGCCAATGCCTGTAAAATTTCTAAAGATGTCATGATGACAAGCACCTTCCCATAAATCCAATATTTTATACGATAAAAAGAGACAAAACCAGTATCAAGGCACACAATAAATAAATAATTAATATATATCTTAAGTATTATCTTCGCCGCTTTAACGATTATAATTTGCAGTGTACGGGGGAAAATAAGCAGGATATATTTTACAGGGTGTATACACTACAGGGATATACATACGTCTAATTGTTTTATGTAATATATTTGAATTCCATACAAATTAATATTTTATGGAAACTTAAACAGAGTATTACCCCAGGTATTACGGCAGCAATGTTGTGTTTGGGACCACAATGTTGTGTTTGGGACCACATTCCTCAAATTCTTCTCGTAGCTGTAGCCTCATGCATCGGATTATACCTTACTAACAGAAATAAACCAAATAGGTACGTTTCCCTATTTCTTTATTAATTTTCCCAAAAATATTTTCAAGGTCCTATTTCAATAAATAAATTCTGAGCAAAGGGGGTCATAGAAAATGAACTTTTTTACTTGTAAAAATAACTTTATTAATTTTTCCAAAAAATATTTTTTACGTAATTAACTTTAAACAAATAAAACTACCCCTAATCAACAAAGATCCGAGTAGTTCCTCCGTTATCTGATACGCTAGCACTCTATCGTTAACTCTCTAGGAGATGCAATCCACAGCATAAATTGTATTTAGCTGTATAGAAATTACACCCCTATATCAAGGCACGCAGACTCCAAACAAGTAAAAGAAAAATTAAACCCCTAACGTTAATCTTTAGAACGATGCAATTCACAGCATAAAAAGTATTTAGCTGTATAGAAAATACACCGCTATCAGGCGCGAAGGCTCCACGCAAAAAAGAGTTTCACTCCTCCTTTAACAAAATTTTTCTTTAGTTTATTATTTTATTAAATGCCATTACGTACTGTTTAGATAATTTCAGACTACTCAGATTCTCCACCTGTAAATAAAAATTATCACAAACTACGATAGTTATACGGATATTAAACGTTACCAAACTCCACAAAATCGAAACCACCTTTTATCACTGGGAATTTTCCCTACACCGCGACGAAGTTATGGTCAAGTTGTGAGGTTAGATATTCCGAATTCCGAGCATAAAAATTGATTATCTCGAACTACCCGGGAAGTTTTCGAACCTCACATGAGCTTTACATGAACAACATGAACGAGTGTATAAATGGAACTGAGTGTTCCCTTTAGTTTAAATTGAACTCCTATTTCCAACACCAACTGAACCTCAACCTCGCCAACTTTTCGAGTTTATAAATCCAGCTTAATTTTTAAATCATTGCTAAACGTTTTTAATTATTTTTTAAATTGGGGGTAAAAAAGGGTAGTTTAGCAATAAGCTTGATATCTTGGGTCCCTTATAACTAGTGTGGTTACAGGTTACAATTTTTTTATTTTTTAGCTGGAGACTGGACTGCGGACCCCCTAATCGACTTCCTAAGAGATGAAACCAACGGTTACATAGTCAGTTACGCGTTGGCAACTTTTTTTCTACTCGTCGTTCTACATGCCAGCAGAATTTGTGACATAAGAACATTAACGTAAGCAATTAATTGTTGATAAGTCCTCCTAAAAATTTATAGCTATTATTACGCCACTATAGTCCGTCATTAGGAGAAAAATTTATGTGTCAACCCCATGCATAGGCAGGGACGCGCCGTCCATATGGGCAAGGTCGTACGGCGTACGACGGCGCCAGGCCTTCAACACAAATTAACATAAAAATAAAAAAAAAATATCTATGAATACCGGTTATGAAAATGCATTATCCCCCAACACCGACCGCCGGTCGGCGAACAGTACCAGTGGTAAAATTTTACTACTCCTCTTCTTGTGGGGGCGCGAAAATCCGCGTGCTTTCGGCGCGCTGGTTCAAACCTTCAAAATTTTGCGTGTTCGTAATCGATGTAGCAGGTTAATTTTTTATTCTTGTCTTGAAAAGCGCATAGGACGTATAGAGTGCCTTATTTGCTTTTACGAATCTACCGCAATTGTGAAAAATAATTACAAATAAGGTGAGTGATTAAGTAAATTAATTAACAGGGATGCAAATAATTGTTTTTCTTTTTAATAACTTTTGTGTAGGAAACAACTAGGGCTCAGTGTTTAATATTTTTAATTTATTTGATTTAGATGGCCAGAGAAGAAAAAAAGAAATTGTCTGGTTACCAAAACTTGCTTAACAAGCGAAAACGGGAGGAAGACTTGGAGAAAACCGATTTCAAAATTAGTAACTTTTTTCGAAAGAACACACAAGACACTACGCCTGATAACAGTGATTTTCTACATTCAACGAAATCAAACTTGCCATCAAAATTAGAGAAGCAAGCTAATGAGGATAAAGATCCAAAAGAATTAGATCCTGATACGTTTCAGTCAGTGTCGATACCATCATGTTCGAGTAAGCAAGACGAATTATCCGAAGAAGCGCCCCTTTCTAACGATCCAGGTCTTTGGCCGAGTGTATTGTCTCCAATCCAGGTGCAAGAACTTGTCGAAAAAAATCCAATGCATTATTAAAATAAAACTATGTATCGTAAAGATAAAAGTTGGCGTAAGTTTTCCGATATATATTGTACTCGAATTTTGTTAAATGGTGAAAAGGTTCAGCGTCATTGTTTCCTACATTCTATTGAAAAAATGCAGTTTTCTGCTTCTGCTGTAAAATATTCAATAACCCCAACCTCAATAATCCATTGACTTTTAAAGCACTAAATTAAGTAACCAAGACGGTTTTAATGATTGGCATCATTTGAGCGAACATTTAAAAATCCAAAAAAAAAGTAAATCTCATTTTCAAAATTTACGTGTCTGGTCAGATTTACTAGAAGATTAAAAACTAATCGAACCGTTGATTCGGAAATGCAAAATTTATTAAAAAATGAAACTAAACATTGGCGCAGTGTTATTAAAAGAATAATTTATACTATTCAATTTTTGGCTGAACAAAACTTGGCTTTTCGTGGTCTTAGCAACAAATTATTTGAAAGAAATAATGGAAATTTTTTAAAATGTATAGAAATGATAGCAAAATTTGATCCAGTCATGTCTGCACATATTAATTGATCTCAAAAAATATTCCACTTTACCTTGGAGATCAAATTTAAAACGAAACCGTTAAATTAATAGGTGACAATATAAGAAACAATATTTTAAAGTTTTAGACGAAGTTAACGAAGCAAAGTATTTTTCTGTATTACTCGATTGTACTCCTGATATGAGCCGCCAGGAGCAGATTTCTGTTTGCTTAAGATACGTTAATTTAGGGAACAATAACAAACAATAAATATGGACATTAGTACTAAAAAGTATAGAGTTTTCTTCAAAAATTTCGAGGATCAACTATGAGAGAAGGGTGGTAATTTTAGCTCAATATTATAATATTGGTTAAAGGCGCCAATCATTATTTCGCACGACGGCGCCGAAAATACTTGGCGCGTCCCTGTGCATAGGGTCATCCAACGAGGACTGAACAATTTAACTGAACTATATAAATAAATAAACATATTTTTAAAAAACTCTCTGAACATTTACGAAATTTCAAATATATTTTAATTGCAATTTTACGTAATATACTCTTAAATATGTATATTTATTATTATTTTATATTATTCAATACATTTTAGACAAGAAGGCCCTAGATGTTTCTTTAAAGAAATATTCCACAAGCTAAAACTGGCGAGTCGTCGAGTGTTCCGCAAATTGGGATTTGGCAAGAAGAAGGTCAAAATCAACGAGCACAAGAACACCTATCAGAATGGTTTCGACAATTATTGTCAATTGGCTGGAAGTTCCAATAACGACTCGAGCCAATCGTCTGGCGGTCTCTCGCCGGTTAAGGAAAAAGGGAAATCAATGCGACAATCCAGCATCAATAAGTACTGTCCCATGCACAATCCTTGTCGCAAGGGTAGTTGCAACGGTACAGGCAGTTGCTCTGATTTCGAAGACTTGGGAGGTTTGTCGGACTTGGAATGCTGACAAAATGTAGTTTAGGTTCGCGCACTTGTTTATTTTTTCTGAAAGATGTCATATGTATTTTGTGCCATTGTTTACCTAATATTAAATAAATATTTAATTTTGATAATAATGAAATAATAGCTTGTAACTTAAGAGAAGTAAAACAAATAAGCTCAAAGGCGAATTAATAATTACTTAGGGCTGTTGGTCAGAAAACCGTGAGGGTAATCGAGCAACTCCAGAACATAAACCCACGAGCAGATTGCACAGCTGCTGTGACGTCACTCTGTGACAATTGTCTGAGAATTCTTATAGGGTGTATAATATGGTTGTTGCACAACTCTGGAATACTCTGTATCTTCTTCATGTTTCTGCAAAAATTTCTTTGTTTTTCTTCAACTATTATATTATTATTATATTTCATCAATATTGCGAAACAATTGAGGATGATGAGTTTCCCTGCTAAAAAATATGAAAAAAAGTTTCTATAAAGCTATGCTCGGAAATGCTTCGTTTCGGAGATACAGGGTGTTAAAGTTTTAGTATTATGTTTTCTCTAAATGATTTTTGAAATAATGTCGAAATTAGAACTAGAATTATTGGTATCTAAGGGGTTTCTTAAATTGCAAAATTCGAATTTAATGTTAGTATTGCTCCTTGAAGGGGGCGCCACCTACATGTCTTTTTATTTTTTGAGGAGTCATAACTTTTTTATTTTTTTGAATTACATTTATGAGGAAATAAATAAATTTCTCTTATCATTTTTACGTGAAAAAAGGCATCCTTGGTAAAAGCCGCTACGAGCAACCGTTCTCAAGTAAACGAATAATAAAAAAATAAATGACATTTATTTGCATATCGCTATTCCCATGTCAGAGTTTGATTCAAATTGCATTTTTATCTCCTAAAAAAAGTCAAAATCAAAAAATTATCAAAAGATACTTTACATTAGCTAATTAACTCCCTACATATGGTTAATGCAAGACAAAAACCGATGCACGTCATACCCTTCGAGTGACGTCAGTTATCGACAGTGCTGCCAGCTTGTAACCAAAATATCCGAGTGAGAGAATTACACAGTTTTTTCATGAAAACAAGATAAATATACAATAATTCCCTATACTGTATTTTTGTTTACTGCATCCCAGTTAACCAAAACACGTTATCGCAACGTCGATATTGGTACAAAATTGACTAAATGACGTCCCTTTAAGACGTCTCTACTACGCTAATACTGCCGTCCTCATTTTAAACGCTGTATCTGCCGGCAATATAAATGTGGATAAATTACGTTTAAAGTTTATTGCCTGGACCCTCACTTTTACTAATATTTCTTTATATGAAGAATCTACTATACCATTTATAATAAAAATTAAGATACGGTTTTTTAGTTAAGCAACCGCTGCATTATGATTATAAATTAGATGCCGTATCTGCAAATAAATAGAAAATAACTTCACTAATAAAAACAAATATAACGTTTTATAACTTTTTATTAAAGTCACAAAAAATATAAATACATATATTCTAATAGCTATTCACTTTCCACCAAAGTAGGTAAATTTTCAAAAAGTGTTTCTATTCTCCGGAAAAAGGTCACCACAGGTTTCAAAAGATTCTGTTTTTTCGTTCCTGAGAAAACCCTCTAGTTCATTGAAGACAAGAAATAGTCTTTAAAACTTGTCTCTTCTTCATTGCCCTGTACAGGGTTGTTCCTTATATTTTGACAGCGTGTGGCGACTTTATGAAAAGAGATAGAATATAAGTTTAAATGTAAAAGTTGTAAAGCTTCACTTATATCGCAAGAATTTGTTAACTACAAAAACAAATAAAAATCGCAAAGCTGTCAAACACTCACAACTTCGGGTTTTTAAATTGAACACCGTGTATATTATTTTTTAAAATGAAGGAACTTTTTTCATTGATTTCAAAAATATATAAGTTGTTGATATTTGTATAAGCCGTTTTCGAGATATTTAGGTATGAAATTAATTGATTTAAATATATTTTCACTTTAAATATAAGTCAAAAGCTAGTATGTCAATTATAATTATTTGTGTCACTGTCACCCAAATAATTATAATTGACATACTAGCTTTTGACTTAAGTATATTTAAAGTGAAAATATATTTAAATCAATTAATTTCATACCTAAATATCTCGAAAACGGCTTATACAAATATCAACAACTTATATATTTTTGAAATCAGAGAAAAAATTCCTTCATTTTAAAAAATAATATACACGGTGTTCAATTTAAAAAACCGAAGTTGTGAGTGTTTGACAGCTTTGCGATTTTTATTTGTTTTTGTAGTTAACAAATTCTTGGGATATAAGTGAAGCTTTACAACTTTTACATTTAAACTTATATTCTATCTCTTTTCATAAAGTCGCCACACGCTGTCAAAATATAAGGAACAACCCTGTACATCAGGAAATCCAGTGGTTGTATGCCCCTCGTTCAGCTACAATCTGGACCATATCTAAGAGATATGGACGGTTTTCTGTGGTTTTATTTAGCTTTGCGAGGGAGGTAAAATTTTGCCAATTATAAAAATGACCATAATTCATTTTTTTTGACATCCACATTAAATTTAATTTAGTATTGCAATTATTCTGTATTAATATAGAATTGCTAAAATATTACCCTTATTGTCGTTGATTTCATAAGGATTTATTGAAACCAGAGGTTCAATTGCCGAATATAAAAAACCTCACTCTCATTAGTTGGAAGCTTTTTGCAAGTTGGCTGGTCTTCCCCAATAGTTAAGGATGACTAGCGAATATTGGGGAGTGCAGCAAATGAAAGAATACTCTTTAAAGTTATTCCAAGCTTTCGGAAATCATTTATTTCATTTCCATCCTCAGGGAGACTACAAATGTATATAAAAATTGAGATTAGGAAAATTGTTGTGATTAATAATCATAGTGTTTACTTACAACTTTCTTGAGATTGTTCATAAAGATGTTCGTATAAAATAAGAGACATGTGAGGAGAAAATGTGTAGAAAATCAAAGTCAATTGCGATTAAAGCCGACGTCTGGAGATACTATAGTAAAACCATTGTATAAGTATGGACGAAGAAACGCACAATTTAGAATAAAAATCGAACTTTGATTTTCAACACATTTTCTTCTCACATGTCTCTTATTTTACACGAACATCTTTATGAACAATCTCAAGAAAGTTGTAAGTAAACACTATGATTATTAATCACAACAATTTTCCTAATCTCAATATTTATATAAGTCTCCCTGAGGATGGAAATGAACTAAATGATTTCCGAAAGCTCGGAATAACTTTAAAGAGCATTATTTCATTTGCTGCACTCCCCAATATTCGCTAGTCTATTTCTCAACTTGTCAGCAACGACTACCCTCTCGTTTAAAAATATATATATATTTTAGTCATCAAACACTTTCACACTATACAACCACCAAAGATATATAATTATTACATATCACGATCACTAAATTTTATTGCACCCTTCCGTAAACATGTCTGTCTTAACGAATACTAACGACAATTCTTAATAAAAAAGCGGTTTATGCATGTTACTCGATTAAAATGCCGTATGTGCATCTCGCGCTCAGTATATACCGCTGTTTGATTGCGTCACGTGCATATACCGCGTTATGATTTAGAAATTGGCTTCATTTTGCAGATACGGCAAAGTGTTTTACAAATTTTTACCAGTTAATTGAAGAGATACTGCATTTTCGATTTGTACGATAATGTAGTAATAATAGCATAGGACTTCATATATGGGAAAACATGATTTTTGATTTTTATGCAGACACGGCGTTTCAATTGAGGACGGCAGAATAGGACGACAATATGTCACATCTAGACGACGTAATACTATGACGTAAATTTTGGTTTAAAAGTGACGTATTTATTGGTCAAAAGAGACGTATTTATTGATGAAAAAGAGACGTACCTACTTATTGGTTCAAAATTGACGTATAGAGGGTCGTTGGTATGTATGGAAACGGTCGATTAGTTCCTAAAGTAAAACAGTTAGCAAAAAATACTTCAGACAAAAGCTTTAGGGTTTTTTAAGGTCTATTAGAATTAAAAAGAAATAAGTATACAGCATGAGTCAGAAAACTTAGTCTTAAAATATTTTAATTCCTACCAAAAGCTCCAATTTAATAATTATTTTTTAATAAGTGCATTATAAGTCTAAACCTAAGAGTTTCCGAGATATCGACTTTTGAAAATAATTACATTTTTTAACTTTGACAGCTTCTAGTTTTCTAACGGTACATCTTAGAGTAAAATGGCTTACGCATGTCCCTATTTTACTTTTTCATTATCTTCCCAAGAACATCAACTTCTGGTTAAACCGGAAGTACTGTATTTCCGGCATTTAAGTTACATCCAGTTTAACCGAAAGTGACACTTTTAGAAAGATATTAAGAAACTAAGACAGGGACATGTCCGCAGAGATCACTCCCGCCCTAGGTAGAGATAACCCAGCTCATGGGACGGCTTCTTCCCGCGTTTAAAATTAAATGAAAAGACCAGGTCGGTAAGACAGGAAACTGTAGAGAATTTTCTTTCAAATTTTGTGGCCTTTGGCGTGCGTAGACACTACTATACAAGTATAAGTGATCTCTGCGCGGACGAGGCGCCTTATATAATTTCCATTGAACTTCACAGGTAAGTTCGTTTAATCGTTAAATTATACGGACGGAGTAAACTTGAACTGACCGAAGAAATAATAAAATATCCAATGAACACCGCTTTCGAGAAAATTTGCCAGTTTGCGCTTTACATCTGTTGAGGGAACTTTCTCTTAGCCCTCCCCGTATATCCGCCCCTGGCCCCTGCAAATAATAGATTTTGTGTAATTTTAACATTATCGTCGCTGTCCTTACAAAAGTACTAAAATATTGCCATCTTGCAGTGGACCATAGAAAAGGCAATCCAAACCAGGTTATGTTTGCCTGCCACGGTCATATTGGAGTCACAAAGTGCTTCCAATATGGCCGTCGACGGCAAACGTCAGAAAAACTAACCTTTATTTTTATGTGAACGTCAGTTTGACGTGTAAACCACAGAACAATAAGTGTAAACCGCGATTTCGGTTTTGTGTATTTTATATTAAGTTATGGTTGTTCATTGTTCAATATGTGTTTTTTTCTGTTATTGGAGATGTTAACAATGGCAAGTGCATATCTACACACCGCCCGCACAGGACTCGACTGTAAACTAAGCATTAAATCCGTGTATATTTGAATTTGCCACATTTTTGCATTCAACGGCCATATTGAATTGTTCGTTCAATGTTTTTAAGTTCTGTGGAACGAATTCAATATGGCCGTGGCAGGTAAATCGTAATTTGACACATCGTTGGATTGCCTGCAGAGGAGATAACCTTTATTGTTCTGTGGTGAATATGGCATGAGGGTGACATCTATTTTGTGGCAGTCAACATAACTCTGAAGCAGCTCGGAGGCACAGAAATCTACCCAGGAAGAAAATTTAGTGGTTTTCTTCCATTTTTTACGCCGTGAATTGGCGTGATTTTTTTTTACAATAATTTTTATTTTTATATAGATATTACAGTTTTTACTTTCATTGAATAGTATTTATATTGTAATTTAATATTATTATTTATAATTTAAGGCCCAAGGGATAAAGCAATGTCGCTATAAAAATTTAAACAGCTATTTTTATCCTAAAAAAAATTAAATAATCCGTTCTGCTATTTGGCATGGAACAAAAAACCAACTAAAAAAAATCCCGCACAATTCGCATTTATGATCTTATTATTTATTTTGCCAGTCGAGAATCGTGTGGGTTAAAATTGGTTTAGGGAGTTTCGGCAGTTTCGGATGTTCAAATTTAGGTCATCTAAAAATGTGTCTCTTGATTCTAGTTCCCAGGAGAATGACATTTCTATTTAATTATTTTTACATGAATCTTTAAAGCTCTTTGATAAATCGATACGCAAAAGGGTTTTCTACACGATTGTAAACATAGTTTTGGCATATTTCGGTGCTTAACGCCTTTTTTTACGATTAAACCAAATAATTTTTTTGAATCGCATGTATTTTGCCGCCATAATATCAGATGTTGATAGTTCGAAATTCGTGTGTGCATGAGTCTGACCGAATTTTTTAAAGATTGTGGTAGGATTTCGTCGATTATACCGATAAAAGCCCTTTTATTATAAAAAATTGCGTGTTTTTAGGGTTTGAACGCGGAAAATCGCCAATCAAGCATTCTCGCTTCCTCTCAAAGTCAGTGTCAGTCCGGACATAAAAAGCCTAAAAAATATCTGGAAACAGATCGTTGTGGAGTTTAATTTTTTCTAGTGAATTAGTACCAAGAAAGGTTGGAAACTCAAGCCATAAGACAATACAGATGCGCTCTACACGGATCCGATGCAATTTATTATGTTTCTGAATGCATCGGATGTAAGTATTCATTTAGAATTTAGGTTATGTCACATAATGGCTAACTACACTTTATTCTATATTTTGGGGGTTTCCTGGATTTTACAGCCAAAATGTTATTGTACAGGGTAGTTTTAAGGTCCTCCCGACCCTCAAAACAAAAAAAAAATGCGTCTTCTGCTTTAATTTCCAAGTTAAATTGACTACAAGTCTATATTAATAATATCAAATATTCAGGCTAAATATTCTTTACATTGAATAATAATTAATGTTTACTATGGAAGAGATAATACGGAGTACAGATGAGGGTACAGACTTTGGGTTCAGCATAATGACTAATAATATTGTTTATACTGTATAGAAACCCAGAGCAAATCGAAGGTATTTCAATATGTACCTATTATATGTATTTAACTGTAGGTATAACAGTAGTAATTTGTCACTAAGTTACTCGCAAGATTTATAAAAGATATGTACTTACCTATCTAGAGATGAGGACCTACTAATACTCGAAAATATCTAGTTCATACCTACCTAGTACGCCTCATAGCTTCTAGGATTCTAGCTAAATGCTACATAACTACAAGAATTCCCTTTTTAAAATATTTTTATACTTAGCTGTATTTTCTACCTACTTGGGTAAGTTGCCTACACACTAAAATTCATAAGTATACTTCCTACCTAATAATAATCCTTCATTTTTTTTTAGCACTTAACCAACAGCCTATAAAATCCAATTTATCTTTACAAAAGTAATCATTAGGTACATAATACAGGTACAAATATCATTGCAAGAAAGAAAACATACAAGTTTTTTCCTGAGACAAGTGTGCTGTCGAAAATGTATAATATACAAATTAAAATCACACAAATATTCTATTAAAATTCATAACCATTCATACCTAACACACCTCGTGACACCCTTATGTCCAAAAACATTGCCTATACTCATTAAATCCTTCATTATTTACAATTTATTGAATTGAATCATTGTTCCTTAAAAACCCTTGTCCACTGTGTCAAAAATGCCAACACTCCAAAGAGAAAATTGATACTTTTCCTTATCTTATCATTATTATACAATGTTTGCTCCTGAAACTCAGACCACCACTGACATCAACAATAAACCATTTTTTTATTGTTTAGTTTAAGTGAGTTTTTATTAATCCTCAGATTTAACCATTTATGCAGTGCGTTTATTTTAACGCGGGACATAGGGATTTACATGGTAAATCTTAAAGCCTGTGTTAGGCACATTTGTATTAAACAAATATTACTAAAACTTGAGATAGGGGGAATAAGTTACAGTACAATCTGTGCAAAAAAGCTCTAAAAGATACCCAAAAAAGACCTTTTCATTTTGGTAAAATTACAGTTTTTAACCCCCTTGTAATTTATGTAATTAACTACCTTAGGTAAAGAAAAATATTATGACACCGCTGTCAGTATTTTCGTGACTTTCATGAAATTGGTTTTGTAATTTATCATGTCTGTCTACACCGTAAAAGAATGAATTGAAATGGTTTCAAACTGCATAAGAGGAATGTCATATCGGCAGCTCATAGCCCTCAATCTTTGTAAATTCTTCTTCATGCTTCCTTAACCAATGCTCCGTGAAGCACAGGACTTCTGGTTCTCTGTCTAGTGTGCCAAGATTTGCTTCAATCTCGCACACCTTGTTTTTGATGTTTCGGATATTCAGATGTAGGACTTGAATCTTTACTGTTGCCTCTATTGATGAAAACTATAGACTGTACACTTACCAAAGAAAAATACATCGATTTTTTACATAGAATAGAATAGAATAGAATAGAATAGAATAGAATTTATTTAACTATGGTTGTACAAAAAATATACATTATAGCAGGTCAAAAAAAAAACAATGTTTAAAATACATAGTAAATAATATGACAATGAAAAAAAGTAACATACAAAAGAAAATATTACAAACTAAAATAAAATAATATAACTAGACATAAACATAGTACAAAGTCGATACATGGCTAAAATAAAATATTACGTGGTCAACGAATGGTACGCACTGCCTCACAGAAAAAGATTTGAGGCAAGGAATTCCTGAACAGAATAAAAACAGTGTTTTAAAAGATAATTTTTTATTTCCATCTTAAACCTTTTCTCGCCCAAACTCTGCATTTCGCTGGGCAATTTATTATAAAGTTGGAGGTTTAATAAGTTTTTAACAGACTTTGCCAATCTTAATCTTGGTATCAGGAGAGTATCCTTTCTTAACTTATACTTATGAATCGTACTGGATGACTGGTAACTTGATTTTTTCTGGTGAATTTCCACAAACGAATAAAATATAAAAATGCATGGCAACGGCATTATTTCGAGTCTTTGAAATATGGGTCGACAATGTGCTCGATAATGAGAGCCAGTAATAGTTCGAATGGCTTTTTTTTGAGTTCTAAATACAATTTGGGCTGCGGAACTATTTCCCCACAAAGCTACTCCATAACAAAGTTGAGAATGAAACAAGGCAAAATAGCTCATCCTCAACACATCAAAATGTACGAGCGCTCTGAGTCTGCGCAACAAAAAGTTAATACCGGAAAGCTTGCCACGGATCATTTCCACATGGCACGACCAATTCAATTTATCATCTATTTTAATACCCAACAAATTCACACACCTGCCCTGACCTACACCGTTACTTGTTGAAATTTTTAATGACTGTGTTTTTTCGGTATTAAGTTTAAACTTATTAGCCTGAAACCACTCCTGGGCTTTTTCGATGCCATTGATTGAGATTGTATCTAACGCGTCTGCGTTACTATCAAAAGAGACAATGGTAGTATCATCAGCATATAGCATACATGTGGTTGGTCGCATAAAATGACATAGATCGTTTATATAAATGATAAATAATAATGGGCCAAGGATGGATCCCTGGGGCACCCCAAAACCGTTATTTTTCTTCTGTGATATTTCACCACAAAACAAGACATGTTGGGATCTGTCCGAAAGGTAAGATTTAAAAAGACTAAGAGCAGTACCCCGAATGCCGTAAAATTGAAGTTTGTTTAAAAGTATCTCGTGGGAGACACAGTCGAAGGCCTTAGAAAGATCACACAGCGTAACAACACAGTGTTCTGAACGCTCCAGACCCTCAACTATGCTTTCTACCACCCTAATAACAGCCTTAGTAGTTGGAAGTATATGGAAGTAGGTCCTGCGCTAGCCCACAAAAGGGAGAAAATTATATTTTTCAACATGATGGAGCTCCAGCTCATAGCGCAAGAATTGTAACGGAGTATTTAAATAATGTGTTTCCGGGCAGCTGGATAGGACGATTTGGACCTTTTAAATGGCCCGCTCGAAGCCCGGATATCACGCCTTTGGAGTTTTGAGGATACCTTACATCAAACGTTTTTGATAACGTAAGGAAAAGAAGAACAAATAATGCAGATGAATTAAAAAACAGAATAATCGAGGCTTCACGCAGCACCACAGCGCAACAGTTGTGGAATGTTAGAAAGCATTTTTATAATTGTTTGGGGTTGGGGCACTGTTTGGCTGTAAATGGAGGGCATTTCAATCAGTTTATATGAGTTTTAAGTTTATTGTTGTAGATTATATTTAGGAAAATTATTAAACTTAATTGAAATAAAAATCCTAAATAATCATCAAAATTGTATAATTTACAAGTTGTCTAATATACCAGCTTATGGTAAAAAAACCCTAAGTAAACTTAACATACAGGGCTAGGTAAAACACCGTGATATTATAACTTAAAATTATATTTTTAAATATTTTGCGTTAGTAAAGTAATACAAACATGATCCTATCTTGGGTATGATACCACAAGAAATATTTGTGGAAAATTTTAACTTTTAGTTCTCAATAGAAATGTGCCTAACATAGGCTTTAAGATTAATCATGTAAAACCCTATGTCCCGCCTTAAAATAAACGCACTGTATAAGTATATTTGGACATAGGCTTTTAAAACAACACACTGGAACTCTGCCCACTCTTTAAGTAATAAATACTTTCGTAAAACTGTTTCTTAAAAGCACACAAACATAACCTTGAATAATAAACATTCGACAATAAACTGAGGTAGGTACCTACCCGCTTAATCATGAATCTTTCTTGCTAAAACTGGACCCTCCACAAACCTAATGGAAATTAGGTCCTAGTGAATTTGGCTGAAACTTTTGAAAACTGGTTTATGTGATGCTGATCAAAACGTCCACGACAACTTAATTTTATAAGCCGTTAGTTTTGAGGTTTTTACAAAATCTTGGCGAAAAATTCACGAAAGTCAATAACAATACATCAGCATTTTATTTTTAAATGGAACGCCCTGAGGAACACCCTATGTATACAATATATATATATGTTTTATTAAAATTATAGATTTTTTTCTGAGTCAATATTAGCTTAAGAGATATGAGTGACCAAATTTTTAAACAGCTCTATTCATTCAGTTTAATATGCCTAGAATGCCTTGGTTATCAAATATTTACCCTCGGAAGTGCTTTGGTCATAGGACATCTGCCTACCTGCTCCCCCTAAACCTCCCCAGTATCCTACCCTCATCCCCTGAGCCCCGCTCGTATAACGAAGAAGACAGTTCCGGCAGTGAACATGCTAGGCTCTCTCCTGATCATATGGTAAAGTGTACCCCAAAAGAAGTACAAATATTTGGAACCTTTGTGACTCTATAGCCCAGTGTTTTACTGCCCCCGCCCCCGCCCCGAAATATGTTACCTAAGAAAAAACAATACTATGTATATACACTGTGTTCAAAAAGTCCCGGACCGGTCAATAATTTAGAAAATGGCGCACAATATAAAAAAACTTCCGGTATAAAACTTGAGGCCTTAAAACAATCTATAAAACTAGGACACCTGTAATTATACAGGGTGCCTCAATGGAACGCCCTATATCTTATAATACTTTTGGATTCTACATAAAATATCAATTATTTTTTAATAAGCTCACTATAAGTCTAAACTTAATAGTTTCTGAGATATCGACTTTCGAAAAATTACATTTTTGAACTTTGACAGCTTCTAGCTTTCTAACGGTATATCTTAGAGCAAAACGGCTTATATGTCCCCTCGTATGTCTCTATCTTACTTTTTTATTATCTTCCCAGAAGTGGAAACTTCCGGTTAAACCGGATGTAACTCGAGAACCGGAAGTACAGTACTTCCGGTTTAACCGGAAGTTTACACTTCTGGGAAGATAATAAAAAAGTAAGATAGTAAGCCGTTTTGCTCTAAGATATACCGTTAGAAAGCTAGAAGCTGTCAAAGTTCAAAAATGTAATTTTTCGAAAGTCGATATCTTAGAAACTATTAAGTTTAGACTTATAGTGTGCTTATTAAAAAATAATTGATATTTTATGTAGAATCCAAAAGTATTGTAAGATATAGGGCGTTTCATTTAAAAAATAGAAAGTTTTGTTTACCATGACTGTTTGAGGGATAGGTTTTATAGATTTTTTTAAGGCCTACAACTTTTATATCAAAAGTTTTTTTATATTGTGCGCCATTTTCTAAATAATTGACCGGTCCGCGACTTTTTGAGCACAGTGTATATGTATTTATATATGTAGTACAAATGTAATTAAATGTATATGTATGTAATAGAAAACAAAAAAACATAAAATAAAATTAGTTCCTAGGATGCTTTGTTGGGATAGTGTGAATTTCTTGAATCAATTTAGCTCTCAGGTCTTGAAAAGGAAGTACACTGGAATATTCCAGGTTATTCGGATTTTCTTCAACCCATTGAATAACAGTATTTAAAGATTTCAATGCTTGACCAGTGCTTGTTTGTTACAATGGGATCTGCAGCTACGTCACTGTCTTCATCCTCAATTTCAATTTCTTCATTTTGCTCATTTTCTGGCTGACAGTCCTCATTCCAAACTTCAACATCATTCCTGTCCCATGCCTATAAATTGTCATTTTAAGAAGATACATACAGTGTCACCATTAAAGTCCGCACCATATGGAACTTTTTTTTATTAATGAGGTTAGTTAAAATTAAATTTCGGCAATCGTTTTTGCTTCAAATTAGACTAAAAATTATATAATCAAATGTCACCATCTGTCATTCGGTATCTGTCAAAAATTACATTTTAATCAAAAAATGCTGAAAATGGCATTGTTTTACCGAATTTCAAAAAATTTTATTAGAAAAAGTTGTTTCTAGTACAATTCTTGGCCTAAATACAAAGTTTCAGTTTTCTAGCTCAAAGTTGATTTTTTTGCCATTTTTTCTAATTAACTTTTTTTTTATTTAATGTAAGTTCGCTTAATGGATATTAAACTATTTGCTTATACCATACTCAATATTTTATTTAGTTTGTATGAGCTTTTTTTTACTAGAATGCCATTTTTTTTCGAAATGTAAAATTAGAGGCAAAAAAATTTGACACAGGTGGTGCAAAGTTATCCTAATTTAAAAATTTTCATTCGAAGAGAAAGTGGCTTCATCTGTCCATAATATCTTGTATGGAAAAAGAATATTCTCCTCATATTGTCTTTGATACCAAAACGAAAAATCAAGTCGGATATCAAAATCGCGTTCTTTTAATGTGTTTATAAACTTGGGTTTATATGCCCGAAATCGATTTTTCTGAAGAATTTTTCTTGGTTACACAAGTTTGACCGTGGTCAATAACAGTTAAACAAACATCAAGTTGTGCAGCTTCATCATATTTACTTGCCGCGTGAGGTTTCTTAAAATTATTTTGAACAGATCCAGTTTCTCTAAATTTTGACATTATTCTTGAAACAGTGCTATGCTGCAAATTTTTTTCTGGATGCCTCTCATTAAAAATGGCAGATACTTGCCGGTGAGGCATATTCTCTCCACAAATTAAGACAATTTCTATTTTTTCTTGAATGGACAACATTGGTGATAACACTGAAAACTATAACTTGCGAAAATATTCAAATTTATGACATTTCTTTTATTTATTCGGCACTCTAATTCGTTTTTTTTTCCATAGCCTACTTATAAAATTCAAAATTGCCTTGATATTTTATTGTGGATAAAAAGAAAATGTGTCTAAATTTTGAACTAATCTGATATCTGGGAATTTTATTATAAGTTGTTTAAACTTCTTAGGTGTATGTACTATCAAAAAAATGGAATATCTGACGTCTATCTGTTAAAATTTTTAAATTAGGATAACTTTGCACCACCTGTGTCAAATTTTTTTGCCTCTAATTTTAAATTTCGAAAAAAAATGGCATTCTAGTAAAAAAAGCTCATACAAACTAAATAAAATATTGAGTATGGTATAAGCAAATAGTTTAATATCCATTAAGCGAACTTACATTAAATAAAAAAAAAGGTAATTAGAAAAAATGGCAAACAAATCAACTTTGAGCTAGAAAACTGAAACTTTGTATTTAGGCCAAGAATTGTACTAGAAACAACTTTTTCTAATAAAATTTTTTGAAATTCGGTAAAACAATGCCATTTTTCAGCATTTTTTGATTAAAATGTAATTTTTGACAGATACCGAATGACAGATGGTGACATTTGATTATATAATTTTTAGTCTAATTTGAAGCAAAAACGATTGCCGAAATTTAATTTTAACTAACCTCATTAATAAAAAAAAATTCCATATGGTGCGGACTTTAATGTTGACACTGTATACCTATCTACATAGATTTTTTATTTTTTAACTTCAAGATCTTTAGGGTGTTCATAATTTCAGCTTCTGCATATTCCGGATCTTCGTCATTAAATCGTAATTTTAAAGTACTTAAAGGGATGCTTTCTTCTTCCTCATCAGAATCGTTTGTTTCGAGTGCGACGATATTAATTTACATTTTTCATTTGTATGTGCGCATTTTCGCTTTAGCGAGGTTTTATTTGTTCACTGTTCAGAGGTTGATGTTTTTATTTGTGTATTCATTGGAGTGGATAGTTCATTATATAGCATGTTCACTGTAGCGAGACTACTGTATATATTTTTGGAATAAGAAATAAAGGATCTGTAATTTTAATAAAAAATATAGGTACTACAGGGTGTTTTGAAGGGTGTTGCATTTCAATTCAGTTTATTTCAACAGTACATGGTATCCTTAAATATATTATGTAATTATCAACTTGTGTGTATATTAAAAAGTACAAAACACCTAGATGCAAAACACCTGTATGTGTCAATATTAAATCGAGCCAATTACAACATTACTGCAAATTTTTCCATATTTCTATATACATATTGATTGCACTTTTTACTAAAGGTTTTCCTATTTTTTATATTGTTCGGTAATAAGTTAAACGATTTTGGCGCTAAGTAATCCATGAACTTTTTATTTGCAGTTGTTAAATTTTTAGGCACTTTTAGTGTCTTTTAGTTTGTTGCTCGTTTTGCTTCTTGTTTCAATGCTGTGATCTACATATTTCACTTTGGACTTAGACCGATATACAAAATTACATATAGAGTTAATAATATTATATAGTGTTCTGATATTTACAGTTTCTTCTGAGAACAACAAATCTGTTGGAAATCTTTTATTTTTTTTTAATATAATTTTCAGAATGTACCTTTGAGATATATTTAATTTGTTAATTCCTGAGCCGTAAGCACCACGCCACACAATTATCCCGTAACGCAATAGCGACACCACAAAAGCTTTATAAACCGTCACCAATGTTTTTTTATTTAAGACTTCTCCTAATATGTAGAATTTGTGTATAAGCCTACGTATTTTGTTTGATACATAGTCGATGTGTTGACTCCATTTCAAGAACTGGTCAATAAGCACACCAAGATACCTTGCATGGGTTACCTCAGCAATATTGTTATCAATAGTGATACTTGTGAAATCAGGTTTACCAGCCCTTGTCAATGACCTAAGTTAAGCGATAGTTTATAAGTTTCCAGCCAATTTTTAACTTTTCTGAAACCTTTCACTGCTTTATTTTTAGCTTCCTCCCAATCGTTGCCAGAAAAAATTAAGGCTGTGTCGTCAGCATAAGATATAATTGTGCCTCCTATGTATTCTGTCAAAAGGGCATTAGGATAAGTGATAAAACGTATCGGACCCAATACTGTTCCCTCACTTAATGTGTTATTGATTTTAACCATTTGTGGCCTATCTTGTAGGTAGTTTATAAAGAGGTTAAGTACAGTTCCTCTCATACCGTAATGTGACAGCACATTTGAAAGTTGTTTATGTGGCACCGTGTCAAAGGCTTTAGCAAGATCAATTAATATTCCTAGGCATTTTGTACCTAGGTTTAAATTTTTTGTCACCTCCGACGTGAATCCATACAAGGCATCCTCAGTACTGGATCCCTCCAGAAACCCAAACTGATTTTCAGACAAAATATCGTGTTTTCTAAAGAATTTTACTAGGCGTTGTTTCATGCATTTCTCAAATATTTTTTCACAGTGAGTAATCAGGCTAATAGGTCGCTAATTTTTTATTTTTGAATGTTCTCCGCTTTTATAGATTGGACAAATTATAGAAGTCTTAAAGTTTTGTGGAACCAGACTGGTCCTAAAGATGGTGTTAATTATATGTTTTAGTGGAACTAAGATGTGTTGGTGTGTATTTTTTATTATATTTGCATAAAAGTTGCATATTTTATCCAACAAGATTCTGATGACTCTGTTAAAACCTGGGTTATACCTAGTTTTCCTTCTAGCTAGTACTTAGTCTAAATTAATATACCTAAAGGATAACCCTGTTCTGTTATTTACCTAAAATAATTTGTAAATTGGTGAATCGAAAGTGAGAGATATTAGAAGTTTAAAAACTTTTTTTTTTTCAGAAATTTGGATTGTGATATCAATGTGTTCCGGAGATGGTGTGTAAGGAGGAAATTTTAACATGGTTTAAAGACTTGGATAGTTATAAACGAATAGATATGATATGTGAACTGTTAAGTATGTGTATCCCGTTCGAGATGCGCTTCATCGGCAGTTTCCTCGAGGAGCAGGGCAGGCACAGCTATCAGGAACTAAGACAGCAAACGCTGGCCGCGAACGACGCGGAAAAGCTCGAAAAGGATTCGATGTTTAAAAACCAAAGTTTACACGAAGAAGCGGTCCGTCACCGCATCCTCATAAACATTTCCCTGTTAAAATCGCGAAATTACAGTGTCGCTAATTGGTATTCGAAAAAGTTTTTAAGGACAGACTATATTGAGGATCTGATCCACAAAGAAAAAGACGATTTAGTGCAAAACGAATTGTTGTTGTTGTTCACGATGGCCGCGCGCCATCCAGCATTTAGTTTCGACCAAAAGGAATTTTTCAGTCGGATTCTCGTACAGCTCTACGACTTAAGGGATAGTAGATTTATCAATAAGTCTTCTGCATACGGATATCCGCCTGGTTTTGGATATCCAGCGCTCTATAGAAAGGTAACGGAGTACAAAAAATATATTTCTAACAGCAATGTTACAAGTAAGTGTCGCTTAACCATTACTTTAGGGTCATTCCATGGTGACGGGTGGGACATTTTCACTCTTCTTACCAAATTTACCAATATTTCTATACAGTGTGTTTCCTAACCTCTCTGAAAAAGTGAAGAAGGTGAATCCTCACCTTATTTTAAGACGAAAATGTGGTTTAAAGTTTTTCGCATGTCGCTTCGTTTTCGAAATACAGGGTGTTAAAAAAAAATTTTGTATTTTTTTTTCATTTTATTAATTGATGCCAAACGATATTCTAATGATATTTGTTAAACATAGGGGATTAGAGCACTTTTCTTTGGGTCAATTTTAAATTTTACAATTAGTTCATTGGCGGGGATCTGGGCAAAAGAGTACCTTCATTTTTTAATTATTTTCCGTATTTTTATCATTATGTTGCGTCAAATGATACGAGTAGGCTTTGCTTCGTTCCATGGCAACCACATTTGTTTTTTTCATACCATTTGTCTCCTGTTAACATCTTTCAAATAATATTCTCTTGAATTGTTTTTCAATTTATTTGTACTACATTACATACTTTTCATAATGGCTGAGTTTACCAATCAAGAAATGGCTCAAATTCATTTTATGTACGGTTTGGCAAATGGAAATGCGCTAGAGGCGAGACGTTGCAGAACGTTTTCCTAATAGACGAGTACCGTGTTCGGAAACATTTACAAGATTGCACCTCAGGTTAGAGGAAACAGGTAGCTTTGCAAAATGCAAAATAGGCGGCCGACCACTTACAGTTAGAACCGTACAACTTGAGAAAGAGGTCTTAAACATGGTGGAAGAATCTCCAGGCACTAGTACGAGGAAAATCGGGGACGAGTTGAATGTGAGTTACAAAACAGTATGGAGTATCTTGAACGACTATTTACTTTATCCTTATCACGTACAAAGAGTGCAAGCTATTTACAGATGAAGCAAATTTTTCCAGACAAGGCATCATAAATTTTCACAACAACCATATTTGGGCGGAAGATAATCCTCATGCTATCATCGAAGGACATCACCAGTATACACTTTTAATATTTGGGCAGGGATTATTGGAGATAGTTGGACCGTATTTTTTTCCAAATCGACTTACTGGTGATGTCTATTACAACTTCCTTCGAAATGAATTGCCAGAATTGATGGAAGCAGTGCCATTAAGAACGAGAACTTTAATGTGGTTCATGCATGACGGCGCTCACCCTCACTTTGCAGTACGTGTTAGAAACTATTTAGATCAACAATATCCTGCTCGTTCGATAGGTAGAGGAGGACCTCGCCCATGTCCACCCCGTTCGCCGGATCTGAATCCATTAGATTTTTATTTCTGGGGTCACCTTAAACAACTCGTTTATGCTACTCCTATTGAAACTGAAGAAGATCTTCGACTGCGTATGTATTATTGATGGTCTTATGAAGTACAGTAAAACACAATTAAACTGTAAAATTTCCACTATATTTATTTATATAGTGAAAATTTTACAGTTTAATTGTGTTTTACTGTACTTCATACGTCTATAGTTATGATTTCCACCTAGTATCGGCTGATTCTATCAATTTATTATTGATGGTTTTAATACGATTCGCGCCAGTCCCGAAATTTTCCAACACGTAAGAGACAATTTAGCACGTCGTGTACATGGGTGTTTACTGGCTCATGGAGGACATTTTCAGCAATTTATTTGACTTTTGTTCATGTGAATTCATTATTAAAAGTTTTTAAATCAATTATTACAATGATTATTATTGCTTTACTAATTTTCTTTTTTAACACCCTGTATTTCGAAAACGAAGCGACATGCGAAAAGCTTTTATACCACATTTTCGTCTTAAAATAAGGTTAATTCACCTCCTTCATTTTTTTTAGAGAGGTTAGGAAACACCCTGTATAGGTGTTGGTGAACCATTTGATGCATGCTGTAATAGGTATATCTAGTCAATCAAATCAAATCATCGGCATGCATTTATTGCTTGATTTGACCATTTTCGAGGGGGTTGAAAATGATTTTCATCTGTAGTTCGGTTCCTGTTGATTTCGCGACGAAAAGTAAAGATAGTAAAATGGTTGGAAATACAATTCTGTATAATATTGTCCTATTAAGAATTTCGATATTTTTATTATTTATTGTGTTATTGCTCGATTTGACCATTTTCGAAGCAGTTGAAAATACTTTTCATCTGTAGCTCGGTTCCTGTTGAGTTCGCGACGAAAAGTGAAGAGAGTAAAATGGTTGGGAATAAAATTCTGCATAATATTGTCCTATTAAGAATTTTCGATATTTTTATTATTTATCGAGTTATTGCTCGATTTTACCATTTTCGAAGCAGTTGAAAATGCTTTTCATCTGTAGCTCGGTTCCTGTTGAGTTCGCGACGAAAAGTGAAGAGAGTAAAAGGGTTGGGAATAAAATTCTGTATAAAATTGTACTTTTAAGAATTTTCAATATTTTGATTTTCTATCGAGTTATTGCTTGATTTGACCATTTTCAAAGGGGTTGACAAATGCTTTTCATCTGTAGTTCGGTTCCTGTTGATTTCGCGACGAAAAGTAAAGATAGTAAAATGGTTGGAAATACAATTCTGTATAATTTTGTCCTATTAAGTATTTTCGATATTTTTATTATTTATCGAGTTATTGCTCGATTTGACCATTTTCGAAGCAGTTGAAAATGCTTTTCATCTGTAGCTCGGTTCCTGTTGAGTTCGCGACGAAAAGTGAAGAGAGTAAAATGGTTGGGAATAAAATTCTGTATAATATTGTACTTTTAAGAATTTTCAATATTTTTATTTTCTATCGAGTTATTGCTCGATTTGACCATTTTCGAAGGGGTTGAAAATGCTTTTCATCTGTAGTTCGGTTCCTGTTGAGTTCGCGACGAAAAGTGTAGATAGTAAAAAAAATGGTTGTCTAAAATTCTCTATAAATTGCACTTTTAAAAATTTCCAATATTTCAGGCTTTTTTATTTTAATTTCGTAATTTCCAGAATTTATTTTTGGGAATCCCATAGTATGTACAAGGCAAAGTCAGTATCACAGTATTCATTTTTTTAGGTTAGGTTAGGAATCATGCGAATAATTGATTTTAATTAAATTAAAATAATTAATTAATAGTCCCATGCTTACCGAAAACGAAATGATCCTAGTTACAAATACCGAGAATTTAATTTGTAGAGTTCCGTCAATAAATAAAATAAAAATAAAACTATGAATTAGTATGGATCTTAACTATACTTTAAGTCAAGCCGAAACTATGTGAATACTAGTCAGGGGTTATATTCTGTGGAATGACCCTTATTTACTCTCTCTTACTAGGGAATTTGATTGAAATTGACTGTTCAATAGACAGATGTAGTAAAGATAAACCTAACTATTTGAATTTTCCTTAGGCTCAAGATAACACCCCCCTTCCTATGGGGTACCCAATGCATCCCCTAGGGCTTCCACACTTAGATTTCATGCATCACTTTAGAAGTTGGCCTGGACTTCCGTGTGGAGCCCCGGCAGAGGTATTTATTTTTTAATTTTTATTTTATCAGACGTCTTTTTTTTTCATAGGTATTGAAAGACAAATTATCAGATATAATATCCCTAGGCTAGTAAGCTGTCTGTTACCAAAGTCAACGTGCTTTCGATTGACATAAAATTATGAGGAATTTATCAATGTCCTAGGTATATTTAGTCAGAAAATTTTCTGATAAAAAAATAAAATAACTCGCTACAATTTAAGGTAATATTAGATTTTAGATTGGCTATTTTTTATTAGACTGAAAATTCGCATTGCCAGAACGTGACACTTTGAAACTTATTTGGAATATGACGCTGTCAAAGTCTTCATGTCATAATAATTGAAGTATTGGTGTTATAGTGATTGAAAACTACCGGGAGTGTTTTTATCAGTTAAATGTTGATATGATTCGGTGATTTTTGTGACACGACAAAAAATAACAAAATTTAATTGGCTGTTGGAACTGTCAAAATTTTTTCTGTCAAATTTCCACTATATTAGAAAAAAACATTTTCCTATTACACTCCTTATCGTAAAATTACTTTTACAAACATGGTATAATCCAGGCTTGAAAGGATTTAAATCATGATTTAAATCGCTTGATTTTTTTCAATTTAAATCATGATTAAAATGAAAATTTCTGATAAGTTATAATTAAGAAAAAAAAAACTTTCAGTTTTAATTAATGGTTTATTATATCAAAAAATTAAAGCCACTGTACCTAAATAATGTTTATTTTACTTAATTGTAGTGCTTGTACAAAAAAACAAATTTTGCAGCTTTTTCCGTTCCTAATCGATTTCTGAGTTTGGAATGGACTAAACCAAATGTTGAGAAAATTCTCTCGACTGATGCGGAAGTAGGAGCAGCACAAAGTAATTGTCTAGTTATGAAGAACTCTTTTTGAATAATGGGTATATTTTAGTTTTATTATTATTATTATTATTATTATTGAAGTATGCAGCAGGCGGTTTACAACCGATAAGCTGCAATTTAGTCATAAAGTGCTGTCAGTTTAGTGCTTGATTCTGAAGGTCGTCCAATCCATTCTTGAAGCTATTGACGCTAGGTGCAGTCACCACACTAACTTCTAAGCTATTCCACTTCGCGACCACTCGATTCACCAGAAAGTTTTTCCTACACAGCCTATTACACCGCTCAGTGGCAAGTTTGAGAGAGTGGCCCGAAGTATATCATTGTGATTTCTATGAAAGAAATCGAATTCATTCAAGTCGAGAATAGGTCTTATGTACATTTTGTATATGGTTAGGAACATCTTTTCAGTGATGTTCCGGAAGGCGCGTCGTATGAGGTATACAATAGAGTTGACCTTTTTAGTTGCTTTAGTAACTTGTTTCTCCCATTTTAAGTCGGAGCAGATGGTAACCCCCAGGTCATTCTGGCTCTCAACCTAAGCCAGTTTTATGTTGTCGTAGTAATAACTCAGCCTAGGGTTGTTCCCCCCAATGTGCAACACAAAACATTTCGATACGTTTAGCTGTATTAGCCACTTGTCTATCCAGGATTTTAAGGTGGCCATGTCCTCCATTAATTCTCCATGGTGGGTGCTGGGGTCACAGAAGATCTTGGAGTCGTCAGCAAAAAGGCTCAGGCTACAAAGCATACCGTCAGAAATATCCGAAATGTAGACCAGAAATAATAGCGGCCCCAGAACCGACCCCTGTGGGACACCGCTTGTGACTGGTCTCTCTGATGAGCGAACTCCCTGTACTCTAACTCGGAAGGTTCTGCCAGTCAGGTATGACTCAATCCACATCAACAATTTACCTCTCACCCCATAATGATGCAGCTTATGCAACAACCTTTGAATAGGCACCGTGTCGAAAGCCTTTTGAAAGTCCAGGTGGATGATGTCTATAGGATATCCACCGTCCATTGCTTCGGTCCCTTGGTCCAGGTTACAGAGCAGGTTTGTTATTACGGATTTTTTAGGCAAAAAACCATGCTGACCTTTAAACAGGCTGTCGTGTTCTTGCAGTAGAAATTGTGTTAGCTCCCGCGTGATTACCCTTTCCATTATTTTGCATGGGATAGATGTCGAACTGATGGGTCTGTAGTTGCCAGGTTTAAGTTTATTTTCCTTCTTATAAATCGGAATGACGATTGCCTCCTTCCACTTCCTTGGTACCTTAGACTTCACCATACTTTCATTCATTACCGTCACCAGAAGATCAATTAATTCATTCGCGCATCTTTTTAGGAATACTGGGGATACAGAATCTGGACCAGGAGCTGACTCCATCTTTAACGGTTTCATTTGGATCTAATTCTTTACCAGCTTTTAAAGCAACATTTTTTTCACTCTCTGTTAGTGTTTGCCGAGTTTTTGTTGAGTCAAGAAGATATGCCAACAAATGATATGGGGTTACCTTTACACTGTTCATAACGCCTCTTAAATTTTTTCAGTTGATATAAAGTTATATCCGTTTTGTCAAAATGAGTTTCTAATATTTTAAATTCTTCCACAACATCTGAAAGACTGGCACTGTTTCTTTGTAGTATATCTATTGCGATAGAGTATTGTTAGGTAATCTTCAACTAACCTTTTTAAGTGAATTTTGGAAATTTTTCCTCTTATAATATTGTCAATTTCGTTTTTGTTTTCCAGCAATTTTAAAAGGTATGGGCGTATATGTATAACGAAACCTTCTAAACAGTCGGCAAGCGAATTCCATCTGACATCATTTGGCAAAACTAGTTTTTTGCCTCCTTTGGCATATGCTGCAGAGGCAAAATGGTTGTTACGGAAGTATTTGGCAATGAAAACAACATGTTCCTTAATATCAGCGATTTCCAAATCCTTATTCCTTACATAGTAAATTTAAAATATGTGCAGCACAACCATGTGTAATAAGGTTCAATTCAGTAGATGTGTTTGGGACACACGTCATATTTCTGTCGTGAGCCAGTACAAAGTTAAAGCAAAAGCGTGGAACCTAATTTTAGGGAATATAATGCAATGAAATGCTCATCTAAGCGGCACCGTCGCATTTATGCTAACTTATTATGTGTTTCTTCAACACCTAAATGCTAAAAAAAATAGAGGAAAATACATTATATTCACAGCAATATAACTGGCAATACCGCATATTAAAGTAATGGCAACGTTGTACAAATCCATAAAAATATATGTTCAAGTTAAATCCTCATGTATAAAAAACTGTCTGCGATTTTGTATTATTCTCTAACACGCAAATTTAAGTACGACATACGCCACGTGCATAGTAACAACGAATCTCTATTCTTATTGGCTAACAATAGTATCGTGACGTGAACGACGCCATCTTAGTCTTCAACGTATTAAGACCTGATTGGTCAAGGTGTTGGGATACTGTAAGATACGTGCTGTTGCTTTGTAAACAAACCAGTGTGATTCGAGAGTCTAAAGAGATAAGAAGCGCTCCGTGAACCGGAAAATCCTTCACGTAAAAGTGGTTAAAAGTTATTAAAAGGAGTTACAAAGTTATTAGTTGAAGTTAAAGAGTGTCATTTGAGAGTCTAAACAGATAAGAAGCGCTCCGTGCTTAGATAAAGCTAGTACGTCAAAAGATGATAAAAGTAGTTACAAGTAATTGAAAGTATTAAAGTGGTTGTTTGACGCATCCAAGTTAAAAGGTGTTTGTATGTCATACCCTTGTCAGGGTATATACTGGAGGAGTAATTATTCACTAATAAATGATAATGCAGTAAAATTCAAAAAGGATTTTATTTTCCAATTGTAAAGCAAATTTGAACCAGTCGGCTTGTGAAGACACAGGTTAAAGTTTAGTGTAGCTCATTGTTACAAACGTGAGTCGTACAAGATGTTTTTATTTAATGTCACATTGCAGCCATATTAGCTGCATTATCTGTGACAAAACTACATACTGTACAGTCATATTCGGTTTTAAGCCTATTTATGAATGCTGTTGCAATTTCTGTTAAATATACAGAAGTATGTGGATTCCCCGAAGTATCTAGAGTATATACTAAGACGGTAAATCCATATTCTGTTGTAAACGTTGCACAGATTATCCGTTCGTTATGTACATTTGACCATCCGTCAAGTGACAGACACACATATCAAGCAATTTATTAGAATCATCATATCGATAGGGTTGTATGTATCCAGGCCGTAAAAGAGCGATAGCTTTTCTTACTTCCGGTTGCTTCATACAGGTAAAACCGCTGTTTGTAGCGTAGAGGGCTCTGGCAATCTGCTTGTCAATTTCCTCTTTAGTAGATTTGCTAGTGCGTATGACAAAAGATGATAAAGATCCAGAACTAGAACTTGCTGACCTTGTCTCTGATTCTGACACTACTTTCCGTTTCTTACAATCTGGAGTGGAAAGACTGGAAAGTGACTCAAAAGTTTGTTGTGAAGTACATGGTTCCTGTGACTCCTTTGAGTTTGGTGGCGCATTCACGCCAGAAGTACCCTTAACCTAAAAAAAGACAATATTTAAATTTAAAGTTAAAGCGAAAATTTAGCATATTATTTAAAAGTTCATTAAAATTTGAAGAACGGTGGGAATAAAATCAAAAACGTGTTGAAAATAACAACTTATTTAGGTATAGGAAAAAATAGATAAAAATAAAAATTTTAAAAAAAATCGAAAAATTAAAAAAATCGCGATTTTTGATGTTTTTCAAAAAAATCATGATTTTTTTCAACCCTGGTATAAGCTAATTAGGTATGTTTCATTATTTGTTGTGAAATTCCATTGGATTGAAGGGAATTCCACGGAGCCCTCATTGTATCTAATGAAACAAATTTAATAGGGGTGGACTGTTTACCTCCTAATTGATCCTTTAATAATATTTCGGAATTTTTTGTGGATTTATTTCCAGGCTCTAGAAGATTTCGTTTTTGACCCTTATTCTCCAAATGTAAAACTCCGTTAAAATTATGTTGTTCAAGTCAAATATTAGCATACGTTGAGTTGGCTTTATTGGAGAGAAATATATTCTGGCTCTCAGGTTCTCAATGAATATAATAAATCTCTTTGTTTTTTTTTTTTATTAAAATAACAAATTCTAAGAAAAACATATTTGTATCCGTATTAGCAACCTTCTCTTATCTGATTGATAATGATAACGTGAAACGTCATAGGGCCTAAAGTTTGCTACCAAGTGTTGTAAGGTTTATCTAATGGACAGTACGGTAATAAATTGTAAGTACTATGGTGATTACCTGCCGATTTGATGTAAATCCTATAAAATTATGTTTCATTTGGGTATTTTCCATATTGTGATATATTATTATGTATATCATCATATCCTGCGCCATGTTAGTTGTGTTGGAAAATATGTATTTTAATTCATTGTCAACCATTATTGTTTAATATAGGTACCACGAAGCATCGGCATCCAATATTACCGGGTGTCCCACGATACTAAATCAAGCAGATTTTTTATATAATTTTCCTGGATAGATTGGCAACCGCGAACTTTACCATGCAAACTTTATTCTTCTATTCACATGCCGTGCTGCGAACACAAAGAAAACTATTTTATTGCATCTTAAAATAAAATGCTAGTCTTTAGGTGTCGTTGTCAAATTATTTTCGTGAATACAAGATTTGACAAATGAGAAAAATCTCATGGAACAATACTAATCAATAAATAAGAACACAATTCTTAATAAAAAAATTTTAGATTATCTATTTGATATTATAGGTGTCAAAATACCGTGGGACACCCGGTACATTAACTACCTATCATTTTCATCATTGGCTTTTTTTTCTTGTTCTTCGGACAAAGATCTTTTAAATACACGACGAGCCACTGCAGCCCACCAGTACGTGGTTCAGCTTAATGTCCCTCGAACGACACTGTTTCAAAATTCTTTTATCTGGAGAACGTCATCACCCTGGAACGACCTCCCTGAGATCGTGTTCTCCAACGACTATAATCTTCAAAGATTCAAGACCAACGTGAATTGTTTCCTGCGTACACGCACCGCTCCCAGAGCGCCATAAAGGATTTATCCTGCAGTGCTGTGCCTTATCATAAAAAAAAAAAGCTCCATATTTTTAGAAGGTTTCTAGATAATTTTTCTTGTTCGCACCTGTACAATGTTGTAGATTTTTCATTTATAAAATAAACACGTCAATTATTATTTACATTAAGAAATTATGCCAAAGTATTGAATGAACTGTTTACTATAAAAATTATGTAATTGCGATATGTTTTCTCAAGGTCAGATTAAGCGAACTTTAGATATTTATGTGGGGAATATTTGTATTGAAACGCGGATTTTAAAAAGCTCACTTATTATTTATAGTAATAATATTAATGATGAATTAAGTAAAGCCTGTCCAGAGATATAAGAAAGTTACACTTTGCCTTTGAATGGGATTATCCAAAGGTGGCCATAAACAAACAATGAATCAATGAATAAATGCAGGTAAATTATGGTTCGTACTTAAAAATGTCTTAAAGTAAACTGCAAATCCGGAAGACGTAATTTCATTATTAAAGTAATAGTTTGGTGATTTTAAACCAATTTTTACCTGATTCAAAATGAGAGGGTTAATCCCATAAAACAAATTATATTCTAAAGACTGTATATTATATAGCCACTCTAGTTAGTTTTAAGCTTAGCAATTATTCTTACTTCGTGTGTAATACAGCGTTTATTTGATCGTGTGTGAGTCACGGAAAATATGTGCGAGCTCAATGTATCTCAAGAGATAACCCCGTCGAAAAGCAGAAAACGCTTTTCTGTGGAAACTAAGGAAGTTATAAACAATGTGTATTTAACTCTTATTGAACGTGCGGTCAGCAAGCAAGCAGCACTTGAAGAACTCGCCTGCATTATAATATTTGCTGTTTTGAATAACCACCAAAATAATAAAAAGTGAATTGCTAATATCCTCTTGATTGAAGCTTGTCTGCGACACTGAACGTTGGTTAGGGGCGATAAGAAAGCGTGCGAGCGCCTTTAGACATGGGTTTTTCCTACCTGCCTTGTCAAATTAAGTAAAACAGGTATCGTAGGGCGAAAAGGCCCTTAATGACATGCCGATTTCGGAAATTTTATGGAAATTTCAGTGAAATCTATTAAAACTTGGCAACATGTAATGGCCTATTTATGCACAATCTTTCCAAGCGGTTTGGATTGCTTTTATTTAACTTAAAAGTGGGCGAATCAATATTAATTATTTTCGCCGCACACCGTTAATGGTTATATGAACAGTTTTGCCAATTATTTTGAGACCGTAGTATAGTTATATGAACAGTTTTGCCAATTATTTTGAGACCGTAGTATAGACAACCAAATATTTTAAGGTACCACCGTTTCCTCCCCACCAAACTCCCCTGCAGCCACCGCAGCCATCCACATCGCCACTAGTCAGCTCGCCCAGTCAGTCACGTAGCACCTCCCCTCACCGGACGCCAATGGTGTCAAGGCCGCCTCCTTTGAGTATTATAACCACTCCGGCTCCTTCAGTAAGTCAATTAATTTCAAATAGAATAATAAAACTATTACCATTGTTTGTACATAATTTGCTGCTTGCAACTATTTGGGCGGCGTAGTCGTAATTTCGAGAACTAGCGCGCAAGCCTAGCCAATCAAAACATCGCTCTCGAGCTGGTTAGAGAAAGCATCCATCCAATCCCTTGGGTAGAGAAGGAGTTATATATAAATAAATAAACACGTCTTTATTGTAATTTACAATGTAATAATACAATCGGCGGGGTTGAAGCTTGGCTTCCTATCTAAACCAAAAAGGTTTTAACATATGAATAACAGAAAACGTAGTTTAAAAATATGGAATTTATAATCATCATTAGGTACACAATAATATAGGTATAGTTTATAGGCGATTCACAAGACTTAGACTTATATGATGGTGGTAGACCGTGCGATCTATAGTAAAACATTATTTCCACATAGGTGGGCAGCGAGATAGCTAGTGCAAGTTCAGAGGAAATTTTCAATATTTTGTTTTACAAATAATTTGACCTTATGACCAGAGACGTTTTTAAAATCGATTGGCACTTTATTGTAGATTTTCGAGACCTGATAAGTGAAGGAGCGTTCATACATAGTAGTGAGATGTGCAGGTGGTAATATACAGTGGTAAGGCGGTAGCCGCAATACTATGTGCCCCATGCTTTTCGCAAGTTCATCGCAGTAATATTATTTTTGAATAGACATACTTCTAAGCACTTCTAATAAGTCTTTCTTTCTATAGTTTTCATGAAAATATATATCATTATCTCAAACCTATATTCTTGAATTTTAGCTTTAGTGTCTTTTGAAGAAGGAGCTTTGTTTAATTGTATACTATGATAACTAGCATTATCCATAACAATGACACTATTTGGTGGAATGTTCTGCAATAATTTAGTTTCAAACCAATTTTCAAATAACTCCGCTGTTGTGTCTTCATGATAGTCAACACATGATTCATTTATATTTTTTGCCGAGAGAGATAGACCATTCGGCACCCACCCATTTTCAGAACCAGCATGTGAGATTGTTATTCTTTTTCCACGGTTTGACGGGGCACGTGTCACACATTTGCCGCTAGAATCAACCCAACCACTTAACGGGGTGTCAAACCAAGTTTCATCTAAATAAATGATCGGCCTACCTTAATCACTTCTGTATTAATTTACTTTTGTCAGATATTCCCACCGTCATTCTTGAAGACGCTTGGACTCCATCAAAACCTGCTTTTTATTAATCCTTTTGAATAAAGCCCATGTATTGAAGGCTCTTCCACAATGTCGTTCTTGAGCATTTAATTTCTGTTTCATCTGTTGTCAGCCTTTTCATTAAATTGTCCAACGTTGGTACACTTTGCTCTTCACACATTTTATAAATTTTTCGTCGTATAAGTTCCTCGTCCCCTTGGTCCAACGTTCTTGATTTTCCAATATCACTTCTTTTTCTGCGTCCCAAAATTGGCCCTTGTGTAATTTTCCAACCTGTGGAAAAGGATTTTTTTGTAAGTAAAGCCGTTTCCTTTACAACTTCTTTAGGGCACAAATTTCCGCGCGACATTAATGTCAAAAACACATTCTTTATAATCTGTTTGGCATCTGTTGATAAATGCACTCTGTTATTTACTTCAGTTCCATTGCTTTCACAAATCACACTAGAACACCAAAAAACAAACTACTCAACAGTGTACGTTGATAGACTAAAATCAAAAAGGACCCTGGTTTATCCGCATTTTTTTTACCTGGGTACAGTACTTAAAATTTATTACGCCCATATCATTTCACAGAACTGGTTGTTGTTTATTATATTTTGAATACCCTACTAATAGCAGTCATTTAGGTCGGTTTCTTATATTTGTGAACACACTTTACACATATATATGGGTTACCTAGAGTCTAGGAGCATCGTTTCTTAAACTTTTTAGTGTCGCAACCCCCTAAAAAGCCAAAATATAAATTTAAAAAACGCGCCTCCTCCTACATCTAATCGCGACCCCCCAGGTTGAGAAATGACATCCTAGAGAAAATAGCCTTAATTATAACACTTTGTAAACGATTAAGGTAACCTACGAAGGAAACGTCCATAACCAAACTATTTTGTTTCTATGAACCCTATTTTAACAGTATTAAAAAACCTTAAAATATCGACCGAGAGACATGTTTTTTTTGTAATTGGTAAGAGTCCCACCAATAGGAGTTGCATGCGCATGCCTGGATAACTTTTAACTAGCTTGAGAGCGAGGGACGATTGGTGATACCCTTAGGCAAGAATGTGACGAATTTGAACGTCCTGCAAAATGTGACTTTACAAATGTGTTTCTCTTTCCTTCCAAAGTGTAAATTGAAACGAGGTCGTCTTCTTTACGGTAAATTGCCGATAACCTCTAATAATGTTTAGATTACGATACCGGCAGTCAACCCGCCAGGTGTGCTGCCCCCTTCAGCGCCAGGGCTACAACCTCAGGGCGCGTCCGCGCCTGGTGTGCCCTCAGGCAACCCTCTAGTGATATCAACGCCGGTTGCTTCGGTGCCTGCAATGTTACCAGTTCCTATGGAGACCTTGGCGCCGCCGCAAATGAGCCAATCTAGTCAGCTGTCTCCTCTCTATAGTCAAATTAAACAGGTGCAGCCGGAAACGGATGAGGTAATCGATGTAGTTTAGTAAAACCGTTGAAATACCCTACATTTGCCGCCTTTGCAGTTAAACACTACGCTGAAAGAGGAACCAGTAAAACCGCCCTTGATCAACCCGTGGATGGGTCCTCCAAGTACCGAGATCAAACAGATCAACGGAATGCGGATGCCGCTTTTTCCTCCGAGCAATATAAGGACTTCGATAGCGGATCAGATGCATCAGTCGATGACGCTGACAGATGAGAATTCTCATTATCAGTCGTCGAGCAGCAACAGGTAAGTTCGTATATCTGTCTGAAAGTTTTCTAGCAGTTGTGTATTTTTTTGAACGTGTGAAATTTAACTTTAAAAACTATTAGACCGTCTATTTAACTATTGCATTGTTAAGGGCTGTCTCTTTTTTGCAGTAGTCCCCTCCAAACCCCGCCCGACACCCCTTCGAACCTAACGTCGTCGGTTTCGACGCCCCACGGGCCAGGCAGGGGGCTTATGGACAAGAACAGGGTTAACGGTATGCCCAATTTTATGGCGTTCGGTGATACTACGTCTCCTCCGCCTGCGTTTACGTTTTCTACCTACGCACCTATGCCACCAGCTAGGTACGTATTTCGCCGGTAATTAATTATTTATGGTTTATGGGTAACTTTCACATTCAAAATACAAAACTTTAAAATCATTTAAATTTTCTGTCTTAAAAACAAGTTACCTGTATATGTAATATGTTAATCCTAAAGGTACGGTTTCCTTGGGATCGATCCATTAACGGTTCAAAATCAAGCTTTGTGAGTGTGTTAGGTGAAGTTTTAACTGGGTCGACTTACCAGGTTTATTAACAGTAGTGGCTGGTTCGAGTGAGCTTGCGAACATGTGTGGTATCACAACGGTCTTTATAGAACTACGTGAGACTGACTGAACATACCAGAAGTCTGCCACTCTAACGTCTCTAACCTAACCTAGGTGAAGTTTCGCCAAAGTTAACTTTAACGCCAATTAATACAGCAGAACGTTTGCGAAAAGTTAAAAATTATCAATTTTATTTTAACCATCATAAAACAACTATGTTTCTTGGGCGATGTTGCGTCTCAATATCCTTTATTCCAGGTACTACACGAACGCGGGCTTTCGGCCGCCCGTAACAACAGTCTTCGGGCAGTTCGCCCCCGGCCAGCAGTACCAGCAGGTTCATCAGGCGGCCACCGAGACCCCATCTTACCCCACTACCTATTCCATACCTTATTTCTCCTTAATGTATTCCAGTTTCCCTCCCTCTGCCGCCCCCAATCCTCCCATGCCGCCGAGGAATCCGCCCGGATGTTACAATTGCGGCGCCATCGGCCACCTGGGGCAAGACTGTCCGCAACAGAGTATCGAAGAAATTACGCAGAAAAAGACTTATAGGTAAATGCAAAAACTATAAAGCAGTTCAAATTTAAAAATTACTTTATTTTTTAATTACATAATATGGTAAAGTCAACTTAAACAGTATAAAAAGTTAATCACGCAAGCGCTTGAATTGAGCTACGCACGCCCAAGTGTCTTGCAGTGATGCCAGTTTGCTTATTTTTTCTAATATTTTAAAGCTTTTTGCCTATCAGTCGAATTACGCTTACATAGAACAAGTTTGTCTAAACTCCATTCCACAATAATTCGTTGATTTCTCGACCGCAATAAAATTTAAATGACAACCCTCAGTCGTAATCCCAACCATAAATAAGTTGCCTGACAAATATCTATTGTGTAGGCACCGAACCTTTTGAAAGGGTACAGGTCCTGATTACCTACTAATTTCAATAGTTTAGGTTAGCTATTTTCAACAAAACAACAAATATAAAATAATAGGTAAGTATCTTTATTTTAATTATGTAATTAAATAGCTATTAATATTTATACAAAAATACTAATCTACAATATTATAATAATACAATATTTAACTTAACATACTCTATATTTAGCTCTGTTTCACTATCACTATCGTCTTCATCTATGCCTAAACTAATTATTAGGGGCCTTACGTTACTATTAATTATGTTATTATAGGAATCTTCTACTTGGATCACGTGTCTCACAGAATTTTTCCAACTTTCTACTGGGATATTATTTACACATTTTTTAATTAATTCTATAACAGAACTACTTAGTGTAGGGGATGTGTTTTCTCTTCTAATCATCGTCTTTAACTGGCTCCATATATGTTCTATTGGGTTAAAAATACAGTAATACGGAGAGAGGCGTAAAACTGTGTGACCATTAGCACTTGCGAGATTGTCAGAGATATGTTCTTTTTCAATATTGAATGTTTTTAAAACATTTAAAAGGTCCTTTTTTGTATAGGTTTCCTCGAAATATATATTATTTTCCATCATATAATTTTGAATTTTCACTTTTGTATTATTTGAATTCGGCACTTTACTTAGTTGGCGACTGTGGTAACTAGCGTTGTCCATCACAATAACACTATTTTTGGGCACATTCGGAAGCAAACGATTCTGAAACTAATCATAAAACAATGTAGTATCCGTGTCTTGATGGTAATCCAAAGATGAATTGGCAATTTTCTTCGCAGATAATAATAGAGCGTTCGAAATAAATCCATTTTCTGAACCTGCATGTAATATCGTAATTCTTTGTTCTTTGTTTGAGGGACCTTCAGTTTGACATTTGATTGTTGAATCGCTTCAACCTTTTTTAGGATTGTCGTGTTTCAAGTTTCGTCCAAGTATATAATTGAACGACTTTCTTTCCTATATTGTCTAATAAGATTCAAATAATCTCTACGCCATACTTGTAAACGCTGCGATTCCATTAGTACTTGTCGTTTGTCAATGGTACGATATTTAAAACCCATTGCTTTTACTATTCTCCAAAGGCTTGTCCTGCCACATGAAATGTCGGTTTCGTCTGCTGTAAGTACCCTTTTTAGCGTATCTATTGTTGGGACTATTTAACTGTACATGTCATAAATTTTCCTCCGAATCAAGTCTTTATCAGCTTCTTCAATGCTTCTCAATTTTCCGCTGTCAAGCTGTTTTTTCCTCGGCTGGATGGGTTTGGTCACTATATCTTTTACTGTCGTTAATGCAACTTTGGTCAAAATACTCGTTTCACTAAAACTTGCACTCCGGTCATACCATTTTTCTAAAAGGGTACAGTAAACGTTCTTTTTGATGTTTTTGGCATCAAGTGATAAATGTTTTTTCTTCGTTACACCATAACTTCCGGAAGCAATATTATCTGAAGTTTCACACATATCTGACATATTTTGAATGCTCGATAACACACACGAAAATACCTTTAACGCGCAACTGGACAAACGCCAAACGACTGATGAACTAAAATGAAAAGACTCTGCTTTATATTGAACACCTGCAATTTGCCATTAACCTACCTAATATACCAATATAATAACATAATTAATAGTAAGGTAAGGCCCTTAATAATTAGTTTAGGCATGGATGATATTATAATATTGTAGATTAGTATTTTTGTATAAATATTAATAGCTATTTAATTACATGATTAAAATAAAGATACTTACCTATTATTTTATATTTGCTGTTTTGTTGAAAATAGCTAACCTAAACTATTGAAATTAGTAGGTAATCAGGACCTGTACCCTTTCAAAAGGCACTTATTTATAGCTGGGTTTAAATTTTATTGCCGTCGGGAAATCAACGAATTATTGTGGAATGGAATATACTTCATTTTTTTTCATTGTAGCGTCGATTTTAGTCCAGTACAGTCGGACAGTGGAGAAAAATGATGGAGCACCGAACACTTTTAGAACCGAAGAGATAAAATCTGCAAATACGTCAGTGTTAATTACCGACGAGGGACTGTTTTTGAACGGTTTGAAATTTTAATAATTTTAAGTGGAAAAGTGGACGGGAGGCCTCGTCGCCCGAGCCCCGGTAGGGTAAAGGTTAAGTTTGGCTGATTTTTAGGGTTGGCAGAGATCGAGGCTAGGTGTTTTGGGAATAGAGTGGTGGTGAGAAAGAAACGAGCTTTTCTACAACTATTACTTTAATTACTTATCTGTTTTCTGATAAGTAATCATGTCCATTATTACTTGCGTGCGATTCATCGACGACACACAGAATTTCATTAATCTAACCGTCTTCTGGTATGCCATAAGAACCAAGGCATTGCAAAGACGCGGTTTTAGGACCAATTTAAATTGCTGAAAAATTATCAAGTAGATGTGGTATGGTATGAAGTTTCTGGACGTCATATTATCAAAGCTGCAATTTTAAATCCAATAAAATAGTTGTAGGAGAAGTATAGTAATGAATAAAATACTATTTCGTGAGCACGTTAGATATTGAGTCAGATGAATTCGTTTTTCGTCGTATGAAGTTTGAATTACCAACATTTACAATTTTTTTACATGCCATTCGTTAAGTTTTATAACCAAGTAAACGGAATGAAGGATATTAAAGTTTTGTCCTCCACTTACGCGGAGCAACAATAATTGTTTGCTTTTAATTGTTAATATCGACAGCTTTCAAATATCTACAGGGAGAATCGGGAGGAACAGACCAAACTCCGGAAGTGTATTATACACGCGAAAACAATGTGAAAAAACTCATATTATGTTCTTATTCGATTTTCATTTGTTTTCAACGTAATTTACAAATAAACAAAATTGCATGCATTAACATTCTCTTAATCAGCTTTCTTTTAATAAATGTTCACCGCCATTGACCTCTAAACATTTTTTGCTTCGTCTACGAAAAGTGCCTGTTGCTCTCCTAATTGATTCATGTCTTCTTTAATATTGTCTGCAGCATTACTAATACGTCGAATTATTTTACTTTTACTTTATACACTTCATTTTTAAATCAGCCCCATAAACAATAATCCAGTGCTGTGAAGTCCATCATGCTGATAGTACATTCGCATTCTGATGTTAACAGGAACATCCTCTAGTAGTCCTTGTAATTTATTTTGTAAAAAATTGAAGTACTGGTCTCCTGTGAGCCGATTCTCCGAAATAAAAGGGCCGATTAAATAACTATCGAGCATACCACACCACACGTTGACTGAGAACTTAAATTATGACTTACGACTGTTGCGTGGGGCTTTTCGATTGACCATACATGAGAGTTACGAGTATTAATAATACCGTCACGGGTGAATGTTGTTTCATCCGTAAAAAGTATACGCGATACAACACGATGATTATTATTTATCCACCGACAAAATTCCATACAGGGAAAGGAAAGATAGTCGAAAAGTATTTCTCCACTAATTTAATAAAAGAGCAATCGAAGGCTCAATTTTTTCATATTGATAAGTCTACATGTTTCTCAGTGGCGAAGCGTGGGCTTTTTTTCTGGATAGACATAAAAAATGAAATCCAGAAAATAATAATTACTCTGCTGCCGATAAGAGCCTTTACCAAACTAAACAAACGAGCGAGAGAGAACACAGAACTGCAATATAGAAATAGACCAAGTCGCAAGTCGCATACGATTCCGAACGCCATATATCGCGCCGTAATAAATAGCTGGTCAACAACATAGACAAACGCTCAAGTGTCTTCGGACCGCCCGAAATTCGCGTGCTTACATCGACAGTTTCAGCAGTGAGGGAAGCGCCCGCCTGCATGTGGCTGCGTTATTAAAAGACAAATCTCGATATGTTTACCCCGGCTGCGTATTGCATTTATTTAACATACGTGCGGTCTCGCCGCGCCGGTCGGCCGGTTTCTTTTATATAATAGTTTGATGTTTGATACAATGCTGCAATTTGTTAGGCGTTAATAAAGTTAAAAGTCAAAGTAGGGTAAAGTGGTATATAGTGGGACAAAAAAATTAAAAATGCTGTAATTTTTTTTATATAGGGATTTTACTGATGGTAAGTATCTATAACTAATGAGAAGGTAAATAATTAGTTTATTCTATCATTTACTAACCTTAAATCGTTTAGTGTTAATAATAATTAATAAATCCCACTATATACCATTTTTCCCACTATGAACCAGGCAGTGGTGTATAGTGGGAAAGACCTTGGTACTTAGTGGGATTTAGTAATTAGGTATCAAATCATGAGAACCGAAAAAGTCTATTTATACAAAATGAGGTTAAATGATGTTATATTTGTCCAAATTGACTGAAAAAGAATATTGGCAAGCTGCTCTTTTAGTGCTGCCTGATTTAAATGGAATCGACAGTTTCATCACAATATCTTCTGAACTAACAATATCTTCGTCATTTTTGTCGGGAAAAACAAACTTATCAGATGGCAAACGCTTTAGAAAAGAAACATGATAATCATCCTCTTCTTTAAGAATAACCTGCCCAACAAAATGTTTAACGTAAGATTTCTTTTCGTATTTAACCAATACATAATCGTTTACTGCTACGGACATCAGTTCTAAATCTTCTTCAGGATCGCTCTCTAGGTCTGTCGAATCGCAACAAATATTTTCATCTACATCACTGTTCGAACTTGAATCGTTCAAAACCTTACGTTTAACCTTCTGAACAGCCCTTTTCTTCGATTCAATCAGCTTTCGATTCAGCATTCTTCAGTATCTGTCAAAATTAGTGACTTTGCCTTTTTTCTTCCTTTTCTTAATTGTTTCCTTTCAGCTGCTTTTAAACGGGGTCTAATTGCTTCCGGTGTAATTAATGTCTTTGTGTTTGATTGTCCTGGCTGTGGTGATGGGGGTTTGTTTGAAGTTATGTTGTTTGATGCTTGTCGTTCTGGATCTGCTGCTGGAGTAATACGTTCTGCTAAGTGATCTTGGAAGTTATCTTGTGTCTCAATATTTTCATTGACATTAATATTGTGAAAATTAAGAGGAATTGCCGGAGGTCTATCCGTAACAAAGGAAGACATGTAGTCAGAGTCAGAAAATATTTGGGAGTTAAGTGGTGATATTCCCGTTTTTTCAAAACCTTTAATTACATTAACGGGAGTCATTGCTAAGGAAAAGACTGTACCGACCACACCAGCAATATCGTAAATGGACGCTGGAGTACCTGGATGATTCAGCATCCAATTGTCTAAGGCTTTATTATAATAATTTTTGAAGGGAAAAAAACAGCTGACATCCAGAGGCTGCAGCTTATGGCTGCAGTGAGGGGGTAGCGTTAGCAGAACAATTCCATTTTCTTTGCATAATTTAAGCACGGTAACAGCATAATGACTTTCGTGGTTATCTAATACCAGTACGACCGGAGCTTCCTTGCTGCAGCGCACATGTGTAATAAAATGTCTGATGTAATTTAGAAAATTCTCAGATGTCATCCATCCGCTGTTGTGGGCGGACCCATCAGAACCTGGGGGTGCTCCAATAAGCATAAACTGTTTAAAATTCTTCCTAGGAAAGATGAAATATGGTGTTTATTGTAGCACACATTGTGACCAGGGTGCCTCTTTCTGCGCTAGTGACTTTTCCAACTTGCTTTTGGGTAACGGACGCCAAAATCTTGGGAGGTTTGTGAACATTGGTTATCCCAGTTTCGTCACAATTATATATCTGGTGTGGTAAAAATTTTTATCTACTTTCATTTAGTAATATGAATTTTACAGTTCTGTAAATCGTTTTGTAAGGGCATCTATTACAGCACTAGTGCTGTAATAGATGCCCTTACAAAACGATTTTTAATAGCAGGTGCATTTTTATTTTTAAAAATGCCTTTTGCCAAATATTTTTATTCATAGATGAAAGTAGATAAAATTTTGTACAATATTCTTGTTGTAAATTCATATTACTACACTCGATGTTTTATTAAACTCGGCTGACGCCTCGTTTAACAACTTTAACATCTCGTGTTGTAATATGAATCTTTACAACACTTATATCGTAAATAACTAATATTTCAACATTACATCTCGCAAATTGTTGAAGAATAATTTCACGTTATGTTTGTTGAAGCTGGTAGCCCTTGTTAAGCTTGTTGCCTCTGGTGTTCTAAGCGAGAGAGCAGTATTCCGTTTTCTATAATAATGCATCCAATCTAATCCAGCTTTTTTTCTGTCATGCCAGGAGGTAGGTACATCTTTGTTATTGGCAACAGCATATTTGTAAGCAAGTTCACGTGTTGTGTTAAGTGTCAACCCGTAACACATTTGTGAAGCCTTTATCAAATATTCTGTTAGAAGTGCTTCCTCTTCTTTATTAAAAATACATTTAAATCCGTGCTTTCGACCATAACTAAAATTTGGTCTTTCGCCTACATCTGTAGCTTTATACTTTTGCACTTTTCTGTGCAAAGCGGATTTACTTAAATTGTATTTTTTCGCAGCAGTTTCCAAACATGATTTTTGCTCTACAACTTCTGCTACAGCCTCACGCATATTTCTTTCGTATTCATCATGATTTAATACGCTTTGCCTAAAGTGGGCTTTTTGTTGGGTGCGTGACACTTTCGGCATGGTTCAAATCTAAAATTAAAAATACAAAATATTAGTCCCACTATGCACCACCACATACTTTCCCACAATAGACCACATAGCCGATTTTCAAGAACTCCATAAATTTATCGAACTGGTAGAACTAGAGTGAAATATAAAGATAGTTTAAGCAAGCCAACATTATTTTGAGGTTATATTTACAATACGAAAAGAAAATATTGGATAACTTGAGAACCATGCATGCTAAAAGCTAAACGGTAAAAAAAAATTATGCTGAAACTTACCCTTGTTTTTAAATTCTTGATTTATTTCTCATAATTTAGTTACTTTATGCTAATTACAATACTCGGGTAGTGGCAACAACACCGACGTTAAATATAGTTGTACCTCAACGATAAATAGTTTCGCAGCATACGTCATTTCCCACTATGCACCACGTCCCACTATGGACCACTTTACCCTACATTAATAAAAAATTTATAAAACTGTTTTATAATAAAAAAATAAACCTTTTGTGTAGAATTTTGGGTAGACAATGTCTACCTTGTCTACTCGTACGCTTCGCCACTGATGTTTCTAAGGTAGTGACCTTCATCCTCAGGAGACAAAAGAAATGTCGCTGTTAGTATTAGCAGTAGAGAAAAATATTGGTGGAAGGTGACGTTGATGGAGCTTTAAAATTTGTAAAATGTATTAAGCAGTGAACGAGACTTGATGAAAGCAATCAGCATACCGAAACGTTAGGTAAAATTTAGTTCAAATTTATTTGTAACATGTTTGTCACCCTAAGTAGCTTATGAAGGAAAATGAGGTTTTTCCTATGAAGATTTTTATGAAGGGAGATATAAAGAGGGTTTGTGGAACATTAGAATTCTTCATTCATATAATCATATTTGTTTAATAGAATGGAAGAAAGATTTTGTCAGAATTTAAGTACGATTTCCATTTTGTTGAAATCACAATTTATAAAGAATTAAAAAATGTTTTTAACATTTTTGGGTACTGGAGACCTAAGGCCCAGTAACCCGTAATTAAGTTAGCCGCATTTTGTAGAGAAATTAAAAAAAGATAAAATTTGTTAGAAACATAAAATATTTGATTTTCGCTATATAACCTCATAGATGTAAAAATAGGGAGACAAACACAATTAAAAAGGAAGACCAGAAACGTGTTCTGTGTCAAGTGACAGTTGACCGTTAATAGTTGAAGTCAAGTCAAGACAATTTCTTTGAATTAAAATTCCATACGTTTAGCATAATCTTCCTTTTATATGTGCTATACTCTCTGTACATGGTATGGATATAAGCCTGGCTCGTTTATTATTCTTTTTTTGTGGAATACCCGATTGAGTATGAATTCTTCGTGAGCTGGTCGTTGCATCTTCTACTAAATCTAGAATACTTTCTGCTTCTAAACCTTGTCCAGAAGCTGGTTCTGATGTATGAGGATGTCTCTGATGTGGAAACCGTGGACGATATTCTACAACAGCAGCTGTAGCACTTCCATTACAGAAACCATAAACAAACACCATATTTGCATATTCTAAATTTGAATAAGTGTTTGGCATTTTGTAACACTTTAATCATTTAAACTTGAAAATAAACGTTCAATTACTGTGATAGTACACTGACACATTGTTATAAAATATTTTTGAGTCTCGAACATGGCATACTCTGATTATGCGAAAATTTGTGTACAAGTGGGACGCTACTTAAAAATTTTTAATTTCGCTGTAATTTGAAAATAAATGAAAATCGGAAAAGAACATACTTATAGCTCTTTTCACATTGTCTTCACGTGTATAATACATTCCTGAAGTTTGGTCCGTTCCTCCCGATTCATCCTGTATATGCTAAGAAAAATTTTATGAGAAATGCGTAAACTAAACTTTTAAAAATATTTTATTTATACATACATAGATATATTTTTATAGAATTTTCTTCCAGTAACCCGTCATTGGATAATTTTATGATCGATTATTTTAAACGTGGTATTCTATGTTTAATCGTGGATTTTTATTTAAGTTTTTTTTTTGTAAACTTAGTTTATACTGGATAATTTATCAGCGTGTCCAGAAACGATCTTTACATAATATGGGAATTTTCTTTATTTTCTGTTTTACGAAACAGATAGTGAGTGTCGACGAAATCATTGCACATAGCCCCACAGCGGATTTTGGCGTTTTTTTTCGAATTTAATCATCTCTAGTTTATGTCCTATGGGTTACGAGGTCCTTATAAAGTGCATTATTTTTCGGGATACCCTGTATATCGAAGAATGCCCATACGTAAAGATCGTTTTCGCTGTACTTTACAGTAGAACAGCTTTCACATATTATTACTGAAATAATTTACCACATCAAATACCCGGTTAATCAGCGTCTCCATTTTTTTTCAGTTTACGTTTTGTGTTTTTTTTTATATGCACAGAGTAGGTATACAGTGTGTCCACGGGTGGATTTTATAATAGGTGTAAAAGACCAAAAATTTCACATTTCAAAATAAATTGTTTTTGCCAAAAACTTGAAAAATGCGATGTTGGCTAAAGAGACCTTTATTTTTAATATTTGTTCGAAATGCAAGATACAAAAACTCTCTTGGAATTGAATTAGCATCCATAATTTGAAATTTCAATTAAATTCGATCGAATTTGAAAACTGCATCTCGGAATTGAAAAAGTTTTTGAACATCCTGAAATCATTCACTTTGCTATTACTAGGTATTTTTTATACATGTGCCACAGTTTTTCAAATGTCATTTAATCAAATAAATTTAATTGAGAAACTAACTATTCTTATTATAATTGAAAAATTCCATCCCCATATTCGACACACTTTTCCAATTGTTTCTTGAGATGGTTGAAGCTATTTCGAATTTTCTCCTTGGATAATTCTTTCTTTTAGGTTGTCAATATTGTTGGGTATTGGAGTAGTGTAAGTTAGTTGTTTTAAACGCCTCCAAAGAAACATATTAGCCAAAGTCAAGCAGGGGATTGAAAAGATAGCGCACCATACATTAACTTTTTTTAAATATTGTCTCACATGTTGAGACGCTACAGTTCCATTTGTAGAAAAAGTAGATTCATCCGAAAACATAATAAATATATGGAACTCTGTATTTCCACTCAAAATTTAATCACCCACCCATAAACGAAAGTCTAGCCTTTTCCCTTCATTGCGTTTTTCCAGAGTTTGATTTTAAATGGGGTTTATAAGGCAAAATTGATACTAAATGTAGCACAGTACTGCGAAAACCGTATCCTTCTATCTTTACTAATAACGAAGATACCCCGTAAAACCATCGAAAACTGGACACCCTGTATATATGAAAAAAAAAATGTTTCAACGTGAATCTTGTTTTTTTAAGAAGCAAAAGCGTTTGGCAAGAGCAACTTTTTTGAAATGTAATATTTTTGTACCATTATAAAGTCCATCCGTAAACATACTATACAGGGTGTTTCAGAAGTACGGTACGTAACATAAGGGGGTGATTCGTTATGATATTCTAAAAGAAAAAGTTCATATGAACATGTGTCCGGAGTTGCCCCGTTTTTGATACACAGGGTGTTAAGTTTTTTAAAAGAATCGGTTTCTCATAATTTTTTTAAATATCCTTTTCCCGATCTTATTGAAATTTGGTAGCGTTATTCATAATGATAAGGGACTTAATTGGCCCTAACTAGGTTAAATTTATTAAGTCCAGTGGCGTCCCGTGGGGCACCTTAACAAATATTTTTGACAAAGAAATGTACGCCTCTTGTAGTGTTGCAAGTTTTCCGGAAAAGTTGCAATTGCTGAAAAGTTCGATCATCTTTTCAAGAAAAGTTCGGAAAAGTTGGAAAAGTTGAGCTTTACGGTAATTTTAAAGTTGCATCTTGCATTTTGATATGTTTTTGTGTGGAAATTATGTAATTAAAATACTGACTCAACCTTTTATTATGTATTTGATTATTTATATAATATATAAACGCAAACAAGCAATGAAATAAAACAACAAACAACACAAAATAATACGAAATATAACCTAAGAGTAAAACCAAGACCTCCTAAGATTAATAGCCATCATCACTGCTAAATGACGAATTTTCATGAAGAGCGATAGAATCGTTATCAGTATCCGTACCATCCATACTCATTTGTCGATCTGTGTTTTAGTTCTTTACTGTCTTCTACTAAAGTTTTTTTGGTTTGTTTAGCAGGAATCCCAGATTTTGACCTTGTAAACCTCTTCGTAACCGTACTGGCAGAGGCAGATGAACCTAAACCTGACTCGGAGGGATCTTGCTCTTGCACTTGATCAGTGCTGGCAGTGCTACTGTGTAAAAGGACTTCGGAACCATGTTTACTAGCATCAGTAGTCGTGGTCTTCTTTGTTTTATGGTTTGTAAGCAGCTTTAAATTATGGCCGATGTAAACAGTTTTTCCCGCTCTTTCAGTTGTTAAACGATTTCTACTTTTAGTATGAATTCTACTATAATATATACTAAAACTTCTCTTGTTAGCTGCGGATGTTGTTGCCATCGATAAAATAGCAGAAGCAACTTTAGTCAGAGGAGATGTAGAACACATGCCCTTTGTGAGCACACTTCCAGACAAATTCTTTAGCCCACAGTTGATCCTTTGCTTTATATTTAGCAAAGTCAGTTATTACTTCTCCAGCATCCACATCATACATATGCTCTGAAATCTTATTGATGAACTCTAGCCCATCAACATGTTCCTTGGTTGACAAGTTGTGCCCTTGATAACGTGGATCCAGGATATTTGCCGCTAGATGGAATTTATGTAAACAGAAGTTCTGACGATCAGCAAGTATATCCATAACTTTTTGTCCTCTGCTTTGCTTGCAGGGCATTTGGGCACTTTTTCCTCAAAAATTTGCTTTAGATTTGCAAATATTTCGAGAACTAACGAAGCATTTGGTTTGTCTCCTTCAATTTTGGTTATCCATTTTCCAATGGGTTCTAGCAAATCTCTGGTGTTTTCGAGCCTCAGCCAAAAAACATCATCATCCAACAGCGTTGTTTTGATATCTTTTTGAAGGTATTTGACAACTGCTTCATTTACTGCCAAAGCTTGCAGACAAAACTTGTTACTAATCAAACTGTTAAAACAGCGTACGATTGATGCCCATCTGGTTGAAACTGGTAACTTAAGAGCTGCGTTAACACTTTTCTCTTTCTTGATCTGGGTAAAGTGAGCTGTTAGAATCTGACTACATTTGATATGTGTTAGAATTCTGGCTGCTTCGTTTTTCAAGGAGAGAATGGTCTTCAACTTTATAATATCTTCAATTAGGAGGTTGAGAGAATGCGCAATACAACCATAGAATGACATATGGGGATATTTTTCTGCAAGTATTTGCCAAGCCGTTTTCATATTGCTTGCATTATCTGTCACACACGATAAAACCTTTTTTGGGTCAACGCCATCTATGACTGTGGAAATAAGATTTGCCATATACTCTTCTGTGTGGCTTTTGGTTCCAGTTGGAAGGCTTTTATAGAAAACCGGATCAGGAGTAGTTAGAATAATATTCACGATACTCTTATTTCTGCAAGTGAAAGAAATATATACAAATATAATAGTCGCATAATCGCTGATATCATTCGAACAGTGGCTGGATACTCACTACTCACACTGCCACTGCCGGACAAAAATTAATAAAATTGAACATCGGGGAATCCCCTACAACCGAAATTTCAAACTTTTTCAAGGTACTAGCAAACTATTCCAACTTTTCCGTAAACTTTACCAACTTTTCGAGCGAACTTTTCTTCGGTTGCAACACTAGCCTCTTGACTTTTTTCTAATTTTGATATTTTTTTTCGGATTTACCAACTAATAATACAACTTTTTTGTTCCTTAAATTGTTTTCGTATCTTGCTTCGTTTTCGAGAAAAAAATAAAAACCACTTTACTGCACCTACAAAAAAAATACCTGTGTATTTGAAAGTTAATTAAAACATTTAAATTAAAAATAAAATTATTTTTTTAAATCATGATACAAAAAAAATGCAACAGTTAATCAAGGTAAATGTTTAAAATGGCCAGCCACCTTCTGATAAAGCGCACGATTGCAACCGATTCTTTTTAAAACTTTAACACCCTGTATATCAAAAACGGAGCAACTCCGGACACATGTTCATATGAACTTTTTCTCTTAGAATATCATAAGGAATCGCCCCCCTTAAGTTACGTACCGTACTTCTGAAACACCCTGTATATATAAAATAAATGTTACTTTTTGACCAAAATACAAGCGTCCATCATCTTGCCAACCAAAAAATCACGTCTTTACTCCGTCTCTGATATTTGGTTGGCGATAAAAATGAATTTTAATGCACGCTCCCTGCGCTAGAAATAAAAATAAACGATATTTGTGTATGCTGTGATTTGGGGGCGAAATCTGTTCTATATTTTCTGTCCAACGCCGTAGTTCGTACTTTTGTTCATTATAATTTAAGATCAGATTGATTTTGTCTGGAAGGTCTGTATACAGCGTGCGACAAACTTTTTTCAAACTGCGTCTGCATAGCTTATTTTGATTCCGGTTTTCAGTCGCAAGATATTTATATTTTTACATTTTCTTAAAAACAAAACGTGGATACAAAGTCCTGTCGCACATCGGCAATGCAGGTAAAAAAACAAACGATTTTTAACTGATCGGACCCAGCTTAATACTGTATTTTTATCACACCAAGGCGGTTAACATAGTGTGAAAGTATGCTCCATTCCACAATTATTCGTTGATTTCTCGACTGCAATAAAATTTAAATGACCACCCTCAGTCGTAATCCCAACCATAAATAAGCCGCCTGATAAATATCTATTGTATCGGAACCTTTTAAAGGGTACAGGTCCTGATTACCTACTAATTTCAATAGTTTAGGTTAGCTATTTTCAACAAAACAACAAATATAAAATAATAGGTAAGTATCTTTATTTTAATCATGTAATTGAATAGCTATTAATATTTATACAAAAATACTAATCTACAATATTATAATAATACAATATTTAACTTAACCTACTCTATATTTAGCTCTGTTTCACTATCACTTTCGTCTTCATCTATGCCTAAACTAATTATTAAGGGCCTTACGTTACTATTAATTATTGGATGGATGGGTTTGGTCATTATATCTTTTACTGTCGTTAATGCAACTTTGGTCAAAATACTCGTTTCACTAAAACTTGCACTCCGGTCATACCCTTTTTCTAAAAGGGTACAGTGAACGTCCTTTATGATGTTTTTGGCATCAAGTGATAAATGTTTTTTCGTCGTTACACCATAACTTCCGGAAGCAATATTATCTGAAGTTTCACACAGATCTGACATATTTTGGATGCTCGATAACACACACGAAAATACCTTTAACGCACAGCTTGACAAACACCAAACGACTGATGAACTAAGATGAAAAGACTCTGCTTTATATTGAACACCTGCAATTTGCCATTAACCTACCTAATATACCAATATAATAACATAATTAACAGTAACGTAAGGCCCTAAATAATTGGTTTAGGCATAGATGATATTATAATATTGTATATTAGTATTTTTGTATAAATATTATTAGCTATTTAATTACATGATTAAAATAAAGATACTTACCCATTATTTTATATTTGTTGTTTTGTTGAAAATAGCTAACCTAAACTATTGAAATTAGTAGGTAATCAGGACCTGTACCCTTTCAGAAGGCACTTGTGTATGGCTGGGTTTAAATTTTATTGCGGTCGAGAAATCAACGAAAAATTGTGGAATGGAGCATACCCTTAAGAAAACTTGCCGATATGTTGGGTCGTCCTGACGAACACGCTGATGCCTTGAAACGTAGTACGCACGCTCCTCTATGTGCTTACCCTAAGGCGTAGTGCACATAAAATAGAAAAAATGAGACAGTAACCCACACTCTTTTTATTATAATACACGGATTCACGCATAAAGCGCTGCTTTGCTCGACTATATCCACTATGTTTTTACCCTAAAGGGGAGATGTGAGGTACTATTGATGCAACAATCATGGAAAAACGCATTCAAAACACATTAATGCTGGGTCTGGTTAATGTACAATAGTAATTGCTACAATTATTGAAATCGTGGGAAAAAAATGTTGCAGGGGTTCTACGAAAGTTCTTTTCACGCTTTACAAGGAGGCATTTACGTATTTCGATAGACGGCCCTTCCTGGTGTTGATCCTCAGAGCTAGTATTTCTTTTATATATTATTTTACAACTTACCCAGTGTTATAACCGCCCCATCTGAACCGAAACCATTTGGGACTGGTTCAGCCAAGTTTCGTTCTAAAAATATTCCCCTTAATAACATGCACATGTATGTAGCGCGGCTTAGCTAAACCGAGCTTAAATTGTGACGGTGCAATTGGGGATGAGTTTAGAATCTCGCAGCTTTAAATATTTTAATCCTATTTCGCAGGCTAAGGTAATTATTTTTCGATTGACGTGTGCTATTTTTAAACGCGTTTTTTATTGCTCTAGTACTGGCAGAGTTTGATCAATGGTTTTTTTTTCACTTAAATCTACTATTTTTATTGGTACAAGTAATCAAACTCTTGTGCAGGGTATTTCCTTATAATATAGGGTGTTCGGAAAACATGTTACGAACGTTAGAAGGATGAATTAACAGGGTTGAAAGGATTTAAATCACTTGATTTTTTTCAATTTAAATCATGATTAAAATCAAAATTTCTGATAAGTTATACATAAGAGAAAATAAAAACTTTCAGTTTTAATAAATGGTTTATTATATCAAAAAAATAAAACCACTGTACCTAAATAATGTTCATTTTAGTTAATTATAGTGCTTGTACAAAAAAACTATTTTTTTTTGCTTTTTCCACTACTAATCGATTTCTGAGTTTGGAATGGATTAAACCAAATGTTGAGAAAATTCTCTCGACTGATGCGGAAGAAGCAGCAGCACAAAGTAATTGTCTAATTATGAAGAACTCTTTTTAAATAATGGGTATATTTTGTTGCGACTTCCACCAATCTATGGGTTTTACATTCTGAAGAATATTATCATGAAACATAATATCAGTGAAAGGTTCTGATCTGGCAAGAAACTTGACTATGTGTGGTAGTAAACCACTATTTGGATCTAATTCTTTAACAGCTTTTAAAGCCACATTTTTTTCACTTTCTGTTAGTGTTTGCTGAGTTTCGGTTGGAACGGTGGGAATAAAATCAAAAACGTGTTGAAATTAGCAACTTATTTATAGGAAAAAATAGATTAAAAAAAATCAAAAAAATCTTGATTTTTTTCAACCCTGGAACTAAATAACATCAGTAAACAATGTTACAAAAAATCGAAATTTCATTATTTTCCTGATTACAGCCTGCCAAAGTTCAATTTGTTTTCTATAACAGTCATATTAGGATTTCTGTGCGGAAAAATTCTGACCAAGCTGATTTTTGGAATACACCTTTATTTCGTTGTTCTGAATAGCACGTGAAAAAAGTCACAAAAATCAGGTTTTCGAATATATCTCGCTTTTTATCGATCTGACGAGAAAAATCGTTATTGTGAGGAAATTCACTACAATAAAGGTCCTACGCGTTTTCGACGTACCAGTTACTGTTCCCATGTTGTACAGTTCAGAATATTTCAGGTTAGTTGACTCACCTATGAAAAGTAAGTACAGGGATATTATACTCCGATTCGGCGCATACTTGAACCTTGAGACTCATTTTAATTAGTCTCCAAATGAAAATATTACAAAACACTTGGTATTGTTGTATCTATAGTTAGTAGATCATGGGTTCAAGGTCGCAAGACATATCTTGCGTCAAAAATTCGATGGGATTGATTTCATCGTAGTCATCGTGGAGACTAATGTCTGGTTCTGTATCGCCAAACTTTTCATCTGATTTGGCGTTGAGGCGAGATTGACCATGGCAATGGCCACATAAGAAATATGGATTCAATAAGCTGTTTCCGCAGCTTTCAGGATTTAACTCTTTCCCCAGCCATATTTGTACTTGATGATCATTTCACTTATTATTAAATTTTGGTGATTTAGCAAAGTTTAAATATCGATGGTCGTCAATTAATTCTTTATTAATTGGAACGCCATATAGGACTAAAAGGAAGCGTACTCCATTACATAGAATTGATTCTGGAGTGCAATCTTCCTGTTTGAAAACTTCGGCTGAACGTTGCAGATCTTGACGTTTTTCTAATAATTTCAAAGCCTTTAATTTGCCTTTCTTTAAAAGTGCATGTAAAAACAGCAGGTGCTTCTTACTGTTGATATATTGGCCGATGTTATTTTCTTTACTGGGCTTGAGGAAAAAAAATCATTATGTCAAGGAGCACGAGCCATTAAAATGACTCTCCAACAATCACTGTTGTATTTTTCCATGACTCTTCAAGTGCTGTTTCAATAATTAGAACATTTGCATCATCTTGAGTTTGCTTCGCACCGATATTAAGAGCTTGTAATTTTTCTAGCGGACATAAATCTGCTTTTATTGAGGTGATTCGATAGGAATTTTTCTTGATTCATCGTAGCATTCGTCATTTCATCAAAGAGCGCCAAAGGATACGGAGACAATTCATATCTTAAGTTGTCACGAAGATGTTCGTCATGTTTCTTAGTAATACTGAGACTTTACAGTCCTCGACTTTCACAGAATTGTTGATCGTTAGAAGTGGAAGGATCTGTCGGAACGCTTAAGTTTGACGTTATCGAATTGTTGTCCGACATAGAGGAGTATATGCTATGCGGAGTATACACCTTACTCGGGCAATTCTCATCAGATTATTTGCAAAACTTTGGAAGCATACACGATATCGATGGCGACTTTTCACATGTTATTCCAAATGACGAACAAGGGTGTATGCCAAAAATCAGCTTGGTCGAAATTTTTCCATAGTACACCTTTTTTTGTCTATATGACTGGACTATTTCTTATTTTTGATATTATATCGTCATTATTCTTAACTAATTAATAAATATAAATAAAACAAAGCAGTCCTGCTCCACAGTTTATTAAAAATGATGATAGATGAAAAGGTTCCCTACATGTTTCGAGCGCTTAAGCACTCATCATCAGGGGATACTAACATCGAGTTTTGTAGACAAAACGTTGTCTCAAATTAATGAGTGCAACTCATAGTAACTTGAAAGTTGAAGACTTGGTATGTGAGATGATGATAATTAAACATCTCACATACCAAGTCTTCAACTTTAAGTTACTATGAGTTGTACTCATTAATTTGAGACAACGTTTTGTCTACAAAACTCGATGTTAGTATCCCCTGATGATGAGTGCTTAAGCACTCGAAACATGTAGGGAACCTTTTCATCTATCATCATTTTAAATAAACTGGAGGAGGACTGCTTTGTTTTATTTATATTACATCAACTCCACTGAAAGTATGGACTATTTCTTCAACTAATTAATAAATATTTGGCACGGGGACATTCTGTTAGACAAATATTTCTCTACTGTGCCGTCCATAATTAGCACTTAACAAAGAAAAATTAAAGATTTCTTTATCATTAAAAGAGTTTCTCAAACCGAGACAAAGAAACAAGAACAAATCGTCCAAATTTAGTTAAATGGTTAAATCTGACAATAGGATGTCTGGAAAGTTATCGGAAAATGAAATAACGGCGCTTACAATTTATTTCCAATTTTGTTTAATTAAATGAAATTGTTAACGCTAAATTAATAACAAAAACAAAATATTGAGATTTCGATTTTTCTCACTTGTCATATTTTATTTTAGTACGTTTCATCGTCCCTCCAAGGTTTGTCATACATTTTTCGAACGCCCTGCGGCACATATTTAAGGAGTAATCAAAAAAATTTAAGTTAACGTTGCGTTGTATTTTTGGATCTTTTTTTCGAAAAAAATAGCGAATGTGACAATTTTTTGTCTAACTTTATTTGTTTTATATGAAACATCCTGTATAGAGGATGTTATTTAAGTATTTGGCCATTATTCAAAGTATTATATTCCTTGATTAATTTTATGACAAAAAGTCAATATAAACATACTTTAGAAACGGCTATAATTTTAATACAAAATATTTCTAAAAATTATAAGGCGGAGATTATTATCTAGTTGAGATTTGGTGACCGTTTTTGCATTGCATTTAAAGCAACAAATTGTTTCTCGTTTTTTCAGTGGCATGCACAGAAATAATTAAAGGTTTAATTTAGAAAATTATATAAGTCACCACTATTTTTCTCAATCCCATGGATTTATGATTTAGCAATTGAAACTATACAAAACTCTTATTTTGGATTTTTCCCCCAAGTCGGCCACTTTCGAAAAAAACCAACGATATAAAATCATATCATTATTAATATTCTAATTTAATATTAATCAAATTACAATAGGTAACATCATTTTCATCAAAAACTTATCTGAGCCAACAAAATCCAAAACTTTGTGTAGTTGTAATTGAGAATTCAAAATTTCTTGATTGAGAAACCAGTGACGTACTCATATGTACATAAAGTAAACACTTTAATTAAAATTATTAAAAAAAATTCTTAAAGATAAACCGACTTATAATAAAATAGATAAAGAAAAAAGCTATTTTCAAGAGTATTTGAATATGGTGTTTTTCAAGGGACAATTTTAGGAGCGTTATTTTTTAATATTTATATTAATAATTTATTTAGTACAAATTTTGATGGGAAAATTCATGGTTTTGCAAAGGATACTGCTATTCCTTATAGCAATACAAATTAGGACAATTTAAATAAGAAAATTAAAAAAGATTTTAAAATTATAAAAAGCTGGTTGGATAATAATTAACAATTAATTCTAATAAAACCAATTATCTTTCTTTTACTTTAAACCTAAATAATGTACCACAAAATATGAATAGCATCAATATTAGCGACGACATTCAAATTTTAATAGTTAATCATGTAAAAAATATTTAGGAATAATTTTTGACACTAAATTAAATTGGAGTTTTCAAGTAGAATATTTGATTAAAAAATTAAGAAGTTTCTTCTATAAAACATCTAAAAATATATTATGGATTAGTTACAACTCATTTAAGTTACAAAATCTTAGGTTGGGGAGAAATAAACAGAACTTTGGTTAAAAAATTAGACGTATTGCAAAAAATATTTTTGAAAATTATATTTAATAAGGACTATCTTTATCCTTTAAAAGAATTATATTCAGAAACAAAAAAAGATTAACGTTAGACCAATTTACATTCATAATATTTAAATATATATATTTAAAAATAAAAGCCTTATACGGTTTAAATATCATAACCATAATACACGTTACAAAAATAAAATATTCATAAAACCTAAAATAAATAGGTTCCTAGGACAAGAAAACTTAAATATTTATGTTTTTATTTAAATGATTACTTACAAATATTAAAAAAATTATTTCATTAAAAAGATTTGAATAAGTTTATTGAAGAATAACATATTACCATGTTTATTATATTATAACTATTTCAAATAAACTTATTATTATTATTATTATTATTATTATTATTATTACTTGAGGCTTATCCGTGTGCACGCCACTGGTTTAAAAATCGTCACCAAGTTTCAACTTGATACCAATTCGTGTATTTTTTATTTTCTCTACAACGAAAGCAAAGTAATTTAGAACCTATATTTATAGAGGGTGTCCCGAAAATAAGAGGCCGTATGTACAGGGCGTAATGAAATCTACGTTCCAAAATAATATATTTCTCTCTATATAAACATATATCAGCCCCCGAAACGGGATAGCCCGAAGATGGGTTTCTTTACAACGACAATACTGTTCATGGTAGAAACTTGAAATTTTAGTATCATAGTGAACTTTATGTGCTTAATCTTTCGGGGGCATAGGGAGAATAAACTAGTCATAACTTTTTTTGTGTATAGATTCAAAACGTTTTTTTTAACCAAATTTGAAAATTTTGATACTTTTTAATAAAAGAAAAGTGCTTTTGGTCCATCTCGCTTCGAGAAAAATGTGTTTAAAAATTACACTGCGTACTAAAAAATACCAAATCTTCGTTTTTTATTCAAACCAGGCCTAAAATAAAAAGTTTTCTTAATTTGTCACATTTTCATTAATGTTAGTTGTGCAGCGTAATTTGGGAGCTGTAGCTTGTAGGTAAAAATATGTTTATTTTGACACGTAGATTACGCTCTCTCAGTATGGCCTCTTAATTTCGAGACATCCTGTATAAACTTTTTGTCTTAAAGTTGATAATGGAATAACCCCCCAAAGATTGGCCATATACTTAAGCCTGTGTATGACCATAATATATAAAAATAATATTGGAAAAAACGCACTTTATGAGGAAAGACCCTGAACTGGTACCGACGGTACTCTCCATCAAATATGAATTGATTAATTTTAAAACCTGTATATAAAAATATGGAATTGCCTAAAAAGATTGTTTTAACTTATACAGGGTCCTTTACTTAAAACTCCGCAGGACCTTATTATCCTTAATTTTTGACCGACAAATTTGTGCGACATGCCAAATTGTAGAGTTACTCAGTTCTTTAAAAATGGCGTCCCAAAAAAATGTTTGAAACAAAATTTGTTTTGGAAAACAACTTAATTTCTTGACATATTTTTTTACCCTCCCTGTACATTAAATCAGTGATATGAGTACACAGTATACAGGGTGCCAAAGTTTTTTTCTGATATTTAGTTTTTTTTGTTAAAAAAGGGAAACAAAAAACAACTAGTATATTAAAAGCCAAGCAATAAAGATATATGTATGTTTATGTTTATATAAACTTTTCGAGTTAGAATAATTTGTCTAGGAATCACCCATTACAATAAGTACATAGCATTGTTACCTGACCCTGTATATTTTAGCAATTATTGGTAAAAAAATGTCTTTTGGTTCTATTCTCTAGAAAGATTGAATTGAGAGAATTGATCGAGTTCTCATAACTTATATTAAAACTAATTTAGTTTTTTTTGTGTACAGAATAACTTAAAAACTTATTCAACGAAATTAAGTTGTTTCACAATGCGGCATCAAATTTGTCGGGCTCAAAATCAAAGTTAATTCGAACCTGGGGAGTTTTAAATGGCGGACCCTGTATTTTATACATTTTTTTTTTATTTTAACTACATTTTTTATTAAAACCCGGTTTTTACTAAATGCTATCGAATTCCGTTTTTATTTCTCTTTTTTTTTGGGGTATAGTTGTACGAGTCAAATTGCCATATAATGATTTATTTATTTTATTGATTTGTTGTGATTTTGTTACTTTTTTATGTGAAATATTGTCAAATTATATAAGTTTATCGATTAGGGCCGTTTTTCGATACCTCGCTAACGATTCAATTTGCCGGACTATTTATTTTTCTAGAAAAAGTGACCTCGCGTTTTGTGAAATCGGCGGCAATATCGATAAAGTTTCCGGAAGATAAGATCGTTAACTAGGCTTAGAAAACAGGGTCCTAATACGTCATTGTACATTATCAAGGTTCTACTGTAAATAGTGACTTATAGTTTACATTGAAGTTAATATTTAAATATTGATATATTTATAATACAATCAGTATGACTGAAAGTTTAACTTAAATTGAGATTAATAAAAAGATTTTCTAACAAATGACGATAATATCCTTTTATTTTTAGCCCCCCCCCCCTCATATTCAACTAAAGTGTCCCTTAACGGAGATACAGAGCCCCAATGGGGTACCCAGCGATTTACTCTGGTCATTCCTCTTCAAAAAAGGTACTCCTAATTTATTTCGATAAAATTGGCAGTTTTCGAGATAAATCGCGCGCCAGATTTGACTCTCCTAAATTTCTTCTTTATGCCCATTTTATCAACCTCCAGTTAAGATCCACTACGAGATAATTTCTAAATATACCATTGTTGTCATGGGAGTTATGTGGCTGATATTGCTAACAGGACATTGATCAAATGGGCCTTAAGGTTTTTTCAAAAATGTATAAATTCAAGGCTGGAAATCTAGGCGATTTGGAAGCCCAAATAAAAGCTGAAATTCGTGCAATAACACCAGAATTCCTTCCTAATATTTTTAGAGAATTTTCAGACCTTTAGGATTTATTAAAAAGCAGAAAAGCTTCCAAATATCTTAGGTTTTGAATTTATACACTTTTGTCCTAGATGATCAAAAAGAAAAAAAAAATAAGAGGACTCAAATCTGGCGAGCGAGGTCACAAAAGTTTTAACAATAATAGTTCCAATTGTTTTACAATGACAACCTAAACATGGGTGTAGAGGGCATGTTACATTAAATGAGAGAAATTGAACAATGCCTTAATATATTATACGCAGCGTTTTATTTGAAAGAATAAGTTCAGATATCTAATCTATCTCCATTGTCCTGGGGCCTCCCCACCCTTAAATCAGGCCCTGGTTGTAATGCCAGATTTAGGTTTTGTCACTTCATTTCGTATGATTAATTCATCAGAATAGTAAGTCAAGATCACTTCCGCATAGTGATGTCGCCGAGCCGTCACTCTTACGACATGCTCAATGTGATTTCGGCGTAACAGGTGACAGAAGTGAACATGTTAGGTTTAATATTTTTTTATTCACTATTTTGGGATAAAACAATTTCATTTTTATTCAATTACGAAAAGTCATCTTTTTCAAATTCATAATTCATCATTATCTCAACTTTCTACTGGGGATAATTACTGACTCAGTCAATTTTGTTGTACTAGGCAATAAAAGTTGTTTTTATGTTATTAAATAATGGTTTTATTGTATTTAAGTAAATTACTTCTAATAAGAACATAAGAAAAAAGCAATTGCAGACACACCAGCAGAATTTAAAACGCGCACTTTAAATATTTAAGGGAATCCGTCATCGTCCTCTTCTGCCATTTCTTTGGCGAGTTCTAGATCCTGCGCTTCCCTTTCTCTTCTTTCTTCTGCACTTTCAAGTTCTTTCCCATAGGCTTTTGGAGGATATCTGTAAAAAAAAAACATTATTTTCTAAGCAAAAAAAAGATTTTCCAGTTATAGAATTTTCGGCACTATAGTGTGCACTTAATAAACTCTTTAACGAAATCTAACATTATCTTACCTCATAGCTTTTACACTTTGATTGTGCAAATCTAAGCAGAAGGATATTCTTTGATGAAAGGCCAGCTGAGGCTCCTTAGTACAGTAAATATCTGTGCTCTCTTTGCTTCTCATGTAACCTAAAAAAAAAACAGCAAATAAACTCAAAATTTTAAACACATTGTCTCCCTCCAACTATCCTTACCTCCTTGAGGATCTAATGTAGCCTCAATCACTCCATCTCTAATGGCCTTGGCTACAATAAACTCAGCATCTTCAGCCGAATCCAGACCCAATTTCTTAGCAATATCCTGAGGGGATATTCTTGAATAAGAAAGACCAATACTTCTTATTGCAGTCTTGATGACGTTATGTCGTAAACGTAAAATCAACGTGTAAGTGTGGTCCTGTCTGAATTGGGGCCCAAAGTTTTCTAGGACTTCGCCAAAACGTTGCAAGTTACCCATGCGAACTGCTTGGGTCAGTTGAAAGTAAGGTCCTAGCGAGTGACGCATGGATGCTTGCCTATATAAAAAATATTCAATAATATGTTATAAATAAAAATGACAGCCATAACTACACACATACCTAAAAATCTGTCTTTCGGGAATATCTCCTAACAGCAACTCCACAACAACCAACAGCTTCTGCACAGTCTGTCTGAATCCGACTGCAGTATTTTGGGGAGCCTTTCTCAAAGCTTGCACCAAATGTTTGTGAGCCACACTGTACTCTAACCTGGCTGCTTTGATCCTTCCCAAATAATACAAATACCTTGCCCATTCATTGTTACTGGCTGTTTCAGGAAATACACACTTTGACACTAATTTATCGGCCTGATCATAAAGAGAGTAGTGCAGATAATTTCTGAGAAGACAGTTTATGAGGACTGCTTGGCCTTCAAAGTCATTTCTAAGGGTTGCAGTACGTAATCTTGCATGTAGAAAGCTTCGAATTGAGTCCAACCTAGAAAATGAAATGGATTAATACTGACCCACCCACTAGTTAGGGAAAGTTTCGCTTACCGGTTAGTTAGTTCTGCTACCCTTGAATGGTAAAAATAGCATTTAGCAGCAATGAGATCAATAGATCTCCTGTTCTGACTGGTGATTTTGTTCATCAGAGCCTGGGAACATCTAAGAGCTTCTTCCAGTTTAGTAGTGTCAATCAAGCGTACTAAAATCAGTAAATTGATATATGCATCGACTTCTGGTACAGGGCTCTTTGTAGCAGATCTTGTTCTAGTTTGAGGACTGTCTATTTCTCCTGTGGCTTCCTCCACAAAAGTCAACAGTGCCTCTCTTTCGGAAGGTGGGTACACCTGGGTGATGAGACTTCTCAGGACTACACCATTAAGCTTTCTTCTTGTGTTGGGCAAGCATCTATTGATTGGTTGATAAAGATATGGTTACTAAGCTTCTGATTTATACAAATAATTTAGTATTTTACCTTAAAACTCTCATAATAAAACGATTTTCTTTGTTGGATACCGCCTTTTCAATTTGCCTGGCATGTTCCCTGATTTCCTGCAAGCTCTGCAAATCCGCGTCCCTTTTGCTGTCTCCAGCTTCAGGACCTGGAGGGCTGTCCGCGTTTTTCATTTCCACGTCGGTTTCTACCAAGACCATCTTTTAAATTTATTTATTTCACTTTCAAAATACGAATAATGAACTTGCGGAAACGGGACAAAAACAATAACCCCAAAATGTCAAAATTTGTCTTGTAATGCAGCTATGTTTCAAACCAATCCAATTCTCATCTTCCCATGCACTTTTGGACAACCCTGAATTAGTTTAATGTGTTAGCCCAGTGATAGATGACACTGTCCACCAACAGCGTCTTGATACAGACAGTGGTTTGTATCTTGCTTATATACAGGGTGTCCTAAAAGGTATGGTCAAAAATTAGGGATCGAGTAGATTGGGTCAGAAGCTCATGTAACAATTTGTCGTATGTCCTCCCAACCCCGAGCTACAGCCTAGTAGAAACTAGACCTTGAAGATGTTTTTTCAATATTTTCGAAACCCATAAAGATACAAATTTGGAACTTTTATGTATTCTAAGTAAGCTTTACACGCAGAATCGAACTGTTGTCATTAAAATGTGGACAATTTAAAAGCAGCGCCAAAAATAGGGGAGAGCGAAGTTAAAAATATATATATCTAATTTTTTTTCAAATTTATTTTTCTACTTTTTTATGCCAAATTAGAAAACTTTAACGTTTCTTGCAAAAAAGAAGGTAGTCTATCTTATGGACATGATTTAGAGCGTCGTTGCATGCCAAATTATTGTATTTTGCTGATGTAAAAATAGACGATTGTCAAAAACTGCAGATCATATAAGTAAGTAAATTTCAATTTTTTTTATGACGAACATATATTATAAGAGGAATTTAGTTATGACATTTTTAATATTAATTATATTTTCATTTTCTAAATCCATTTATCTCGAAAACAATTCTTTAATTCGTGTCCAACTGGAAGTAACTTTCTTTCGCAAAACACGTTGAAGTTTTCTAATTTGGCATAAAAAAGATATAAAAATCAATATAAAAAAAGTTAGGTATATTTTGACTCCGTCCTCCCTTATTTCTGGCGACACTTATATTTTGAGCGGCCCTAACCCAATCCTCCATATTATTGCCCAGACCTTTTGGAACACTCTTTATGTATTAGTACATCTTGCCAAACCAAAATAAGGGCAAGATATAGTAAAAAAATTTACCTTGTGAAAACTCTAGAGTGAGTGAAACGTATTTCGGGGAATCACTGGCGAAAATTACATTTTTACCGCGGTCAATTGACGCGAGGCATTACCTGAGAAGAGCCAACAAACGAGAAGCGACAAAACCCTGAGATTAGCATTGATTAAATGGGGACCAAATTATATGTCGTTAACCATGAAATTTTGACAGTTGTCCGGGTTATTACACTAAAAGAAGCACTAAAACGATGAAGAAAATGCTTTACACTGAAATAAAAAAAGTAGGTACCTAGTAAGAAGTAATTTCTTCATGATTATCTTCTGTGTTTCATGTAATTTCGTAAAATCAAAAAATGATTAAATAAAATAAAAATATTTTTGAAATGTTTTATTAGTTATGCGTTACTTACTGATAGTACATTTAAGAAAGGAAATGAAATAGTATATTACATACCAAGAGTGGTAAGAAGCCTATTACACACGATTTCGAAAATTACGGTACGAGTGTTAGCGAAAATTGCCCTTGTTAATGCAGACATTATAATATTACGTAACTGCATGGTCTTACGCACAGCTTGGCTTATTATTTTGCTCTGGAGGGCCATTTTCTACATGAAAATGGAGGTAAAATTTCAACACTACATAATATGTATGTTTAACATTTGTAAAAATCTTAAATTACTGCGGGGTCCTTAATTACTCATGAGGGTGAACCTACCTAGAAAAAGGGTCAGTATACCTACATTCTGAACCACTATACGGCTTTAATTTGATATGTATGCAGGTAGAAATTGTTTGTTAGCCCACTTCTATAATGCTACAAACCATTTTCTTTTTGTAAAGAGTATGTTAATGGTTATTTTTTACAGGTAAATCTGCTATTGTTCAATTCTTCGATAGGTACATGGACAATAATTATATATAGGTACTTAGAATTTAAACGGTAGGTAGATAATATGATATTTTATTTTCTTTAAGCAAAATTAGTTAGAAATTTCGGAAAACCCTATGATTTTTTTTATAATGTATATCTATAACTACTTACTCTTTACTTATTTTACCTGATCTACGCGTAGAAATATGATATTATTCGACAAAAACTAATCAATGAAAATAAGTACTTGTGCTTTCAGGAATATTTTTCAAAAAAACACACAAGATCTGTTAGGAAAATAAAAACATGTTCTTTTAGATTAGTTTGATATTTTTTCCTTCCCGTCGCCTTTCCTTAAAAAGGTACTTGTTTTTATACATTTAATATCAACTTCACTTGAATAACATAATAAATAATGGTAGGTATTTTCCATATACCTTTCACGTAATAAAATACAGCAGATAAATACAACAAAACAAATATAAACAAATGTATCATAGCGGTGCAAATGTACTTACTGTTCAGGATCCTTTGGAAATGAAAACATGCTTATTCCTTGACCTTCTTTTGAGTGACACCCTCGTAACGCATAGGTATTACCAGTCATAGTTTTATAATAGCACAGCACTCACAAAAATAAACAGTTAAACAATAGGTACACTTCTTTCAACAAAAACGACAACTAAACTCGCTAACGATAACTCATCGACTACCGGACTAACGGGCCGGCTTAAACTTATGACAGTTGTCCGGGTTACCTCCCACTACATTAATTTCGCCAAATGTCATATTGTCCCTTCTCGTTTGTTGGCTCTTCTCGGGCATTAGGTACTCTAAATAAAACAAGTAGAATCAGTGAACAATATTTTTTATTTTACAATAATTAGGTAGGTATAGGAACTTACTTAATTAATACTATTTTGTTTTTCAAGGGTACAAAAACACACAAAAAAATCTAAAAAGCAAATTTTTCCTATGCGTGGACAGAAGATCTCTAATTTTAGATATAAGTATCACAAGAAAAAAAATATTTTTAAAATATAAAATATAGATTAGGTAGTTTATTAATTTCATTTAAAATTTTCGAAAAAAAAAAGATTTGATTAAAGTAAAGTTAAGTTTATAAAATTGTTAATGTTGTGTAGGTAATCAGAATTCGAAACGTGACTTTCTACATAGAGAACTTTATAAAATGTGATCGTATATGAATGAAAATACACAATTTTCTTTTAGTACTTTTTTTGTATCTCATCTCGAATTCGAGATATCTATTCCGTCCACGCATTAATGGGCTACCCTGTATATAATGAAAATGAATGTGCATTGGTATAGCAAAAACCATTATTATAAACTATTTACGATTTAATCTGTAATTCTAACATTTAAGAAGTTTATTATACGTTTTACGCGCGGAATTTTTTTAGGGTTTATGGTTTACTTATTATAAAAGGGCATTTGATTAATTTAAGTAAGGAGGTTGTTGCTTCTAAAAAGTCACTTTATAGTCCAAACAAATGATTAAAAAAATTATTATTTCAGAAATAGTTTTATTTTGCATATAAATCTGAAAAATCTCAATTACACCCTATACCTACAATTTTTTTATCACAGAAAAAAAATACATAGTGCGACACACGATAAATGACTTGACTTATAACTAACGCCTTTATACTTTATACCTGCTTTTGGCAAATAAGTAAACCATTTCGGTCCAGGGTGGTAATAGGAAGATTGAAGCAATGTTTGTATAGGTACAAAAATATATTGTGTATCGCTGACTTTGACGTAAATTATTAATATGCGTAAAAGTAGTAAGCCGTAATATATAGTTTTTATTATACAGGGTGTCATACGTAGAAGTTCCACCCCCCTTTATTTTCTTGAGTTTTTGAGATATCGGAATGAATTTTTTTTTTGTTTGAAAACGAATGGCAAAGGCTTTTTTGACATCTGTGTAATTACCGGGTTGAAAATGCGGAACTTCTACGTGGAACACCCTGTATATAAAACCGTATGAGTAAAATGAGTCATCTCAATAGTTTGAATCTATATTATCACTATAATCCACTGATATAATTAAAGGTTTTTATGTTTTCCCAAAATTTTTTATAATTAATTATTTTCGACTTCAAGTACATGATTTAACATGATTAACGCACGCTCTCCAACTGCTCTCTGGTATTAATTCACACTGAGTTTTACTCGGGTTCTTGAAGGTATTTTTACGTCAGGATTTTATCCTTTGACAAAAAAAAACTCATCCAATTACATTAGCGGACATTTTTGGGTTAACATTATTGCGTCTTTTTATCTGTTTTTTAATTCCGACTATAGGATTCAAATCGCATAGGGGGGCAATCTAAGTGGTTGTTACCGGATGCTTTTATAGCCTCATCTACGCAATATATTTTATCATACGATTTGGTTTTTAGTACCTACCTTAACTAGTTTTTTTTTGTATAATTATCTTCAAAATAGAGGCTATGTTGGCTAAGGAACTCTTGCTGTACGTCTTTTCGACAATTTCTAAAGTGTCGACAGTTATAATCAATTATACCTAAAATACGTACATTATCATAAAAACATAATACCTCTCTGTAACTGAGTTAATTGCTTAATGGGGGGTAAAGTCACCCGACCGTTCTAAAGCAGGTAAAATCATAACCATTTATCTTGTGTCGGACTATACCTACAATCATAATTAAGTTTTCGTTTAGGTATAAGTATGTGTATACCTTCTAGTCAAGTCATAAACAGTACGCATAGAAGAGTGGAAATACTGGGATATGTTTATAAATGATATAATAATAATATGTAGGTGGATCTATCACACCTGTGATATGAGTTTAAAGACGTTATATCACTGAGGTCGATTTTTTTCTGTACGAAATTCATATAGAAATATATCTCCTAAAAATTTTTACAGACTTTTAATAAAGGCGTCGCCTTTTATTATCAGACTCTTTCTGCAACACTTACCTAAGCAACATTATTTAATTTTAAGAAGGTGAGGGTATGGGTTTATATTGGTGTAAATATTAAAAATTGTAAGTAGTAAGAGGCACAAGATATTTAAAAAATAGATGCTACAAAATGAGTTATTTTTTAATACCGATAAATTAAAATCTCAAATTTGACTCATTAAATTCGATTATATAGTTCCTGGAACTATAGTACAGAGGGACTCACTCGATTGGCGATTTTCCTGCCGACTATAATAACAAATAAATTACACTTTCCTGAAATACATTTTGCGATCATATTAATAAATTTCTGACTCCCTTAATCATGGGTCCTTTTTTTGTAACAACCTCTGTATATTTCAAAATAGATTTAAATTGTGCTCATAAAGATTCTGTATGAACAGGGTGTCCAGTTTTCGATGGTTTTACGGGGTATCTCCGTTATTAGTATAGATAGAAGGATACGGTTTTCGCAGCACTGTGCTACTTTTTAGTGAAACAAAAGATGCCCCAATCAGATTTTTTTCTAGTCCTCCTTGTTTTTGATATACGGGATGTTTTTGAAAATTTTACATTTTGAAACACCATCCATATCTAGGTTACCCTGTAGCTTATCAAAGAGAAAATAAATGTTCTTTTTGTAGTTTTCTACGTAGAATCCAGTAACGTACTCAGATTTTTTCTACGTTCGATAGTTTCGAAGAAAAAAAAAAAAACTTACTTTTTTTTAAATAGGTCACCCTATATATTTTTTAATAATATAAGTTAGTTTATAACAAGCTTCTCAGAAATATATAATACCTTATTTTTACTTTTAATATTAAGCACGAAATTTACGTTTTATTAAAAAATATACATTTTTTGTTAGTATACCATGATGGGTATTTAAAAAAACTATTACAACCCGCTGATGAAGCAATAATATAAACAAACAGAAGTTAAAGTCATTGACTATACTTAAAAAACCCTAATGATGAATAAAATCAAAGTTCATTACTTAATAATATATTGATCAGAGAACAGTAGTAGAAAAAATCTAATACATCACACGATGGAGGTATTGAATCACCTCGGCTTCGCCTCGGCTATTTAAAAACCTCATCACGCCTAAAACATTAACTTTCGCATCTAGTAACGCAAATAACTATTTTATTATAGTCAGCAGAAAAATCGCCAATCGGGTGAGATACTTAAAAAAGGTCCCTGTACATATTACACTTAATTTATACCATCTATTTTTTTCAATATTTTCATTTTGGTTTATTGTTGTATTTCCATATTTCCTAAATATAGAGCAGATATGAAAATGGAAAAATTTAGACTATTAGAGAAGTTTTGAAAAGACTATTTAAATATACCATTAAAACAAATTATTGTCTTCCTTACACATTACGTATATAAAAAACTAAAACCAGAAGAGAAAAATTTTAAAAATGCTTTAAAACACTTTAGAGACTCGATAAATCCATTATTATTTTAACACGGGAGCACGGCATTAAACACATTAAATTTTTTTACTCGAAAATGGTGCATTAACCGAGAAAAAGTCAAGGCAAATTTTTTACGCTTAAAATGGAAATTTTTAACAATAGAAAAACATTTACAAATTTTCAACGTACAGGTATATTTTTACAATAAAATTATTGTTCTAAATTATTTTACAACGCTGTGCGTTCGTCGTAGACTATAACGGCTTCGTTGTCCACCAACGAGTCAGTGTCTTTGTGCAAAAACTGGCTTCGTGACTTGCTTAGGGCTATAATTGCAGCTTCGTCGTTTCGCATTCGATTTTTTCGTTTTTTACTGAAGTTCACCTAGCATTAAAGAAAGAATGTATTATAATAATTAATTTACCAATATAATTCACAATGGTATCACAAAAAAGACAGTCTATGATCAAGCCCAACCACAATTTATTCTCATAGATATTTATCCTGAAAACAAAGTCATTCACATTCCTACCTTAGCGTAAAGGTCGTTTAAATCATCTTCAGTGGACAAAGGCCTTGGTTTTGATCGAACCCAGGCCGGTAAACTCCTTGTTTTTAAAGCAGGCTCATCTGAAGTTTGTAGATCGCCTTCCTTGTCTTTGTTACCGAACTCGTCAAGAACTAGAAAGAATAAAGCAAATAAGAATAAGAATAAGCAAAACTATCTAGATATTTAAACTTACTGCTGCTGGAAGCATATTGCGGACTATTGGGGCTGAACTCTGAAATTTCTGGTAACGTGGCTTTTGGTACCAAATCCCCGTTCAAATTTACTGTCGATGGGATTGGCTGGCTCACTGGCCTGGGCTTCCTGGAAGTTACACAATTTGTGGATGAAGATTGGGACTAAAAAATAAATGAATATTAAAAAAAATCTCGATTGCATACTAATCGGCTTACTTGTCCACCAGGACTGCTACTGCTCCTAGAAACAGGACAGACTCCAGGACATTGCGTGCACTGAGGTCCTCCTATCACTCTACCAGTGTACCATGGATTTGGTTGAAGAGGGCCACCACCAGATATTAGTCTGTTGCTGTAGCCCCACCCGCATCTAAAATAACATGATTATTTTTGGAACAACTGGTTTTCTACGACAAAATATATTGTGCGAATTTAATTAAAACTTCAACTTGTTTCATTCAATGCGTAGTTAAAAACGGTATATAACTAACAAAGAAAACCACTTCTTATAATCTGTTGGTTTAAAAATATGTATCTCTCAAAATGCCACAAAAACTGACTAAAGATTCAAAAACATGTCTATTTATAAATTAAGATTCTTTGTTGTAGTCGAACAATAAATATTTATAATAATAGATTATGTAAATTAAGTTGCTTCGCAAATGTTGTTTTTCTGGTATATGGAATTTAATTGAATCTATGCATAACTAAACGAATCAGTTTTATACTATGGCGAACAGTAACAAATGACGGCAAGTTTAGCAACCTTTGTTCCGTTCAGTCTTGATATTCCCAAAATAAAAAAAAAATAATTTCTACTGATGACGAGGCACAGCTGTGAAACCGGTTATCTTTAAGACAACTCTTCTTCATTAAATGTATACCTTTTTTGCTCGGCGAACACTGCTGCTTGACTCACAGGGTAAGGCGGAGGAGGCAAATGGCTTCCCGGAATCTGCGTTGACGTGGTAGACATGTTTGGATCTACCTTACGCAAACCTGCAAAAATTAAAATGAGAATTGTTTTTATAGCCATAACATAAATATAATTTTCTTATACCTATATGATATAATCAGGTACCTGTATAGAAAGAAAAATGACTCAGGGTCCTGGGAAGGAAGCAATTCATATTAACCTGAACCACTTATTAATGGTCGTTAGTGGCTAGTCGTATATTAGGTGCATATCATACATTTTCAAATTGTGTGAAATACAAGAAAATACCAATCATAGTACATTAGATTATGTGGAATTATTTTAACAACATCCATTAATTTAAATTAATTTCTAAACAACTTCCTAATATACAGGGTGTGACTTTTCAACGAAATTGATATGTAATGAAGCATCCTGTATATTTTATGAACTATGCTATAAAAAATCGCATAAAACATGTAAACCAATTGGGAAAAGGAATAAATTGGAGTTACGTAGTAAACGATGGCCAAAGGTCCGTAGGTGAACGGGGCAGTTCATGTTCTAAATTTTTAATTTCCGTTTTGTGATATAAAGAGCCGGTTTAGCAGCTTCCAGGTAAATTCAAATTGCGCCACGACGCCCTATTTGCCGATATTAACTTTCGCCAAGTTTAAAATGAACGTGGGCGGGCATTTCTATTCGTCCAACAGTCAACACCTACCTAAATCAGTTCTAGTTCAATTTGCAGACCTCGCTGTATGAAGTTTGTTTTATTTAAAGTGGGATTTATAAATGAAAATTTAAATCTCAAGAAAGTTGTGTGAATAGAATTACCTGTAGCCTAAAAGCTATTAATAATATAATAGTAATACTTAATTGGTTTTATGTCATTAAAATCTAGTCCCAAGTGGCTAGTGAGTAATAAGGTTTAAGTATATTGATGATCATCATCATTATCCAACCCTTTTCTGACCACTGCTATACATAGGGCTTCCCTAATTTTCTATTACTAGCTGCCAATTAGAGATTTAATATCATCACGCCAGCGCGTTGGTGGTCTTCCTCTGCTATGTCCTACGTCTGTGTGGCTGTCGGCCTCTTTCGCTTTCTTTTTCATACATCTTTGTATGACCCTTAGTTTTGCTGTAGTCTTATTTATATGTAAAAAGAAAGATGTTTTTCCCTTTTCTTTCCGTCAGACCCAATCCTTGGACGCGTTTCGCCGTATTACGGCTCATCGGCAAGGCTATAGAGTCTGACGAAAAGGAAAGGGACCTTACAGTGTTTTCAACACATAATGTATAAATACATATGCGAGATGTTACACGTGGCGACATCTGTAACATCTCGCATATGTATTTATTTATATGTGTTATGGTTTCTGCTAAATAGGTTAACACAGGAAGCACAAATTAATAATAATACATTTAATATTTCAACGATGCAATGTTATAAAAGGAACATGAGCGTATATACTTCATTGTGAAGAAATAAAAGGCCTCCTGGCAGCATCCTTTGAGATGGTAAGCGCACGTTTTGTAATAATTAATAATTAAAGTAATTAATCGTAAATTGAATAAAGTTCAGTTACTATTATGCCAGAGGACATAAAGTACTACGTCACATTCTGTAGCACTATCTGAATTTTAATTTTTTGTAAGACCTAAATTTTTTGTATAGTCTTTGGAGGAAATAATGTCAAGATATATTGTCTCAACTTGAAGCGCTCTGCGAATAACATCCGACCATTTCCCAGTGGTGATCGAGTACGGAAATCCACAAGAGAAGGGGCAGGGGTTTGTCACTAGCACCTCCGTTAACTGGGCCTTGTTTAGGCGCACGTTAGAAAACAAGGAACCACTGCTACCTATAGTATTGGATACCGATTTCAATACAGCTCTTATACAAGTCACTGACGTCATTAACACCTCAATGTTTAGTGCTTCTGCTACAAAAATAGTCAGGTTCTCCAAATTCGGAAACCTCGCGAAATTAAAGAACACATTAGAGTTAAAAATAAAATTCTAAATCGGGCGTATCCCACTGGAGATCCACGTAGAAAGGAAGAAGCTAACAGAGCTTCTGAACTTGTTCGTGCTCTTTTAGGGGCTCACGAGTCCTCTCTGTGGGACAGTAAAGTCGCCGGACTCAACATCGAAGACGGCAGCTTTAATAAGTTGACAAAAACTTTAACAAGAGGCGATAAAAAGCGAATGTCTTTTTTTAGAAATGCTACAACACATGCGCTAAATTTGATCCCAGGGAAAAAGTCGAACTGTTCGCGGACACTTTCTACAAGCTGTTCGACGAATACCCAACAACCGATCCTGAGATGGACGCAAGGATTTGCAGAACAATACGAATTTATAGTTCTATCGAGCACCCCATACAGAATACTCGCAATTATTCTATGGAAGGAGTTGAAGCCGTTATAAAATCCATTAAAAATAGACAGGTTAGTTTCGACTGTATAAAAATAAAAGCGTTGAAAAATTTGCCTGACAATGTATTAATGGACGTAGTAAATATAGCACTGGCTATTTTAGAAGCCGCTTCCCCCAGTTTTGGAAATAACAAAAATTATCTCAATTCCGAATCTAGATCAAGATTAAACTTTACTTTCAGTCATGTCTAAGCAAGATTGTTGAAAAGCTCGTACTCTATCGTATTTGAAAACAATATTTTACCACCTGAGCAGTTCGGTTTCCGTTCTGATCACTGCAGGGTGGGCCAGACAAACAGATTGGCGTCAAATATACTGACACATGCTTCAAGCGTCGTTGAACAACTGGAGCGGTCATTTTCGATGTCAGTAAAGCGTTTGATAAGGTCTGGCATGACGGACTTATATTAAAATTAATAAGGTTACGTATACCAAACTACCTAATTAAGGTAAGTCACTCGTTCTTGTAGGACCGGATTTTCGCAATTTCATCAGATAATGCGTTATCGACTGTGCTACACGTTAGAGCCGCAGTACCGCAAGGTTCACTCCTTGCGCCGGCTCTATACAATATCTATACCAGTGATATTCTAAAATTCGCTTAAACAGAATTATAACCTGCTTGCTGACAATACTGCGATTACTCCTACCGCAAAGAAGCCTAGGTTGATAATCTCAATACTGCAACGGCATATAAAACTATTCGATGCGTGGCTTGATAAATGGAAAATTCATCTGCTGCTATCTATATATCTATTTCTCGGACAGAAGTATTCAACCTACATCCATATTGCTTGTCAAAAATACTAGGATAAACTCGTCTCAAAATATAAAATACCTGGGTCTCTTCTTCGACAAACAGCTAAACTGTAACGACAACACAGTCTCTCGTTTGAAAAAAGCGAACAGTCAACTGAGTGCCATATTTGCCCTGAAAAACAGTAAAAATAGTTTGGATTTGCGTATAAAAACTTTACTCTACAGGGCTATCGTTCGGCCTGTACTTCTTTATGGTATCAACACCTGGAGTACCATAAAGAAGACAAACCTTCTTAAAATTCAAAGGTTTAATAATAATAATAATAAAATAACGTCTTTTATTGTTAATTCATTACATAGGTAAATTCTGTTTAGAGATATAAGAAAGTGACTAACGATCCCTATTAGGAAAGACCCAGGCCAGCTGTAAAATTGAAATATGACCGAATAGGTCCGTATTTTGCTTAGAATTTAATCATGGTTTGTAATAAATATAAGTAAGACATTAAATAATATTTTATTTATGTTTAAATGTGAAATTACAAGTTATTTTATTATTAAAAATTATATTTATGAAAAACAAAAATATGCAAATTATTCGGTACTTATAATAATTATTCACTTAATATATCAATATCACTATCGCTATCATCATCTGTTCTAATTATTATTCGTGCTATACCCTTGTTCCTCATAAATATAACTTGTAAATTTTACGCCGTATTATATCTTAATCACTTCCATCTACCTTCGAGAAAATGCCAGTATCGGTTCTTTTTTTCCTCGCTAAAATGGGATTATTAACAATTTTCCATACAGTTGATGTTGAAATTTTTGTTAATATGGCCGTTTTTTCTAACGCTGCTTGCTTGCTGACCGCACGGTCAATGAGAGTTGAATAAACAGTGTTTATAACTTCCTAAGTTTCCACAGAAAAGCGTTTTCTGCTTTTCGACGGAGTTATCCCCTGAGATTCATTGATCTCGCACATATTTTTCATGACACACACGATTAAACAAACGCTGTATTACACACGAAGTAAGAATAATTACTAAGTTTGAAACTAACTAGAGTGGCTATATATACAGAACATAATTTGCTTTATGGGATTAACCCTCTCATTTTGAATCAGGAAAAAATTAATCGGTTTAAAATCACCAAACTATTACTTTAATAATGAAATTACGTCTTCCGAATTTGCAGTTTACTTTAAGACATTTTTAAGTACGGACCATAATTTACCGGCATTTATTCATTCATTGTTTGTTTATGGCAACCCTTGGATAATCCCATTCAAAGGCAAAGTGTAACATTCTTATATCTCTGGACAAGCTATAACAGCATATTTCAGAATGACGAAAACAGAACACTGACAAAGGAGAAGTTTGGCCATGGGCTATTCTTACACTTTTTATAATAACTTACAGATACCGACAATAACTGAGTACATGGATAAAATTATAGTATACTACTACAAACGGAGTGACATTTCCCTGAACTCCTTAATAACACACTTACACATACATTCAAACCCTTTAAAATCATACAGATTACCGAGAGACTGGCTCATTCCCCGTCTCCGCCCTCCGCCAGCACCTTAACTTGCTTCCAAATAGATATAATCAAATAACCCAAAAGTTCCTATTGCATTGTACTTGCTCAATAACAATCCCCTCGCTGATGAAGCAATAATAAAAACAAAAACAAGTTAAAGTCCATTATGGGTAAAATTAAAATTGCTTGTTATGTTTCACTATTTATTCAGTTACCTGACACGCGTGTTTCGACCCTTTCAGGTCAACCTAACCAAACCTATACATATCCAGAACAAGAGCAGAAAATTGAACCTTTTAGAGTCACTTACAATTAAAAAAGCAATAAAAAATAAAAGTAATGTTGTTAATAATCAAACAGAAATACCTTCAAGTGCTAACCCAATTATCAACAGCATATTAAATTAAAATAAATTAAAACATTTTGACAACCACCTCTATAAGAATAAGAAAAACCCACAATCTACCTATCCATTGTAATCCGTAATTTTAATTATTTTAATGATTTTATTACCTATTGATACCATACATTAGAGTTTATATAAATACCTTAGCAATAATTTTTATCTTTGTGCTCCTTTGAAAATGACCTGAAAGGGTCGAAACACACGTGTCAGGTAACTGAATAAATAGTGAAACATAACAAGCAATTTTAATTTTACCCATAATGGATAATATACGGTTTCACCAAGAATGTAGCCCAACGCAAGTTAATTACAAGTTAAAGTCATTTACTATACTTAAGAAACCCCTAATGATGAACGAATGTCAGGGTCAATTTATAATTTTAATAAATCCAATAAGGCCCTATACAATGTTACAATGTTTCTCATTACAGAATAATAGAGATATCGATTTGATGTGGTTTACTGGACACTTCAAGTAGTTTATTTCAGTCTTGGTTTATTTGTATATTTGTTCCCTGGACTTCGCTGACCTTAAAAGATAGATAGATTTGCGTAGGCCTAATGAAAGTCCACAAAAACCAGAGCTGAGGGTCGATTATATTCTACTAAAAAAAATTTTATGTCAAAGCTCGTAATTTATTTTCTGGGAGCTATTAAACCTATTGCCTGAAACCCCTAAAGTTATTTCAGTAAAACCTTTTAATTTCGACGCACTTCCTTTCAAACCAAAAATCCAGTTCAATGAATTTCGTAGCACAACAGATATTCTGTTACTTTTTTTTTAAGTTCTTTGTCCCGAAAATAACGATGGACCCACGCTTCCAACGAAATATTTATACTTCGGGCAGTTCGCGAAATAAAGAAATCGAATATTTTCTGCTTGTTTACACACGCCTTTCTCGTATCGAATAGCGGTGAGCGTAGGGTGTATTAAAGGTGCGTAAATAAGTGGAAAAAGGTGTTGCTGATTGTAACCAACTACACGAAATATCAAGATGAAACGAGTTTAAAATTCATCGACGCTCCTTAAGGGACTCTAAAAACTTAAGGTGTTTAATAAATGGTGTCACAGTTAGGAGGGAGAAAAGGGTTCCACAAAATATAACAAGGGGGTTAGCAAAAACAATTGATAGATACATCTGTATACATCTTGGGGTGACAGTAACTAAGTAGAGTTTAACGCTAAAAAACCCAGGCGGCAGTTTTTTCCATAAAAGTTAATGTGTTGCAGAAGCTTAGAATACTTTTCTTAACTAAGAACCTCTATTACACCCCAACAACTTTTGATGCTCTTTAAAGCCTAAATTCGACCATTGCTGGAGTACTGTCCGCATATTTGGGGCTCTGCTTCTAAGCATACCCTCAGATAGCTAGATTCCATTCAAAGAAGAGCCATTCGCTTGATCGGTGACCATAAACTGACAAACAACCTGGAAAACCTTGAACATCGAAGGCAGATTGGCGACTTGAGTCTATTTTACAAATATTTTCATTGCAAGTTCTCAACTGAGGTTGCCCGCTTGATTCCACCTAGAGCAGTGCATGGTAGAAATACACGACGTTTACTGCGTACATGCACCGCTCGCAGAGCGCCATAAAGGATTAATTCTGCAGTGCTGTTCTGCTATTCATCTGCGGTTCTAGAAATAGTTGTAACAGCATAAAATATTCCATTAGATATTTTAATATTCTAAAATCAGTTGCTAAACAACGAAGCTTTTAAGAAACAGCTGTATCCACATATTGCATAATTTAAGAGGATAAGAATATTGCCAAAAATAAACAAAGAATCTATGAAATCAAAGATTATCAACCACCCGTATTGTCTTTGTCAATGTTCAAGTGGATAGATTTATGATAACCTAAATAACAATTGTATCTTATCTTTATATTACACTAAACATCAAAAAGTCATGAAAGTCTATTTTATTTACAAGTCACCACCTAGAAAAATATCCTCTTCAAATAACTAAAGTATAAATTATCCTTAACTACCCTCGACCCACCCGGGGCAAACTAGGGGAAGTCTCGATTTACATAAAACATCTGGAATGGTCATGGGAAACAAAGAATTGTTCAAACGTTTGAATCATATATTTTAATATAAAAACAGATAAAACTCTAATTTATAAGACTGCAATTTGTGACCTAAGCTTTTCAAACATTGTACAAAAGATTTTAGATCTGTTTTTTCCCTACATAACAACTAAAGCCCGAAAACGAAGGAACACGTATTAACTACGTTGTAGGTTTTTTTTTAAACATTTCTAACTTTCTTTTTAGATATTTAGTATTAAGTATTAATCCTTTTTATATAAACTTAATTTTTAAGTAATTTTTTAAAGAGAATACAGAAGAAATTAAAATATATTCTTCCCGTGGATTAGGTGAGCCATCTTACGGCTAAACAGCTAATCACATGAGGGCGGGATATTAGTCGTTAAGACAGAGGGGCGCATAAAGCTCTAATTGGCAACACAATGTTATTTTGAAGATGCGAAAACCACCCTTATTAAAGCTTGAGAAATACAATTGGCTTTTAAGAAATAATATGTATATTATAATATTTCGAAGGTGTATCCCTAGGGTTAAGAGTTAAATTCACAGAGTCACTAAGTTTAGTTCCGAAGTTTTTCTTAAGCTATCCAGTTGGCTTAGTTAGTGCTCTCTAGTAAAGTGACTCTCCTTAAAACTAAACTAAATTTCTCTATGTTTTTTTGTTGTTGTTAAAGTTTTGGTAAGAATTCAATAAATATTTCACAATTGCCAAAGGGCCAAACAACCTGGGCAAAATTTGATTAATTTATTTTAATCAGGGACTTCGATTAAAAATTAATTTCATTAATTTTTCCTAGTCTCAGGGTTTATCCATAAAAACGTAAACTCATGTCAGTAAACCAGGTTAACACTGAGTAACTCATAGTTGGGAAAAAGTCTCTAGAAATTATCTTTCTCTTTTAGATATAATATTTATTATAAATATCTTAAGTTTTATCTTTGTAAAGTTCTCGTATCTTATTTTCTTTTGCAAATAGATTTTAAGTGTTTTGAAAAGAGAAGTTGTCTTATTGAAAATAAATCTTGTTTCTCCCAACTATAATAAACAAAGGGTCACTTGGCAAAAGAGTTTACGATTCGCGCAAACATCGCGTACGCGAATCGTGAATCGTTGTGCCAGCTGCCTTTCAACATCAGAGGTTGCCACAACAAAAACCTAGCTGTTGCTGAGTAAGGTCCAGTTTGGTAAGTGTATAAGATATAATTACTAAAATTACTAATTCATTGCTGAGATATCTTCAAGAATCTACAAGACATCGTTTAAATATCCAGATTCTACAAGAGTGTTTTTGCCAGATATAAATGCGATATTTTTATAGTTTAGATATTAATTAGGCGATGCGGAATTTACGACTTGAAGACTTCGGTCACACCGCTACCAAAATTTTGTTGATTTAAATCTTTAGAATAATTCCGTCCCGCGGATCTTGATTATGAAAATACACCGCTTTATGAGAAAATTTTGTCATATTTTAGTTGTTTACACTAGGCTTTTCTGACTTATGTTCTTGAAGATATTATCATGTTACAGATCATATGCCAAAAATGTAAATAATTAAACAAGAATAACATTTAAATTAAATGGAAAATTTCATATTTTTTATGATATATGATTCTTCACATACGTGAACGTAATAAAAACGATATTCAACAACAAGAATACCAAGTGTATAAAGAACAACTACTATTTACTATATTTTGTTTTCCGATCACTTTAGCCAATCTATTCGAGTGAGTTAAATTCGTTCTAATATTTGGTACAAGTTCTTCTCAGAACTGATTAAATATTTCCCACGCAAATTTGTCCCTTAGAAGTAGCGTGGGAAGTCTTTTCATCTGTGAATACTACAATGTTCTCAAATTACGGTTGTTGATATACAGAGTGTACCTGGATGAGATTACGTATGTCACAAATAAAGAGAATTTTCCATTTTTTGACGAAAAGTTATTCTTTATAAAAGTTTTGGCTTGTAAAAAAATGCGATTTGTGATTGGAAAGTGTATTTTGCGAATTTTAAAAAACTGCTAATGTATATATGTTGGTAATATCATGCGGATTAAGAATTCCGAGGCGAAAACTAACGAGGACGTTAATAAAATCATTAATAATATTAGGAGCCACGCAACTGGCATGGATGGAATTGGCCTTAAAATGCTTCTTTACATAACGCCTCATCTAAACGATTATATTTCTTTTATAATCAATAAATGTTTGTCCCTCGGTTATTTCCCTAACTCTTGGAAAGTGGCTAATATAGTTCCTGCTCAGTTGTCAGATTACAGACCTATAAGCGTATTATCTACCTTATCCAAAGTCCTTGAACGGGTTGTGGCTGACCAGTTATCTATATTTTTAGATACTCATAATATTCTTCCTCCAACTCAGTCGGGTTTCCGAAAGTACCACAGCACCACCACTATCTTATTGACCATAACCGATGATATTTTTAGAGCTTGGGATAAAGATCAATGCAGCTGCCTTATACTGCTTGATTATAGTAAGGCCTTTGAAACAATAAATCATGCTATACTGCAGGCCAAACTTAAGTACTTTGGTATGGGTGAAGTAGCTTTAAAATTCTTCGACAATTATTTCTCAAACATATCACTGCGGGTGATAATCAGCAATAGTCCTTCTCCTGTTCATAATATTGGCAGAGGTGTGGCTCAGGGTAGTATTCTGGGCCCGTTGATTTTCTCCATTTACACCTCCGACTTCTGTAAATTTCTTAAGTTTTGCGAGTCTCATCAATATGCGGACGATACACAAATTTATTTTTCTTTTTCCCCCTCGAATGTTGCTACTTCTGTTGATAAAATAAATGATGGTCTTAGAATTATTGCCAATGTTTCGAAATCTCATAACTTAGTTTTAAACGAAAAAAAAACACAGCTGATGTTGTTCGGTACTTCTAAATCTTCTATACTGGAAAATCCACTCTTTAAAATCTCTATAAACGGCAGCGACATAGTACCTGTCAATAAATGTAGGAATCTCGGATTGTTGATTGATTCTGAGCTGAGATATTCTGACCATGTTTCATCCTTAATACAGAAAACGTATGGCAAATTGAAACTTTTATATATGCATAGGGACATCTTTGATACAGCTACTAAACTACGTCTCACGGATTCCCTTGTTTTGTCTCACCTTGGTTACTGCGATATTGTTTACTGGCCTGCCTTACTTCAGAGGGATAGGGATAGTTTGCAGAAACTCCAGAATGCTTGTATAAGATTTAGCTTTTGTGTTCGTAAATTTGACCATATCACTCCGTCGTTGATTGAGTCGGGGTGGCTTTCACTTAAGGAGATATTTGAATTGCACATATAACATCTGGTCTACAAGATTGGTATCAATAAAGTTCCCAAATATTTACTAGATAAACTAATTAGACGTTCTGATCTGCACAATCTTTTTACTCGCCATAGAGACTTGTATAGTGTGCCCAGACACACTCATGCATTTTTTCAGCGCTCCTTTAGTTATACCGCTGTTAGCACGTTTAATTCCTTGCCTGATCACATTAGAGCTGCTCCCAGCACGTCTTCATTCTGTATGGGTGTAAGGAAGTTTCTGCTGGCGAGTCGCCGGTCGCGCTGAAAGTAGCACTGCTTTTTTAATACCTTTTATTTTGTTTATTATTTCTCTCAATGTAGGTAGGTACTCATTATTATCTCTACCATTACCCATAATTAGTATAGTTTCTCGCAAATTGTATTTATTAATCTCTCTTAAAAAAATATCTGTTTATATACCTTTATATCTTTTAGCTCTTCAACAATTTCTGAGAATTTTCTCTTTCTTTTTTTTTTCTTTTCCCCGTTTCTGATTTGATTTGTATAATAATATGTATCATCTATTTAGCCATTAGAATTAGTAATCACTTTCTACAGGGTGGTTGTATATGAGCAGCTATAGTTGGATACCGCCACCCACTTTATAACTTTCTATTGAATTTCTCCTATCTAATTAAATAAAGACATTATTATTATTGATCAGGTAGGGTGTGTACACTTTTTTGAAAAAAGAAGTAAGGAGAGTCGTTTTTTGTGTATTAAGTGTATAATCTATAATAAGATTATACACTTAATACACAAAAAACGACTCTCCTTCCTTCATTATTATTATTATTATTAAAATAAGAAAAATTAAACGTTAAAATTTAACCGCGTTTCAATTCAAGTTAGTTCAGGTTTAGTTTAGTTTAATTATTAAGACAAGGGCACGAATTTGCTATCCTTCATCAATTCTTGTCACTATTTCAGCTTTCACAACTACTGTTAACTGATGAGGCCTCTAAACTTTTTGACATTCGGAAGTCAGTACCGTTTTACATTTAAAATACTGTGATAACTAAATAGTAGTACTCGAGGGCAGAGTCCAAAAAACACCCGTCTTACCTTAAATTAGTAAATCAGTCTATATTCCAATAATTAATATAATACATTTCCAAAATGAATAGCTGCTTATCAAGAAAAAGCAGATGTTATGTTATTGCTTCTCATGACATGGTTTAATTAAATAACAAACTCTTAACCTACTTACAACTAATTGTTAATTTATTCATTATGTTATCACAATACTACTTCAAAACAAAAAATAACCAAACCCATTATCACAAATTCTGTCTATGCCATGTTTTTATTAGTAGAACTGTTAGTACAGTGCAGTGATATGTTTAATAGTGGCAACACTGCCTCCTCCAATTATCGAATAATTATTAATTTTAAAATGAATTTACCGTGTGACATGAAAAATGATTTTTATAAACTTTTTACTTTGAATTTATCTTCGATTCGTAGAAAACTTTTTCCGTACCAAGCAAAATAAATTATTTCTCCAGGGAAACATGCATATCCATCGATATTCTGAAATGTATTAGTATTATCGGGTGACTGAAATGCATGCAAATGGCACTGAGTAATTTTATGAATATAAATCATATTATGGAAGGTCAATTTATTACACACTATGTTCGCATGATATTGTTACGATTTTACCTATGCTCATAATTCTAGATATCATGACTGCTATTTTCCTTCAGATCACATAACTTAAGGAAGTATGATATCCACTTTATATTAAACGTTCAAATACTGGACTGAAGCTTCGTAACAAAGTACAGGAAAACTTAATCAAGTTAATGTAAACCAACACAATCAAATCACATTGCAGTCTCCTTTACTTATACCGGGTGTTGCATCGTCGAGCGGGACATAGGAAATCCCATGTAATTTTAAATGGGGTCAATTATTGGCTTCCCTAATTATTTTAGAGAAAAATTCTATTTAGGTTTATTAAAGAGCACTAAAACCCACATTCAAAAGAATAACTTTAGATATTATTGATGAGCCCGTTTACGGGTTATCGCCGATTTCTTTTTAACTATTTCTCCTTTTTATGGCCCCGTATTTGCGGGCACCAGTCAAGGTAAAAGATGACTGTCAAATAAAGTTGTCATTTTGAAATGTGTGCTTTATTGTTATAAAAACTCGTACATCGAAAATATTAGCCATGAATTACACTTCTGAAGAAAAAATATTGATGATTAAATGGTATTATCAAGGAAATAGTTATCAAAATGTGTCAGACATGTTTGCTGCTCTGTATCCGAATAGACCGATACCTGCAAAATCTACAGTCGAAGGGACTATCAAGAAATTTGAGACAAAAGGCACTGTAATAAATAACTGCAGATGTGAAGAAAGGCAGGAACAAAGAAGAGATGCAAGAAATGATAGGGACTTGCAAGTTTTATTGTGCGTGGAAGAAAATGATGGGAAGATCAGCACAAGGAAACTTGAGGATGACATAGGATTAGATCACACCACAGCGTTACGAGCTTTGAAACGACATAAATATTATTCATACAAATATGAAAAACACCAAGAGCTAAGAGATAGGGACGAAATACGACGACAGGAGTTTTGTTTTGGTATGATGGAAAGAGCAAACATGGATAGGGAATTTTTAAAAAACATTTGTTTCACTGACGAATGCACATTTACCTTAAACAATGAACCCAATGTTCAAAATTATCGATATTGGAGCAAAGAAAACCAACACAGGTTTGTGGAAACAAGGACGCAATATCCACAAAAAGTTAATGTATGGGCTGGGATTTTCGGAGAAAATATTATCGGGCCATTATTTCTTACACGAAATTTAAATGCAGAATATTTTTTGGAACTACTTGAAGATCATATTTTACCTACTTTACATGATGCCGCCAGGGAAAATCAGGAAGTTTGGTACCAAATGGATGGCTGCCCGGCACATAGTACCCTGGCTGTCCGGGAATATTTAAACCGTGCTTTTAATGGAAATGTTATTGGCTTAAATCATACAGTAAATTGGCCAGCTAGGTCTCCTGATTTATCGCCAAATGATTTCTTTCTCTGGGGCCATTTAAAAAACAGGATATACAAAGATAAAAAATACCCAAATCTAGACGAGTTAAAAAATGCTATTTCTGCCGAATGCAATTAGAATTTCAGTTTACCAACTAGCGAATGTAAGAAGAGAATTTTATGATCGCCTCGGTTATTGTCTAGCAGTCAATGGAGGAATATTTGACCATCTTCTGAAATCCTAAAGTTCTAACAATTTAATAGTACCTACCTATTAATTAGTAAAATATTGAAACATGTAAAATGTCATAATTAACCTTGTAATTGGATACTTTATTTTAGTTTTATTCAGATTAATTTGTACTCATAAATACACCTTTAATATTTTCGATGTAGGAGTTTTTATAACAATAAAGCACACATTTCAAAATGACAACTTTATTTGACAGTCATCTTTTACCTTGACTGGTGCCCGCAAATACGGGGCCATAAAAAGGAGAAATAGTTAAAAAGAAATCGGCGATAACCCGTAAACAGGCTCATCAAAAATATCTAAAGTTATTCTTTTGAATGTGGGGTTTAGTGCTCTTTAATAAACCTAAATAGAATTTTTCTCTAAAATAATTAGGGAAGCCAATAATTGACCCCATTTAAAATTACATGGGATTTCCTATGTCCCGCTCGACGATGCAACACCCGGTATACCTACTTTAAAATAACATAAGAACTAGCTTGCAAACAGAACTTTGAATCAACTTTGGTCGTGATTCACATTCAGACAAAACTTTAGAGACAGATCGAGGTATAAAGGAGAAGTTACGAGTTACTATAATAGCCTGGCTAAGTTGACGTAAAGTTTGAAGATAGGTCTGTAGGTAGAAACTTATTTTGACAAAGTTATATAAAGATTGTTATGATTAATAAGATGGACCATTGGAAAAACACCTGGATGCATTTCAGTTCGGAGTTAGAAAGCAAGTTTTGATAATAAAGCAATTTTATAATTTACTTAAATTTATAAAATATCATTTATTTATAATTTTTACATTTATAATTCAATTTTACAATCTTTACAATTTGGCGTGTTTACAAATTGGTATGTTTACAACTATTTATGGTTTACAGATAAGTAAATAAATAAAGCCCATAATTGCTAAATTACAACAAAGACAACCATAAAAGGAGGGTAAGAGTTTCGCCTAAGCCACATGAGGACACGAGCTAGTGCGCTAGTACTTTTCGCTCTGAACACGACGACATGACTAATGATAAAATCATCAAGAACAAAGCAAATTACGAAAATATTGCTGTTAAAAATGCTGTTTGGGTTATCAAGATGATACAGGGTGTCCCGAAATTAGGGGCAATACTTTACCACCATATTCTCCGGCTAAAAATAATAGAATTTTTTCATATGGAAATAAGTGCAGAAATGCTTGTTAAGGGAGCTACCCCCCCTCGAATAGGGAACCCTGAAATTGTTTTTTTTTTAATATTTTCGACCCCATTCATAATTAAATTTTGAAAGTAGGCATGGTTATAAACTTTTAACAATAAATCAGTTTCTGAATTCAGAATTTCAAAAATTTAGTCGTAGGCGTCACATACCGGGGTGGTTAAGGGTTAGAATAATCCCATTTTTTCAACCAGTCGTTTTTTTATTTATTTTCTTAATAATTATGAAATTTCAAAGTATTCTGCGTGAAAAAGGTACCCTTAGTTCACCTTGATACGACTTACAGTTTTTGAGTAAAATCGCTTTAAAGAAAATCACGTCCATAAAGGAGTTAATTAATAAAATCATTCTTAAAGCTTTTATATCAAAAATGTACTAAAAACTACAAATCTAATGAAAGTAAATGCTTTTAAAATATACGCAGTCAGCTACTACTTGGGATCTCTGTTTTTTTTTTAAGTTAGGAATTCTCCTGCGACTTCAATTGAATCTTCGCAAACTGTTTACTTACGCCTCTTACGAAACTAAATAAATTGAAAACGATATAAATATGATAACTTATTTAGAGAGTAATAATGCGACGTGAAATAGGGTTGTTTAACAAAAATTTTTTGAAGAATAAAATTTAAATTTAAACCAAGAACTACTCCTTGAGAATATGTTCAAATAAACCCCCATTTTCTCTGATACCAAGTCCAGCACTACGGCGAATGTTGTGAGATGCCCGAAGAATCTGAAAAGGATTTCTTCTTATTTCACTCAGCTTGAAAAATTCGCTGAAGCAGATTCTCACGGGTATCCACCTCCGTTGCATAAACTATGTTGCACATATGACCCTAAAAATAATAATCGAGTGGATTTAAGTCCGGCGATCTCGCTGGCCAGGATACTGGTCCACGTCTGCCTATCATTTCTTTCAGGATAATTCTCATCTAACCAGTTACGAACAGGCCATCCAAAATGGGTAGGGGCACCGTGGTGTTGGAAATACATCCCCAACCTGGACCTTAAGGGTACTTCGTCCAACAGTCCTGCTAACTGATTTTGAAGAAAGGCCAAATATCTCTCGCTGGATAAATTATTGGACATGTTAATTGAACCAATTAACTGATTTTCAATTATTCCCACCCACAAATTGACGGAGAACCTATATTGACAATTAGTTTTTCGGACTTCCCTTGGATTTTCATCATGCCAAAAGTGAGTGTTACGAGTATTAAACTCGATTCTGGGTGGAAAATCTCTAGGCAACAGCTCTTGAACCCTCTGGTAATGATATGGGTGAAGACCTTGCATCTGAGTCATTCTTCCTATTCTAATATTTACTATAATTATGGATAGCAATATGGTAAAGTAAAACGCATTACAATTGATTTCGGAATGTTAACTTCTGTAGCCAATGGTCTGAGTCCAACTTGAGGATTATCTACTATTTGTTAAAGTGCATTTTCCAAATCACCATTGTTGAACCCTCTTTGTAGGAAAATTTAGAAAAACTCAATCCCTTTATCTTAATAGTTATTGTAAATACCTAAAAATAATAACTTATCAGTCTTGATAAAGCTACCGTGTAGCGAAACATGTCGATGGTTTAAAAGAATCATAAAATGTTTAAATAAAAGTGGAATTTTGCACAAATTTGTGTTTATTTTACCGTCAATGATAAAATGGAGTTTCACCAAGTAAAGGCCGAATCAATTCAATTAATACAAAATAGAGCGTTAAAATCAATCGCCGACGTACCGAACCGCATACAGCACCAAGATTTCCGTATGCAGACAATAAACGAATTTTTCATGAAAATTATAACATACTACTACCAACGCACGGACGTATCGACTAACCCTTATATCACAGGCTCACACTCAAGATCCAGATAAAACAACACATACAAATTACTGTAGTTACAAAACCTTTTTATTTCAGCCTTTCAACTATAAATTTGCGGGACTATTTATGAAATCCAAATAGTCAAAATTGCACTGTATTAGGGAGGATCAATAATTCTGAAGAATAAACAAAGCAAATTCCTACATAAACATGCCAATATATTTGGTAGTAAACATAATTCGCAATGCAAACCTCATTCAAACAGAACAAAACTGAATTGGTCAATTTACATAAAAATATCCGTAAAATTCTTAATACTATAATCTAAATCTAGAAATGTACAAAAAGTTCATGTCCTTTTAAACCCGAGAAGAAACTTTAACTTATTTTTAATCACTTGAGAACTTTGTCACACTAAACACTTTGTTATGGTTGTTAGGTTAGAATTCATTGTTTACCTAATATTATATGATAAAGTTTAACAACAATGATTGTATATCCCAGTAACTGCTTGCATAAACTATTGTCTAAACTTGATAGATCCTACCTTATTATTTATTCAGGTTCGCTTCTATTGCGAACGAAACAAAAACCATGTAACTTCTTGTTTCACTTTCCAAGAAAAAAATAGGCACAGAACAATATTTAGTTGGCCGTTGACAGTTAATAATTTCACTAAAGTGTTGAATTTTTTTTAACTGAAACACTCGATCACACCGTCAATTTATACTTGTTCAAAACGCAAGTGCGCCGACGGGATATAAGAAAGGAGGAACCTTAATTTAGTACCTACGTAATAAGTTGCTACGAACTTTTTATTATAATAATATGTAGTTGCCCAATAGCTTGGTGCAACACAAAAGCAAATGATTTTTGAACTCCGCGAAGAACGCGAATCACCAATAGCTTGGTGCCGAGAAAAAAAAAACTACGTATTGAAGAGCGCGACTAACTTGCTCGATGAACAACACAACACCAACAACCCTTGTCTCCAATAAATGCGAAACTTTTTTACTTTTTTTGCGCCAGAGAAGCAGCCGGGACCACTGCACGAACCTATGATGACATCAGTCATTCATAATTTTGAATAGACGCCGAGTCTTGACCAATCAGTGAAGATAATTTCTTTTTGAAGAAAAAGAGAGCGTGACAATGGTAGCCAGCCGCTCCGTTTGGCGCTGATATTTTTATTGTGCCCAAGTAAACATCAAATCCAATGAGCGAGAAAGAGAAATGAGAGAGAAAGAATTTATTTTTATTACCCCTATTTGACTAATCTTTATTACGGTCATAAGCAACAACGACCAGCGTTAGCATCTAAGATGATTTCAGACTCTGCTCGCTTTTTTATTTAATTTAAAAAATAAAACACCTAATGTTGTGACTAGTTTCACAACATATTGCCCCCCTTGAAGTTTACTAACTTCAACAAACACAAAAATTCAAACAAAAATAAAACTAGAAGAGAAGCAAACAAAACTTAAAATACTTAATAGTTAACACTTATGATTATTTATTATCTTTTAGTAATGGACAAATTTTAACAATTGATCTTGTATAGATTCCAGTAGATGTTCTCACTTTTACCATTCTAACCTTTCCATCACGTCCGGGAATTGTCTCAACTATTCGAGCCAAAGGCCATCTTAGAGGAGGACTATCTTCATCTTTTAGCAGAACAATATCATTTACCTTCACATCTTCTGTTGAACGATTCCACTTAGGCCGATTTTGTAATCTATTCAGATATTCAGTTGACCACCGTTTCCAGAATACTTGCTGAATTTTACTGCTTTTTTTCCAAAATATCAATCTATTTTCAGGGACTTGCGAAACATCCTTTTCTGGAAAAGCTGTTAAACTAGTACCTATCAGGAAATGTCCGGGAGTCAAACTTTGTAAATCGGAGGGGTCATTGGATAAAGCACACAGAGGTCTTGAGTTCATGATAGCTTCTATTTGTGCTAGAATTGTACTAAATTCTTCGAATGTAAGGCAAGCATTACCAATCAATCTGCGTATGTGATATTTTGAGCTTTTAATCGCCGATTCCCAAATGCCACCCCAATGTGGCGATCGGGGAGGAATGAATTTCCATTCAGTTTGATTTGAAAGAAGAAAATTTTCTATAGTATCAGAAACGGTTTTATTTTGAAAAAATTTGTAAAGATCATAAAGCATATTTTTTGCCCCGGAGAAATTTGTGGCATTGTCACTGAAAATGACTATCGGGTTGCCTCGTCTAGCAACGAAACGCTTTAAACAAGCCAAAAAATCTTCTGTGGACAGACTAGAAACAAGCTCTATGTGGACTGCCTTTGTGGCCATGCAGACAAAGATTGCAATATAACATTTTGTTATAGGAGCTTTTCGTAGCCGAGATGATTTAATAACAAAAGGACCACTAAAATCTACACCTGTCCGTTCGAAAGGTCGACATTGCTGTACTCTATCTCTTGGGAGATCAGCCATAATTTGTTGTGCGGGCTGTGCACTAAAACGATAACATGTGACGCAATTTCTGATTACACGTTTTATTTCCTTTAAGCCATTTAGAGGCCAAAATCTTAGTCTAAAATTGGATAAAACTGTTTGGGCCCCTGCATGTCCCAAGCGGTTATGTTCAAATTTAAGCATGATAGTTACAACAAATTCATGCGCTGGTAATAAAACAGGATGTTTCTGCTCAAAAGGAACATCTGCATATTCCAACCTTCCTCCGACACGCAACAACGAATCAGTCTCGCTGAGAAAAGGTTTAAGAGGTAATAAGCTTTTATTCGACAAAGGCCTGCCACTTTCCAATTCAAATATTTCTTTGGAAAAATATTTACGTTGTAAAATCTTAATAATGAGGTTTGTCGAACTTTCCAATTCTTGAACTGATAAATTTCCCGATAATTGTTTGACTCGATTTTTTGCATTGGCAGCAAAACGAAGACAGTATGCTATTACACGTTGTAGCTTCACGAAACTAGAGAATTTCGTTAAAATTCGATCCCAAAACTCATTCGGTTTTGTTGTGTTATGGAGAGAAAGAAGAGAAGATTTTTTCTCTTCAGTCAATATTGCGTCTTGAATATTTGTGTCTAATTCTATATCTAAGTTATTCTGCTCATCTAGCAAATCAAAGTTCTCCTGACAAATCAAAAAGTTGGGTCCGTTAAACCAAAATGAACTATTTATTAGATCATGTGGCGTACAACCACGTGAGGGCAAATCTGCAGGATTATTTTTCGAATCTACATGTCTCCACATGAATTTGGAAGTCAATTCTTGAATCTGTGCTACCCTATTCGATACAAAGATTGACCACCGCGATGCGTGAGATCGAATCCAACATAAAGCAATGGAGGAGTCAGTCCAGAGGTGCACAGACTCAACACAAATCCTGTTTTCATAAATAGATAGTAAATCTTTTATTAGTTTTGACAATAGAACCATCGCACATAATTCCAATCGGGGAAGAGACACTGTTTTTAACGGTGCCACACGAGACTTAGATGAAAGTAAACTAACAGAAATAGCTCCATCTGCATAAAGGGTGCGAACATAAGCGCATGCAGCATATGCGGACAGACTAGAGTCGGCGAATCCATGTATTTGACTCTTAACTTTAATTTTAGTTAGAAATAAATTTCGAGGAATTTTAATTTGAGACAAAAGAGCAATGTTATTTGTGAAATTCTGCCATAAGGCAATAACCTGAGGGTCTGTAACTTCAATGTCCCAATCTATTTTTAAAAGCCATAATTTTTGTAGAATTATCTTCCCAACAACTACTATACAAGAGACTAAACCAAGAGGATCGTACATCCTTGCTATAGTAGACAACATTTTGCGTTTTGTTAAACAATTTTCCGTGGAGAGATCAGGAGCGGAAAACATAAAAACATCAGAAGTAGGGTTCCATTTTAATCCTAAAATTGAACTAGAGACTTCATCCAAATTGAAATCATATTCAATGGTTTGTTCTTGGGAAATTTTGTTTAGAAATTTTTCAGAATTTGAGCACCATTTATGTAGCTGAAAACCTGCTGAATTTAAAACACTATTGAGCTCGTTATATACAATATCTAATTCCTCAGGAAAATCACAGCCACAAATTATGTCATCAACATAAGTTTGTTCCAGAAGAGCCTTTGATGCCAGAGGAAAGCTTTGACTGTTTTTTATCGCTATATCCTTTAAAACACGCGTAGCTAAATATGGTGCACAATTTGTACCATATGTAACGGTAGAGAGCTCTATACACTGAAGCGGTCCCTCAGGGTTTTTTCTCCAAAGAATATTCAACAAATAACGATGATCGGGATTAACTTTTATCTGGCGATACATTTTCTCGATATCGGATGTTAACACACAATTAAATGAACGAAATCGACATAGAATGTCATATAGATCAGGTTGCACTCGAGGACCTTTTAAAGTTGTGTCATTTAGAGACAGGCCAGAACTCGTCTTACAACTAGCATCGAAAACCACACGGAGTTTGGTACTTACGCTATTATTACGAATAACCGCGTGATGGGGTAAGAAATATTTATTTCTTTGTTCATTTTCCGTGTACAAAGAGAGAGGGACATAGTTTCCGTGGTTTAGTTCTACGTACTCATCAATAAATTTAGTATAATCCGTTTTGAAGGAAGGATTATTTTTGAATTTACTTTCAAGATTCAAGAATCGTTTTTTCGCGATATAGAAGGAGTCGCCTAATTTGTTATCTTCATCGAGAGATTTTAATGGCATATTTACTTCATATACACCATTAGCCAAAACCTTTGTAGTTGCTGTGAATATTTCTTCCGCGTACATATCATCAGGGGAGATAAAATTTTTCTGTGGTATTTCCTCTATACTCCAAAACCTTTCGATCAGACTACTCAAACTAGACTGATCACTTTCAGTCTGAACAAAAAGAGAAACATGCTGATACTCATCGCTCTGCGCAGAGGAAGAACGAGGTAACATAGGGCTCATCATGCTATTAGGAATGCAGCCTGCAACCACCCATCCTAAATATGTTTCCTGAAGAACAGGGAGACTTCTTCCTAGACGGAATATGCCTTGAAGCAAAAGATCATAATATAGATCCGCACCTATTAATAAGTCCACGTCCATAGATTGGTAAAATTCCGGGTCTGCTAACTGCATGTGTTCTGGGACATTGAGCTTAGCAAAATTAATGCCGACTTGGGGAAGTTTAGATGTTATATTGGGAAGTACAGCACAAGACAATCTGAATTTTTTCTTAGAATGAACCTTAGAGTGCAACGTGATATCGATCATTTTTTTTGTGTTCGACCCAATTTGAGAAATTCCAGAAATATTCAAATTTCTATCATAAGTCTTAATTTGTAACCTTTCAACCAAACCTTGTGTTATGAATGAATTCTGAGACCCACTGTCAAGCAAAGCTCTAGCCGAGATCCGACGACCTTGGTCGCTGTACACAAACACTTGCGCAGTAGCTAATAGTATCTGAGAATTGACAGATACCGCCGAAAGAGAATGACTAATCTGTGCATCATTTGTTTGCCTATTTCTTGCAGAATCATTTTGTGTTGAATCTTGAGACTGAGACTGACTCGATACATGGTTACTGTGTGACTGTCCACGGCTCGAAGTACAAGAATTACCTACACCTTGAGAGTGATTTTGCCGTTGTCCATTTGAAGAAAACCTTCTATTTTCGGGGTTAAGAGAAGATCCATGATTTAAAAAATTATTATTAGAGAAGTGTAGCAATGAATGATGTTTGCGTGTACACACAGAACATGTTTTGTTTGAGGTGCATTGCGCCACGTTATGTCGAGAACTTAAACAGTTGTAACATAACCTCCTAGTTTTAATAAAATTGTGTTTTTCGTTGATCTTTAAATTTTTAAATTTACCGCAGGCATAAATTTTATGTGCTTCCTTACAAAAAACGCATTTATTTTCATAAAAAGTATCACTCGAGCTATTATTTACATGACAATGTACCTTTTGTGTAGATTTTGTCGCTGTGCCTTCTAAACTAGACAAGTTTTCCAAAATAACACATCGTTTATCCAAAAACTTAAAGAATTCGTCCACTGTAGGAACAATATTCAAATTACGCTCTGCTTCAAACGACTTCCTAACTGAAAAATCTAATTTTTTTTCAAGAAAATGGATAATCAGCAAATTCCAAAGTTCCTCAAAATTAAGATTTAAATTTTTCAACGATTCTAAATTTCTTTTAGATTTTGTAAGAAATTGACGTAAATTGTAAGCGTTACATTTTGTAAGCATCGGCGTATCTAACAAGCTAACTAAGAGATTATTTATTATAGAGATTTTATTTTCATATCGCTCCTTTAAAATATCAATAGCCGTGTAGAAATTTTCATTTGTTACTGAAAGTGTGTCAATTAACTTTAAGGGCTCATCCTTTAAAAATGATTTCAAATACATGAATTTCTGTACATCGCTTAAAAAATGATTATCTATTACTATAGCCGTAAACAGCTGATAAAACGAAGCCCATTCCGAGATATCACCTTTAAAAGGGTTTATATTAATTTCAGGTAATCTTACATTAGGCCGGTTAGAAGACTGTGCCTGTGACTCTATAAATTGTTCACTAGCAGTAGGGCTTATATCGTGTACCACTGAAAGAGAATGAATTTGGCTTTCCAAATTTGCGGACAAGGTATAATATTTATCTTCGATAATTTCTCGATCTTTATCGTTAGAGTCAATACTTTCAATTTCTCCCTGAACGCGCCTATAATCTGAGAACGCTTCCGATAATGCCTCTAGTCGCGCTTTAAACTGAAAGTGATTTTTTTCCGAGTTTTTATTAGAATCGAACCAGTTGCTGATTCTAGTTATAACGCCTTTATACCCACCGCGTATCCTAACAAGTTCCTCCTTTTCTGTCATATTTATTTACAAAATTATGAACCCAATGTTTATGCTAGCAGTTTTAGGTTAGTTAGGTATATTTACAATTATTATTATTATTGTAGGTGACAAATCTTAATAACTATTAAAGTCTCATATGAATATACCACTTTTAAGACAAGAGAGAGAACATAATCAATTATTTAGTACTAGAAACAATCGTTATATATCCATTTTTTACTCAGTTATTCTTCAGATCCGTGTCGAAGGACCAATTTTATAGTTACAAAACCTTTTTATTTCAGCCTTTCAACTATAAATTTGCGGGACTATTTATGAAATCCAAATAGTCAAAATTGCACTGTATTAGGGAGGATCAATAATTCTGAAGAATAAACAAAGCAAATTCCTACATAAACATGCCAATATATTTGGTAGTAAACATAATTCGCAATGCAAACCTCATTCAAACAGAACAAAACTGAATTGGTCAATTTACATAAAAATATCCGTAAAATTCTTAATACTATAATCTAAATCTAGAAATGTACAAAAAGTTCATGTCCTTTTAAACCCGAGAAGAAACTTTAACTTATTTTTAATCACTTGAGAACTTTGTCACACTAAACACTTTGTTATGGTTGTTAGGTTAGAATTCATTGTTTACCTAATATTATATGATAAAGTTTAACAACAATGATTGTATATCCCAGTAACTGCTTGCATAAACTATTGTCTAAACTTGATAGATCCTACCTTATTATTTATTCAGGTTCGCTTCTATTGCGAACGAAACAAAAACCATGTAACTTCTTGTTTCACTTTCCAAGAAAAAAATAGGCACAGAACAATATTTAGTTGGCCGTTGACAGTTAATAATTTCACTAAAGTGTTGAATTTTTTTTAACTGAAACACTCGATCACACCGTCAATTTATACTTGTTCAAAACGCAAGTGCGCCGACGGGATATAAGAAAGGAGGAACCTTAATTTAGTACCTACGTAATAAGTTGCTACGAACTTTTTATTATAATAATATGTAGTTGCCCAATAGCTTGGTGCAACACAAAAGCAAATGATTTTTGAACTCCGCGAAGAACGCGAATCACCAATAGCTTGGTGCCGAGAAAAAAAAAACTACGTATTGAAGAGCGCGACTAACTTGCTCGATGAACAACACAACACCAACAACCCTTGTCTCCAATAAATGCGAAACTTTTTTACCTTTTTTGCGCCAGAGAAGCAGCCGGGACCACTGCACGAACCTATGATGACATCAGTCATTCATAATTTTGAATAGACGCCGAGTCTTGACCAATCAGTGAAGATAATTTCTTTTTGAAGAAAAAGAGAGCGTGACAATGGTAGCCAGCCGCTCCGTTTGGCGCTGATATTTTTATTGTGCCCAAGTAAACATCAAATCCAATGAGCGAGAAAGAGAAATGAGAGAGAAAGAATTTATTTTTATTACCCCTATTTGACTAATCTTTATTACGGTCATAAGCAACAACGACCAGCGTTAGCATCTAAGATGATTTCAGACTCTGCTCGCTTTTTTATTTAATTTAAAAAATAAAACACCTAATGTTGTGACTAGTTTCACAACATACTGAAAGATTGGCTCCCTGTTGGTGCAAATCCATAGTAAAGAAGCACTGATAGTAAGCAGGTACTAACACTAGATTTAATAGCAGGCGTCAAAATTATGCAGTGTTTAAATTATCCAAATAAAGTAATCCAATACAAGAATATCCAAGGCAGAAGTCAATCTCAAAATTCCTATAAAGGAAAAACCTAAACAATTCACGTAAATTCAAGAGAAGTCACAGGATGTATCCTAACTTAAAAGTACAGAGAATATTCCAAGTGTGTGTCAGAATGACAGCTTACGTCCAACTATAGGATATGAAACTAGAAGAAGAACAATAAATGGCTTTTATCCAAGGTCTGCTACTTATAGAATTATTATTTATGTCATTTCAGACAAGTAAAGTAACAAATAACACACTAGTGAGTTATAAATCATAACACACTAGTGGGTTATGATTATAACTCACTGGTGGGTTGTGGTAAAATATGCATTCATATAAGGCTTTGTCATAACTATCTCTTGACTTGTGGGGAATAATAAATGAACACGCAAGTTCGCTCCTTTTTGAATTTCGGCTGAAGTTTCTTCCATATTTTGAAAAACTACCCTCGAGAATGGCAAAAATAATAATTTTTTTACTGCCTTCAAATTTTTATTGTTAATCAATTCCATAACAACAAAAATCACCTTAGCCTAATTTTACGTGTCAAATTTGTCATTAAAAAATATGTCAATTATTATGTAATACAGGGTTTTCCAGTTTACATTGAAACAATATAATTTTCTATTTTTTAATAATATCTATCAAGTGTTGGATAAAATTTTGTATGGCACTCGTGTGTTAAGTCATATAAGTCACTAGGGAATTAGCCCTCTCGGCCTTCGGCCTCAAGGGCTAACCATTTCCCAGCGTGACTTATACATAACATAACACACTTGTACCATAAATAACTATTATACGTCGTGGATAAATTACACACCCTGTATGATATTATTTCGTGACCCTTTTAATACGCATGAACTACTCTATAATGTATTGTATCAAAAGCATTAATTAAATCAAAATACACTTACAGTAATGTTTATTATCCTTTCTGGGCATGACGCAACACCAGTAAAGCAAACAGGCCCCCAAAATGGCGACTACCAAGGCTGCCCCACAGAAAACGGCCGCCAAAATGGGCAGGCGATCGGAGGTGGGAGCTAGAGGCTGTGTGGAGCCGGGTTCGGGATCCGGCCACATTCCGGCCGTCAGTGTGACCCACTGACGTTGGAGCACGCGGCCTCCATTGGGAGATACTGTGCCTCCCGAGAAGATGGTGATGCTACCTGAGTCACCTGAAAAAAATACGATAAAAATGTTTTAATTGCCATGATAAAAAAAAATAAGATAATATTATCGTTCATATGAGCGGTAATTAACTATACGACCAAAATTAAAGGGGTTATTCCCTGGACTACTCTAAGTATATGTTGTACTTTGATGATTTTTGAAAAGCCGCTATTGTTGGATTTTACCTATGCTCATAATTCTAGATACCATGACTGCTATTTTCCTTCAGAGTACATAATTTAAGGAAGTATGATACACACTTTATATTAAACGTGTAGATATTCCTTCATATATTGGGATGAAGCTTCGTAACAAAGTACAAGAAAACTTTATCAAGTTAACGTAAACCCACATAATCAAGTAACACTGCAGTCTCCTTCACTAAGATACCCACTTTGAAATAACATAAAAACTAGCTTGCAACCAGAACTTTGATTCAACTTTGGCCGTGATTTACATTGAGACAAAACTTTATAGACAGATCAAGATATTCTACTTAGTCTGTTTTACCCTGCACCTGTAGAAATTATTGCATTTAGTAAATCCTGTATTTCAGTATTACTATTCATTCCTGAAATAATTTGGGTTGATGTTGGTTTTCTCAAACTGTAATTTTATTTATGACAGACAAATTATAAAAATGAGATAGTACGGCAACCAACAAGTAATCTTTGGTCTGGCATTTTATCGTCTTTCGTGCCCCAACGTCAAAACTTTATCTGCCATGAAACGCTCATAAAATTCGGAAAATAAACAAGAAATTGCTTTCCTAACGGCAATTTGTAGCCGGGTGATGAAAATTAATTACAATTGTGTTTCGAAGCGGTTAAATGGCTTGAAAAATGGGCCATATATTTTTTATGGAATTTTCGATTGCGCAGACCAAAATTGATAATTGATAAACGTGGTCCCATGCTGGTCTCGCTTCGCCCGTTTGTTTCTTTTAAACGTGGTGTATAGGTTCGCTTTTGATTTGATTGAGGCGAGGCTTTAAAATAAAAATAAAATACTGAGAGCAACCGTAAACCATGGTGGAGAATCTATGACGTCCTGGGGATGCACGTCTGCCAAAGATCCCGGAAACCTACGTTCCATTGATGATACAGTGAGAACATCTAACGTGGAATAAATTGTGTATTGTCACTTCAGTAGATTTTTCTAAACGTGAACTATTATTTTCTATTGCGCATTTTATGAACTAAAATATGTGTATATAAGGTAAGCCAAAAAATACTTATCATGGCCAACTTTTTTTTTTAATAAAAACCTCGTATTTTTTTTCATAAAAGAACGCCTAAAGTTGTATATTGATGCCGAGTTTAACTTCTCTATCTTTCACCGCTATTTATACAGAGCGAGTAAAAGATTTCCTAAAATTCAAAAATATCTTTAACAAAATGTATTACACTTAGTTTAAAAGGTGCTTAAAATGTCGCTCATTCACTAGCTGGCAGCAATCTTGTCGTAAATAAAATCCATTTTTCACATTTTGTTACCTTTGGTGTAATAAGTCTACACTCATAACTTATTGGTTGTTTTAATACCGCAATACTTTCAGGTTTTGTACTTTTTAAGTAACCCTACAGGGAAAATTAAAGTGGCCATTCTATTGGACTCCTCGACCACGAACAGAACCCGCATAATGAGGAGGCGCCTTATCCTACTGAAACCAGATATTCTCATTTGGCACTTGTGGATCCAAAGCTCTGGAAAACATAACTGCTAAATTTAGAACAAGGTCTTGCTGTAGAAATCACGAATATGGCACTCCAGTTATTATCAGAAACTATCAAACCACTCTATTACTAATAACTCCAACCCAAATATTCATTTCTTTGGGGCCACTGGATATGTACAGGGTTATTGATTATAAATTATTCAATATGAATAATCTGACGAGTTACATGAAAAATGTAAATATAAAAGTTGTAGTTTTTTTTTTTAATTGTTTTATGATGTTTTAGCTTTTAATAAACGCTGATTTAATGAACTTTTTCGATTGTAAAAAACGAGACATATTTAAAATACCTATGTTTAATTTAATTTATTAATATTAGTTTTAAAATACAATAATTAATTAACATTATAAGTAACTATTGTAGTAAATACTTAGCGTGTGCACCATTTTGTTCCATACATTTTCTGTATATTCTTTTCTGTCTTTCTATGGCAGCTAAAATAATGCCTTTGCCACCATTATTTAAAAATTCGATTTTCTCAGTAAGTATTTCTTTTATTTTATTATCAGGTAAATTTATTCCATTATTTAATTTGTCTTTTGAATAGCCCTGTAAAAAGGAATCTAATAACGTTCAATCTGGGGTATTTGGCGGCCACCTCAATAATAAGGAAATATAAAGGAAAAGTTCCATCGAGAAGTTATTGCTACAATGGTGTGTGGTGGAGCACCGTCCTGCTGCCAAATTATTTTCCTATGATTTTGAATCCAATTTTCGATTATTATTGGTCCTATAACTGTATTGTTTAAAATTCCACACCAAACCTATACGGACTGACAGACGGACAGAATGTTTAATTTCTCGAATTGCTTGAGGATTTTGGTTGGCCCAAAAATGAACGTTCCTTCTATTAAAAACTTTGGCTGACGAAATGATCCAACAAGTTTTATTAAGTAAATGTACAGTTTGTTCCAGGCGTTCTCTTGACAAAAGCGTAAACGAGACCCTTTGTTTTCTTCGGTTAACTTTTGTATGGGTAATATTTTATACGGGTATTTATGCAAAATATTTGGAATCTTGTTGTATGATTTAGCAAGATTTTGAGGAACGTCATTTATGCAAACTTGCGGATTTTCCTCAAAACAAAAAAAAAATGTGAAAATTATCGGATTTTTTGTAGACACTAACATTGTGAAATAAGAATCTACTACATATTTATGTTTATATTTACCTTGAAAATATAAAATAATAATATCTCGCTCTTCATTTTCATAGGAATCCTTTTTGTCCGTCGTAGGCTTCGTAAATTTTCGTTGCGCTTTCCTTTTGTTGTAATTATTTTAAATAAGTATTTCAAATAAATCTCGCTTTTCGCTATTGGAAAAGCTCAGCATTAAATCGGCATTTATTAAAAGCTAGGTAACGTCAAAATTTCTAATATAAACACACGTCATTTTCAGTTGGCATCGTCAACTTTATCAAAATTTAAAAAAACGCTTTTAGCCTCCTTATTATACAGACAAATATCATGAAACTATACAGGATGTCTCTAAAAGGTCTGTACAAAATCTAAGCACATATTCCTGAGGCCAAAATAAGGCGATTTAATGCAACTTACCTTAGTCCGAAATTGCTCCGTTTCCGAGATAAAGATAAAGTTAAAAACAAAAATGTAATTTTTTAAAATTAATGAACATTTTTTAACGTATTACTTTAAAACTTGGTACCCGGGGGTTTTTTGGGATGCGAAACCCGAATACGGACACCTTTTTACTGTGGCCATTAGAGAGCGCTTCGCAATGCACTTCCTATGGTTTAGAATGGCCATAACTTTTTATCAGTGTAGTTTTTTCCTTTTTTTGTTAAGGATCTAATTTTTTGAATATTATAAAACAAGAAAGGTGCTTTTGTGAAAATCCGCTAAATAAGCCGTTTTTGAGATATTTCGGTTTTTAGTGTTCGATGCCGCACGGGAATATTTAAATTATTCTGAATAAAAAATGTTTGCTGTTATCTTTGAGGATGAAATGTGGTCAGTGAATTAGCAGTGGAAAATGTATTTTTTTTAGATACTTTTTTGGAGTGTCAGATCCAAAAATCCTCGAATTTTTTACGTGTTTGATGAACACCGATTCCATTTTTATTTTTTAACTTTACCACCCTGTATCTCGGAAACGGAGCAATTTCGGACTAAGGTAAGTTGCTTTAAATCGCCTTATTTTGGCATCAGGAATATGTGTTTAGATTTTGTACAGACCTTATAGAGAGAGTATATAGCTAAATAGAGAATTAAAAATAGTAAAGTTTTCTTCTTGACCTTATGATTTAAATTTTTGTCTTGTTTATTGGGTTTTTAGGTCATTTATAAATAAATAAAGGTTTGGTTTAAGTTGACGTTTCGGTTTATATTACATTAAACCATCTTCAGAACTACAATTACAGGAAAATGTGATTATTAACTAATTTTTAGGAATAAAAAGTAGACATACCTCTATATAAATCTTAGCACTATCACTTCTATTTTTACATGTTTAACTATGTGGTAACTATGCAAGACTGATTTTATGAAGGGATTCTTTATGAGGGAGGGTAGGTACATTTATTAAAAATGGGAAAAACCATTTGATTACGGTTTATTGTTTATTTTGTTAACGGTAGTAAAAATTTGCAATTTTTAATTAGGTTATTAAATTACTGTAAACTGTACTAAGATTATCAGTGTCGGTTCGAAAATTTAATGTATTTTTATTTTTTTTTAATATGGATCATTTCTTTTTATTTCGTTTTTTATAATTTACCTATTTCATGGTCTAAAATTGTTGTATTATTGAAGTCAAAATTATGTAAGTTGTCAATAGCATGTTTTGATAAGGCTGTGTGTGCTTGGTTCGTATTTCTCATGCTGTATTTATGTTCATATATTCGGTTTTTTAGGTATTGTTTTGTTTGTCCATTGTATGTCTTTGGGCAGTCCAAACAGTCTATTTTATATATTACATTTGCTTGATTTAGTTTAGGAATGGTTGGTTGTAAATTTGTAAAAAAGGTTTTTGTATTGTTTGGTGGTTTATCAGCTATATTTATTTTGTGTGGTTTAAGTACGTTTCTAATTTTTGTATTGATTTCTGGAATGTATGGTAGGGAGATGAAGTTATTTTCTTTTTGGGGATCCGTTTTATTTGTGCTATTGTAAATTTGGTTTATTCTATTCTTAATAATTGGTTCATACAATTTTTTTGGGTGTTATTGTTTTGTAGAACAGTTTTTACTTTTGTTATGTTTTGTGGTCTGTTTATTGGATCTGTTAATTTAACCGCTCTATCAATAGAAAGAAATGATCCATATTAAAAAAAAAAAAATAAATAAAAATACATTAAATTTTCGAACCGACACTGATAATCTTAGTACAGTTTACAGTAATTTAATAACCTAATTAAAAATTGCAAATTTTTACTACCGTTAACAAAAGAAACAATAAACCGTAATCAAACGGTTTTTCCCATTTTTAATAAATGTACCTACCCTCCCTCATAAAGAATCCCTTCATAAAATCAGTCTTGCATAGTTACCACATAGTTGAACATGTAAAAATAGAAGTGATAGTGCTAAGATTTATATAGAGGTATGTCTACTTTTTAATCCTAAAAATTAGTTAATAATCACATTTTCCTGTAATTGTAGTTCTGAAGATGGTTTAATGTAATATAAACCGAAACGTCAACTTAAACCAAACCTTTATTTATTTATAAATGACCTAAAAACCCAATAAACAAGACAAAAAAGAGAATTAAAAGTTTTATAAAACTTAATTATAATATACAGGAGAGGGTTCCATTTAAAAACTAACAATTTTATGTTATATGTCACAGATTGTGATGCTCGATTATTTTTTGTGTAACATCATAAAACAACTTATAAAAAAAACTATAACTTTTATATTTACATTTTTCATGTAACTCGTCCAGTTACTCAAATAGATGGGCGATCCATTTATAATTAATAAATGTTTAGCACAGAGGTCTGACATAATATACCATTTTCTCTTCCTAACTGTTTTGTGGCAACGAATGGATTCTCTTCAATTGTAATTTCGTATCATCGTCAAGTGCAGATTGTCTCTTAGTAGATGTAGATCTTACATGTCCAATTTCTCAACTTTACTTATCGAACTTTGACTTACAGAGGACAAGTCTAGGTAAGTAAGTAACATATAATGTATCAGGTATATCTAGCAATAAAGATTAAAGGTTTATTTTGCCCTAAAGATTATTATTGAGAATGTGACAAATGGATTTTATTTACGACTAACTTAGTGACCGGACGAAATTTTTAACACCTCTTATTCTTTTTATTAAAGATATTTTTGAATTCTAGCAAATCGTTTTCTCGCTCTGTATAAATTACGGTTAAAGAGAAAAAAGTTTAACTCAGAACCAATATACAACTTTAAGCGTTCTTTAAAAAAGCCGAGAAAAACATACGGGGTTTCCATTAAAAAAAAAATTACCATGACAGGTACTTTTTGGCTTACCTTACCAAAGTGACGATACAGAATTTACTCCATGTTAGAGGTTCTCACTGTATAATGGATCAAAACAAGTATTTGAACGTTTCAAAGCAAAATTTAAAAGTACTAAAAAAATTGTAATTGAATAAGCTTACACTGAAAAAATTAAGGGTGAAATTACACAATAAATTGTAAATTTGAAAAGCAATATTAATGCATCTACCTTAGTAAAAATAAAATTAGTTCTTACTTTTACAAGATCTTGTGATTTTATTAATGTTATTTAGCAAACTATTGTTATTATTACACAAAAATCGGTAATTTTACTTTACCAATTAAGAATGTTACTATAGACATTGTATAAGTACAACTGAATTTTAAGGAAATTTTTATTTTCTAGTTCAAATTAACAAAACCTTATTAATTTTACAAACAAAATTGCGTTTTCACTGAAGTTATTGTAAATTTGCCTTAATAAAACTAGTAACGAAGGCGAAAGGCTAGCTGCTTACTCCTTCCGGCGCCATTTATTTATTGTTAGACAACGGAGAGCATTTTCACGAGACGCCGCGGAAAATTTTTTTGGTTTTTAGCTTTATTTTATTTTGTGTTGATGTTATTTATAATCAGTAAGTAAGTTATAATTTTTATTAAAATCTTATTTTGTACTTTTTGTAGTTAAATTCTTTAGGAAAATATGACCTGCACCTATATCTTCATCGTAATTCGAATGGTTTTTTTAAATGTATGCATGATGGGTGTTTTATGCAATTTAGAACTTATACAGGCTTTTCTTCCCACTTAAACAGATTGCAAAGCAATAAGTGTTTAAAAAATAGCCTAATAAATAACCAATTTTTTAAATGTGTTAAACAGGGTTGTGTCTTTAGAAGCAGTTACAAAAAAAGTTTTAACTCGCATATATATACCCATATTAGACAAAAGAAGTATTTGCAGTACCCCGTTAAACACGTGTGTGGCTTGAATGTAGAATTTAAAACTATCCCCATTATGCGGTGGTAGATACACTTATTTTCAACACTCTGTACATTGTACAGTACTTAAATACTTAAGTAATTTAAGATTGTAAGTCCTAAATCTTGATATAGAAGTAGATTATAATTATGAATTAACTAAACTAGTATAAGTATGAGGTTAAGTTTAAATAGTTTAAGACTAAATAAGGTAAGGTACCTACCATTTTCATTTATAAGAATATTTTTGTAAAATGTTTTTTATCGTTTTAATACAAACATGTTTTAGTTTATAATTTGTTTTATTTCTTCAACTTCACTTACCCACATAGATGTTTCACATTTTCGTTTCTTTAAGTAGCAGTAATAAATTGTGAAATTGTCCGCTTAATTTAATAAGAGGACGCAGAGAAGCAATTAAAAGATTCGGTATCAGGAATCAATAAAAAGGAGATAAGTCAAGAAAGCAAACATAGTGGAAGGAATTAGAAAAAACACACCTTTCAATTCATTCCATACAATATATAATTAACAATAAAAAATTGCAAAACGCCGCACCGCACGACTTTTATGGGATTTTGACTCTCTGTCGAATTTAATGAAGTTTTTGTGTCATATAGATGTCGACTTCTTCATAACAATTTTTCATAGGTTCAATTTAATCCTCTGACTAGTTAGAGAAACAGGGTGTAAAGTGTTGTTTTGCAAGTAAAGAAATTAATGTTAAAAAATAAAAATTAATCTAATTGCTCAAAATTAAAACATATAAAACAGTAGGTAAAAATAAACAACTTTTGCTAATACATTTTTATTTAGAGTCCTATATAGGGAGTTTCCTAAAATCTAGCATATACACTAAATTTTAAACAATAAAGAGTATCTTACAGGAACGAGAGCATGCCGTTGCAACAATTGCTTATTTTAACCTAATCTTCAACATAGGCACGTTAATTTTTATATTTTAACACTGACTTTAAAAGTTCAATTTTTCACAACCTATATCTCTGAAACGAGTCATAGGACTCAGTTTAAATAATAAGTTTTTAAAATGTACAACCTATTTAAATGTCTTTAAATTCGACATCGAGCCAAAAATCCATAAGAGGTGTGTAGGGTCCTTTCTTTTTTAATTTCGCAACATATTGTAAATTTCAATATTAATTTCGCAAAAGAATTGTAAATTTCAATATTAGTTTCGCAAAAGAATTGTAAATTTCAATACTAATTTTGCAAAAATAATGTAAAATTATCCTGCGTTTTTACAAAAATGAATGTAAATTGCTTCTAAAGACGCAGTGATATCTATTGTAAATATGTGAAACATTTGTAATATCAATGTGTAGAATTACATATTCGTTGTCTCTTTTAAGATACAGATTTACAATACTTTTGTAATAATACTAAAAAAATGTGAAATTTGTTATTATAGATTCGGCAAACATAAACAACGATTACAAAAATACAAAAATAATTTTACTCGTTTCTTATAAATTTTCAGTATTTTTATGTAATAATTACAATACTAATGTGATAATTTTACCAATTGTTTTGTGATTTTAAAGCAAAAAAGTAAATAATTTACAAATTTTATAAAATAATTTAGGGTGTATTTTTACAAAATTGTTAGTAAAATAATATAACGCTAATAAATTTACTTCGATAGTAATTGGCAAAAAATAACCCACGATAGTTATAGTAATGTTACAAATTAATTTTTAGAGTGTACTTTTAGATTTGACTAAAATAGCGATCCAAAACATTAAGCAGAAAAGATGTAAACCTGGTTACAGTCCAAAGCTTATCGAAGCACCCGTACACAAAGTCCAGATCTAAATCATCTATGGAATCAATGAATCAATTGCGGTGAATGCCAGATCGGTTAAAATTTGTAACAAGATACCAGCGATTTGTTACAAGATATTATCAACAATACAAAAGTACTACTTCATACACATGTGAATGAAAGATAATTTTTCAAACCCTCATAGAACACGGGCGTTGACCCCCCCCCCCCCTCCCAAAAAGCCCCTCCTGAATGTACGCCCCTGCGTTGCACACAATATGATAAACAATAAACTATTGTACCTACATTGTACCTATTACTACCTATTATACTTAGTAGCAACAGACCTTGAACAGAAAATGACAAAAAAAAAACAACCCATTTTTAGCGATATCGTCGTGTATGTTCTTTTATTTTACGCTGCACGTTTTTACCATAATTTTTTATTATTTCAGTAGAAACTTAATGTGGTTTTTGGTGAGTGTTTTGAGAGTAGTTTGCCCATGTACGCGCACGATTTGTTGTATACCCACAACATGAAAGCCCCGTAACGCTTGTAAAAACTGTGGTTTCCACTGCGGTGGTGCATATTTTAAATGAATGATAAAAACTTTATGCATGTTTATTACATTTTTATTTTACACATGTGGTTAGACCATTCGCTTGAGGATGAATTTATTTTGTTTGATGTATGGCTCGTTTTATTTTAGAAATTTGTTTTTGCATTTTTTATTACAGCTACAGCTAACGTGGGTTCTAGGAAGACTACTTTTTACTTTGTTTTCGAGTTTTTCTTGATTATTTTGTGATGGAATGAAGCAACAAAATGGTTTATGTTTGTTTGAAAGTTAAAAACAATCATACAGGATCCCAAGGGGGTTTTTATGTCAGGTAAAATCTTTGATATTTACTCTTTCCTCGCTTGCTTATTCAGCAATTTCATTGGAATTTGGAATTCTTAACTTAGCAAAAGCTTTTGTTGGTCGTGTGTCGTGTGTGATTCTTTCGATTCTTTTTATGGGGCGCTAGCAGCCTTTAACCGCCTTTCAAACGGTGATGGATAGTGCCTGTAGACTGTTTCTAGTGCTTCTTTACTGGTAATTGGGCTCTCACATAAGGAGCCAGTATCTAGGTAGCTTTTGTAGGTTGAGTCTGTTTTGGCTCTTGTATGTGAGTCTTTTATTAGTATGTTCGTCGAAACGTCCGTTTGTTTGTTATAATTTTTAAGAAATATTCGTTTAATGTCTGTATTCTAAAATCAATATGCAATACTCTATTCATAGTATATCTTGGCGCACCTGCGATTATTTTGAATCACCTAAAACTTATTTAGATAAAAAAAAAAAATAAAAAAAAAAAATATTTTACACCATACTCTTTAAAAATAATTAAATTCTCTTACTTTTATTAACAAATTTAAAATAAACTAAAATGTGCTGATTTACATATCCACATCTCTGAGTTACCTCAAGTTACTCTTCAACTAAACAAATTTCACTTGCTATGATTATCTTAAATGTTGGACTCATTAATTTAAGACAACTATTAGAACCCAATTTACACTCGATATAGGTAAGTCACTTATGGTACCTGTTATTTTTGTACTTTCACACATTCCCTTTAGTTCCCCTGATAATGACTATATATATGGTCGAAACATGTAGGGGCAATCGATAAAAAAAATGTATATAAAATATTATTTGTGGAGGAAGACAGAAGTGTTGTTTTAATTTATATTATTTAGTGATATACGTGTTTTGGACTTCCATTGTCATTGTTTATTTTTCTCACAAAGTTTCAACTGGTGAACATGTCCAGTCGCTTCAGGTGAATATTGAACAAGCTACGAAGCTACAAGAGATGGGTTCAGTCAGGTGTTACTGTATTGTCTTCATCTAAGCTTACATTTACTTAGCAAGGGTTTCCAAATATTGTTTACGCCTAAACAGGGTTTGCTGAAGCAGTCAGAATTCTGGGATATGACAGCCGCTTCTTTAAGTTTTCTCTCTCGCCAATGTTCTTCCTTGCGTATATTCCTTGCTTCTGGTCATTGCAAGTGGTGGCGGTGGGTCCAAGCGTGATCTGCTGCACCGGATCTGGTTGTTTCTCCCTTCAGTGTGTGGTTTCGATGTTCTTTAATCCTTGTTTGAAGGGGTCGCATAGAGTTCCACCAAGATAGCACCCGCAAGGTATTCTATATACACAATTCTTTATGTCCTTTTGACTTGTAAGCTTTGTATTCGTCATGTGGCTTCTTAAGAAAGCTAAATACTCTTCGAGTGTTGTATTGTTGTCCTAATCTAAGAATTCTTCAGAAATTCCTTTGACATATGTCAGCTTCTTAATGGTCTGGTCTACTGGTCTCGAGGGATATGCATTTGTGTTGAGGTTCTTCTTGACGTTGTTGAGTTCTTGTGAAAGAGCTTCCTAAGAATTGCAGGGAGTGAATGTCCGGTCGACAAGTATTTTTACTATTCCATGTTTGGTGCTATTTGAATGATTTGAGGCATAATTATGATATTGACCTGGGTGGGTTTGCTTCCTGTATACCGATGTTTGGATGGTATCGATGTTTTTCTGTACAATGACGCCTAGAAACAGCAGTTTGTTGTTTTCTTCTTTCTCCGTGGTAAACTTCTTGTTATTGTATGTAAAAAAGCTTGCAGTTCGACATCACTTCGGTTTCGGTTTTATTTTTGTCTTTTCAATTGCCTGATTTTCAAACCATTTCATGTAAACGTCCGTCCAATTGGCTGTAGAATCTACCCTCCTCCTGGAGGTAGGAATTATTAAGGCAGCATTTCAGTAGGTCCATTATGGCGTTTGTTGGCCGCTGCCTTTATTTGCTTTGGCCAAACATAAATTGTTTACTGTATTTCCATAGCTTGCTTGGTTCAAAATATGTCAGTTAAATAAAAGGCTTTTTCTCACACAAAATATATCTAATGACTTCTTTATTCAGTTACTCATCTTCACATTTGGGCTGCATAGCAGCAAATACGGTGTACTGTTACAACTTAGTATGTTAACTACTTACGTTCATTAAATTATCAACACATTTTACATTATTAACTAACAAACAATAACATCGGGATACAATTCTATATTCTTACACTTTCGAGAATTTATCGCACAAATTCACGACTTTCCGATTGCTTTTTTAATAGATAAACTGAACTAGAGTTAGTTAGGATGTAGTAATCACATTACTACACCTTCGGAATGTACCTCCGCGAATTTATCAACTTATTTCATGGCTTGTATACCATAAAATCATCTCAACCCGCGCAAAATGCCGCGAGGAGACCGTGTGCTTTCTACAAAAAGGCTTATACGAAACTCTACTTATTTCATGGTTTGAATACCACAAAATCTACGAACCTCGTGTAAAACCGCGAGGGAGACCGTCTGCTCACTACGGAGGCTGCTACGAATCTCTCCTCTGCTTCTAGTCACGTAGGCTAAATGTAGCTATAAAATCGAATTCAATAATCTCGAACCCCTATCCGTTTTCCGGTCTAGAGCTTTTGAGAACGTCAGACGGGGACGCTGTTTTAATTAACACGTAAGTATATATAGTTGCCTATCAATAAAACCCTTCTTTACCGCGGTTGTACTACTCAACTAAGACATATATATCTGTTGTAGACGGCGTATATTCTCGGAAAGATTGCAGACAGCAACGTTGCCGTTCTTTCTATATTAATACTTGTCTTTGTTATTGAATTATGTGTGTGTATCCTTGACTGGGACGTTGGTGCAGAGAGTCTTAATATCGAAGCTGACAAATCGATCATCTGGTGGTAGCTTCTTTCCACTTATTATCTCAACGAAATACTGCGAGTTTTTCACAAATGATGTACTATGTCCTTGTAGTGTTTATAGTATTGGGAGCAGAAATTTGTATGTTACAGAATTTCTGGAGCTTGTAATGGGTCGTAGAGGCATGTTGTGCTTGTGCATTTTTGGTCAACCGTATAAATGTGGGTTTGCTGGGATGTGGTGTTAAGCGCGCTAGTGTTGTATATGGAATGTATTAACCTTCAATGGTAGTAATGGGGTTCTTTGGGATGCTCTTGTAGTTTCCTTTTTCCAAGATTTCTTCGATTTTTTGGTTATAGATGTCAACGTCCATCACGACGATCGCATTTCCCTTATCTGCAGGTAAAATCTTTATGTTCGTATCTTTGCGTGGGCAACTGATTCTTCTTTTTGCATGTTTGACTTCGGAGGTTTGGATTTCTGTAAAATTTCTCTCACTTTCCATCGTATTTCTGCTGCTTGAGTCGTTTTAATGGCTACTTGTCTCTCTAGCTCTAGTCTGTTGCACACATAATGTCAAAAAGTGGAGTTTCTTTTGGGGAAATCGTAAAGTTTAAGCCCTTTGCGAGCAAATATTCTTTCATGGTGTTCAGTTGTTTGGATGACATGTCCACGATGGTTCTATGGCTCTGGCTTTGTACTTTTGCAGTTCCTTGATTTTGATGTTGCCGTAGTTTCTTCTCATGGACGGTTTGTTGACTAAATGTAAATGTAAGCTTAGATTAAGACCATATAGTAACATATGACTAAACTCTTCTCGGTCATGCTCTAGCCTACGACTGAAGAGGACTGGCGATGTTTACCAGCTGATACGTTGTGAGGAAAATAAATAATGAGATTAAAAGTCCAAAACACGTTTATCAAAGTGCTTTGTGTTTAACAGGCCCATCGATTTCGGAAAACGAATCACATAATATTAATTGTCGTACATTGTGTTTGTTCTATGTGCAAGATATTGCAAAAGGGATTTTTAGTGCTTACCTTTGAAGAAAAAAGGAATGTTATTTCCACAGGTAGGCCTACACCAGAAGAAAATTAATGCAAGGTAAAAATGTATATTTTTTGTATTAGTTTCTATTATGAAATTTTGTTGTAACTTCTTTTTTTTTCTACTAATATGAGGGAACCCTATTATTTACCTCATTTGACTTATTAGAAGTAGTTCATTATTTATCTAGGTAAATAATGATGATGATTCATTATTTACCTGGATTAATAAGAAAATAGGTTAATAATGAAGATTTTTTATCTTTTTTATTGATTTAACGAAGTGAACATGAAAAATAAACTCTAGAAAATGTCCTAAGATAATGAAAATTATCAAAAACTATGAAAATAATTTAAAATAATAGTTGATTGTACAGTTATTACAACTCCATTATTTATTATAGGTAAATTTACTTCAGTATTATGAATATTTTCGATAATTTGTGAACGTTCATTAACACTTGCAACTAAGTCATTAGTCTGTAAGTTTTCTGCCAGACTATCTTGACGTGCGAGAGAAGTGGAGGGTATACTTAAATTTTTATTGGATAAGATGGGTTTTTGTACTAGTTCGGCTATTCTTTACTTGTCGGCTATCGATTCCTCAATATATCCTTCAGCTACTGTCGCCGAGTTTCATCCACCGTGTCTATTTAGGCTTAGTAGGTCTCCTCCGTATTCTGCTAGAAGTGTTGCCCAGCTGCGCCGTAGAGAATGACCAGTGTAACACTCAGGATGTTGTAATTCCAGAAATTAAGCCATAACATATGGTACTTAACTAATATTGTTGTGCCCAATATTTTGTCTGTGATGTTTACCTTTGCGGTATAAAATAAATAGTTTTCTAATATCAGTCGGCCGGTTAGCTAAGTATATCCCATCTCGGATGTCCACATCATTAATACTGCAAAGTTCGTCTGTTCTGCAAGCTCCGGCTACGCCAATTATCACAATAGCCTAGAATTTAGAGCTTATTAAAGCACGACAAAAAATGAGTATAATAAAATCCATACCTTTTTTGATCAAAATTCATCATCAGGAGCTTCATTTAAAAATATATACACTTGATTTTTTAGGTTTATATGCGACATTTTCCTTTTTCAAAAATGCTACTACTTTAAAATACTTCGAAATATCGATATTTTCTTTCAGTGAAAGAGTTGATTTCAGCATTGAGTAGCTTGCCCACAACGTTGATACCTTATTGTGTTCGGATTTTTCCTTAAAATAGCCCAGCATGACATTTTCGGTAATTCTAACGACTTTTCTTTCATCCCACCATTTCTTTAAGTGAGTGTATGCGTTCACATAAAGTCGCTTTGATTTTTCAGGCAACAAATCATGGCTCGCACTAGCCGCTGCCTCTCGGAGCTCAGGCACAATTTTTCTTTTTTCTTCAATTTCTAAATCACTGCCGCTTTGTGTTTGAATAATAGGGGAAATGGCTAATTTTAAAATAAAAATAAGGTCTTTTGGTGTTACTTCGGCTGTTAGTAGTAGAAAAATTCTATGTATACCTTGGTTGAGAAGGCCATTATTGACTTCGCACATTATATCGCTCGGCTCTACGCGCCTCAGGTTATAAAAGTGCTCGGTCAATAATGGCTCACTTCTCGCCCTAGGTATATGATATAATATTTAACCACTCTTACCAGTAGAAAACGTTACATAATCTACCTAGGTAGAAAACAGGTTTTCGATCAAAAAACATAGCCTTATTGAGAAAACTGAAGAAAGATCATAGGTACATAACTTCACATTTTTTGAAAGTTCTTAGAGGACAGTATTCTTTGTTGGACATTCAATTAAAATTTAATTATATACTACATAATGAGTTCAGGTTAGACTTTCGAAAACGTAACACGCCAAAAAACCTCTCCTACATGTCAAAAACAAGAATGTAGGTTCAAGAAGTAGTCCATTTTCTGTGGCGAGATTATGAAAGAAAACAAGGTCTGTCTATACCACCAAAGTAAATATATTTGTCCCTCTAGGGTGAAATCAGGGTTAAAGAATATACATAAGTTAAATTTTACAGTTGGTTGTACTAGTTTCGACTTTAGAAAAAGTCATCTTCAGCAACCCAGTAATTAAGAAATTTTTTTTTAGGATATACCTAAATAAAATAACACAAATTGGAAGAGGGAGAAGAGTGGTTCAACAATATACGGTCATAAAATGTACTATGTGCAGCCAATGGATTCGACAGTGGATAATCATGGAAGTGATGCTACTTTAAGCAATTAAGGAAATTAAATGTGAATAAGTAATGGATGCCAATATTCTTAATGGGATAATTTATAGTTATGTTATGCTATATAGATGTCAACAACATGTTAGATGAAGAAAGTTCGATAAATAATCGTTTCACGGAAGCAACTTAGTGAGGGGACATGATTTTATATTTTGGTGGGTCAGAATTTAATAGGAAAAAGGGGGGGAGGGAAATTAAAAATTGTTTTTTATTAACCAGTTACGTCATTAAAGTAAAAATTGGGAGTCATCAAATTGTCAATATTCATAGCAAAATTCTTTAATAAATGAAAATTTGGATAGTTTAATTAATAAACTGAAGCCTATGAAGGCGATTTTTTTTTCTTCATTTTGGCAATTTAGACATAAATTAGCAACATGAGTTAAAGTTGATGCTGTCTGAAGCAAATGTCTTAGTAAAATTTTAGTAAGACACTTTTAACTTCTTAACTTGCGGATCTACCTATTACCCTTTATGAATAAGAACCTTTTTGCATTAGACTATTAGACACACGACACCCTGCACTGTATGCTCTTTGCAAAACAATTTCCGTTGCACGTCATGCCCTTCTAGTGACGTCAGTTATCGATAGTGTTGCCAGCTTGTGACCAAAATAACCGAGTGAGGTAATAACACTGTTTTATTTCCATAAAACAATATAAATTTACAAAAATAAACACAAATTTATTTACTTTATTTTTAAAACCTTCCAGGATGACAATATACAGGGTGTCCTTAAATGATAAGCAAAAAACTTGGGGGGTAATTCGGCTCGAAAAAATAATAGTACAAGTTTATATAACATTTTTCGAAACTAGTACAACCAACTGTAAAATTTAACTTATGTACATTCTTTAACCCTGATTTCACCCTAGAGGGACAAATATATTTACTTTGGTGGTATAGACAGACCTTGTTTCTTTCTTTAAGAATGTAGGTAGATACCCAACTCTGTTTTTAGGTGAGTTCTTGGCAACATTTGTGTGTGGTCCCAAGAGAAAATTAACCTCCGGCGGGCCTACCGGCACCACTACTTCATTTTGCTAACTCACCGCACGCCTTTGTATTTATTTGAAGATAAACAAATGTTAAAATTTATATTGTATCAATGATTCCACTTTCAAGACATTTTTAAAAAATTAAACTTAAACATTCTCTATTTTGGAAACAAAAGAGGGAATTCCAAGAATACGCTCGTGATCAAGAAGTAATAGCAACAGTTAGATGCATTTTGATTTTCTTTTTAACATTTAAACTTTTTATATTCTTTTCGTGAAATTTAATTAGATATTTAACAAAAACGACCGATTCCGTTTAATCCATTCAGTCCCGAACGATGCTAATTTCACCTCCTACGGAAACACTTGAAATTTCGTCGATTGCTTTGCATTACTTTGATATTCAAAAGGGCGGAATAATGAAAACCTTCGTTTGAGCGCACGATTTGCCTAATTCGCGTTCGAATGTGATCTTTAAGCCTCAGTTAATAGTGCCAATTAAAATGTTAACGTTGCTTTATTTTCCAGTTTAAAGACTTGATGACCTTATTTTGATAAACTAACCTACTTATGTTTGAAGGGAACGGTTATTGGTCGGGTTTAAAAGTAGCGTTAACAATCTTCTTCTTCTTCTATAGCCTTTATATTATCCAATTTCGGCATATATATTCCTTAATTCTTGCATCGGTCTCTATTTAGTGCTACACGTTTTTAGTGTTTAGCGCCGATGTTTTTAAGGTCATCACCGCATCGGTTCGGGGGTCGTCCTCCGGTTCTTTTATCTAACCACGACCACCTCTGCTGTATTACTGTATCCTATCTCATATCTTTCTCTCCACTTAAGTTTAGCAATAATTTGCTTCCTATAGCATCCTTCACTTTAGTTTTGTTTCGGATCCAGGTATTTGTATTCTGATTGTACGATTCCGTTTTGTTGGATAGGTTCAGCAGAATTTTTGGTTCTGCCAGTTTTCGTAGATTTAAAGTGAAAGCAGAGCTTAAAAATACTATAATACTCCGATACTTAACTAAAGTGTCCGACCCATGCATACATCCTTCCCTTTCCCAATATAATATAGATCACAAACTTGGACGCAGAAAACCTCACACACGCGTTATGCATGGCTTGTAGTCTGGGTCGGTTGTGTGCCTGCAAACAGGAACCATAAACTATATCACAATAGGCATACAGAGATTAAATAAACCACTATGTTAATATTAATTTAGTGTTAACATCCAGTATATATTTAAATTTATAGATTGATTTTAATCTGCCATAAGCTAGTTTCAAAATAGTACTAATATGCTCACTAAAAGTAAGATTTTGGTCAAGAGTAATCCCAAGGTTTTACAAACATTTTTAAAATTACTGATTCCGTCCAAATTTAAATTCAAATAAACTTTATTGCTGTGCAGAATGTTGTGATTCTCATTAACAAAGTTAATCTAATTTATAAATCATTGTTACGCGCGTTAAGAATACAATGTAAAATATAATTTTTATAAATGTAAAGTTCCAAAATATAAACACATAATATTAATACACAAACCAAATGAACAACGTGTCACAGGTTGGAACTTAATTATATAACAAAACATGTTTTGGGAGGACTTAAGAAAGATCAAATTTGAAAATCACAGTGTCACATTAAATATACAGTTATTTAGAACACATAAGGTACAGGGTTATCCAACCAAGACTAGACAAGGCGATTTTTTGACTTTTCCTGTACTTTTATAAAAAAACTGAAATAGCCATCTTAAGTCATTTTCTCCCGCGAATTCGAATATCTTCAGCAAAAAACAATTGAACATCAAACAAAAGTACTAGGGGTCACTTTGATATTTTTTTAAATGGGATGCCGTATTTTTAATGAGCTTATCCGATTTCTCATATAAATTTTGATCTAAAATGTTGGATTTTTAATTCAAAAACGCCTTTTTTCTTCAGTTTTAAATTCGGAAAATGTTCGTCTACAAAAAAAAAAAAAATAAATAAATCTAAAAATCCAACATTTTAGATCAAAATTTATATGAGAAATCGGATAAGCTCATTAAAAATACGGCATCCCATTTAAAAAAATATCAAAGTGACCCCTAGTACTTTTGTTTGATGTTCAATTGTTTTTTGCTGAAGATATTCGAATTCGCGGGACAAAATGACTTAAGATGGCTATTTCAGTTTTTTTATAAAAGTACAGGAAAAGTCAAAAAATCGCCTTGTCTAGTCTTGGTTGGATAACCCTGTACAATATAGTAGGTAAGGGAAAAGAATAAAAATAACATTGAAGAGCTGAGCTGGTGACCATGAAATATTGTTTATTTTTATCTTGATTAATATTATTTCTTTGGGAATCTAGCGACTAGAGTATGTCCTCATAGAACTCATAAAGGGAATAGTACGATCTATTACTAAGTAACTTCGTTATGGATTTTTTAAATATATACATATCTGTATAATTAGTTCTGAGCTTAATAACTGGTGGCTCTGAACCAAAGAAAAATAAACAGTTCGCCCCATGTGATTTCCCAGTTCATACGATGTCTAAAATTGATAAGGCTCGGTGCTCCGAACCACGATACACATAAGTTTATGTGTATCGTGCTCCGAACTATAGTTGGGGTCAAGCAAATATTTGACGCGTGACACTTCCATATTGCCATGGGTGTCAAATACGGCATGCCACTCATAATATAAAAGTTACTAATGGCTAATTTATATTATAATAATTACCACCCACTAGAAGTATTTGTATCTTTATCCTTTTATATGACTAAAAAGAGATATACATAATTCTCGTCGATTTGGTCAAATCATATGGGCTGCAGATCCGCATTTTATTTATTCCAAAACGAGTGATGTCGTTGTCTTGTTGACATTCTGTATTTGGTTTTGGATTTTGAGTATTTAAATCATTTTATTGCCTTTTTATAGTGTTCTATTGTCTTTATTTGTGTAGTGTTTCCCAGCAATAATTTTCTGCAAAGGTTTATAAATAACAATATTCGTCAGTCCGGCCCTGACTAAGTATCAGCTGTAATAAAGTTGGTGAAATCGAAATAACTCTAGTATTGGACAAATATGACAAGATGGAAGTGTCACGCGTCAAATATTTGCTTGACTCCAACTATACTTAATCAAGGCGGTGGCTTCCTTTTTAGACAATAGAAGTTTTGCGGTCTCGTCAGAGAACGCACTGTCTTTGAATAAACACATCAGGGCGGGAGTGCCGCAAGGCTCACCTCTCTCTCCGATGTTATATAACATTTATACTCACGATATTCCGCGATATAGATTTACGCACTACGCAGCTCTATTTTTTCGCTGATGATACAGCAATTACTTCAACTACTAAATCACCGCGAATTTTCGTCAGCCGGATAGAGCGTCACATAATCGAACTGGAAAAAAAGGTTTCGGCTTGGAAGATTCGCTTAAATCCCGCCAAGACGAAGGTCATCTTCTGTTCAAGAAACACCGTCCGCAGGTCTAAAACAAGGCTACGGGTCAACCCAAACAGCACACACGTATCCATTGGACATCTTATGGATCTCTGAAATCGGATACACGTATATCCAGTGGATGCCCAGTTTTTTGCCGAAAAATATCCAGTGGATATCCAAAGGATGACACGATGTTCACAAATTTGGATATTCGATGGATGTCCAACAAAGACGTCCCATGGATGCCCTTACTGGATATCCAGTGGACAATGCATTAATATAATAAAATACGTCCAGTAAACATCCTTGCTGGACATCCATTGGATACTACAGCGGTACAAATTTTGGACATTCGATGGATATTCATACCACCATAGAAGAACGTCGAATGGACACCCGGTGGATGTCCGTTTCCGTTTTTTTGACCCTAAATGAACCCTGCCAAACTGAAGTTACTTTCAGATGTTTTGCAAACGATTGCACGTGGCATCTCTAGAGATCTTAATTCCTAGAGCCGAGATTCCTGGAGATGCACGTGCAATCGTTGGCGAAACGCCGGAAAATAGTTCCAGCATCGCAGATAAGTACTTGATAATTTAAATAGAACCAAATAGGTAGGAATGTTTGACTTAAACTTTATTACTAAACTCCAACTATAATTATAATATAAACTTAACACTCTACCCTAACATATTCCTTAAAGTCCTTACTTATATTTCTTACTGGATATTTTCACAAAAAACAGGAATAAAGCAGGCACACAAAAACAAACACCACACCAAAGTAGTTTATAATTCTTGTTGGATTTTACTATTATTTTAAACCAGTGTTTTATACCCAAAAACGATTAATATCACACCTAACCTGCGACAAAATGCAAATGAGAAACCGAAATCGTATCACGCCACACATTTCACGTCACAAATGGTGCCAGACCGCCAATTCAAAGGATTTCTTTCCTTTTATGCTCTTTTGTGCCTCAAAGCTACTTATTATAATAATACTTAATATTCCCTTTACTAGTAGGACTGAAAAGAGAAAGAACTATATTCCAGTAATGGTGATTAACTTATTAAAAATAAAAAGAACACACAACAGTAGTTCCAAAACATCCGCTAGTAGCGATAAACATGTCAACTTCAGGCGGCAATTTCAAAAATATTTGAAATGTGAGTCGATGTCCTCTGAAACAGACATCCAGTGGATGTTCAATGTTACGATGTTCAATGGATTTAAAGCAATGGATATCCATAGGACATACGATAAAAGTACAGGATATCCCGTACTTCTTTTGGTCTATTTTGGAATGTCCACTGGATATTGCGTGCTGTCTGGGAATGGGGTCCAAGTGAACTGGTGACAGGAGGCGAAATACCTAGGACTTATTTTCGACAAAAGGCTAAATTGGAGGCAAAATTTAATTAATAGAATAAAACGTACATTGCGACAGTTAGGCTTTATCTACCCCCTGCTTCACAGGCGGAGTAGAACGCGCTGAGAAACATTATGAATGTAGTGTTACATAATGTCTTTCAGATGTTGACAATTAACGACTTTTTCTTGAAAACTGTTTGAAATTATTACGGACGTACAGACGTATCGACAAACCAACTTATTACCGACTTACATACAAGATCGAGACAAATCGGGACGTACAAGTTACCTAAAGACTGGTTCAAATCCCATCCCACAATAGTAGGGAGGCAATAAAATTGACATGCCCAAATATTATATTTAACAAAAAGGCGGCAGAATTTTTGCAAAATAACTTCTAAATTAAATCCGTAAGAAGCACAAACATCCAAGCAAGCAGCTAATTACGAATTTCTACAAACCATACAGCTAAATAGTAATAACGAATAATCAATAGATGTTAAAGAAGTTTCTTCTAACGGAAAGAAACACTGAAGAACCTAGATTTGATAAACGTTAAAAATATTCAAAAAAATAAAGTGCACATTGTCAAATGAGCATGACATTTGCGATCCAAACAAAACAATAAGTTTTGGCGGGAACGCCCAGCTTACGTATCTAAATTAATTTCGTAAATTTGGGATTAAAATGCGAACAAAGTTGTCAGATTTTTTAAGTCCAATTCACTCTGCATTATTAAAGATACTGTTACCTAAAAATAGAATACTGATATTTTTTTATTAAATTAAATAGACCTCTGGTTTATAAGGGCATCTTGTTTGTTTCTTGAAAGTTTTGACCCAGTTTATTAAACAAAACAAGTTTCGTATCATATTTTTAGAAGTTTTTCCTTTATCAAAATGGCTTGGAATATTGAAAGGGCCATCACTTTAGTTTAGTTAATATAACAATTTTGATTTAAAACGGAAACATAAAATCAGAAAATCCTGGAGAATAATATCTCTTATTGAATAAAATGTTTTAAAACAGGCATGATAATTAATTTCCTTCATTAACCCACAAAAAAAATATTTTTGTGTAATTTTTCTTTAGGCATATCAGCATTTATCTTTCGCGTACCAGACGGTAAACTGAGAAGATATAATTTCCTTTTTCTTTTTTCCTTTTGTCGTTTTAATTTGGTCACATATATAAAAACTCTGAAAGGAAACCCTTGCTTAGAGACCTTTTGGGCTTCTACTCGTCTGCGAAAAACCATTTCGAAGTTAGTTTTAAACTATTTATTTACCTAGGATATAACATGTTTAATATCTATACAAAATTAATAACTAATCGTAAACGCAAAAAGGTAAGTAAAGTTTTTAGTTTTTTCTATCTATCGTTTTATATTTTTCGAGTTATTCGAAAAAGTCGTTTACATATACAATGTATAGCTATCTAAGAATTTGGGTTTATCTTCTACTGGCCTATTTTATATTCAGTAATATCCCAAGGTTCATCGTTTACATGAAATATCAATTTGAACGTTTGAATTCGTACAATTGTGCAATTTTCAAAGCAGCGAGCACGGGTCACGATATTGCCGATGTGGGCTGGATTCTTATCAATAGAAATAGCTTTTCCTGCCTGCATAACGCAAAAACCTACGTTTTGCGGCCGAAATAACGCCCGTTATTTGACGGGTATTGTTATAGGCTCGAGGTAATAGATATGTCGTAGGCTGATAGTGAAATCCGTCATTTCATGAAAAGCCTAGTCACTGTGAGCCTACGACATATATATTGTTACAATTAAAACAGAAGATATATAGACTTATATTGGTTAAACAGCGCTAACACGGCATCTAATCCACCTTTTTGGTTCCAATTTTGGTATTTCAAGGAAGAGGATTAAGTAATTATGGTACTCATGAAAAATATAGAAGAATTTGCGATGAATTGACGTGTTTTTACACAATCTGCCGAATGAAGTGACTAGGCTTTTCATGAAATGACGGATTTCACTATCAGCCTACGACAGATACATTATATAAAGTTAGTCTTATTGCTCTCGCGTTAAAACGTTAATGTTGGAATAAATGTACTTAAAAGAAGTTTCTTTTTTTTCGAAAAAAAACTCGAACTCATGCATCAATTTTTTAAGAGAGAAACTAGTAAATATTTTTGTATTAACTGTTTATTCTTCTTTTATTTTGAAGAGCCTTAGGCCATCATCAGTGCCTCTTTGTCAGGAAACAGGAACAAATCATTAATGAAACTTGGGTGGGACAAGGACACGATAGTATAAAAAAAATTTATTTTCTTTTTCGATTTGCAAGCACTATTTAAGTGAAACACAGAAATAAAAGAAAATGTCAATTAGCAGGTGACTCTAAAAGTGGTCAATGTCAACAATAATGTATCTTTTTATTTGCTACAGGTTGTAACATTTATCCTAACATTTGTAAAAAAAAATACTGAAAATATTTTTAAAATCAAGTGCCTGTTGAAATTCTTACTGCTGATTTGTATTTGCCATTTTGTAGTAAAATTTTAAACTGATACTTGTGAAATCTAATATACGTTCTATCAATATATGTGAGACAAGACTATACTATTAATAGTTAAATTTTATTGGGTAAAATACATAATGATATGTGAATTTTTTTACAATTTCTATGCAACTTTACTCCAACTATAAAATTTGTAATTTAAAATAGTTTTTTGCAGAAATTTGAACAATTGTCAGATTTTATACCTATCCAAATATAAAAATCTCCAGCAATTTGCAGTATTTATTACACTGGCTTAAAATGTGTTATTTAAAACAATTTGTTCCAGAAACTTATACAATTTTCAAGATTAATACCTATCAATATATGAAATTTTTTAATATTTTGTAGTATTTACCACACTAGTTTAAAATGTGGAATTTAAAACAATTTGTTGGAGAACCTTCAACAATTGTTATGGTTTACACACATATCGAAATATAAAAATCTTTAACAATTTGCAGTATTTACTACACTACTTTAAAATGTGTAATAATACATATCGGAATATAAAAATCTTCAACAATTTGTAGTATTTACTACACTATAATAAACCAGCATACGGTATTAAGTACTTTAGATTGCTAGAGACTGCTGAAAGATGGCGCTGCCTATATTGTACTGCCTATGCAGAACAATATCGCAGCTGTAAGCCAGGCCCGTATCCAGAAATTCGTTTCGGGGGGGGGGGGGGGCCAAGGACGAAAATCGTTAAAAAATGTGGACTTATTTTAATTAATTCAGAGCAAGGCGAATCACACATTAAAACTTAAATCATTATGTGACGTTTAATGTATTATTATTTATAGTGCAATAAAAAGATGCAGTACAAGGTGTACAATAAACAAAAAAATTTCAAATTTCGGGATTTCGGGGGGGGGGGGGGGGGGGGCCTGGATACGTGCTTGCTGTAAGCTGTATCGATTTTCCAACGGTCGGTATTCGATATGCTCAGTTGTCATAATTGTGCCCTGTGCTGACGAGAACCAAAGAGTTCGAAACCGGTCTACAGGTAGCAGTAGTGTAGCATCCTACCATTGGAAACAGAGATTTTGAGATTCTGATCTATCCCTTCCGTTAGTTCCGTTGGTTTCTGTAAGACATTTCCTGCAAATTCTTGTGAAATGTTTTAACAAAACATTTCCAACAAATAGTTGTGAAATGTTCACCAATACATTTAAACTTTTCCTGTAATAGTACATTAAAATATATACCACAAAATATTGTGAAATTGTTAACAAGACATTTTAATTTCTCCTTAAAACATGTGTACATTATTTATAAACTCTTATAGCATAAAGTGCCGAACTATTATTTCAATATATTTCTTACAATAGTTTTAAATTCAACATCTTTTTGTATAACTTTTTTGTACAACTTGTGTCGGATGGTTGGACAATTTGTTTAAAAAAAAAAGGAACAATATGATATAGAAATTCACAACAAATTTTTGTTGTCCCTATATTTACAACAATTTGTAGTAAATTAGTAAATTTATCTACAATCTGTAGTAAAAATCACAATTTTTTTTCCGTGAAGGCTGACCCAAAAACAAGTTTTGACAATTTACTTTTTTTTTAAATATCCCTATTTTTCAGTATATCAAAATCTGTTTACAATTTTATGCAGAATTGGAAAATAATAATAAAAATTCCTATAATGGGTGTAAACGATATCATTGTACAAAGCACCACAGCTTTAAGTTAAAATATATTTTATTCAAATTAGTTGTGTCAAGCAGAACGTGATTGTCAGTAACTTTTAAAGATTTGGTTAGTTTGCAATGTTAACAACGGAACAAAGAATACATTTAACTCAATGTTATGGTAACGAAGATTCTTCATACAGATACGTTATTGAAAATTTCATGAAAGGTTCCCCAATGTACCCGAAACAAAATGGGAGGTCTGCAAGCTGGTGAAACGGGATCCGTATTAGACTTAAATAAAGTAAAAAAATACTACAATAAAGATGATGCAGTGACTCTACTCTTACTGCAGTCTGTTAGAGAAAACCCCACACTGTCCTGGAGGAAAGGAGCTACGCACCTACAGGTAGTTAAAAAAAGTACTATTCAAGAAAGATTCGTCCCTACAAACCCCATTATAACCACACATTGGAAGAGGGCGATGATGGCAAAGGGTTGGATTTTTGTTTGTGGGTAGGGAGTAAGATTTTAGGTGGTAATAGGGGATTCCATAAACTTATAATTTTCTCGGATATGTCCACGTTTTCGACGAATAGAACTGTGACATCGCAATATGTTCTCTATTGGAATGATGATGTTTATCTTATGTTCAGAATCTCAAATCGACGTCAATATTTAAAAAAGTGAATGTTTGGTACGCTGTTTCCTACTATGGTATTTCTTTGAGAATACTTGTAATAGAAATTCTTATTTAAATATGTTAAATTATTTTTTTCTGATCATTTGGAACAACTGCCATTAGATTACCTAAGTAACATGTTCTTTCAGCAAGATGGATGTCCGGCCCATTTTGCTGGAAAAGTAAAGGAATGGCTTGATTTGGAATTCGGACAAAAATGGATCGGGCGACATGGTCCAGTTTTATGGCCCCCTATCGACCTAACGTTGGCACATATGTATTTGTGGAGATTCCTAAAACAGTTAACTAATGCCAATCCACTGCCAAATGATGAGAACAATTTAAAACAAAGAATTATACAAGCTGTGGAAGCAATTTCCCTAGAAGAAGTGCGGAGGAGTTGACTATCTTATAGCCCAACTGGAAAAATGCGTCGCTCATGGTGGAGGAATAATTATTGTTATGCTATCCGATTTTGGTCTATTTTTATGATTTATGGCTTAAATTATAATCATGAATTGGTTTATGTTTGTCGTATTTTGATAAATGTTATATTTTATATTTCAAAGTAATTTGAAATTGTTGGCCGCTGCCTTTATTTTCTTTGGCCAAACATAAATTGTTTACTGTATTTCCATATGTTGCATGGTTCAAAATGTGTCAGTTAAAATAAAAGGCTTTTTCTCACACAAAATATATTTATTTACTTCTGTTATTTTAGTTACTCACCGTCACATGTCATGGTCTGTGTAGCAGCGAATGCGGTTTACTGTAATATTTTGATATGGTAACTACTTATTTCATTTAATCACCTACACATTCTACATCACCAACTAAGCCCCATAATTAATAAATGTTTACCAGTGACACGAACTTCCAAGAAAAAATTCAAGCCCTGGATGACAGCAGGTATAAAATGTTCTTGTAAACATAAAAGACAACTTTTTAAGTTTTTGAAAAATAACCCCAACTCAGTATTGAAGGGCTTTTATAAAACTTATTGCCAAATTTTAAAATAATTAATAGCTGAGGCTAAACGAATGAGCATCGAGAGTGAAATTGGAATGTCTGCAAACTTATCAAAAACCGTTTGGAGTATTGTAAAAGGGGAAACTGGTAGGGGGCAACAGGGCGGAAAATGCAAAGAGTGGGTTATAAACATAAATGGTGGGGAATGCACTGATAAGTTAGAGATTGCAAATGCATTTAACACTTATTTTACAAATTTAACAAATTCTTTTAGCTTTCCTGACTTACCACTTCCACATAACAAGTCAATTAATAACAGCTTCTTCATGAATCCAGTAACAATCCTTGAAATAAAGGACATAGTAAATTCATTGAGGAATACTGGTGCTACTGGTAATGATGAGATGCCATTATGCTTTCTTAGGGCACACATAGGTAGTTTGGCCCCTGTAATAACGGATTTAATAAACTCTTCCTTTGCTGAATGTCATTTACCAGATCAGTTAAAAATATCTAAAGTACTGCCGATTTTTAAAAAAGGGTCGCATAATGACATGACGCACTATCGCCCAATTTCACTAGTTAACGTTATTACCAAAATCATTGAAAAGGCGTTGCATGCTCGCTTGGTCGGGTTTTTAGAAAAAAATAATTTAATATCCTCGTGTCAACATGGCTTTAGATTACAAAGGTCAACTGAGAGTGCTCTGTATGACATTTTAAGTTACATTTATGACAGGCGTAATGAGGGAAAATATTGTATAGCAATAGTGTGTGATCTATCAAAAGCGTTTGATACTGTTAGGCATGACTTGTTGGTGGAGGTGGAGTGTTGGATTGGTTTCGTTCCTACCTTTTAAACCGAAGTCAGTATGTTTGTGTTCAGGATGGTAATGGTGCGTGTGAATCTGAGATACAGCCCGTTACGTCGGGGGTCCCCCAGGGATCAGTTTTGGGACCACTGCTTTTTAGCATATTTATTAATGACCTTCCAGATCATGTCAAGGCAAAAGTGGTTATGTATGCAGATGATACAACTTGTATAGTCAGTAATAACGATCTAGCCATTTTGGAATCAGAGACTAAGATATGTGTTAATGAGCTGATTCAGTGGTTTACTGCTAATAAACTAAAAATAAATTTGGATAAAACAAATTTCTTGGTTTTCAAAAACAGAAGTTTGGGACGTGTTTGTGAAAATAAATTGATTTGCGATAAAAAAAAATTGAAGCAGTCCCTGAAACTAAGATCCTTGGGCTGACTGTCGATATAGCACTTAAATATGAGACTCATTTAAAGGAACTAAAGCTTAAATTAAATTCAATATGTTACTCTATACGTGTTTTGAAAGAGATAGTCTTCTCAGGAGTGCTTAAGAGTGTATACTATGGGTACTTTCACTCAAGAATGGTGTATGCGGTGGAGTTTTGGGTATGTGAACCCTTAAGTTTAAGCATTTTTCGAGTTCAGAAGAGATGTGTTAGAGCCATTAATAACTTAAATCCCAGAGTCTCATGCAGGGCGTTCTTCAAGGATGACTTTGCCATTCTGCTTTATATTTAAATGCCTTTTCACTGTTCATAAACAAAAAAGAAAATATCCTTCCACATCTACAAGTACCGCCTACCCCCTTCGCAATGACCTCATCCCTCCGGTTCTTCCAAACACTGCAAAATATTTTAATAGTACTTTCTATCAAAGTATAAAGTTGTATAATCTGCTGCCTGTATCTATGAAGACCCTAAGCATTAATTTGTTTAAAAAAAGAATCAAAAGGATATTGTTGGGTGAAGCCTTTTATGATGTGCAGGAGTTTATAAATTATCTGGGCCATCTCTGATATTTATATTATACTAACTAGTGTTTTTATTGTTTTATATTTTATGTTTGAATACTGTACTATTTTTTCGTATGTAAATTTTATGCTGCGCCCCCATAATGTTCGAATTTGGCGTTTCAATGTAAAACATTTTTTGTTGTACTTATTATATGTCTCATTTATTTATTTATTTTTTTTTTTTTTTATATATTATATACAATAATTATATCGCGACGAGTTTTAATTGTTTCCTTAGTTTTTGCTAGACTATCTAAAGCAATGTTAACCAAACACAAAAATTCTTATTTTATTGGTTTATTAGATATTAATAATTGACATACTATGTATACGGTTTTATATTTTTATATTTTAAATTATTTGTAAGATTTTGTGTCTAATGCAATTATTGCAAAAGTGACAATAAATGATTTTGATTTGATTTGATTTGAACAACAAACAATAATATCGTGATACAATCTACATTCTTAAACCTTCGAGAATCTATCGCATAAATTCCACGAATTTTCTGCTGCTTTTTATTTTGACTCGAGTCGTGATATAATAATTGCATTATTACATCTTCGAAATTTAACTCCGCGAATTGGCCGACTTATTTCATGGCTTGGATGCCATAAAATCCACGAAACTGGTGTAAATACCACGAGTGAGACCGTCTGCTTCTTATAACGCTTGATACGAGTCTCAATTGTCAAAACATTTTAAGTCTTGTTTGTGATATATCATCCCCCTTTCTCGTACACACAGTAGTATCCTGTCTTGCCGTTTTAATTAACACGTAAGTATATCGAGTTGCCTAACAATAAACCCTTCTTTCAGTCAACACTTCGTTTCCTGGGCGGCCGCTCGCTTGTTGATGCACATAAGATGCCGTCTTCCGCGAAGCTTGATGTTATCTTGGTTTTTCGCTTTTTTGCTTGCTTTGTTTCGGCGAATATTCTTGGAAATTATTCTTGGCGGTTGAAACTACGTTTTAGAATTTAGCTGAAGTAAACTGACTTTTTTTTTACTTGTTTCCATGTGAATTTGTAGTTTCAATGCACCGAAGATAAATTAAAAGATTGTAAACGGAGACATTGCCGTACCCTCTTTACTTTGAATTAATTGATACTTGTTTTTGTTATTAAATTATGCATCTAGATAACTGAACCTTTCCCCAATAGAAATAAATAATTATGTATTCTTTGCTCTGTTGATAACATTGTAGACTAATAAAATCTTTAAAAGTTACTGACGTTTCGCTTGACACTGTAATAATTTATTTCTGAAGTATCTAATCAAAATTGACACTTAAAGGTATACAAAATCAAAGGTACACCTACCAAATTTTTTAGTGAAATGCAAACTTAAAGCAACAAATATTATTGCTCTTAAATAGCATTTGACTAAAAACTTTAGAATAAGAGTACTTTACTCCTATAAAAAATTTAAATTTTTAACTTTTTAGATACCCTGTATACAATATATTATTTTTTATCGACAATTGTATTTTTTCGGCAAGCAAGAATTTTTATAAAGAATGACGTTTCCTCGAAAAATTAAATTTTTGGTTCGCTTGCCCTCTGTCTACCACATCGCCGGACACACTGTAGATGTAGATACCACCCACTGTGTGGTCTTAAATAGAACTATTTTAGTATATAACCAGAATTTTTCGGAACAACGAGCACAACCACACCTCATTAAGCAAAAGTTTCATTTGGTCCTTTCTAGCCGGATTCCACACTTTGCCACAAAACTATAATTTAACTAAAAACGTTTGAAGTATTTTTCGTCGTTTGTTCGAATGCAATAATGCGGAGTGGGCAACGTAGGTACAAACCTACAGTCAGTGGCGTCGCGACCTGTAGCAGAGAGGAGAACGAAAGTGAAATAATATTAGTTTTTTGGGTGGTTTCAAAAAATCGACAAATGAAATGAAATTTAGGCGATTTTATTAGTTTTCAATAACACGTTGTTATCTTGATTGTTTTTTTTACGAAAAATTCGTAATTTGATATAATCTAAATTAAGACCAGGAATCACCAAAATACAAGAATATAAACCTAGTTACGTAACAAAGGGAATGGCGTATTTAAAGGCCCAAAAAGTGTTTAAAATACCGAAAAAGACTGTGAAACGTTATGCAAAATCTAATAATAATCCCGAAGAACTGGTCAGCTTAATAATCGGGCGAAAACATGTCTTTCTTTAGAGCTAAAAAATTAGTTTAATACGTACTTGCAATAAAAGAACGTTTTTTAGTTAGTAAAAAGACTGGCAGTTCAAGGTATAGGTACGGCAGATTGTTTCGTGGAAGCAATTATGATCGTTTTAGGCGGATCTGTGCTGGTGCTTTAAATTCACCTGACCCTATTGACTTATTTCATGTACTGATGACAAATTTGTTTAATAGGGCCTTAACAAAAAAAAAATTAAAATTAAAAATAACAAAAAACAATGGATAACTAAGGGTTTTAGAACCTCAACAAAGAACCTTCGCTCACTTCATATGATTCGAAAATTTACAACCTAATAACGTATTTCATCAATACTTCAATAAATACCGCTTGCTTTACCGTAAACAGATGAGAATGGCTAAAGATAATATATATTATATATCGGGAAGTAGATAGAAGGATAGTTGGTCTATTGTCAATGGCATCCGCCACAAGGGGAAGCATACTCAACTGTTCGAGGGACCTCAGCTATCACTTAATGATATTAACAACTATTATTGTACAATTGGCGGTTATCTGACAAGCAACTTAAATCCTGCTACTGACCCATTGACTCATTTAAATAAAGTGTCTGTAAAAAAGCGTTTTATTTTTTTCCTACAGATGTATTTGAACTTAAAAAAACGTTCATGGAAATAATAAACAAAAATTCGCCTGGAGAAGATGAAATATCCATTAAAATATTCTTAAACTTGCCCGAAACAGTGCTGAAGGTGTTGGTTGAGGCAATTAATTGGGTAACGGAAATTTTTTCCTCGTGTTTGAAGTGTGCCAAGATTATTTCCCTCCATAAGGAGGGCGACTTTAAGGTGCCATTGACTTATCGCCCTATCTCATTGTTATCGACCCTTTCAAAGATAATTGAAAATATGGTTAAGAAACGCGTAATATCATTTATTGAAAATAACGATATTCTTAATATTAATCAATTCGGATTCCAACAGAATAAAAATACCAATGATGGTATATTTCGGCTTTTGGAGGGTGTTTACGGACATATAAGTAGAGGGGGATACCGCGGCAGTATTTTGTGACTTATCAAAAGCCTTGACTGCGTGAGTCATGGAATGCGGAAGCTCAGTCGCTATGGTTTGAGGGGAAAAACATTCAACTGGTTTGAATCCTATCTTGGGGCAGAAATTAGAAAGTTTTCAGGGGTTCTGTTTGTTCCGAGAGCCGAGTGATTGACTGGGGAGTCTCTCAGGGTTCAGTGCTGGAACCAGTCCTCTTTATTTTATAAATTAACGATTTGACGTCTATCGATATAGGGGGAGAGTTCACACTTTTCGCTGACGATACTACAATATTATGGCACTCTAACAATGCTCTTATGTTAAAAGATATTATTACTTCAGATTTGGTTAAGGTCAAAGAATGGTGTGATTCGAACTTGCTGTCTCTAAACGTCGAAACAACAAATGTAGTTGGTTTTAAGTGTACTATTATGGAGGGATTGGTCATTGGTGATTCACCCCTTGTGAATTGCCCTAGTACTAAGTTTCTGGGTCTTGTCATTGATAGTAGCTTTAAATTTCAGTCACATCAGGGCACTGAGCAGGAAATTGGTTCGGTATGTTTTGCAGTCAAAGTGGTAGTCAATGAACTTGGTTCAAATATTGCAAAATCAGTTTACCACGCGCTTATAGAATCTCATCCGAGATATGTAGTTGCACATTGGGAGTTCTCTAGTCAGCAACTGCTCGGTGTTCTGTTTATCCTGCAGAAACGCGCAGCGAGATGTATTTGTCGGGCCAAACCCAGAGACTCATGCAGACCATTGTTTTTGCAAAAAATAATATTGACACTAACATCATTGTTTATTTTGGAGACTGTCACTTTAATATTTGAGATAAAATATAGGTTTTTGCATACTGACTGAAAATTATAATTTATCAAACTAAATTTAAAACTTTTTCGCCTTCGGCGCCTCGCGCGTGTTTAAAATTAATCGCGAATACTTTTATCCCCCTGCTCAAAATCCTGTGTACGCCCTTGTCCAACTAAACCACCAGAAAAACAGTTCTTTACGGTTCACCAGCTCCCATACTAACACAATTCAGTTTGTTTACTGCGAACAACGTTTTCGTTATACAAATTTAATGCACCGTGGCCATTACTATTATTGCCAGTAGTCAGTTCTTATCCTGTTCCACGAATCTATTACCTACTATTAAAATTTGTACATGAAAAGTGCATTTATTTATTTTTTACTTATTTTATGTAGAGAAAGTCGCCTATATTTTGCCTAGAAGATAGTTGAACTGGACCACAATTTAGTGAAGCTAGACAGGCTTTTGTCAAGTCCGACCAGAATCCATGTCAATGTATTTGTTTATAATTGGGAATTTACCAGATGTCTGACAAATCCCAGAACCAGAAACTCAATGCCCTATAAAAAAAATCTGGTCGTTTTTATAACTAGAGCCGGTCCTATGCTAAATAGCACCTAGGGTGAGCAAGGAGTATGTGCACTTTTTACCCCACCCCCCGGAAACAGTTTTTGTTTAGACATTTTTTTAATACTGTATAGGGTGTCCAGTTTTCGTGTGTTTTCGTATACCAGCTCCCTTATTATAAAAGATAGAAAAATAGGGTTTGCGGCTTACTGTTATATTATTTTATAAAATTTTCATTCTCCCAAACAAAATTTTCATAGCCCTCTCAGTTTCTGGCATACAGAGCGATTTTGGAATTATGTCATTTTTGACACGCCCCTGTATCTCGATTATTAAATTTGGTGGCGTAGTTAGTTTTTTTTTCTAAAAAGTTTTGTTTTTGAGTTATGACCCCAACTTGTATTTTTTTAAATGGGACACCCTATATATTATAATAAAATAAATAATAAATAAATATATGTATATAATTTACTTGTGGTGGGCTACATTCTTGGTGAAACCGTATATCCATTATAGGTAGAAATAAAAATTACTTGTTCTGGTTCATAGTTTTAAATTCAGGTACCTAACACGCGTGTTTCGGCCCTTTCGGGTCATTTTCAAAGGAGTACAAAGACTAATTTATAAATGTTGTTACAAAGGTATTTATCTAAATTCTAATGTAAGGTATAAATAGGTAAACACTTATATTATAAAACTAAGTAAAACTACGTTTTTCTAGATTTTCACGTACATCTGTATATTACAAACATGACATAATAATGTTTCGCCAGCACAGTGGCTTCTTCAGATGTTGAGTATAAACTAAATTACTAATTTTACAAATTTGTACAGGTAAATAACTATTATATTAATGATGGGTAAAACCTACCATTAAGAAGGTATTGTAGAAGCGATGAATATAAAAGAGGGTTTGTTGGGCGTAGGAAATTTCGGCCCCGGCCAGGTAGCAGCCCGATTTTGACAGGAACTTTCGGCCCCGGGATGGAAGGGTCATGTTTCTATTACAGGCATTTTCGGCCCCAATGGTCTAACGTTATAACATTTTAATTTTTTTATGATCTTTTGTGTTTTGAGTCATTTATAAAATGAAAATGCAACTAACCTGAACTAAATCAATTTTTGACCTGCAACTCGGCTAATGCGGTTTTATAGATTTATATTGGTTAAACAGCGCTAACACGGCATCTAATCCACCTTTTTGGTTCCAATTCGCCTTTTTCAAGTTCACCGGAAAATATTATTATTAATTGTTTGCCCCTTTTATAGACTTATATTGGTTAAACAGCGCTAACACGGCATCTAATCCACCTTGTTGGTTCAATTCGCATTACCTGCAATGTTTGGGGCCGAAATTTCTTGCAAGATAACTTGACCTAAAATTTCTAGCAGGTACCTACCTTACCCAATATGGGGCCGAAAGTTCCGCCGCCCGGTTTGTTGGTACAATAAAATAATTAGATAAAGAGATTAAGTAACGGGGATGAACTTGTTTCGATTTGGTCATTATTTAACATAATATCTGAGTTTTTTAGTTTATTTATTTCTAAGGATTCTAGTAAAGATAGTTTTTTGCTTTTGTTTTCTACGTGTAATATTTTGAATTTATCATTGAAATTATGTTGTTCTTCTATTAAATGGTTAGCAAAGGTAGAGTCTGTTTTTCTGTATAGAAGAGAGTATTTGTGCTCTGACAACCGTTTTTTAAAGGTACGACCTGTTTGACCTACATAAACTTTGGGACAGTTTCCACAACTCAATTTGTATACTCCTGATTTGTTTATGTGTGGTGTTTTACTTGTATTATTTTTAATGAATTTACTTAAATTATTATTGGTTTTGAAAACAATAGAAAACTTTTGTTTTTTGACAAATTTGGAAGTATTATTGCAAGGTTACCAATATAATTTAGAACTGCAAATTCGGACCTATGGTAGACGTTTGCGGGCATACTGCGTTGATTGCTTTTCTATATAATTTGTTCTTAAGGATATGGTTTATTAGATCTGGTTTGTAGTTGTTATTTACAGCTATTTGTTTTATGAGATTTAATTCGTTAGTGAAGTTTTTTTAGTAGTAGTTTTGCTTAGTTTTTTAATATCAGTGTTTATAATGGATTTTTATCAATTAAAAGTCGACACAATCAATGATATAAATAGGTATTTTTTCTATCTGTACCTATTTTTACATTACATTAGAATTTAGATAAATACCTTTGTAACAACATTTATAAATTAGTCTTTGTTCTCCTTTGAAAATGACCCGAAAGGGCCGAAACACGCGTGTCAGGTAACTGAATATAAAAACTGTAAACCAAAACAAGTAGTTTTTATTTCTACCCATAATGAATATGTATGTTTGTTTTATCCCAGCTAATGAAGACGCAGCCTCGGATCTGTATTTTAATAGGTAAGTTTTAAAATCATTTGTTAGGTACCATTAATATTCATAATAAAAATAATAGTTATTTATGATGTGAGTGTTAAAAGTGATGTTTTATTTTGTGAGTGAAAAAGTTTGTGAAGTGAGCGAAGCGTAGCGGAGCGAATTGAACAATTTCACGAACAAAATTAAATTACTTTTAACACAAATATCATACAATGTTTTTTGTATAACTGCCCTATTTCGATAATAAAATAGGGGAATTTGGAATGACATTAAACTTCAAAATGCATTTTAATATTCAAATAATCACAAGGTTGTTGTGAATGACAAACGTTGCCAACGCTATTGTTACTAACAAATGCTTGTTTACAAATAAAAAAAATGCTGTCATTTAAATAATTGCGTTCTTGTTCAGCTTTTGTCGCAAGGCATTAATGTTAGCAATTTTTTTGTACAATTAATATTAATGTTCATAAGTAATCGAGTAAGTTATGATTGTTAAATTTTAATATTGATAATAAAAATTTGCACTTCCTAAAATTATTATTATAATTTTATTCGATTTCATTATAAGAAAATGTAGTGTTAAAAATATTTTTAACACGCTTCCACGTAAACAATCACTTTTAACACTGTTGAGTGTCATTAAAAGTGTCACTTTTAATGGCAGTTGTACAAAAATATGTTTTAATCATTATTGTTATCTATTATTAGCTTTTTGTTACATATTTAAATTTTTCGTAGATATCCAGAAAGACAACAACCTGATAACAGTATATTTCAAAAAATCCAAGCCATCTCATTGAGCACAGATCTTTTAAAAAACCAAGGCCTTATTTTCACAACAAGGAAAACAGGGAAGAAGTAGAAATAAATGTTTTGGCCTCTGTTACGGTACAACCATCCGTACCATGTAGAAAAGTGTATGATGAAGTTGGGATTAAAAAATCAAGAACGCAGTTATACTAAAAAAATATAAATTTAAACCATACAAATACCATCTCGTCCGACATTTGCATCCCGGTGATAGGTGCCTACAAATGTTCCAGGAAAACGCAAATTTTAAAAGAAGGGTGGGATGGTCCGACGAGACTTATTTTACGAGTTCTGGTATCTTAAACCGAAACAATTCAAGGTACTGGTCCCAAGAGAACCAAGACATAATATTTCGTTGGTTGCACTTCTCGGACCACGCTGAGACTTTATACAATACGGATTAACCAAATATTACAAAGCACAATTTGACGTGTTAACACAGTTAGTACTAAAATATCAACTCAGATTGCAGAAACTACCGGAAGAAAAGGAATGAATCTCTGTTTTTAATGGTGAGATGCTACACTGCTGCTTTCTATAGACCGGTTTCGAACTCTTTAGTTATCGTCAGTACAGGACAAGCATGCATATTGCAAAACCGAAACACCCAGGATACTGATCTGCGTAGGCAGTATAAAATCGTATGATTTTTAGCAAGTGGCTAGAGAACAAAGTTTTTCACATATATAAACTATTGGACAAAAGTAGAGCAACAAAGTGCTTTTATTTCTTTGAATTTAAAAAATTAATTATATGATTGTGATTTCCAGCTAATTTTAATGAAATATTATCCCCACAATATTAGTAATATGTCGCAATATTTTAGTACACTTTAAGCAAAATGAGAGAAATATTTATAATTATAAAAATCGACGAAATGAAATGCGACAAAAGTAAAGCAGCAAATTGTGTCAATAGTATTTTATTTTACATGTTACGATAAACAAACATTAAACACAATATTTAATAATTGCAATAGCTAGAAGTATTATGGTAATAGTAAATAGAATATCCATTATTTTTTATTACTTGCCGACAACGTCGCGGCATTGAGGCAATCAGTTCTTGAACAGTATTTTCGGGAAGGTTTGTCCAAACTTCATTGATTTTATTTACCAATGTTTGTTATTTGGAAATAATTGTGTACGAATTTCACGTTCAACTTCCTCCCATAAATAATTTTCAATGAGGTTGAGATCTGGGGATTATGCCGGCCACTGCAAAACCCGAACGTTATTTTCTTGAAACCACTATTGAACAATTCGTGAAGAGTGTTTTGGATCGTTATCCAACGCAACGGCATTTCCCACTCTGCATAAGGCAACATTACATTTTAACAAAATTTAACAACCCTATAGAAAAACACCACCTTTGCCATGTTTAACTGTGGGTGTAACGTATTTGATATTAAACCTTGTCTTGATTAGCCGTCTTACACGCTTTATTCCATCAGAATTGAAAATTTTATATGGCTAAATAAAACTTTTTACCACTCGTCTACTGTCCAATATAAATGTGGACGTGCAAATTCAAGCTTAGCCACTTTAATTCTTGCCGAAATAAGAGGCTTTTTAGCCGGGCGTCTACTGAACTGTCCGTGGACTAACCATAATTTCGAAAATTTCAGCAATAACTCTAGGTGCAAACATCCAAGAATCGTTTTACGAAATTCTTTTAATGCGTCTGTCTGTCCAAATTGTTGTTTTTCTCGGCCTTCCCGATTTCGGTAGATTCTCTAAATGTCCCCTTTGAATGTAACTTGAAATTATTTTGAATACGCTGTATCTTGGTAAAACAAACCGTCTTGAAATAGTGACTTGTATTGTACCTTCCAAGTGTGCATTCACTACTCTCTGCTTTAATTCTTTCGAAATTGGAATACCTCTTGGCGTGATTAATCCAGCACAAAAATATTAAATAAACATAAAATAAACTCTGCAAATATATTTTAACCTTTACTTTCACTAAAACCTTTCTTTTTTAGGAAAATATTAAAATGTTGCTTTACTTTTGACGCATTACAATACTGTTTTTAAAAGTTTACGTCAATATCAGTTTATTTGTTTTATGACGTTTATCGAGATTATATATATTATTATTATTATGCACTTTTATTTAATTCCTTTAGAAATAAAATTATTTTTTTTGTTTTACAACACAAACTGCAATTACAATTACAAACTGGCTAAATTTCTACAAAAACAAAAACCATTGCGCGATTATAAAGTACCGGTATAATATAATTTATCCCCCGTTTGTACTCGAGAGCTTCCGTTCTAAAATTTATATACCGCCGGACTCCGACGCTTTTAAATAACCCTATTATCACGACAACGGGCGAACTTAATTTTTACAATGAACGAAAGAGGGTTATTATTAAAAGAGCTCTCTCTGGTAAAGAGCGCTTTTAAAATATCATAAAACGGATACGTTTCTTGCAGAAAAGAATTTGAGAAAATGAAAATTCTACCAATGCAAACAAATTTTAGGGCGGGCGAGAGTCAGGGCCGTACCGAGGCAGTTCAGGCAGCCATCTTAAAGCCTTTAAGGACGTTCTACTGCAAGAAGACATTGCATGGGTGGGGCGGTCCATCTTTCTTTCTTTCTTAAAGAGCAAAGTTTTTTTAGGTGCCACGCCCTTTTTTTGGACTATAAAAACTTACAAATTCTACGTTTCGATAACCCGACCCAAAAAAGCGTAGAAATAAAGAAATTTTTAAATATAAACGCCAATATTTGTATTTTTTAGTTTTTTTGAAGGTATGTTTAACGTGAAATAATGTTTCATGTTGTTTATTTCAAATTAATGAATGTGGTTTTGAGTTTTCTCAACTATTGAGCACACGGGGTAAGGGGGGAGGCAGTCCCCCCTTCCTCCTAAATACGCTATATACATACATGTTTACCATTACTTTTACTTTTTACCAAAGAAACAAAGAAAACGCGAGAAAAGACGTTACTAAATACTGGCCTAGAGGAATAACGTCTGTGTTAATTCTGTTGGCATATTTTTCCTCATCTAAAGAAATATATTCCCCAGTAAAACGAATATTCCATTTTTCTTGGTTTAATCGCGGTCCGACCCACCATCTCCTTCAGTAATGTTTTCTTTAAGCAGAAGAGTAGCAGCATTTCAAATAAAGACTGTAGCAACAATTGCTTCCTTTTGGTTGGCTTTCGAAATTCTATTAATTTCCCACATCTCAACGAAAAACCAGGAACGACATAAACAATAAACAAACATATTCATGCATCATGAATCGGAAAAAAAACTTTATAAAAATAACCAAAAAAATAATAAAAGTAACAATATTTTATTTTATACTGTATTGTAAAACACACCTTTACATATTTGAATTTAGTCCAGAAAATAAGGGTTTACAGCAATAAGTCCGGTAAAATTTTTTTACCGGACTAGTCCTGTAAAATTTCTTTACCGGACTGAAATTAGTAAGTTTTAGTTTAATCAATGTCAAACACACAATGTTTCCACCAGTAAATATAAGCACTATTCAAATATACGACGCAGAATAAAACTTCATTATAATTTCAAAACATAATTATAATTTTCAACAGAACAGTATGAAATAAAATATTGTACGTCATTCGTCCGGCAAATCCTTTACAGTATTCGTTTTAAAATTCCAGACTCGAAACATTTCACTCATACTGTAAAAGTTGATTTACCGGACTATAACGTAAATATCTATTATAGTCCTATATAGGACAACTAAAATATACAGGGTGTCTCTAAAAGGTCTGTACAAAATGAGCGCACATATTCCTGAGGCCAAAATAAGGCGATTTAAAGCAACTTACCTTAGTCCGAAATTGCTCCGTTTCCGAGATACAGGGTGTAAAGTTAAAAAATAAAAATCGAATTTTTTTAAATTAATGAATATTTTTTAACGTATTACTTTAAAACTTGGTACCCGGGGATTTTTTGGGATGCGAAACCCGAATACGGACACCTTTTCGCTGTGGCCATTAGAGGGCGCTTCACAATGCACTTCTTATGGTATAGAATGGTCATCAGCTTTTTTATCAGTAAAGTTTTTTCCTTTTTTTGTTAAGGTGCTAATTTTTTGAACATTTTGAAACAAGAAAGGTACTCTTGTGAAAATCCGCTAAAGTAAGCCGTTTTTGATATATTTCGGTTTTTAGTGTTCGATGCCGCACCGGAATATTTAAATTATTTTGAATAAAAAAATCCGGTATTAGTAAATTTTCTGCAGGAAAAAATGTTTCACTTGGGTTAGTTACAGCAAGTTTTGCAGGAATAATTTGAGTATGGATTTTTTTAAAATTAAATGAGGAACAATTTTATTTTAAAAGTAAATTTAATTAGCATAAACTTTTAGTAATTGTTTAAAATGACCTCCGTTAACATAAGTACAAAGATTAATACGACGTAAAAAGTTTAAATTTAGTCTTTGCATCAATTCCGCATCGTTCTTTAATATGTTGACTGCGTTTTGATCGGTCTGGAGTGTACAATCGTTTTTAAAGACCCCATAAAAAATAATCCAACGGAGTCAAATTCGGTGAGCGTGGCGGCAACTTTACAGAAGCGTCATTTCCTCTATCGATCCATCTGTTTGGATTTGGTTTGGATACTGCCGATGCAAATAATTGCGGACATTTAAACTAAAATGTGGTGGAGCACCGTCATGCATAAACCACATATTATCTCGTCGAAGTTGTAATGGCAAATCTTGTAATAAATCTGGCAGCGTATTTTGTAAATGTTCTTAATAATCCACACCATTCAGTCGTGGCGGTAAAATGACAGGACCAATAATGAAATTGCCAATGATTCCTGCCCACACATTAATTCTAAACTCATGTTGATAATGAGTTACTTTCGTGGCATGCGGGTTTTCATCAGCATAAACATGCTTCGTTGGTAAATAAAATGTGCTTAGCAAAATTCACATCCTGTTGTCTCTGTTCGGTAATGAATCGACAGAAGTCCAATCGTTGATCGAGATCAGGAGTCAAAAGGTCTTGTAACTTTTGGATATGGTATGGATGAAGCTGCTGTTCTTTTAATGTTCTATGGACTACATCCTTGGATACTCCTACCTCTAAACCTAAGCGTCTGGTGCTTAATTTTGGATCTTCAGCAATTCTTTCCAAAATTTGGTCCTCAACCTCAGGAGACTTTATTGCACGTTGCCGTCCATAATTGGCAGTTAAAGGAGTGAAGCTACCGGTTTCGCGAAGGCGTCTCTCTATAGCAGCAAATGTTTGATGGTTTGGTATGCGCCGATTTGGATATCTTTTCCTGTATACCCTAACACTTTCGCGGCTATTTCCTTCACAATACCCAAAAACCAAAAGCATATCCGTCATTTCTGCAGAACTGTATCCTTCAGCCATCTTTACAGTCAATTTAAAATTTAACTAACACGTTTCAGTTCAAACACCTTATTTATTCTCGCATTGGCAAATTCTTACTGAAACACTTACTGTAAACAACATAGACTGATAGCGAGAATTCTTAAAATACGAAAAATGTTTACATTTAAATAGTCTGTTGCAAAAAAAAAATGTAAAGGTGTTCATCAAACAGGTAAAAAATCCGAGGATTTTTGGATGTGACACTCCAAAAAAGTATCTAAAAAAAATATATTTTCCACTGCTAATTCACTGACGACATTTCATCCTCAAAGATAACAGCAAGCATTTTTTATTCAGAATAATTTAAATATTCCGGTGCGGCATCGAACACTAAAAACCGAAATATCTCAAAAACGGCTTACTTTAGCGGATTTTTACAAGAGCACTTTTTTGTTTCAAAATGTTCAAAAAATTAGTATGTTAACAAAAAAAGGAAAAACTACACTGATAAAGTTATAGCCATTCTAAACCATAAGAAGTGCATTGTAAAGCGCCCTCTAATGGCCACAGTGAAAAGGTGTCCGTATTCGGGGTTCGCATCCCAAAAAACCCCCGGGTATAATATTTGCAGAATTATACCGTTGACTCTTACTGCCATAAATAATCTACCTGATTAAATCCTATTGTATACGCCTCAACCTCTTCAAAGCTGAATAAATGGAATCAGGGATCAGGGTCGGCTTGAAAATGTACCTACACCACATGATTTTTTTTTATAATTTAAAATAAATAGACAGGTATTTTTAGTTTTAGGTACCTATAATAAATGTACCTGGTCCGGTTCTACTCAAAAAGGTTTTAAAATTTGGGATTTCTTTATTTATTTTATGGTCAAAGGGAAATAAGGGTTTTATTGCAGTCTAAAGATCAACGATATACTTCTACAAATATTTTACCAAGTTTTAAAGTAATACGTCAAAAAATATTCATTAATTTTAAAAAATTCTATTCTTATTTTTTAACTTTACCACCCTGTATCTCGGAATCGGAGCAATTTCGGACTAAGGTAAGTTGCTTTAAATCGCCTTATTTTGGCCTCAGGAATATGTGCTCAGATTTTGTACAGACCTTTTAGAGACACCCTGTATACGTAGTAACAAAAAAATTCATTACAGTAAAAATTATGAAACAGAAGTGTAACAAACAAAATAATATGTTGTTTTTTTTAGCTTTGTTGTAACGATTAGGTATAATAATTACTTCTAAAAACTACCAACTAGTTTTCGACATACAACAAAGTTGTAATATTTTCTCGTAAATTCTATTAATCTTAGTTGGATTCTTCCTACCCACTTTTGTTATACTAAGTAAATATTTTAGTAAAAATTGGAAACTACTTTTGTATTTCTATATATTTAAATATTTTTGCAAGATTTATTATTTGCTTTTACCCAGGGCATAATGAAATATTTGATCTTTTTTTCTATTTTGGTCGAAGCTAAGTCTTACAAATTCCATTTTGCTAATAAATCCGCCAAACTCCACATAACAGCACCGTAATACCATAAATCACCAAATGAAAGACAAAATAACAAGTTTGACCTTAAAACCCATAAGAGTAAGATTTAGAGGTACGACCCCCTTGATCGCATAATAAAGTATTATAAAATTTCAACTAGTTTATTGCGTCTTACTGTAATTATACCCTTCTAAATTCTATTAATTATTTTAGCAAAGAAATATAGTAATTTTTATTAATTCCCCATTATAACCATACTTACCTATTTATGTAATAAAAATTTTATAAAAGTCACAAAAGGGTTTAGTAAAATTCACAATACAGTTCCTTACTTTTAACTAAAAAACATTGATTCACGGCAACCAAAGAGTGCATTTATTTTGTAAAATCTAATATATACCTTAGTAGGGGCATAACAATACTATGTTGTGTAAAAAGGCTATCACTAAACTAAACTTACAATACAATTATTTCCGTGTAGTGACTTTTATCGAGTCTTTGCAAGACTGAAATTACTAAAATTTCCCCCAGAATTGATCTTGCACTGGCAGAAATATCAAACAGAACCCGATAACTTGCAAGTGCAAGAATAGATCAGCTGGGTTAAAACTGCGCATGCTTTCATGGGCTTGCATCAGGTAATCTTGCAGCACGTAAAACGGTCTTTAAGAGAGTGTTGGAATTCTTATTGACAGGGTGGACAAAATGATACAGTTTTCGAACAAAAAAATAATGGCCCATGAATTAAACAATACCAGGAAGTATAAAATACGTTTATCATTCATGATACATCATTAACACACTAAAAGTGCCATTAACTATTAAACTATTAAAATATAACAACATAACAACTTGGACTAACGTTTACAACATATAAAATAATGCAATTTGACCACGTATCAATACAAGAGTAGTCGGCCAACACAATCATAATTATTCCAAGTAAAGACAGGTTAAAAATAAACGATTATTCTATTAATTATGCATCATGGGTATTACCTCACGAACTCAAATCACCTACAACACCATTTAAAGGCAACATAAAAGCATACAATTAAATAAACTAGGTACCACATAAAGCTAATTAAAACATTAAATACAATGATCTTGAGTACAATATCCATTGCACACAACCTTGAATTAATTTTATGAATATTTGAAAAGAAATCAAAATTATCTGACCCACGTATTTGTTTACCAAAGCCAAAATTCCCATCGATTAAATAATTACTAAGATATTCCGCTAATCCTGAACTGACCAAAACTCTATCCAATGAGCTGTTATTTCGGGCTTTTGAATTTTTCAGCCTCTCTGTATGTTCCAGATCAGATATTTGAAAAGAATAGTTATTTTTTAAGCGTGTGCTTTAAAATCAAAGATAGTTTAATTGGTAAGAACAAGGACACAATGTGAAACCAAAACTAAAAATCCTATTAAATTGTTTCAGAGATATTTGGCTAAACCTACCTTGTATCTCTGTATATTCCCCGTAAGCGTTGGGCAAAGGATTTACCTTGGCCTGCATTATAGACACACTTTTAACAAGTTTCTTTCAGTATTCGGAAACGAATTTCAATTTTTAATGACACAGTTTCGTCCACGTATAAAACCGATGATAAAATCGACGCCACACTCTGAAACTTTAAAGTTCGTGAAAGTTTCAAGTGTCCCTTTCATTTCGATCTATTCTTTTCTAGGCATAGAAAACGCTCCACGGAATTAAATAAACTAAGAAACTAGCGACAGAAAACTCTTATTTAATTAGTAAAACTCGTATTTTTATCTACGCTCAGCATCTGCATGTTAAGTATAGAAGTTTCTAAAAGTTTAATTAAAATGTTTTAGTGCTAATACCGAAAAACATACACCACTTGTTTTTTATACAGCACATAATATTAGGTTAGGTGCATTGGTACCTGTGTTTATGCCACCATTAAAAATATGTTCTTTCCCGCCAAAATGCTAATTATTTTAAAAAATTGCGCAATAGTTTTTATAGTTTTACTTGCACAAATGCAATACCATAAAGAATGCCACATGCAATTTAACTTGGCCGTGTTGTTTTTTTAAGTTGACGACCAACTATCGAGACACGCGAAATCGAGTCGACTGCAAACAAGTGACTGGCGGCGTCTGTTCACGTGCGACGCCAACTTAGGCGGTGTGGGCGAACGGCGCCGCGACGCCAGTACAGAGGCAGGTGTATACTTAGGCGTCTTTAAATAATAAAATAGATTTTTTTAAACTCCAGAATGAAGTTGTAACGTAACGTTCTTGGAGACATATATTCTATGAATATATTTTTCTAATACTTTTATTAGTTTAAGCACAGAAAAAAATCCATACAGCATAATTAAATAAATCGTTTATTTGACCCACATTTTATTATATTTAATAAAAATAAGTAAATGGTTAATTTAAGTAAAGTTGGGTTCAATGAACGAAACTAGTTAATTTAATAGAAATGTGCGAAATATTTGACCTATACTTAATTCCCTTAAATCAATGACCATCTATCTTGAAGTATTTATATAATCCATACATTTAAAGGATTACCTTAACATTTTATTCATTTCGCCTAAATTTGTGCGCCATTACATGTCTTAAAGTCATATGTTTCTCCAAAATATACAAACGTTCACTTCATGCTTCTATAATATTCAGTTACACACGTGTGTCGTTGTGCAAAATGTCCCGAATTCAAAGTAACGTGCTAGACAGAGACAAAAGATATTTGTAGAGTCCATTGATGTCAAAATCATCGTTTCGAACTGTTAGCTTTAATTTGTTTTTAAAAGTTTTTGTGCCTTGAAGTTCAATTCAATCATGTAAACTTTTCTTTTCAGAGCCATTTTAATCGTAGATACTTTCGTGTTGGCGGAAATTAATTAGGAATATTTGTTATTATTATTGAGTCTGAACGCTACCCTAGTAGCACACCAATATTGAAAACATATTTTAACAAATATTTGCACATTTTGTTTGACAGATTTTTTTTATATTCTCTAGAAAACACTAGTAATCTCTAGCCACTGGCGCCACTGCCACCAGACTAGATGATATCTTCTTATTGAACCCTTACTTACACTATATAATAAGTAAGGATCAAATCATTAAAGACCAAATAAATGGTGCTTAAAGCACGTCTGCATATTATGTTCGACTGTGTATTGTTAGTTCTCTTGAGATAGCTCTGATGAGCTTCTACTCCTTTTATAGCTGATATTTGCTTTTTCTTCCACTGTTCCGGATTTTCTTTGTGTGTTTTTCTTCGCTTTTATTTGTTGTTTCATTATTTGGGTTTATTTTGGTGCAGTGTGTTTTGTTGTCGTTGTTTTTCTTATTTGATGTTCTTCCTCTGTGATTTTGATTCTTTGTCTTTCTTCTTTGATGTTCTATTTCTGTGTTTTATTTGGTGTTTATTTGCATTTTGATGTTTTTGTTAATTTCAGGGTATGAACCGATCTTTTGGGTATTTGTGCTTGTCGTGTCTAGTCGAGCGTATGTGGGAGTTCTGTATCGTTGGATTTGTTGATATGTCAGTCCTTTCAAAGTATTTTGTTATTAGTTTTGTTATGTGGTCCGAAAAGGTGTCCATTTTTAAGTATCTGTGCAAAATTGCCGTCGGCACATGTCTTTGTTAGTTTGTCATCATTCTCAGTACGTTATTTTGTAGTCTTTGTGTCTTTAGAAATCTTGTCTTGTTTACGGTGCACCAGGTTGGTCAGTACAGTTCTTACTACTGTTTGTATATTGGTGTTTTTATTTTTAATTTCAGTCTACTTTTTGCGCAGAGCAAAGGGTATACTGCACACATTTGTCTGTGTGCCTTTTTAATTCTGATTTCGACATTGTCGTTCCAGGTCAATGTTTTGTCGAAAGTGAGACCAAGATAGCTAGCTTTAGGGCTCCAATCAATGGATTTGTTGTTTACCTTGACCCTTCTTTCAGGCAGTCTTAGTCTCGCCTTCGAGAAAAATATTGCTTGTGTCTTCCCCTCGTTTAACCTCATCTTTCAGGTTCCCAGCCAATTCTGCAGAAGCAGGATATGGCGCTGCAGGCGTAAAACCACTCTCCAGGGCACTCCTGACGACAGATCCGTACCCGTATTTGGAATTAGCACCACTTTGGCCCGTTTCCAAATGGTAAGTGTTATGTCTACTAGGGCCTGTACTGTATTTTCTGGCATGTTTTTGACTGCTTTGTTTTTTATGCCGTCGAAACCGGGCGCCTTTTTTGGGTTGATGACCCTCAGAATAGAGTGAACTTCCTCAACAGTGACCCTGGATAAATTTTGGTCCTTCAAGTTTACTCTTGGCATTTCTTTAAAAATGTGCACAGTTCTGGTAACGTGGTGACCCGCGCGTCTTTGTCTGCGTTTATTGAAGGACATTCGCTGAACTGTTGGTATGTGTTCGTATATGTTTGGATAAGATAAACTCCTTAAACCGATGACATTTGGCCACGTAGGCCGTGCAATAGATGCAGCGCCATCTTCTAGCAGTTTCAAGCAACCATAATGTTGTGGCAATAAAAAATAAACATGTCAAATCAATTTATTCTAAAAATATTTGAATAAAATATAATATTGGACATATTTACTTTCTTCTCAATTGGCATTAAGCATTGTGATTCAATAAAGCACAATATTTATAAAATATTGCAAATATATTGAAAATATATATCTGCAACACTATAAATAACTTTAAATATAAAAGTTGTACTAAAATATTAAATAAATGTTTATTTTTTATATTGCAATTTTACAAAACCACAATATTTTATAAATATTGCGAGTATGTTGACAATACTGCCACAATATCCAATATTGCATAGATGTTGCCTAAATAGTTTGGCAATATTGGGTGCTACTAGGGTAGCCATGAAACTTTAGACGTTTTTGAACTTAGACTTTGTTTTGACTTTTTGCCCTTCGTAATTTCGATTGGATTCATATGGTTTTAGTCACGTGGAAGTAATGACGCACCGGCAAAAAAACACCGCTTCGATTGTATGGGACCTGCTCTATAGTTGATGCAAAACAATTTCCAATGCACGTCATACTCTTCGAGTGACGTCAGTTATCGGCACTGTTGCCAGCTTATAACCAAAAGAACCGAGCGAGGAAATGTCACTGCTTATTTTTATAAAACAAGATAAATATACAAAAATTTGCCATAGTTTATATATTTGTTTACTGCATAATAGCTTTTACCATCGACTTTAATAGACCTAACACTTCTTTTATATTTATCTTGCCAAGATCGACCAATGGTACCATTCTGAAAAATCTATATGTTTCATCCAAGAAAACGAATTGGTAGAAGAATGCTTCTTTTTCTTTAATATATTCTTTCAAAAATACTAGTCGTTTGAAAGTTACATGGGAGAGTTCCATAAGCCCTCGCCTCAGTTCACCTTTCTTAAAGAGTTAAGACCAGTGGCGGCTCGTCGTATAAAGCAACTGAGGCCGGGCCTCACATGTAAAATTAATAAATTATTTATTTAAATATAAAACGTTTTTTAACTAATTTCCAATCATTAAAAGTATCAAAACAATAGAACATTGAATTACCATCAAAGTTCAACATATTATCTTTTTAATTTAGCGCGCACCCCATCCAACATTAATTTTAAAAACTGAAATCGTTGCCAACCGCATAAAAAGAAAATTGTAATCCCAAAAACTTGAGCTTCCTTTACGTCACAAATCGCTTATAAAACGCTATGCTCTCCAACCCGGCACCTCCACCGCTTTAATCGCGCACAACAGGAAAAATAGCCAAATTTTGCAGGCGAGTGAGACCCACTTATTTGGGCCTATATCGTATTATTTTTACAGTAGCTTGCAATGGCTTGCATGTTGCCAAATGTTGATTGAACAAGGACACTTGTTGACTTATTTACTTATTATTTAAATGTTTTATTTTTAAAAACATAAAAATTTGGTGAACCTCTCAAACTTGAGCGCTGAAGCGCCATAAACAAACCAGTGTCCTGTTAGACTTTAAAGTAGTGCTCGGAATTTCTGAAATTTAAGTATTCGAATACTCACTTTATTTATTATTTAAATATTCAAATAATTCAATATTCGAATATCATCTATGAGTATTCAAATATTCGGTTTCGAATATTCAAATATTCGATTTCTAATACTCAAATATTCGATTTCGAATATTCAAGTATTCGATTTCGATATTTAAATATTTGAATACTCGTAGTGATATTCAAACATTGAATAATTTTATTATTTGACGTTTAATACCTTTAATTTAAATTTTAGCTTTAGCTTCCACGTACTTAAAAAAATTAAAACCTAAATACAGGCACTATACAGGGCGTTACAGGAGTACGGTACGTAATTTAAGGGGGTGATTCCTTATGATATTTTAAGAGAAAAAGTTCATATGAAGGTGTGTCCGGAGTTGCCTCGTTTCTAATATACAGGGCGTTAAATTTAAAAAAAAGACGGTTGCAATCGTGCGTTTTATCAAAAGGTGGCCATTTTCAACATTTGCGTAACTGTTTTTTTGGTATCATTATTTAATAAAATAATTTTATTTTTACTTAAATGTTTTAATTAACTTTGAAATACATAGCTATTTTTTGTACATGCAATAAAGTGGTTTTTATTCTTTCTCTCGAAAAAATGTCAAGCGACAAAAAGCAATATAAATTTTGTAAAGAAGTCAATGGCGTACATTTTTTTGTCAATATTATCAGTAACACTGCCCCCCGGGACGCCACTGGAACTCATAATTATCATCTAGTTAGTGCTAGCTTAGCGTCTTATCACAACGAACAACACTGCCAAATTTCACCAATATCGGTAAAAGGATCTTTGAGATATTAATAAAAAACCGTTTTTTCTTTTAATCTTTGACACCCTGTATCTTAAAACCCATACTTTTTAGGACACATATTTATATGAACTTTTCTACTTGAATTTGGTTCAGGAATGCGCCCTTGGAATTACGGCCAATCATTAAGTAACACCCTGTATAGTATATTATATAATAAATTTTTTAAAAGCTGGTGCACGTAGCATTAAATAATTTTATAGTAATAATATTTGATAAATGAATACTCGAATATTTAAACATGCAATAAATCGAATATTCAAATATTTGAATACTCGAATATTCGAACACATAAATAATTTTAAAGAAAAATATTCTGTATTTGAATATATCAATATTCGAATAGTCGAATTATTTGAGTTTGATTCCCAGCACTACTTTAAAGTAAGTAGGCGATCCACGTGGCTAAGACAATAATAGCACGTGTTTTGATCTGACATGTGTGTCAGGCAAAGTGATTTTCTAATGTTAAAGTAAGTGGTATTTTGGAGACGTGTGCCCGGTAACAGACGTTGCCATTCTTTTAAACGTACAGTAAAAGTACCGTGAATTTTGCAGTTAAACAAACTACATTCCCTGTGTTTGGGTAAGACGTGCACGAAGTTGCACCCCAGTCTTTTGCAGTTCGCGTAAATACGTGAAATATTCCGTTCTATACAGAACATGTCTTTCAAATAACCGTCAGACGGCAATGAGGCTGTAATTAACTCAAGTTATGATTTATTCTCTACGGTAAAAACCAATGAAATCCTAACGATATCTCGGTGCAGTGTATTAGGATTGTTAAGATAATTTATTAGTGTTAATCAATGTAAAAATTGTAATATTGTAGGGGTGGTGAAAAGTGGAAGAATAAAAAGACATAGTAAAATAAGTTGTGTTTAATTGGTCTAGCAAAAATAAAACGAACCCAACCTTATACTGTGGGCGATACAGTGTCTATGTGAGGCCAGGGCCTCTATAACAATAGATGTAATTAATTAGTATAATAATCTATTTGTGTGAATGAGTTTTCCACGTGGCGTCGACGGGTCGTTAGGGTTGTGTACAGAAATAGACACCCGACGCCGATATCTTATCCCCTAAATTATCTTCAATTCATGCATACGCATTGGAGAGATAATAATATATTAATATGTTTTAAGCATATATCTAAGGAACCTAAACATCGTATACCTATAATACAATACGGGATAAAGCTTATTGATTATTGCTTGTAGGTGTTCATGTAAATACAGTGCGTTTATTTAAACTTTGGTTATATTAATTAAGCGAGTCATTTTGGGATCTCTTCTATTAGACCGCACAGCTGAAACTTGGGATAGGTAAAGCCCTTGGTCTGAGGTTAGGAAAAGTTTATCATTGTGCCAAAAAATAAAGATAAATATCATTATTGTATTATTCTCTGATAAAGAAAAGTGCACTTTTCGTACATATTATCTTTGAACTAGAAATTCTGTAACCGGTAACAGAAACCAAGTAGAATTTAACGCAAAAAAAACCCAGGCGGAAGTTTTTTCTAAAGAAGATAATGTTGTAGAACCATGCTGGCGGGACACTCGATTCCTTTGGCTTCATCAACTAATTTATTGGGCGTCAATTTAAATAGTCATATGTCTTGGCATAGTCACGTTGCGGCCATTGCTAAGGCAGCTTTGCAGAAGCTGGTAATACTTTTCCTAACTAAGAACCTTAACACAACAACTTTCGCTGGAGTACTTTTCGCATATTTGGGGCTCTGCTCCTAAACATACCCAAGGATTACTGGATTCCATTCTAAGAAGCGCCACTCGCTTGATCGGTGACCATAATCTGACAAACAGTCTGGAAAGCCTTGAACATCGAAGGCAGGTTGGCGACTTAAGTCTATTTTACAAATATTTTCATGGCAACTGCTCAACTGAGGTTGCCCGCTTGATTCCACCCAGAAGCGGTGCATTGTAGAAATACACGACGAGCCACTGCAGCCCACCCGTACGTGGTTCAGCTTAGTGTCCCTCAAACGACACTGTTTAAAAATTATTTCATCTGAAATACGTCATCACTCTGGAACGACCTCCCTGAGGCCGTATCCCCAACGAGTATAATCTCCAAAGATTTGCAATCAACGTGAATCGTTTCCTGCGCACACGCACCGCTCGCAGAGCGACACAAAAGAATTTATCCTATAGTGCTGTGCCTTATCGTAGAAAAAAACAGAATAACGTATTCAGATGATCTCAAACTTCATCAGAGGCACATCTCGAGTCGAGAACTTCACCGTTTCTAGTCCTGATCCTGACGATCGTCCAGTTGTAGGTACCTGTTAAGTTCTCACGAGAACAGACAAAGGAACGGAAAAGTAGTAATAAAGAACTCAAAATGAAAGTCTAGTATGCCTGAGCATTGGTAAGGAGAACCAGTAATAGTCTTTTAAGGTCAGGAATCTTCGGATAAGGTTTATTATCTGTGATTTTCATAAAAACATAACTTTCGTAAAAGAAAACAAGGTCTGTCTATACCACCAAAATTTTGGTGGTATAGACCGACCTTGTTTTCTTTCATAATCTCGCCACAGAAAATGGACTACTTCTTGAATAACTTTCGTAGTTTCATTTCAAGCGGGAACGGCCTTTACATGCATTATTTCCTTTTATTTTTTTTATAATGTAATTTTGGCCGACATACTGATTTACAGAGGGTGAACGGTCTGTCTGGGTTAAAAATAGCACCTTCTTTTAGACCGACGAAAAGATAAAGCGAAATGATTCGTTAAGGATATATATGGCGTTAACAGTTTTATAATCGGTAAGGTCTTTGAAGTAGCAACTTTTCATGCTCTGTTTATGAGAGTACACTTTTTTCTAAAATTTAAGATTGCAGGATCCAATCAGGAGTGCTCCTCCTGGGAATGGTGGCAGTTGCCCTAGTCTGATATTGCATATTGACTTGAAATCTTGATAACAAGCTAACCATACTTATTTTTTGCCCCCCTTGGACAATTTTCTGCGGGTGCCCATATTTTCACTTCGTTTTGAAGGTAAGTAGGTTATACATTAAATCTAAAACAAATATTTAAAACAGTGTTACAAGGACAAGGCAATATCTCGAGAACGGTTTTAAACAATTTGCCCCTATTGATAACAATTTGCCAACAGAAAGTGCAGAATTGACTATCATTGAGTGTATTGAAGAGATCCAAGAAACGGGTGAAACTACTCCCAACTCTGAGATAGAGGAAGAGGAACCTGAACTTGCTCCAGTGTCGAAAATATCAAGCCAAGTTTGAGAGAAAACTTTTTTAATAATGTTAACAATTTTAACAAGTCTACAAATATTTCTCAATTGCTATTAAAATTTTAACCTGAAATTAATGAAAATAAAATAAAAAATATGAAGCAATCATTAATTTCTAATAACTTGAAAAAATAAGAATTTCAAAGCAAACATACAGTACCTACAAAGTGATTGTTTATATTTTACTAGATGGATATCTCGGTTAATATTGGTCTTACAAATAAGTTTAAATTAGCAATTTTGAAGTATTTTTAACGGGTATTCAGAATCCGTTATCAAAAAAAATAAAAGAGCATCAGAAATTTAAATTTTCAAGTTAACTGGTAGTTTTAAATTGCTAATTTAAACTTATTTGTAAGACTAATATTAACCGAGATATCCATCTAGAAAAATATAAACAATCACCCTGTACATTGTATAAAATATATTAGCAAGCACGTTCAGTATACAGAGGGTGGTGATAGAGTTTGGAATAATAAGAATATTTCTGAACAGATTAACTTTAAAAAAAAACGCTCAGACACGTCGATTTTTATTTTTGCTTTTGCATTTTTTAAGCTAATACTAGAATATACAGGGTGTTACAAAAATGAATTATCACGTTAATGTCACTTTTTGTTAATGGAATACCCTGTATATTATTTAATTTTTTGATTCTACGCAAGATTCTAAGCAGATTTCGTTTATGATGTCCTATACCTATCTTCAACTGTTTACGAATTACTGACAATTGAAAATTAGACATCTTCAATGAAAATAAAAATATAAATTGAATTGTTTGGGCGTTTTTATTTAAGTTAACCTGTTCACAGATATTTCTATTATTCCCAACTTTATTTTCATTCGTATAGGGTGTGTCTCAAAAAAGCAGTATCAATTTCAAGTTTATTTTTATAAACGAAATGACACTCTTTTAAATTTTAAACATATTATTTTATTTAATGAACATTATTTACAATAAAGGAATATGCCTGCCTATTTTAATAAATGTTGGAAGTGGTATCCATTCACAGCTCTACAATGACCCAATCTATCCACAAACTCTCTTTGGACGTTAGTAACAATATCTGGGGTAATTTGCCGTATCGTGGCTCTTATTCTTATTTTCAAGTCTTCTAAATTTTGTGACTTACTTTTGTATACTCTGTCTTTAACGTAGCCCCATAAGCAGAAGTCGAGCGGAGTTAAATCGGGTGACCTTGGTGGCCACTCTATTTCGCCCCGTCGGCGTCGGCCTATCACACGATGATGTATATCTTCGAACATTTGCGCTAAAATGGGCAGGAGCTCCATCTTGCTGAAACCAAAGTCTATCATCAAACGTATCTGGAACATCTTGATTTGGAAATTTTGTATTTAAGGCAGGTACAAGTTCTTCCTCTAGAAATGACAGGTATCGTTCGCCATTCAATGTTCTCTCAAAAAAATATGGCTCGATGATTCTATTCTCAACAGTTCCCGCCCAAACATTAATTTTCTCCCTATACTGCGTACACTCTAAAAATTAGGGGTAATTTTAATAGATATTTACAGGTAAAATAATGTAATATGTTTACATATATGCTGTAATTTTACATGCACTCTGTACATTATCTTTAAAAATACACATTAAAGTGTTTTTAAAAATTTTTTACAGGAAGTAGTGTAATATCACAAAAAAATTCATATAAAATGTTAAAATCACATGAATATTACACGCCACTGTAAAAATTATGTGATTCTGATGTGAACTTACGATATCAGTCTGTGGGATTCCCCATCACTTTTCGGCACAACGAAAGAGACGCGTCCGTCGCGTCCATTGTTTGGCTTTCATTACATCTGCCGGCATCGGTTTGTTGTTTTTTCCTCGTATACAGTTGTAAGTGTTTTATTTTGTGGTTAAAAAGTACTTAACAAGTAAGTATTGTATAGTTTTACTATGTATAAATGCTCATTTTGTGGTTTTACTTTAATTAATAGTATTAATAAACTGTTTCCCAAATAAAAACAGTGTAATAGTTAAGCTTAACTAGTTATATTATAAAATAGGTCGTTTTTCAATGTTTTTGTGTATACTATTTATTTTAGCGTTCCAAAGATCTCCGTAGATACCAAAAAATAGGCATTTTTTAAAGTTTTTTTTCTTTACTAGCAAAAAGCTATTTAAAAACTTTAAAATCCTTGTTGGAGACTTTTTTTTTTTGGGGTTTTATGTTACTATTTCTATTTAAAAAAAAACAACTTGACACATGTTAGATTTTTGATATTTGTTAGTTATAGTTTTTGTTATAGTCGGTTATAATGGACAAGCTGTTTATACGTTTAACATAAATATATCTACACTGTAAAAAAAGTCCCAGATCCAACCATATTTCGAAAACCTGGCGTTTAATCAAAAAGTGTTTTATATAAAGTTTATAGATCTACTTCCAATGTATATTAAAAAAAATTTCTCGAATGTACAGAGTCCACCATAAGGATAGTAAAGACAAAAGTTAATTTTTTTTAGATAGGAGAATCTACTTCTTGTTGATGTTTTCGAATTCTATACAAAATTATATATAGGTATGTAGGTACCTAAAGTATTACAAAACATTATTTTTTACCATTTACATTTTATATCATTTTATCACCTTGAGAAAAAGCACCAGCATTGTGGTGCTGCTATGTCTTTACATTTTTGATTTAACCTAGTAATATTAGAACTGACAATGTCAAAAAATATCAGCGCCATCGCCACAATACTGATGGTGTTTTATTTAAGATAATGTAAAGGTATAAAAAGTAAATGGTAAGAAATGTTTAACAAGTATATATTTTTAAATTGGTATATCTTTTAAACTAGTGAATTTAGGTAAAGCACATGCTACATGAAGTTAGGCTACAATTTTGTGTAGGATTCGAAAATACATCAAAAAGTATAGTCTCCCATTTGAGAAAATGTAACTTTTTTCTTTACCATCCTTATGTATATTTGAAAAACTTTTCCTAATGTGCATATGCATTCGAAAAAGATCTATGAACTTTATATGAAACACTTTTTGATCAAACGTCACGTTTTTGAAATATTGATGGGGTTCGGGACTGTATACACACAATGTATAATAGGTATATATTTAAATGAAGTTTATTAGCACCTAAGTGTTGCAAATGTATTTATTATTTGTCAGGGAATAATACCAGAAATCTTTAATATTTTTTATTTACAGTAACCATTTTCCACTTGTTTTTTAATTTGTTTCTAACGTGAAATAAAACGAGCTATATAAACATGTTGTATTTTTATTTAATTCCTTCGACAAACAAATTTCCAAAAATTAAAATACATAGATTATTATGTAGTATTACAAATTTATTACATTAAACATTGCTGTAAAATTTCAGTTTTTGAACAGATAATTTACTGTTATAGGAACTAAAAATATACATTCTATTTTTTTTTAAGTGTAATTAACGTGTAATTTCACCTAATGGTAGCTGTGATTTTACTAAAAAACTACCCAATTTTTAAAGGAATATTCCGTATTTATTGTGATTCCCTTGTAAATTCACATGAATATTAAGTATATTTAATGCAAAAATACATTAAAAAATGTGTTTCTGCAGTTATTTATTTACAAACAATTCACATGAATCATGTAACTCTACAGTGTCACTGGTATATTACATGCACTATTGCTGGCAACAAATAACCAACAATTATTGCTGTAATTTTACAAGATTTATTTTTAGAGTGTATGGCCCTCTCTATACCATTGTGGATTTTCATTTGACCAATAACGAAAATTTTGCTTATTTACTTCCCCATTAAGGCAAAATGTGGCTTCATCAGAGTAAATCATGTTTTTTAAAATTATTATTGTTTTGGCAGATATCCATCATTACCTCACAAAACTGATTCCTTCTGTCCGGATCATCGTCATATAGCTCTTGAACTATATTTATTTTATAAGGACGCCACTTTTCTTTTCTTAAGAACTTCACAATAGCTGAATGATCCACATCAATGTTGTCTTGGTTTGAAAGACATCTAGTACTTGAATGAGGATTTTCTTCCAGCGACATTGAAATATCAATTTTAGTGTCTTCAGGGATGCCTGGTCGTCCTGAACGCGGCTTGTCTCTGACATGTCCGAAATTATTAAATTTATTTATTAATTTACTTACAGTGGACTGACTGATTGGCTGTCTCTCAGGGTATTTATTATTGAACATCTCGCACACTTCTTCTTGCGTTCGAGTTTTATCTCCACAACCAGCCATAATGAGAATCTCGATTATTTGCGTTTCTGTTAAGAACATTATGATAAAATAATACAAAATAATCAAATAATCACAAGGCGTTTGTTAAAAAAGTGAATTAGAATGACATCAAATAACATCACTATGAACGCCAGATATTGGTAACCGTGCTAACGTCCAAAGAGAGTTTGTGGATAGATTGGGTCATTGTAGAGCTGTGAATGGATACCACTTCCAACATTTATTAAAATAGGCAGGCATATTCCTTTATTGTAAATAATGCCCATTAAATATAATATTATGTTTAAATTTTAAAAAAGTGTCATTTCGTTTATAAAAACAAACTTGAAATTGATACTGATTTTTTGAGACACCCTATACGAATGAAAATAAAGTTGGGAATAATAGAAATATCTGTGAACAGGTTAACTTAAAAAAAAACGCTCAAACAATTCAATTTATATTTTTATTTTCATTGAAGATGTCTAATTTTCAATTGTCAATAATTCGTAAACAGTTGAAGATAGGTATAGAACATCATAAACGAAATCTGCTTAGAATCTTGCGTAGAATCAAAAAATGTAATAATGTACAGTGTATTCCATTTACGAAAAGTGACATTGACGTGATAATTCATTTATGTAACACCCTGTATATTCTAGTATCAGCTAAAAATATGCAGAAATAAAAATAAAAATCGACGTGTCTGGGCGTTTTTTTTTTTAAGTTAACCTGTTCAGAAATATTCCTATTATTTCAAACTTTATCACCACCCTGTATATCGATGGCCTAGTTCTAATACCCCGTATCTGACATATTTACGATTTTGAGATTTCTGTTGCTTTAAAACCTTGAGATCTTTTTCTTACTGTTGCCAAAATCCCGTATCTCTAACTTTTAAGGAAATATTTAAAAATCAATATAATCTAATAGCCCGTATTGAACGGTACTGGAATTTCGCATAAAAATAACCTGTATCTGACATTCGTCCATTACCCGCCATAACCTCAACGTCTATCTAGTTTATTTGTGTTTTGTTTGCGGAAAGTGACTTCCACGGTAAGTGTATCTATTTTATTTGTAAGCATTATAGTACTAGAAGTATCTTGGGCAAAATAAAAAATATTCTACGAACTTATTTAACTACAAAAATGGTAAAGAAGATAGAACTTACGATACGGGGTATTGCCCTTGAAACAAGTGGAAGTTTTATTCAAGATGGACACGATACGGTGTATTGGTGTATTGCAGTTACAAAAGATAAGTTTCTACAAATTAAATAAATTATAATAATATGTTTTTTATTGTATTATTTCAAGTTAATCAAAAGCCTGGCACGATTAATTTTTAGTGCAGGATAGTCGGTTACATATATTATGCAATGAAATGTGCATTCTAAAAAACATTTAATTGGTATTATTGTTAAAAAAATCATATTAAAGTACAATTTTAAAAGGTGTTATGAAACTTGTTTATAAATTAAAAAAAAATGCACTTGAAACTGTTTTTTTCTAAAATCTGTACCAACCACTGGTATTGCAATGCAGCAATGCCCGCGAAATTCAAAAATTTTAAGCCATGCACTTGTAATCAATTTAAAGTAGTTCGGGGGCGGCACGGATCACCTTACTGAAGCCTATATTTAGAAAAAAATACACCATTATCTAATATTGCAGAATACTTTGTTTCACCAGGCAGTCCAATGAATCCCTCATTTTAGTTTTTATAAACCTTAACCACGTTTTATTTTTTTAGATGAGTTCACGAACTATAAAAATATTGGCTATGACTCTTGGTGCAAATAATGAAGACCTGATTTTAATTACGCAACCTCCAATAATTATCAATGATATCGAAAGACTAAATGACAACACTAGCAAATGTAACAATGAATATCTACATGCAAGTGACGTTGCAATCTCTACAAATGACCTTAACCTAAAATCGGAACCTAACTGCGAGAAAAGTAGCCAGTTTGTTCTAGGGTCTAACTTACCTTTACTTTCAACTATAGAGACTAATCACAGCTGTAGCAACTTGGAGTTTGAAATCATATCTGATGAACTTCCGATTGTAGAGACCGAACAAAACTTAACCGACTGGGGCTTCCAAATCATATCAGAATCTAATAATAATATACCTCTCGCTGTACGGAAGGGTGAACAACATATTTCAACAACTCGGACTTTGAAATCATATCTGATGCTGCAACAACCATTTAGAATGTGAAATCATATTAATTGATGCACCTCCGACTGTACAGGCTGATAAAAACTTCGAAAACTTGGAATTCGAAGTAATATCAGACACAGAAAAAAAAAAGAAATTCAAACCACCTCATCTCCAAATCTAAAGGTGAAAACTAATTACTAGAACATCCCTGGATCAAATCCGTATTATGGTACAAGTGGAATTGACGGAAATATTCCCAGTTCTACGCAATCACAAGAATTTTCAGAACATGAGGTTGTAGATGAAAACATACAAAGTAGAAAAAGGAAAAGGCATGCAAACAAAGAACAGTTGACTAAAATTAAAACAAAAACCCACAAAATGTACGGAACTGATTATATTGGCTATGAAAATAAAAATAAAGAAATCACTTATGGTGTCAAGAGGCCAAGCAGAAAAATGGGGAATCTATGTATTTGAAAAGCCTGCCAGAAATCATCAAAACATTTTTGCGATACGTTTACGGAGCAAGAAAGAAAAATTATGTTTGATGGCCTTTGAAACAAAATGGATTGGGGAGCAACAACGAGTTTATATAATAAGTAACATAGAATATACTTCTACAAACAGGTCATCAAAGGGTAAAGAGCAATCGCGTAGAAATGGTACTTATTGGTACTATTAAGAAAATGAAAATAATGTGAAAAAAAGAGTTTGCAAGAAACTGTTTTTGTCTACGTTTGATCTTAAAGAAGATATGGTTCATGACTGGTTGAAAAAAACAAAACATGGACTGGATGCCGGTTTAACAAATATGCCAGAAATTAGTAGACAGAAAGGTAGCCACAAAGAGAAAAGGGATATACTCATCTCGTGGTTTAACAGCCTTCCAAAAATGCCATTGCATTATTGCCGGAAGGACACCAAAAAGCTTTATTTGGAAACTGTATTTCAATCAGAATCCCAGTTGTTTCAAGAGTATGTAAGATATTGTGATAGTATCCAAAAAGAAATGAAGTTGTCCGCTACTATATTTGACCAAATATTTTGTGATTTAAATTTAAGCATTTATAAACCAAAAAAAGATTACTGTGACATTTGCAGTTCTTATGAAGTGGGTAATATTGACGAACAAACTTATTCCACCCACATTCAAAGGAATCAAGCGGGACAAATTTAATAACTTGCAAGAATTAAAATCTCTTTTGCCAAGAGACTGTCATAGTTTTTATGAAAATTTACCAAAAGAATAGGCAAAAGCATTGATCAAACTACTAGTTTTAATGTTCTTACAAAGTACTTTTGTTAACATGCCATTTACATTTTTTCTTACCTATATTTATATAAACCATATTTTAAAATTAAAATAAAAAACACGTTCAATTAAAATATAAATATTTTGTATTTAACTGTTTTCAATTACCTGTATCGTAATTTTTTAAGAAACCTTAGATTTCAATAGCCCGTATCTACGCGCTAACCGTAAAAAGTAAGAAATAGCCCATTATTTTTAAAAGAACTTAAGTATCCCTTCACCTACATCTGCTAAAAATTAAAAAAATAATTTCAAGCGGTACACAAGTAAAAACAGGTAGTTTTATGTCATTCCTGTAAAAAGGCTTAATTTGAGATACGGGGTATTAGAACTAGGCCATCGATATATATTTGTAAATTGGCTTAATCTCATTTAATTTTAGTTCTGATAAATTTAAACAAAAATATTTAAAATGTATTTGTATGTATGTAGATACTTATTAATAAATAAACACTGTAAAATGCAGACCAGTTGTTTTAATTTTTCTCTATCAACCGACTACCCCTGTTATCCGACCAACATTTGATTCCCCGAGGGTGGTCGCTATTGAGAGATTTCATTGTATATTGATAAATTTTATTCATAGACATTTTTCTGGCATTGCATTGCTGTGATTAGAATATCTGCATTTGTAGTATACTCTGCTACGGTAAAAAAGAAACCACTTGAAAATAGTTAATATATTTCTTAGGTTATTTTGTGCAAAATTTATATTAGCGAAAAAAATAGCTGTAAAGTCGACATTATAATATTTTCATAAATTTCATATCCTTTACTTAATTATTATGGTTTATAAGCTAATTTTAACTTACTTTTGAAGCTAGGAAAAATTTTTGGTTGTCTTCACCGAGTTTCTTTGTGGAGCATGTTATCGCAAGCAAACTCGACTCTTATTTGATTTACGATTACTCATTATTAAGCTTGAGCAAATATGCATACCAAAAAGGAGGAAATATGCACATATACAGGGTGGCCAATTAGTACGACAAAGGTCAATATCTCCTGTACCATTAAAGATATCGGAAAACTTTTGACAAAGCTTATTAATGGTTAAGAGATGCATCTTTTAAAATTATTTTCGTCTATACAGGGTGGTCCAAAATAGCGGCACGGTAGAAATTTTATATTTTTTAAATGGAACACCCTGTATATATTTACATATTTTAATTTGCCGTAACTTACTGTACATAGCACCGTAATTATTTATACACATTTTTGCAACGTTGCCGAATATATGGGAAAATCCCTTAAATTTGTGAAAAAAACATCGTTCAATAAAATGTGTAATATTTTTTAACTTATTATAATTGGAAATAAAATATTTTTATAATGGAAAGAGAAGTGTTGACAGAACTCGCCTAGGGTAAAATAAATTAATATTTTTGTACAGGGTGATTTCTACGAACATGCCAACTTTACGAACTTTAAACCTAATTTTCTCATTTTTTTCAAATGAAACACCCTGTATATGATTACTTTGACTTGTAGGGATTTTCATCCTCTTTAACTTTTGTTAAGGTCTTTTCATGCCTATCTCTACAAATATTGGTCGTATTTCAGTTTTTGTCTAAAACTCTAGCAAAAAACTGAATGTATTTTACCATTGTCGTTTTTCTAGTTACCTATGACATAGAAAATAAAAACAAACGTTCTTGTTTAAAATGAAACGTCAGTTTGTTTGTAATATAATGACAATTATAGTGATTTGGTAAGCTATTCTTCAAAAATTAATCAAAATGGATTTTTCAAATGTCGAAATGGTGGATATGGTTTTTGTATTAGGAGCTAGCGACAAAAATTGCTTGTTAGCTATGAGGATATATCAAGAAAGATATCCAAACCGAAGACAACCCAGTAGAAGGGCGTTTTAAAAAGTAAAGGAGCGTTTTCAAACAACGGGGAGTGTAGCCTATAAAAAACAAGAAAGAATAAAACGTGTTTTAACGGAAGAAAATCAATTAAATGTTCTCTTAACAGTCACTGAAAATCCACACATTGGCCAACGAAATATTTCCGACCAATTAGATATTCGCCGTTCATCGATTCAGAACATACTGAAAACAAACAAAATGCATCCTTACCATATCCAGTTACTGCAGGAACTAAATGAAGGAGATTTTCAAAAGAGAATAGATTTTTGTGAATGGACGCGGGAAAAAATGAGACAACAACAAAATTTTGCACATTTAGTATTCTTTTGTGATGAAGCAACATTTCATAAAAATGGAAACGTGAATAGGCATAATTTTCACTATTATGCTACAAGCAATCCCTATTTTCTAAGAACTCGTTCACAAAACAGATGGTCCTTAAACGTTTGGGGAGGAGTTGTAGGAGACTATGTTATTGGACCGCATTTTTTTGAGGAAAAAGTAACTGGACAAGTATATTTGGACTTCTTACAAAACGATTTACCACAATTAATGGCTCAGATACCGAATGAAATTCGTGAACGTCTTTGGTTTTTACATGATGGAGCCCCCGTGCATTATACAGGACCTGTTACTAACTTTTTAAATGAAACATATGGGCAGCAGTGGATTGGAAGAGGAGCGCCCGTACCATGGCCGGCTAGATCACCAGATCTAACAAAAATGGATTTCAGTATATGGGGATTTGTAAAGGATCAGGTATATAAAATACCCCCACTACAAGAGATGATATGAAAATTCGTATTAGAAACTGTTTTCAAACTGTAACTCGGGAAATGTGTAGAAACATGACTCAATTCTTTTGAAAAACGTATAGAATTGTGTATTCAAGTTAATGGGAGCCACTTTGAACAATTAATTAGGTAATTTTAAATCAATTAATTTAAATTTTAAAAATTGTCCTCAAGCTTAAATCGATAAAAAACTTAACCCTAAAAATTGTTTCGAGTCAATTATTTATGTAAATTAATAGAAAAACTACAAAACTGACGTTTGTTTGTATTTTCTATGTCATAGGTAACTAGAAAAACGACAATGGTAAAATACATTCAGTTTTTTGCTAGAGTTTAGACAAAAACTGAAATACGACCAATATTTGTAGAGATAGGCATGAAAAGACCTTAATAAAAGTTAAAGAGGATGAAAATCCCTACAAGCCAAAGTAATCAAATACAGGGTATTTCATTTGAAAAAAATTAGAAAATTAGGTTTAAAGTGCGTAAAGTTGGCATGTCCGTAGAAATCACCCTGTACAAAAATATTAATTTATTTTACCCTAGGCGAGTTCTGTCAACACTTCTCTTTCCATTATAAAAATATTTTGTTTCCAATTATAATAAGTTAAGAAATACTATACATTTTATTGAACGATGTTTTTTCACAAATTTAAGGGATTTTCCCATCTATTCGGCAACGTTGCAAAAATGTGTATAAATAATTATGGTGCTATGTACAGTAATTTACGGCAAATTAAAATATGCAAATATATACAGGGTGTTCCATTTAAAAAATATAAAATTTCTACCGTGCCGCTTTTTTGGAGCACCCTGTATAGACGAAAATAATTTTAAAAGATGCACCTTTTAACCCTTAATAAGCTTCGTCAAAAGTTTTTCGCTATCTTTAATGGTACAGGAGATATTTACCTTTGTCGTACTAATTGGCCACCCTGTATATGCAAGTCTTTTTGCCAAAATATGCATATAAAATATAAGAATATGCCAAATAAATTTTTAATAAAACACATTGTTAGAAAATCAAAGTACTATATTAAAATGAAAGTAGGTGCCATTACATTAATTTCTGAACAGATAGGTAGGGTACATGTTTATGTACTAAGCTTCGTAACTATATAATGTTATGAAAACGATAAACAACCAAATATTTTTCAAAATTTTCAATTAGAAATTTATGCCTTCTATCCAAGTACATATATATACAGAAAAACTTCTTTCTACGTCCACGGAAGTAATTGGAGCATATTTTAAGTTAACTAGTATATTTGGATCTACTTCAAAATTATCTACAAAACCACCAGACAGTACCCTAGCTACACTTTTTAAAAAAATAAATCCGTCATTTTTCTGCAAAACACTTCGACATTTTTCTTTAATCTTGTCCCCAATATTTCCGCTCACACTGTAACACGATGTTTCCACACGTGTAACACAGTTTGTAGATTCAGTTAGGGATAACTTATTTGATTCTAATTGTGTTATGATTTCTGGCACACAGGTATAATTGCTTTTAATAAATGCGAGCTGTTGATGCAATATTTTATTTTCAAATAACTTTTTTGCATCATCAAGAGCCTGCGACTTCTCGTCGGATAGTTCACTGATTACGCAATAAAATGTTCAGCATAAAAAAAAGCTGCCTCCAACCAGGTACCCCATCTTGTTATTACTGGCTGGGGGGAAGTGGGACGCCAGGAAGTTTTTCTTTGTAGTATTGAATCCTTAGTGGTGCTTTAAGACATATTTTTTTCATGTTTGATATTAATTCGTTCACAAGTGGGAAGTGTTTTCTAATTTCCTCTGCCACTCTATTAATACCATGCGCCAAACAAGTTACATGAATTATCTTTGGATAGAATATTTTTAAATTTTGTCCTGCTTTAATCATATAAGTGCGCCAATGCATCTTGTACAAACCTAGTCACTGTTAAAGCGTTAATTTTTTCCAACTGCTTGGAGGTAATTAAAAATCCTTTTGAGTGAGATTCTTCGGTAAGAACTTCAATTATTAGATGAGCCATATAACGCCCAGACGAATCTGTGGTTTCATCCATACAAATATAAAAATAATTATTTGAAATTTCTTCTTTTATTTTTGTCAGCACCATTAAATATAAAGAGTCTATATTATTTCTTCTCAAAGTTGTCTGGCTTGGTATATTAATTTTGCAATATTTTTGTAGAAACGAACGAAAATTGTCATTTGACAATTTTGCCAATGGTATATTTGATGCCACCAGCGCACGGCAAAGATCTTCATTGAACACTTCTTGTTCACTTAATTTTCTAGAGGGTAGTTCAAAACATTTGGATAAAGATAATTGCACTTTCTCGCCAGGAACTTTTATTTTTCGTACCTTAGTGGCATGAACTGTTTTCACATGTTGGTCGATTTGAAATTTCTTCTCGCATGCAACCTGCAACCAAATTGAGCAAAAGTTAGGCTTGCTCAACACAGATGAAAATAGTTTATTTGTCTGAAGAGAAATGTGTGTCTTGGGTCAAGTATTAAATTACTTTTAACAAAGGGAGTAATCAAATCATTTATTTCAAGTTCATATAGAATATTAATGACAAGAGATTAATGGTTTTTTATCAAAGCGCGAAATTTTGTATTAAAATCATATTATTATTCATTTCTTGCAATAGATATTTTTTTCAGTTTGGAAAAGTATTTTTTTATATCAACTTATTCTACAAATAACAGCAATAATACAAACCATTTTTCCGCAGGCTGTACAGTAGACTTTATCCATATCGAGATACAATTCTTTGTAAGGTTTTATCCAAATGGAAACACTGCTTACTTTCGGCATATTTTACGTTTAAGTTCGGAAAAACACTTTTAAGCAACTTTTTTCAGACTTAACTAACACTCGATCTAACCCGTACTAAACACAGAACATAACCAGATAGTTTACTTGTCGAAATGCCTAATCTTGCCTTGGAATTCGAAGAAAACAATTAAAAATTTTTTCTTACTTTAAGTATTATATTACCTTAATTACAAATTAAATTCGAGCCCATCCTACCTTCAAAGAATAATCGAGGGATTAGGGATCGTAAATTGTTAAACACCATTAATATAATACCTACCTGTTAGTATAATTAAGGTGATATCTTGGGCCCAAACTCTATTATTCATTACTTGATAATAGCGATTCCGATTATGTATATACTTAATATAATAAAATAACTTAAAATCAGCATACATAAGCTAGTTTTCAAAAAATATGCAAAAATTCGAATTTTTGCATAAAATATGCAAAATATGCAAAATATGCAACTTGCATAAATGCTCAACCCTACTCATTATTAATAATATTAAGAAAATAATTAATAACAAAGTGACTTCGATAAATAAAACTAGAAAAACGCCACACTTTCTATGAAAAATCCACCTAGCGAACTAACCAAACAACGCAACAGCGACAGAAATTTTCAATACTGCCATTGCCGATCGGCTTCCCAACCTCAAGTCCTCCATATGAAGGTCTATCTCAAAACCCGAAATTAAGGAAGCCCTGTTGCAAGAAATCAACGAGCATCCTGAGGTAACTAGGAGGAAGATCGCTAGAGCTCTAAAAATTTGTCATTAAATTATTTGGCGAATTTTGGTTCAAAATTTTTCAGATCCGTACCATATTCTAAGAGTACAGGCATTACTTCCCAGAGATTTTCCCAAGAGTGTGAACCTCTATCAATGGTACGTTCAGAATGTTACACTAAAAATGTTTACAGGCAAAGCAAATTTTTATAGGAATCTATTCAAAATTTCCACGATAATCACGAATCCCATTTCCAAGAGAAGCTTCGCTGATGACAGCACACTTGTTTCATCTTTTACTTTGGATGCCCCAACATCGACTGCCAATGCACATCTCTATAGACAGCAAGAGGTCTTACATCTCAACAAAGACCTGGAAGAAATTCTGTCTTGGGGTGACAGTAACCAAGTAGAACTTAACGCTAAAAAACCCAGGCGGCAGTTTTTTCTAAAAAAGTTAATGTTGAAGAACCGGATATAGTCATGGCGGAACACTCGATTTCCTTGGCTTCATCAATTCATTTATTGGGCATCAATTTGGATAGTCACATGTCTTGGCACAGTCACGCTACGGCTATTGCTAAGGCAGGCTCGCAGAAGCTTAGAATACTTTTCCAAACTAAGAACCTCTATACACCCCAACAACCTTTGATGCTCTATAAAGCCCAAGCTCGACCATCGGTGGAGTACTGTTCGCATATTTGGGGCTCTGCTCCTAAACATACCCTAAGATTGCTAAATTCCATTCAAAGACGAGCCATTCGCTTGATGGATGACTGTGATCTGACATACAACCTGGAAAGCCTTGAACATCTAAGGTAGGTTGGCGACTCTTCACAAATATTTTTATGGCAAGTGCTTAACTGAGGTTGATTCCATCCAGAGCGGTGCATAGTAGAAATATACGACGAGCCACTGCAGCCCACCCGTACGTGGTTCAGCTTAGTGTTCCACTAACGACACTGTTTAAAAATTCTTTCATCTGGAGAACGTCATCACTATGGAACGACCTCCATAAGGCCGTGCTTCCCAACGAGTATAATCTTCAAAGATTCAAGACCAACGTGAATCATTTCCTGTGCACGCTCACCATTCGCAGAGCGCTATAAAGGATTAATCCTGCAGTGCTGTGCAATATCAAAAAAAAGTTTTCTGCTAGGATGCCCTTCCTAAAAGAAGAACTACCTGTGTTACTTAAAGATGTACCATATGCGTTAAGGAATCAAATGTGGTATATGCATGATGAAGGTTCTGCTCATTTTTGTGTAATTAACGCAAGAGCCCGTTTCATGTAAAAGGAAATATAAATGGTTTTTCCTCACTTTTTCCATGTAATAAATATCTCCATTTAAATTGTAAAATATTTTAATAAATTGGTATTGTTACCGTTAACAAGCATGAGTAGTGGTTAAGTTATAAAAACTATTTCGTTTTTTAATTGGATACTGATATATTATACTTTAAAAAATAATATACTTAATTAAGAGGATATATCAAATTTAAAAAGCAAAAATTTCCGTCTCTGTCATTGACAGGTAGGCAGCAAAAATATGCTGTGATAAGCGGAAAGCACCAACTAACCTGATGTACAAAGCCTGGGTTTTAAAATCCCAGTCTCAGTAACAAAAAGTACTATTTCTCAATAGGGTGATTCACTGATTCTTTTTTCTACTTTCACTCTCAAGAAAACACTTTTCTTCACAAAAGTTTACATAAATTGTGAAATCGTACTACTACTTCAGATGACTTGTTAACGTTAACTAATCAATGGCCACATTGACTAATCACACTTAAGGGGGTTCATGTATCTCGCAACAAACTATTATACTTTTATTTCAACAATTTTTGCAAATGGTAGTTCCGTGGAAAGAAGACGTTTCGCAACGGAAAGAATCTGTAACTCGACTCACTCTTTGAAAACACTTGGCGCTGATGGCCCGAAAATAAATGAGGAGAAGACGTTCCGTCACGGAGTGAAGTATAAAACCTGCTCACTGTTTGGAATACACTTGGCGCTGATGACCCGAATATTACGTGGCGATTTCAATCATGGCAGACGTACACCACGGAGTAAATCTTAAAACCTACTGACTGTAAAAATGAAAACCTTCGGTTTGTTGATCACTCTTCCCACGCGAAAACCATTTGCAACATCGCATCCCCTTATTCCGCAACCCAGAAACCACTAACCTGTCTAGCACATACGCAACATCTCCAACGCCCGCCGACCGTCTTTTGTGATAATTAGGAAAGCCTTGCCGAACCCTGATGTTTACCGCACTTCAATCGGACCGAATAGACATATATTTACTGTTTACCAGCTAGACGCAAGTTGAAGGTGTATAAAAACGTAAACAAGCTGTGTTATAAAGGGTTTTCTATTGTATTATTTTACCGAACGGATTAGAAAATGCGACGTGAATTCGCAGTTAAGTTTTTATAATATGCTAAAAAATGAGTTTTATTTATTTCTTTAGAACAGTAAAACATAACCCAAATGCGGCGTTGCCGATCATTATTAACTTTTCACTGGAATGCGATTATGGTTTTGGTCTGATTATTAAGTAATATTAGGAGTTTGAATTATGTTAATTAGTATTGAAATGCATATGCATGTTTCCCCGACACCTGAACCAACCCACGTACAACAAACAACAAAAAACGTTGACTAAACGTAGCTATGTTGAAACAAATGGTAACATTGTTCTTTTGATCGTTTGCATATAAACTGTGACTTTTTTGGGGTATTACAGGACGTTCCAAGGATGTACGAAATATCCCACCTAGGTCGCCAGGACGTCCTATGGACTAAGATTAGAATGCTTATTTATATATAGCATTATAAATAATTAGAACTCTCTGTATTTTGTAGGTATACATTATACCCGCTTAATAAAATGTGTTTTACTTTAATCATTGTATTTTTTCTCTAAATGCCTAACTATCGCAATAAATATCTCTGTCAAGAAATATAACATACATAAGGAAAATTTTCACGTTAATTTAGTCACTTTGTTTTGGTTTAATTTAATAATTTAGTCACTTCAACATGTCTTCCCGTATCATTTTTCTGTCGGTATTTTTAGTTTTAGCATATAATGCCATAGGTAAGAGTAAATCTGTAATCTTTGAAAATTAAACTTTCTAACAGTTTTAAAATATAAAATATAAAAATATATAAAAATGGTTAAAGAAAGTTTGAAAGCTATGACTCTTTATACATTGAATCAGTTTATTTTTAAATGATAAAAAACATTTGGGATTTCTTGGGTATTCTGTCAATTTTTATTTGTTAAAACTTTCAAAGCTTCAAATATATAGTTGTATACTCTTACTCTGTGTGTGTGTGTGTGCAGGTCATTATTAACTGTCACTGTTCACAAAACTGCATTTTAAGAAAAAAAATATTAGGTAAAACAACAAATTAAATGCTTTAATCTACTATATTATTATTTATTTTACTAATAATAACATTTTTATGTTGCAGGTGTGGATCTTTTGGGTTCGATTCTAGGAACTGTAGGCGAAGTCCTCACCACTGATATTTTGGCTATACTATTAAACCTTAAGTAAGTCACGAAAATGTACATGACTAAAAATTGATGGCGATACGTTATTTTGTTCTTTGTTGAATAGAAAGGCATGAATTTAGTTTGAAAAATGTGTCAAATTTTTCTCAATATCCTATGGTCAACGCCTTGTGTCCGTATCGTTTAACACCGTAATTCCTACAACTTCAGAAAACCGCTAAACATTTAGAATCCAGAAAAAAATACTTAAACATTTTAAAGTAGAAGTGTATATTTTATTCCATATTTTTCATTATTTTAAATCTTTTATAACCTAACACTAGACTGGTAATATTTTAGATATACCTAAGGTTAAACCTAACTACCACACTCACCTTCACCACCAATGACAACCACATCGTTGTCACTATAACAGTATAGCTGTTTTTATAGCCAAACCTAAGTGTTGTATCTATGTGTTTACATCAGTGTAAAGTTGAAGGATTTAACGGCGTATGATAAAAGTGTTTCAGTACATTTAGCTTTACACAAAATATCTTTCGTTTTAGATCGATAACGGCACCACAGACGAATATACTCCAGTCACTGGTATACAGCGTAAAAGAGCATCGGCCTCTTAATGAAACCCAAGTGAAAGGCCTTTTGAAACTTTTGAATGTTAGTACTATTTTGGACGTAAAACCATCAATTATAATCAATATTTCCCTGATATTTAATATTACAGCCATATTGAGCGTTAAAGAGAAAATTAATTCAACAACTACCACCACCAAGATTACTGCATTAGATCCCAAAACCACAACGCGGGTATTGACTACTACATCCGCTGCAGTTACAACAACGCCGTCAATGCTAACTACAACAGCTGCAAATACAACAACGTCACCTATGATAACTACAACGGCAACAGATACTACAACGGTCTCAATAACTACTACAACTACTGCAGATATTACAACACCGTCTATGACTACCAAATCTGCTGCTGATACCACAACAGTTTTGACTATAACAACCGCTAACGAGACCACAACACCTGTGGCTACAACATCCGATATTGATATCACAACACCAATGACTATAACATCCGATACTGATATCACAACACCGATGACTACAACATTCGCTACTGATACCACAACACCAATGACTACAACATCCGATACTGATACCACAACACCAATGACCAGTACATTCGCTAACGACACCACAACATCAATGACTAGAACATCCGGTACTGATACCACAACACTAATGACTACTACATTGGCTACCGACACTACAACAACAATGACTAGAGCATCCGGTACTGATACAACAACACCAATGACTACTACATTCGCTACCGACACCACAACACCAATGACTACTACATTCGCTACCGACACCACAACACCAATGACCACAACATCCGCTACTGATACCACAACACCAATGACTAGAACATCCGGTACTGATACCACAACATCAATGACTACTACATTCGCTACCAACACCACAACACCAATGACTAGAGCATCCGGTACTGATACCACAACACCAATGACTACTACATTCGCTACCGACACCACAACACCAATGACCACAACATCCGCTACTGATCTACTGATACCATAACACCAATGACTAGAACATCCGGTACTGATACCACAACACCAATAACTACTACATTCGCTACCGACACCACAACACAAATGACTAGAACATCCGGTACTGATACCACAACACCAATGACTATTAAATTCGCTACCGACACCACAACACCAATGACCACAACATCCGCTACTGATACCACAACACCAATGGCTACAACATCCGCTACTGATACTACAGCACCTATGGCTACTATATCCGCAACTGATAGCACAACACCCCTGATTTCTACACCCGCTATAGACATCACAACAACAGTGACTACTCTATTGCCATTATGATGTAAATGTTATTATTGAAATTATATTATAATCACAGTATTTTTTAAATATATATTTGGGTGAAAATCTTAAGATTCCTTTTTTATAGCTAAACTGTGAACATGACTGCAATCTCTTGCAAGTTGCCCGATTTTGGCGCTTGCGGCACGCAGTATCTAAGTATCTTGCGTTTGACAATACATATTTTTTTTTAGACCTTTAACCGAACCAGTGTTGAAATTGATCCAGTCAATAGTTGACTTTATAACTTAAAAAAACTTGACAAAGCTAGGTTGTAAATATACATACAAAAGGATGCCAAATAAATTTATGTATTTATTTTATTTATTTCCTTTAAGACTTACAACAGTAAATATAGGATATTATCATCCCTATCCCAAAACAAATAAACAAAATATATTATCAGCGACAACAGAGGCAATAGCAACAACAGCCATCAAAGACAATAATAAATATACATATACAGGGTGTCCCAAAAGTAATGGGACACAGAGCAACAGCAGACTCCTTAAGGCGAAATAATGCGATGTATTCAAACTTGCCTTATCCCAAAATTGATAACAACCAAGATACAGGGTGTCAAAGTTTTAATTTTGTTTTCGTTTTTTTTGCGATTATTTCTTAACAAAACGACATAGCAGCACAAAATTAAGGGTTTTGGGGTTTCTTGAGGTGAGGAATTCAAAATTATCCATAGTTTTTGTGTAACCAGTGCCCCACTCATAATTTTGTTTAGGCTTCTTCTATCGATCCGACTAACAAAAAAATAAGTTACTTTACTTCTTTTACATCAAAAACGTGTAACTTATTGAAGTCGCTAGGAGCAACCATTTTCGAGATAAGTGCATTTCATATTTTTAATGCAAGAATGCTAAAATATTTAAAATAATTGTGTATTTGTATTAGTGTTATTTATCACAGCTGGCCTTGATTAAAAACAACGACGTTTCTAAGGCAACAACATGTTACACAAAGTATCATCTGTCAAAGGTATTAATTTTCTAAGTACAATACGCAGATATTATTCAATATTTTAGTAATGCCTCGACATAATTTATTTTCCAATGCGGAAATGCATGATATGACTGATATGCTTCGTATTTACGCACAAGAAGAGTTTCGACAAAAATGAGAGATTTCGGGCCGTCCAAAAAATATAACACCAGAACAGGAAGAAGAGATTTTAGTTCGTGGATTAAAAAATCCAGTAGTGAGTTCCAGGAGATTGAAGGCAGCTACAGTCTACAGGTGTAAGTAAATCTTCAATTGTTAGAATATTTCACGATAAAGGCCTGTACCCATACCACTTTACACCCGTACAGTGTTTACTGCCGCCTGATGTTCCAACCAGACTTCAGTTTTCTCATTTCTTCCAAAATCTGCAAAATACAGATCCAATGTTCTTAAATCGTGTGTTATCCACGGACGAGGCGACATTTACTCGACGGGGGTATTCACTTACCGAAACAGACATGCGTGGGAAAATGAAAACCCGCATTTAGTTGTTGAACGTCACTTCCAACACGAGTTTAAGGTCAACATTCGGTGTGGATCTATCGGAAATCATCCTATAGGCCCCTTTGAATTACCGCCAACTCTAAACGGAGATTCATATTTGAATATTTTACAAAATGAACTTGGAGGGCTTTTAGAAGATGTACCACTAAACGTCCGGCAAAATATGTATTTCATGCAAGACGGGGCGCCGGCACACTTCTCCAGACAAGTGCGAAATTATTTAAATGGACAGTTCCCTGAACCTTGCATAGGCCGTGGTGGTCCCTTGACTTGGCCGGCGCGAAGTCCGGATTTTAATCCAATGGACTTCTGCATTTGGGGTTCTTTGAAAACCATTGTTTATAACAGTTCAATAAACAACCGTAATGAGTTAAATCAAAAAATTATAAATTCTGTTACTCTGCTCAGAAATGATGAAGATCTCTTGTACAAAGTCCGACAGTTTTTGTAAAACATATAGTGAAATGTATTGAGGTCAATCGTGGCCATTTTGAACAATTGCTATCACGGCGTTACCGTTTTTATTTCTAACTATTTTGTTACTTTTAAATGTTATTAAACTAAGTATTAAATAAAATTTTTGATTAGAATAAAATTAGTAATTCCGTATATGAAAAAGCGTGTTTATTAGAAAAAGATAGTCAACCTTAAGTATCTACATAAACTTTGACACTTAGCAAATGTAGCTGATTTACAATAATTTTAAGTCAGAAATTCACCGTTGCTCGATTTTCCGTTGCTTTTGGACCACGTACTTCAATAAGTTATACGTTTTTGATGTAAAAGAAGTAAAGTAGGTAACTTATTTTTTATTAGTTGGACCGATATAGGAAGCCTAAACAAAATTATGCCAGCTAAAATGAGTGGGGCACTGGTTACACAAAAACTATGGATAATTTTGAATTCCTCACCTTAAGAAACCCCAAAACCCTTAATTTTGTGCTGCTATGTCGTTTCGTTAAGAAATAATCGCAAAAAAGCGAAAACAAAATTAAAACTCGATCTTGGTTGTTATCAATTTTGGGATAAAGCAAGATTGAATAAATCGCATTATTTCGCCGTAAGGAGTCTGCTGTTGCTCTGTGTCCCATTACTTTTGGGACACCCTGTAGATGCGATACATTGGCCTAAGGCTCCTAAACTATATGTCATACCATAAAATACATAAATGGGACAACACTGTTTACATGGTGTTAAGAATAAAACAGGATATCACAATCATCACAAATCAGTTAAATCGATAGAAGTAGTTTATGTACAGGATTTTGTAAAACAGCAGCAGTCAACAAACAGGCATTAGTGATGACACAGCATAAACAGGTCCCGCTTATAGACTTAAGAAGAACACATTCGTTATAAGATGACAAAATTGTACAGATATAACAGATATCCAAAATATGACTATATTATACATTAAGTTCATCATTTAAGTGTCCTGAACGTGTACTTTTCCAAGGAATAATAGGCTTTTCTCAACAGAAGACCCTTCACCATTGCTGTAAATATTCTTTCAGACCTAACAGTTCTTGTACTGATTAAATATAACAACAAAACGTCGAAGAACAACCTAAGGTTCCTTTATACATTTCTAAGTTGCTTTTAATTATAGATAACTTAGGAACGCCCAGTGTAATTCTAGATTCTGATACGTAGATACATTGTTATATGGCATACATTGTTACGAAGGACCTTAAAAAGTACGGTTTAATTTTACACAAAGATGTATATTACAACGTACCCTGACATTAAGTCGGAGCAAGATGGTGTAATTTGGCTGCAGATTAGTGCACATCAATTCAGTTTAATTAAAGTTAGTTAAGCGAGCTTATGATATAAAATCCACATGGAAATGTGTGCCGGATTATGTTCGCCGTAGCAAGGATCGTATTTTAGCGAATAGAAAATGGATCGACACGATGGTTAGAGTTGGATAATAGTTAAGTATACACAGGTATGGGTCGATATTTCTTACGAGCGAACAGTTCGTAATCCAAGGAGAGGACCAGGGTTTTGAAGGGCGTCAAAACCTCTCCCCCATATTCAACACACTTTTCCAACTGCTTCCTACTGTGATCAAAACTGGCTTGAATCTATTCAACTGATAATGATTCCACTGTTCGCCTAATTCTTAGTTTTAAAATTTCGACATTACTGTCCATTGGATGCGCAAAAGTAAGCTGCTTTGTACGGCCCCAAAGGAAAAAATCGGCTAATGTCAGATCGGGGCTTCTTGGGGGCCATAAAACTGGCGCATTTCTTCCTATCCATCTCACACCAAATTTTCTGTTCAGCCATTCTCTGACCTCTCCAGCGTAATGTGCAGAGCACCCACCGTGTTGAAAATAAATTGGGTTGCGATAATCCAGGGGCTGATACCGTAATATAAAATAGCACACCACACATTCACTTTTTTAAAGTACTGACGTCGGGCGGGAATTCTAAATTCAGGATTCTCTTTACTCCAATATCTGACATGTTGAGAAGCAACAGTTCCGTTGGTTAAAAATGTTGATCCATCAGAAAACATAAGCTTTCAAATCTCATTTCCAACCCATAAACACAAATCTAGCCTTTTAGCTTCATCCCTAGCCTCCAAGGTTGTAAGGGTAAAGTTTATTATCTGTTAAAACGTTTTGAATGGTAGATTTTTGTACCACCTCTAAATGCTTAGACCTGTTTCTTAAGGAAAGCAATGGATTTTCATTTACAGATTGCAATATCAAAACTGTACAGGCATCTTCCTCATTATATCGGTTCTATTTTTTTTTATGTCAATAACTGATCCTGTTCTTTAAAATTTTTTCACCAGTTTGTGAAAAACCAACTTTTAAAACGTACACGCCAGGAAATTTACGTTGGAATTCCTCCACTACGTAGCGATAAGAGCACTGGCTATTTCCATAGCATTGCACTATAAAAACTTTTTGTTCTACGGTCAGCATTTTCGAGAATATTTATTTTGACACTGACACTAACAACTACAACAACAGGTAATAATGTTCAGGTATAAAAGTCCTAATATGAAAGTAGTAAAATGCTGACTTACAAAAATGTTTAATTTTTTTTTTTTAATTTCATTAATTCCAATTTCCTTCAGTAAGTTGGGAATCAGGGTTAGGACTAAATTTGGAGCAAGTTTTTTATCATTACACGTTAAAAGTCCAAAAAATGACTGTTTGCTCTTGTTTGATTTAATGTTTTTGCATTTTTGAGACGCATAATAAGAATCAATTTTTCTCATCGTAATTCCTATTTTTTCGACAAGCAAATTTTTTTTATCAAGAATGACTTTTTTTCCTATATTTCAATTTTTGGTCCATTTGTCCTCTTGTTAACCTCATCCGCGCCGGGCATACTGTATATTAATAATTTGACAATCAGTTACAAATAGGAAATTAATCCAAGAATTTGATGTTAAGCAATCAAATAACTTGTTTAACTTTCTTATTTTACCATTTCTGATGTTCGACTTATGAATAATTAAATCTTAAATCAAAATATGGTAACTTCTTCGTTTTTAAATATAAAAATAAATATGTCAATATCTTAATTGTCCAGTTGGTTGAAAATTTGAAAATGGAAACCTCAAAAAAATTCAAGAACTTCAGAACAGCTGTATGAGATATTTTCCTCAATATACCATATGCCATATAGAAATCACATTACGCCGTGTTTTAATGATTATTTACCTCATCCATTATAAAAGCGGGTTGATTTTCACCTGATTATTCAGCGATAATCTCCCGCTCTCCGGTGAAAATCACCCTTGTCAAAAGTGAAAATCTCAACCGTCAGAAATCCAGCGATAATCTCCCGCTCTCCGGTGAAAATCACCCTTGTCAAAAGTGAAAATCTCACCCGTCAGAAATCGTTAGTTTTTTATTTGGTAAATAATCTTCAAAATACATTTCGGGATTGGGAAATAATCAGAAAATCATTCTCAGATTTTTTGCCATTAGGAAATCGCTCTCGGGCAAGCCCTCGAGCGATTTCCACGGCAAAAAATCTTCGGAATGATTTTCGATAATTTACCTATCCCTTAATATATTACTACAGATAATTACATCGTAAATATGAAAAATCGTAAACGATATCATACGTATCTTTTTGTATACAAAACAATTAAAAGCGGCAACAATCTTATGAAATTCACACACAACTACGTTACAAGAAAAACGCATAATTTGCAAATACCTTTACACCGAACGGTTCAGTTCCAAAAACCATTTTCTTTTGTTGAACCCTATCTATGGAATAACCTTCAAAACCATGTTAAGAGCCTATCACCAAAAATACTTTTCAATTATATTAAAAGCATGTTATTGGAACAACAGAGAAACTAAAACATCTAATTAGTCGGTTCTCGCGTCTGCTTCTCGCCCTCTTCTGGGTTTTTCGGCCAACGAATGCCTTCATGTGGCATGCATCCACTCCCCTGCTCCCATCAGCCCTTTCTTCTTATTTTTTGTATAGGTTAGTGTGTTATGAAATCTAAAGCACTTTGAAGAACGTACTTTTTAAATGGGCTGTACCATTCTGCGCTTACATTATACAGCGTGTAACAGAAATATAGAACGGTTTAAATATCTTTAATACCGTTTGTCCGATTTAGCTAAAATTCGGTATCCGTATATAAAAGGTTATCGCGAAGCTGCTAGGGACATTTGCAATGCTGCCAAATTTACAGTTTTTTAGCAATTTAAAATACTTATTTTTCTTAAATGGAACACTATACATATTATTCAAAAAAATGATTCCGCAACAAATTCTAAATAACTTTTATATAAGTTACTTAATGTCTAAATCTAGCCCTTTTTTTAATATTCGAGCTCGAAAGTTGAGAATTTATTGAAACATAATTGTAAGGTAATTACTGTTTAAACTTACTTATTACAGAATAAAGAAATTAAATTAGATATTTAAAGTGCCTTCCATTTACTTCTTGACAATATGCTAAATATTGCGGAAAAGTATTTAAAATATTAGAAAGAATATCTGTTTCTTCGATTCGTCGGCACTCAACTTCAATTCTTTGTTTTCTATATCATGTGGCTTTGTCTTGTAGACCACATTTTTTAAATGTCCCCACAAGAAATAATCGAGTGGAGTCAGATCTGGTGACCGAGCTGGCCACTCAATTGTACCCCGTCTCCCTATCCATCTTTCAAAAAATACTTCATTTAGATACTCCCGTACTCCGTACTTGTCTGGCGTAATGTGGTGGGGCACCATCTTGTTGCAGCCATACTTCATGATTTAATCCCGCAACGTTGTCTAAAATTTTGTTTTTCTTCAAACGTCATATAAGTGATAACTTGATAATGTGACGTTTCTCAATGACATTAAATGTCATTTATATGACTAGGAGTATAAGTACTTATACTCCTAGGCGTATAAATACATTATACTACTATAAATTTATTTTTCCACTACTAACCTATAACATCGCCATTATTGACCGATTATTAACGTTAGAAATCATTTTTCTCTACCTTATAAGTTATTATTGACCATGGTCAATAATAAGGCATTGAAATCCATTATTGACCGATCTTCAAGAATCTATTTGAAGGCAGGTAACTTGATTTTTTGATTCTACAACATGAATTCATAAACATGAATGTGGTTAGGCAACCAGATAATTATCAATACATATTAGATTACTTGATATTGTAAAATATCGATACAATCAACATTTTTTCTGCTTCCATCCTTAATTCTGGAGGTGTACACATAATAATATCACTAACATTTTCTTCGCTCATTTTTTAAAAAAACGGAAAACTCGTGAAATCTGATGACGTAAATGAACAAAAATTGACATTAACAAAGCCACCTGACAAAACAACAAAATATTTTGCCAATTCCAAAACGCAGGTAACTTGATTAAAAAATTATTATTGTTTTTAGCTTTGGGCATTGCTCATTTAGCCACGAAATTTAACTTTATTTTAATTTATCAGTTTTAATAAACGAACATTTACACAATACACAACGATTATTGATATTCACAGTGGTATTTATTGTTTATTGGTAATATTTATAGTAAAAGTACAATTGTGAAGATTTGCATTATTTAAGAATCCTTCACTTCTTGCAATATCAGTACTGCTCATAACAATTTTTCCAGGGTGAACTGCTTTTAAAAATCCATTAGAGGGTCCATTAAATGGAAGTTGTTCGAGATTTTCCGCAGAGCTAGGTTGAAGAATTCTCTTAGCAATTTTGGTTTTACTTTGCACAGAATCTTCAATGTACCCTTCGGCAACTGTATCAGATTTCCAACCCCCATGCCTTTTCAGCGTAGTAATATCCCCCCCACTATCAACAAGCATTGCTGCGGAAGTTCGTCTTAAACAATGCCCTGTATATTGTTTCCAATTTGGAATCTTCAGATACAATGCCACAACTTTTGCTACACTATCAATTTTAGGGATACCCATGACAGCTTTATAACATTTCCCATTTTGATATTTCAATAAAAAACGTCGTTCCTTAAAATCGGCAGGACGCAAATTAACGTAGTTTCTATATTTGCTTAAATATTCATCCCCCAGGACGTTGAAAGTTCTAATCTTATTAGTTTTAATGTTGGGAATTTTTATTAGCAGCAAAGAACCCATATCTTCAAGATCATCAACTGTCATATTCAGTAATTCGTCGCAACGACATGCCCCAGATATTCCAAATATCAAAATTCTAGCTGCCTCTGCTGCCTCTACTACCTCGGGAGGATCATCAGGCACTTCTAAACTCATTTTCTGTAGATTTATTCGGTCTCAACTGACGCGACACCGAATTTGAAATATTTGTTTTGATAGATGCCCATAGACAAGGGAGATGCGCTTATGGTAGGGATAGATAGGCAACTTAACATACTAAATTGGTTCCCTAATAGCGCGTGTCTGGTTGAAGAACTAAATGTAGCAAAGGGGGTGAGGGGCGGGGGGTCGGCGCCACGCATAAAAATTTCAACTTTACAACTTTAAATTCAAAATTTTCGCGCTTCTAACTCTGAAGGAAAAGTTAGAAGCGCGAACCTTTTGAAATGAAGTCAATATATTTTAGGGGAATAAAAGGAAGTTGTAACAACGTTTCTGATAGAGCTTTATTAATATTAAATATTTACATAAATTAATATAATAACAAGGAAAGTTTTATACCTAGGATTGTCCTGTAAAGATTTAACACATTAACAGCGTTCAGCTTTAAACACGATCCTCTTCTGCCATTCCTAATTTTCTGGTCATATCAAAAATGTGTGTGACAAGCTCTATAAGTTCTTTGAATGCCAATGTTGTCCTTGCCACAGAGTAATGGATTTTGAATAGCATTTACCCAAGAAATACACGGACATTATACTAAGATCGTATACTGTCATAACTCTAAGAAAATCAGTATGTAAGTAATGTTTATGATTATTCAGGATCAAAAGCTGTCCTGCGTACATTTTTTTTAGATAGCAGCAATATTTTGTATACAGAATAGGTGCAAGCAGGTGCCTTTTTGGCTCTTCACGATACACCCTTTTTATTACTTCGCTAAAACAACAAAAAACTTACCTGGTCGCTTTTTGGAAACCTGTGCATTTTCACACGTTTCCCACTTTGTACTTTACATCCGGGAACGCAACAATTAATCACCATTTTAGCAGAATAAACTTAATAAACGCGCCGCTTCGTTTAAAAATTTAATTTTAAAATGTCAATGTCAGTTGGGTCCGAATCCGGAAGATATTTTTATTATGGATCAGCGCATAAGTCATATCTTTATCTTTATCGCACCTTAGCTGGTACGGATGACTGCAGAGAGAGAAAGATACAGAACGTTCACCACGCTCTAAATACATGTTTTGTCGCTACCAACGTTAGGATATGAACAACCTTATAAAACAAAATCTCTACAATAACGCCATCAGCGTCTGGTTGAAGAACTAAACGAACGGGGAACGATCTTCGCCATTTAAGTTATCCTAGCCTGTAGATGCCAAACAAGTACGTATCCATGATAACGATACCAAAAAGGGAATATACAGTGAAATAAGTTAAAAATTCAATCTTGTTATCTTCATTAAAAAATTCGTTTTCTTTTATTGTTTTATCTCGAATAAAATGATGCACGTTTGAAGAAACAATAGTATATGATATTCGGAGAATGAGATACTTTATTCTCCTAATATCATAATGTACTATTATTGATAACCAGTTTTAATTTATTTTAATGAAACTAACTTACAAGTATTTGGAAATAGGATCGCAAGAGCAGGAATAATTTCATTTCTTAAGAGCTGCAATTATCTATCGCCATTTAAATTAGAATCCATAGACAATGGACCAATTATCCTTTGTCCTATAATGTAAGCCCAAACATTAATTTTTTGCGGAAATTGGGTGTGCTGTTCTCGAATCCATGAAGATTTTCTTTGGACCAATAACGAATATTATGCCGGTTAACATTTCCATTAAGACAGAACGTCGACTCATCGGAAAACATTATTTTATTAATACAATTTGGATTAGCATTACACAAATGTGGATTTTCCTCTATGCTAAGCAAAATATTTAAAGCTTTATCGCCGCTTGTCGCAGTTTTTGGACGCCCAGATTTTGAAATGTCTTTTACATGGCCAGTTTCGTTATATTTCTTTAAAATTTTGCTTACTGTGGACCGTGCTATTGGATTTCGGTTGGGATACTTATCATTAAAAATCTCAGCAACCTCCTGCTGTGTTCGCCTTCGATCCACGTAGCCCAATATCATTAATATTTCTATTCGCAGTGTTTCCGTTAGTAAATCCATTTTAAGAATTATTTAAACTGATAAATTATGAAGCACAAATACCTTCTGAGAAGTTTGTCAATATCGCTGTCAGAATTTATTTGTGTCACAAATTTCCAAGCCCTACTTGTATCTCTATCAGTTTTCTTGGATAAGAAGTTCTTATGATATTTAAACCCCAATATCAAAAAAATTGCTAGACTTAGACATTAAGTAGCTTATACAAAAGTTATTTAGAATTTGTTGCGGAATCTTTTTTTTTGAATAATATATATGGTGTTCCATTTAAAAAAAAAATATTTTAAATTGCTAAAAACTGTAAATTTGGCAACATTGCAAATGTCACTAGCAGCTCCGCGATAACCTCTTATATACGGATACCGAATTTTAGCTAAATCGGACAGACGGTATTAAAGATATTTAAAGCGTTTCATACTTCTGTTACACGCTGTATGGGCGCAGAACTTCCAGTTTTTACATAATCGTGGTGTACATGTAATTACTTACGCACCGTCACTGTTTGACAACTAAATGTTTCTTGATTTGATTTGATATCTAACATATTATTATAACTGAAAATAAAAAGGGGAAAACCATTTTAGCAGTGAAGGGGTTGAAAACAATTCATAATTGAAATCGCGGTAATTTGAAGCTGAACAGATTCATATTTTCCGAAAGCCCTTTCCATGCAGAATTATTCAAAACGGATTGTTGGAAGATTTCATATATATAATTTTCAATTCTGGAATGTGCAGTTTCTAAAATAGCGTTAGGGAAATTATCTGTTATAATGTCGTGTCCTAAATATTTCGTAAAAAATGAAACCGTCCTTATCAATTAATGTTACATTGTCAAAAGCATATTCAAAACGACAAGTTTAGTGTGATTTTCATACAGAGACGTTAAAGAATCATTTTATGGTGGGCGGAAAACAGCGAAGAAGGATAAGGGATGTTGAAGGATAAAGGGAACATTGTCGTATGGCATTATCTCACTTCTGCTCGGTCAGAGCATCGGTTTTAATAAAGAGATGATATACTCAACGACTTGTTAAATGGGTGATGCATAGATAAGGAGAGAGTGGTAAACATATTATTACACCTACAGATTTGAAAATATTTATTTTTCACAATACATTAAACATACTATGTGAGGATGTACCTCGACCTATCCATCGATTACTAAAAGTATTTAATAAGTAAGTGTTAACAAACTAAATTGATAAATTTGGGCGGTGCACTGTCGTCCACAGACCACATCTGATTTCTAATTTCTTAGGGTACATTTTCTAATAAACGTTCGTTTAAGTTTTGTTGCAAGAATTGCAAATACATGGTATAATTTAATAAAAAACGGTCCAATAAAATGATTCCCAATAATCCCCGCTCATGTGTTAACCCTGAACCTTTGTTGGTGCTTTGCTTGCATACCAAGTATGCAAATTATCGCAATTTATTACTCCGTCTCGGATGAAACCTGCTTCGCTCGTGAACAAAACAATACTAGTAAAATTATGATCTTGCCTAAATCGTTGCGAAAATCAATTCGCGTAGTAGCAGGATAATCAGCGGAAGACTTGGCTAATTTTAGGCGTAATAAGGATATGGCACTTGATTTCGAAGAGTCTCATGAACAACCGACTTTGTCGCATGAACTTGGACCGACAGTTTTCTTACATTATTTCCAGAATTTTCTCCTCTAACTAAGGATTCCTTGCTTTTCTTAGAGCCCCCTTCTCCTCACGATGAGACAAAAACTTCCTAAAATAGATTGGCAAAAGATAAGCTACTTTTAATTTTATTCTTTTATTTCCCTAGACTTTTTATCTGTTTCTCTTAAACTACGATTAACCCTTTCAAAAATTCTTCGATGCGGTAAACGTCGATCTGAAAATGTATTAGAGCAGTGGTTCCTAACCTTTTCAATGTTGTTACCCCTGTGACCTATTAGGAAAAATGAATTTACCCCGACCTTAAAATGGTATTAATACAAACAATACAAGCAAATACAAATATCTTTACTTTAGAGAGAAAATAACTTTACTTTACAAATATCTTCACAAATTGCACATAGTCTTACAATTTTAACGTATTTTTTTATAGAAAATAAACATGAATTAAGTAAAAATAGGTAGTTAGTGTGATGGTTGATATTGTTTTGCGTTTACAAGTTTTTTTATGTTTGGTTTAGTTTCGCTTAAAGCGCATCTTAAGTCGTGTTCCACATTGAGACGGTTTCTGGCCTTTGTTTTCAGTGTAACCAAAGTTGAAAAACCACTCTCACATCTATAGGTAGTTCCACTTTGGCCGCAACGTCTTCGTCTTTAATAATATTATCATCGGTAGTAAATGGTCTTAATATCCAAGAGCTGAAGTGACGATTATCCATGTCCGGGAAATATTGCTTCAGTGAGTCTATTACTGTAGATAAATGTTGAACCACGGAATTTTCAAACGTGATTTTCTTTGGTTCAATATTTACCAATTGCTCCTACAGTTGTGTAAACATCGACACATCGCCAGCCTGCACTCTTCGTTGGTAAAGTTCCAATTTACGTACAAAACTAGCTACTTTATCCTGTGCTTAGCATAGTATTTGCCATATTTTCTTGCAATGAAATATTAAGATTGTTGCCAGGAAAGACTGTATCCAAGTACTCACGCACCGGACGTGTGTAATGGGCTGGTGCTCCGTCTTGCTGGTACCATAAGTTATTGTTGGGAATGTCTGGCTCATCTGGATTTGGATAGAGTACAGCAAGTGTCGGTATTAACTCAAATTCTAAAAATTCTAGATACAGTTCCCCATTCAACGTACCATCAAAAAAGAAGGGACCTAAAATCCGGTTATCAACAATTCCAGCCCAAACATTCACTTTTTGCGGGTATTGTGTAATGATTTTCCTTAGCCCAATATCGACAGTTTTGGCGATTCACATGCCCATTTAGACTAAACGTTGCTTCATCAGAGAACACAATTCTTTTTAAAATTTGAGGATCTTCAATGTATCTGTTCATCATTATTTCGCAAAATTTCTTCTATCCGGGTCATCTTCATTAAGTTTATGAACCAACTGTACCCTATATAGGGATGCCATTTATTTTTGTGTAAATTATTCAATACGGTTGCTCGAGAAATATTATTTTCCGTGGCATTCTGTTTTGGGTTCGCATCCTATCTCCATAGCCAAGCATCATTAGTACCTCTATCCTATCTTTTTCACTTAACCGCGCCATTTTTACAGAATTACTTAAAGTTAGATAGATCTACGCAATTTGAAGAGTTTTTGACAAGAAGTTTGTGTCAAAATAAATTAATTCAGGTAACAGGTTACAATAATAATAAAGAAATGCGCAATTTAAACTAAAAATCCACGGATCTCAGCATTTTTTCATGGTATGTTATACAACAAGTGTTAAGAATGTATCGTAGAATTTAAAAATAATATAATATACAGAGTGTTCTATTTAAAAAAAATAATGTTAACGGTATATGTTCTTCTTGAGACAACCTGTATACACATTTCTTATGTCAAAAAATTCGCAATTAAAAATAATAATCGACATGTCCAAGCGTTTTTAAAGAAAATAATCACCTGAATTTTAAACGAATTTATTCCAACCTTTTTGAGCTCACTGTAAAATATATTTTTATAAAAAAAATTGTCATTTTTAAAGTTGTGGAAATTTTTACACATTGCATTGTGCCCGTATTCTTAAGGTATTGCATTTTATCAGTATTGAGTTTTAACTTTATAGCTAAATACAGAGATGCATTAAACAGGGTCAAAATTTAACACCTAAAACCCTAAGGCCCGCTTAAAAAGGAAACGCACTGAATAATTAAAAAAATGCATCAACGTTGTAATCACTCAGTGGTACGCATTTACTGTTTTCTTTCCCCCTTTCGCCTGCAGGGTTAATCCAGAAACAGCAGTGTATGCACCCTATTCTATTCGCCCTTTTGATGGGAGTTCATTATAGACCTCCACCCCGATGTCTTGATTGCTTTGCTGTGGTCATCATCGCCTGATGACTCTTTTATGACTCTTGGGGGGAAAATAAAAAATATTGACTTCGGAACAATATAGCACGAATAACAAAATATTGTTGACTTGGTATATTCACGTCTTATATGAAAATATTAATTTGTAGTTCTTAGATGTCGCAACGAGTAACAGTTTTCGAAATATTTGCGTATAAATTGCTCAGTGCAGTTTGTTTATATTCTGCGGTGCAGTGCAGTTACACATAATTATGAAAATTTTATATTATTGCGTTAGGTATGTAATTAACCTTACAAATAATTACCTACCGTTAGGTTGGGATTAATACGTAAAAATTAAGTTGTTCTTTCATTCACTTATTCCTGGTATTATGAGTTTGGCTTAAACTAAAAAATTTGCGTTTTTTTTTCTGTTTCTTGCCTAGTTTAAGCTGTCTTGCTGTGTAATTAGCGGTAAAAAATAGTATTATTTCATTAAATGTTGAATACTACAACTTTTATACAACATCTTTGATTTTCTGCCGCATATTGTTACTGCATAAGCCACAGTATAAGACTGGTTCGTTTATACAGTGTGGTCATTTAAGTGTGCAACATATCTTTTTTATTACCGATTTCTCAGAAAATTTTATTCTTTATAAAAGTTGGTACATGTTCGATAATCATATTGGGTGCACTTAAAATTTAGCAAAATGCTGTTTAAAATTAAAAGTTATGCATAGATTCGAAAACGTGACCTCCTAAAATTAAAAAAAAAAATTTTTTTGAAAACATTAATAGTTTCCCAAAATTTTTTTTTTTTATATTCACCCTAAAGCCCTTCATAAATGAATCAAAATCAAATCAATTTCACATATCTTTGTTCAAATTCAAGCATATTTGTAAAATTACCTTGAATTTTTAATTTGTTAAGGAATCGCAAACTTTATGATTGTTGCAACGACATTAAACACAACTTTAAAATATCCTAAAAAATTTTTGTAACAAGATAAAACAGTAGTAATGATAATATGCAAATTAAAAAAGTCTCATTTAAAATGCAAAATTTTTATTTTGAATGTTTATTAAAAAACTGTACAAATTAATTGGCAAACATGAAATCCTACTAAAATAATCGCAGATACCCATGGAAAAAAACAAATAAGGGTTAAAAGTAAACATTATGACAGTTTGGTAGCATTTTTCATTCTTAAATAATTATTGTTGTTATTTGATTTCAAATGCCTCCTCCAATACAGTTAACATTAGCCGAGAAGGCAGAATTAGTGTTAATATAAGGAGAAAACTATAAAACAGTACGTGAAGCAGGAGATATATTCAATGAACGACATCCAGATAAACAAGTTTACTATTCAACTGTAAGCAGAATTTTCAATAATTTTAAACAGACAGGGTCTTTAGACTATAAATATAAAAATTAAGGTACCAAAACTGTGTGTACTGAAGAAAACCAATTAGAAGTACTTCAAGCAGTTGTTGAAAACCCTAGAAGCTCCACCCAAGACATTTATGCTTATACGGGTTTAAAAAAAAGCTCTGTTAAGAAGATTCTTAAAAAACAAAAATACTATGCTTACTATACCTACTCTAGTGAATTTTATGATCGGACAATTAAATGCATTGAACGAAAAGGTGGATATACAGAGACGCGTCGATAATTTTTTTACACATACTTAATTTTATTTCTTTCTGCATTTCAAATATTTTCTGTTTTATTTTTTTTTTATTTGTTTATACTTAAGTTATAATAAAAAAAAAGCCGATAAAAATTGGCAAAACCATTGGCACTATATTCAATAATGCATACATTGTTTTGTTAATAATGCCACCAATCTGTCATAATGTTTTAGTACGATTTCATGTTTGTCGATTAATTTGTACAGTTTTTTAATAACCATTTAAAATAAAAATTTTGCACTTTAAATGAGAGTTTTTATTCGCATATTATCATTACTAACGTTTTATCTTCTTAAAAATAATTTTTAGGATATTTTAAAGTTGTGTTTAATGTCGTTGCAACAACCATGAAGTTTGTGATTCCTTAATAAATCAAAAATTCAAGTTAATTTTACAAATATGCTTGAATTTGAACACAGATATGTGAAATTGATTTGATTTTGATTAATCTATGAAAGTCTTTAGGGTGAATATATAAAAAAATTTTTTTTTTTAGAAACTTAATGTTTTCAAAAAAAAATATTTTTTTTATTTTAGGAGATCATATTTTTGAATCTATGCATAACTTTTGATTCTAAACAGGTTTTCTAAATAACATTTTGCTAAATTTTGTGAAATAGGGGTACTTTTTTCTTGTACAAGTTTTATATTTCTGTCCTACGCTGTACGCCGGCGCCGTTTGACTTGCAAACATTGCAAGTGCATTTAATATGATTATCGAACATGCACCAACTTTTATCAAGAATAAAATTTTCTGAGAGATCGGTAATAAAAAAAACTCCCATAAGTGCACACTTAAATGACCACACTGTATACTGCCAGATTCAATAAAACACTTTTTATATTTAAAAATGTCCTCTAATTTCTGCATTTAAACCTTATATTATTATGTAGACAGTAGTTTAAAATCCTTTTACAACGCTAGACACACTTCACTGCATCTAGGTATCTGTGGGATTTATTTATACTTTACTACACAACTAATATACTAGATTAAAAATGTCGCTAGCCGACAGAAAACGAATACCTACTTCATTTTGTTAAGGAAGTCCTAGAGAACCACAACGCGTCTTTTGTGTTACACACATACGAATTTTGCCACTACTTGAGAGGAGAGAAACATCACTTATTGCAGTGCGGAGAAATTCTTCGAGATGCAATTAGAGAGCCCCTTGGCTTGGTTACGAAGTGGTACACCCACCTCCGCTACCCGGTATCCCGGGCACACCAAGCACAAATATTGAGATACAATAGTAACCCGGCGGTAAGTCGGCGTTGTATATATATTTCTACTTAGTGTCCCAGTAGCTGTTGAAATATAAACATATCTGTTTTTGAATGGTCTTACTCTTATTTCCTGAAATGGGAAATTTGTAACATATATTTGTGAAATCGCCTTTATAATAATAATAATAATAATAATAATAATAATGTCTTTATTTCTGTACTAAATACATAGTATAAGAAAGGGCGAAGTCCAGATGTAAATGCTACCTGCGTGGAATCTACCCTGATCAACTTAACCTAAGTAATTAATACAATAATAGCTGATTTAATATGACGACTAATAAATAAACCATAAATATACCTAGTTTTGTTAATAATATAATATACACAGTGCAAATAAGCTGAGCCTTGACTGACCGTACTAAATCAAGAAATGGAAAATTGTATCAACTTTTTATTAAAACAGAAAATTTCATCACAAATTGGATGATATTTCGAAAGGAAACTGTCATATTCAAAAATGTCAACACGACCACTAATTTTCTACAAACTGACAATTACATTTCTTTAGTTTTATTTTTTAGTTTGACAAGTAAAATGAGAAATCCCAGGCTACTTGATTCAAAATTAGACGGAAATAGCTGATATAACGATCTAAACAAATTAAATTACGGTGGATCTTTACCGGTACTTAATAGATCAACGATCAAGAGGAAGAGACAATGTGGTTTACAGCTTCCCATCTTTATTTATTATAGCCTTAAAAGTAAATAAAAATGTAATAAAGCGTCCCCGGGGTTAAGCAATACGTCTCGAATTCAAGGTATCGTGCTAGACAGAGACAAAAGCTATTAGGAGAGTTGTCATTTCATTTCAAAGTCATCATTTTCATCTTTCAAATTTAATTTGTTCTCAAACGCTTTTGTGCCTTGAAATTCGATTCAATCCTAAAAACTGTTTCTCTCAGAGCCATTTATTTATATCATACTTTCATATTGGCAGTAAGTATTTATGGATATTACTACTATTATGAATACGATGTGTGTATCTTTTATATTTATACAATAAAGATAAATATTATACCTAACAAGAACAATTAAAATAAACACGCTGATGTCACACATATGAACTAGGAAGCACTAATGAAGAAAACTACACTTCTCGTCAAAATTAGCAAATAATGTAAAATCTAGCAAAAGTTTGCTGTTAAATATTTTTCGAACCACTCATCCGATTTTGGCGAACTTTCTTTTGGAATGTGAACCAAGGTTTTAGAAACAATTTTTAGATCCCAAAGTTAATTTTTAAAACGATTCTACTGATATACAGGGTGTTATTTGTAGAGGCGATTTTATACATTAAATTTGAAACATCCTGTAGAGTAAACTGGTAAAGTTAGCAATTCCTGGTAAAGTCTGTGCGTTTTAAGAAGTCCGATATCGGATTAAATCACCAAGGGATGTTATCGCTTTTAAAACAGTAAGTCGGTTAAGTTACAATATCTTCGCACCTTCGCTATACTTGATCACACCGAACATCCCACTGGTTTACTGTATTCTATTACTGGGCGAAATCAGAGGTTTCAAAACAAAATTATCTTAGAATTACGCGTTGAGCATAAATAATAATTAAATAGATAATTAAATTATTTTGCTATTATTATAGTTAAATCTATATAATAATCGCTATTTTCCAAGAACCAATTAAAATTTGCTCAAGTGCGGGATGGTTAAATATGTTAAGGATTTTGTCAGGTATATACTTTTCCGATAATGACAATATTTTGGGATTATTATAATTAAATCTTCATAATAATTACTATTTTCCAAGAAATAATTAAAATTTGCTGAAGTGCGGGATGGTATGTTCTACGTTATTTTAAATAAGTAGTTGTGCTTTTCACTTTTAGTTTGTTTCTCATTGTGTGTGAATTAAAATCAGTTATTAAGCAAAGTTATGGAAAATGTTCAGCAAGGTGGCACATCGCCTAGAAGGCATTTATCTCCAGGTGAACGCCGTTTGGTATTACAAGTGGAACCTTATTTTACTTTAGAAAAAGATAACTCGGGCCCGTTAGAGTCTGTTTTGGCAGTGCAAAAACGAACGTCTGATGCTTGCGGCATTTCAGAGAAGACCTTAAGAAGACTTCGAAAAAAGAGTGAAGAGGATTTGGACAGACCATATAAAAGGGTTCGACTCCATTCAAAAACCTTGGATTTATCCCAAGGGATAAAACTCTCTATTAGGAATATTGTTTATGATATGTATAAAGCCAAGAAATATGTTACCCTCAAAGGTATTCTTGAAAAGATAAAGCAGAAAAAACTTTGCGATATTGGAACTAACAGTTTGTCCATCATCTTAAAACATATGGGTTTCAAAAATAAAAAAACGAACAACAGAAAACTGCTTTGCGAGCTGTCCAATGTTGTTTCGAAAAGATGGCAATTTTTAAGGGATTATTTAAACAACAAAAAATCGGAATTGTCAAGACAAGTTGTTTTTCTTGACGAAACATGGGTATTTGCAAACGGAACTTCAACAAAAACGTCTTGGCAGGATGACTCAAAGCATTGTTATTCAAGTACCCGTGCAAGTAATGGAAAAAGGTATATTATATTACATGCTGGTAATGAAGAAGGTTTTGTTTTAAATGCCAGTTTGATATTTTCATCAACAAAAAAAACTGATGATTATCACGGCAATATGGATGCTGAAATTTTTGAGCATTGGTTCGAGGAAAAACTTTTAAAAAGTTTAGAAAAACCTTCCTTAATTGTTTTAGACAATGCCTCTTACCATACGACTCATACGAGACTCGAAGAGAAATTCCCTACAAGCAGCTGGAAAAAGGAAGAAATAAAAGAGTGGTTGTAAAAGAAAAACATAAACCATGAAAATTTATATTTAAAAAGTGAACTTTTAAGCAAGTGTAAAGAGCAGTCATTTAAAAAAAAGTATGTTGTTGACGAATTAGCCCTCAAATATGGACATCAAGTTTTGAGATTGCCGCCCTACCATTGTCATTACAACGCAATTGAATTGGTATGGGGTATTAGCAAGAACTATTATGACAAACATGCCTGTAAAAATATCGGTAAGCCTAGCGTTATAAAGTTATGGGAGGAGGCGCTTAGCCAAGCGGGCAAAGAAGAATGGCGGAAATGCATTGAACACACAGAAAAAATTATTTTTGAATCTTATGAGACAGAACAGGTTATAGACGAAGTAAGACCGTTAATTATTACGAATGATGATGATGATGACGATGATGTTGATTCTGATGAGTCTGAAAGCATGGGTGAAATTTCAAATGCAGAGGAAGACTACTTTTAGTAGTACCTATCTACAAGTAGGTACGTTCTGTCGCAAGACTACAAAATCGGTTCTTTTTAGAACCAAAACTTTATAAAAAAGAATTCGTAAAACTAATTTGTCTGAATACTACAAAAGCTAAAAAATTATTATTTTTCTTTACCTAAACTAATTTTTTATTTACTTTAAATTATTTTATTTAAAAAATGTAATTCATCAACATCCAAAATTACCTTCAATATAATTTATTGTTTGAGAGCCACCGACATAATGCTCAAGAGGTTTTATGGCTTAGCGGACTTCTTAAAACGCACAGACTTTATAGGCCGTTGGTTAGCTGACCTCAATATCTCCAGACATTTTGACCAGTTTTTGGATAAGTGTTCTTCGGCAATAGATGCACTATTAAACAAAACATGTGTCAAATTCTTGCTAGGAAAATCTTTAAATCGCTGTATCTTGACAATGGTTGAACAAATTTCGACCAGCATTTGAGATTTTAGAAGCTTATTTGCTACAGATTTTCCGTGATACGATGACTTTTTTTAAAGATGGCTATTTTCACAATATAGGTACATGGATCAAGAAAATCATAAACCTAAAATTGCTTAAATTATGGTAACTGTTTTTAATAAAGCTATGCCAATTTTGCTCTATGATTTTGTTTTTATTTAAAATTAGTTATTTGACACTTTGGGTCAATATTTCGGGACGTTTCGTTTTTTTATTTGGATTAATAATATCGGCAATGTACCTTTGAGCTGTTAATCTTTCATTATTTAATAGCACCAGTTCGGTTCGGTCATTCCAAGAAATACCACCCCACACCATCACTGATCCACCGCCATAACTCACAGTAGGTACGAAGTTGCATTGCGCGTATCTCTCTCCAGGTCTTCTATATACCATATTTCGTCTATCGTTACTAAAAAGGCAAAATCTAGACTCATCTGAGAACAACACGTGAGCCCAATCCCGAACCTGCCAATTAAGATGCGCACGTGCAAATTCCAGACGTTGTCTTCTGTGCTCTATGGAGAGCAGAGGTCCAGTAGCTGCCTTATAAGGCCTTATTTGGTTTTCAGCAAGTCCCCTTCTTACAGTACTTTGACTTATTGGTAGGTTATAGCGTTCTAAAAACTGCCGTCGTAACAAAGTACTGGTTGTAAATCTTGTTCTTAACGCTGGTCTTGCCTTGGGTTTGTTATTCGGTGGCGACCCTGGCCTTGTCTCCGACTATTGCTTCCAGTTTCATTAAAACGCTGTGTCACACGGAAAATGTTTGCTTGAGATACACTAAACTGAATTTGAGCATAACCTTCTTGAGAAAGTGCAACAACTACAGAACATTCAGCTTTGGATAAACTGCGATTTCTTAACGGAATTGGGTTCATTTATAAAACGTAGACTTAAACTTGACGCTAATTTACTAAATACAAAAGTATACACGAATGACACAGTCATGTTTTTCCGATCACGGCATGCTAGATAACTTATTCATTTAATCTTTTACAGCATTCTAGTGATTTTCCTACGAAGCTTTTGACAACTTTTTTGTTTAATGGTGTATCTATTGTCAATGGGCACTTAACCAAATAAAAAAAAAACGTCCCGAAATATTGACCCAAGGTGTCAAATAACTAATTTTAAATAAAAACAAAAGCATACAGCAAAATTGGCATAGGTTTAATAAAAATAGTTACCATAATTTAAGCCATTTTAGGTTTATAATTCTCTTGATTCATGTATATTGTGAAAATGGCCATCTTTAAAAAAAAGTCATCGTATTAATCGTTTTAAAGATTTTTTAAAGATTTTCCTAGCAAGAATTTGACACATTTTTGGTTTAATAGTGCATCTATTGCGGAAGGACACTTATCAAAAAACTGGTCAAAACGTCTGGAGTCTGGAGATATTGAGGTCAACTAACCAACCAGGAATTGCTAACTTTACCAGTTTACTCTACAGGATGTTTCAAATTTATGGTATAAAATCGCCTCTACAAATAACACCCTGTATATACATTATTTTTATTATATTGACGAAATTTCTTTTGAAATGTAAACCAAGGTTTTAGAGACCATTTTAAGATCCTAAACTTAATTTTTAAAACGATTCTACTGATATCAGATGATTACAGAGCTTCTGGTACGAGATACGATGAAAGATATACACATAAGACCAATCAAATTGGACGCTTTTCTATAAACGTTTGGGGCTGGATTAGTGCAAGGGGCCCAGGAGTTTGTCAAATGTGCAGGAAAGGCTCAATGCACTATTATATTGCAATAAACTAAACCAACTTATGATACCATCGGTGGGCGCAGTATATGGCCAAGATTTTATATTTCAACACGATAATGCTCCGATTCATAAAGCCCGCATAGTTCAGAATTATTTAGAAGAAAATCATATTCGTGTTCTGCCGTGGCCTTCGAAGAGTCCCGATATCAACCCAATTGAAAACGTTTGGGGTGAAATGGCAAAATTTATGTATAAACATAACTTCCAGCCTAGAACCCAAGTTGAATTGCGCCAAAGGATTATGGAAGCATGGGATGAAATAACGCAAGAGTATACGAGAAACCTAGTGTTAAGTATGCCACGACGTTTGCAAGCCTTAATCAATAATAACGGTGCAGCTACCAAATATTAAAAAACATGTTATTTTTTGTTATATTAAAGTTTACACATGATTGAAATTAAAATTGATAGGAACAGTGATATGATCCATTATTTAAAAAAAGTCTTGTTTTTATTTTTGTTACATTTTGAAACAATAAACTATACGTATTTTGATTTCTCCTTGTATTTTTAACAACAATGATAACCTATTCTCAATAGACTTTGCATACTCTTTATCAAATTTCATATGAAGTTTTACTGGTATCAGACTTTATTACATTTTTTCTAATAGTCTAGGAGAAAACAGGAAATTTTCGGTGTACCAGTTTTTTCTCGGCACGATGGTACATTGTTGTATAGCTTAAAAATAGTGGATGAAAAACTTCTTTTAAATGAAGTAGACCTGTGGACAGGTGGCGATATAAGCCCCTTAAATCTTAAGTTTAGCCTGTGGACATCTGTGCGATAACCTATCTTATTTGTCAGGTATTTCGGACATTTATTGTATATATAATAGTATGGAAAAGAACCAAAGAGTGAACCTTTCGCCTTTCCTGCATACTAAGCCACCCTGCATCCCTCAGCTCATAGGAAACTGTTCAAACCTTCTAATGCCGTATATAAACCTTAAGCAACTTTTGTGGACTTTTTCAATCTTAGCTATGCCACCCCTGTCCAGACATGGCCCATATACAGCATCACAAAAATTAAAGAGTCGCACAGTTTTATTTTCAGATTTTCAGACAGTATATGACGATGTGGATATAATTTTTTCAAAGATAAGTAAGCTTTTCGAATGCAGTAATCAGTGTGTTTTCCGAATCTAAGATCAGTATCCAAAATGATTCCTAAATTTTTTGCACTCGCTAAAAACTCCAATACCCGTCCGGCGATTTGAACCCTTACCAATCCTTGAACTCTGTCCTTGTGCCTTCCAAATGCCATAACTGATGACTTCTCCGGGTTTATCTGCAATCCGTGTCGCGTCGAGAATACAGTTAAATTGTGCAAATCACTCGTAATACGCCGTTCCGCCGCAAGACAGTCGTCAGGAAAAAAACGAGTAGTAGAGCTGCGTATCATCCGCATAAAAGTGAGCTGTCATATATGCCAAACAGGAAGCAAAGTTATTTGTATATATTGTAAACAACAATGGCCCCAGTATTGAACCTTAAGGAATACCGCATCTCACTCCATCTCTCGACGACTGACCCACTGACGTCTCAACGTACTGCACGCGATCCTTAAGGTAATCGCCAATAAATCAAGATGGCTAGTAATAATGCGTGACTAATAGTATCAAATGCCTTTGAATAGTCTAACAGAACTAATATGCTCGTTTTTCCAACATCAGACGCACGAAAAATATCGTCGGTGATGTTCAAAACTGCAGTTGTGCAACTATAACCCGCTCTAAATCCCGATTGGTTGACGGGCAACACAGAATATTTATCTAAATAGCTACGAATTTGCTTATCCATAATTTTTTCCAATAATTTTGACAAACAGGGTAGTATGCTAATTGGTCGCAATTCCTTAAAATAACTAATATCTTTCTTTTTAGGTAGTGGGATTACTCGAGCTACTTTCCACTCATCTGGAAACTTTCCTTCCAACAAACAAGAGTTTATAATATTAGTAAGAATAGGCAAAATTCTAGGACAGCACAACAAAACCATTTCAATATTCATCAAATTTGATCCCGCAGACAGTGATTAATAGTGTTCAAATGTTGAGTTATATCATCTAAATGTACCGTAACAAATTCAAATTTTTCAGTACTGTTTAGTTTTATGTTTTGTTTGTAATACGTGACAAGATTGTTGTCCACTATCCCCACACCCTGAGAAGCATTCAAGAAGTATTTATTAATTTCTGAAGGTTTATTTAACAGATCCGGAAGTGGTGCTTTTGTATTTTTGGTAACAATATTTAGATTATTTAGCCTTTTCCATAAAATCTTACTATTTTTTTCATTAATGCAAAACTCTAAATATTTCTTCTTTTTACTTTTTACGGCTATATTAGTTTGATTACGGATCTGTTTATACGCATCCCAATGCCCTGGATCGTGACTCTTTTTAAACTTGTTAAAAGCTTTATCCCTCAATTTAATCATTGTCTGTATAGTGTCCGTCAACCACGGCGGCTTAGGGTTTTTTATTGTTATATTTTTTAAAGAAGCTAGAACGTCAAGAATGTTTGTTAATATGGGATTGAAGTATGAAACTTTATCATTAATGCTTGGAATGTAAAATATGTCTTCAAAAGGTGCATTTGCTAGAAAGTCTGTTAGTAGTTCTTTATCATCTTTTTAAATTTATTATTGTTACCTGTTGCTGTTGCATATCGGATGAGTGGTTCGCAAAATAGTTAACAGCAAACTTTTCCTAGATTTTACATTATTCGCTAATTTTGACGAGAAGTGTATGTATATCCTTTACCTAAGATAAAGAAGTACTTGTTAAAGCAGACGTCTCGGCTAAATCATAGATCTCTTTTCAGCAAAGATTTTTAATTATTTCTTTAGCATCGGGAGATACATACCTTCTTCTGAAAGTGACACCACAAGATGCCCCACTCTCAGTTCAAGCCCATGGACGCCACATTCTAACACTAATACAACAAAAAATATCACGCGCAGGAATTAAAATAAGGAAAATCCGAGCGTTCACAGAGCTTCCGTATAAGACCAGAATAGAGAGGGATATTCCGGAGAGTGAAGGTAAAGGTCGACGATTTATCAAAAAAAACTGCTTAGTACAATCGCGTATGTTTCGATTTAACCATGTATAAAATATCAATATTTTTGTTGTTTGCTTCTAGATTCGTGTCTGTTTATTTACAGTCTTGTGATTATGGCAATATAACTTTGAGATATCGTGTATTGGAAAATCCAACAGGTAACTGGGATTTAACAAGCGTACAAGGTTGTATCAGTAATGTGTCTTTTGCTGATCAAAAAGTAATTCATATTTTTCTGGTGGACTCCTTCTTGCCCATCCTGGAAGAAAAGTTTATCGGTGATATGGAGTATCTAGAAGACATTTATATTCAAAGATGCCGCGTAGAGACCATAGAACCGGGAGCTTTTTCAAATTTGCCCAAAGTGAAAATGATCAGTATGAGCAGTAACCCCATGAGAAATATATCAAAGGGGGTTTTTGACGTCCTCCCCACTCTCGAAGAACTCCACTTGTTTCTCAATAAAATATCGCACGTCGAAGACGGGGCATTTGCAAATTTACCAAATTTGAAAACAATTGATATAAGCGAAAATAATCTGAAATACGTGAAAAAAGAATGGTTTACAAATACGAGCAATATAGACAAATTCAACATGTTCCGTAATTCGATCGAGAAAATTCCATCGGGGTTGTTTCATGGCTGGCGAAAACTGCAACAAATCTCTTTAAATTCCAATAATATTTCAGTCATCGAAGGCGAATTATTCAAAGATAATCCTGAATTTATGATAGCTGTAGGTTTTCACCACAATCGCTTAAAGACAATTGCTCCAAACACTTTTCCTGATTCCGTACATATAGCAAAACTGACAATAAGCGCAAACCTGTTAAATTACATGCCAGAGGAATTTTTAAGAAAAGTTCGTGTGGATAATATTGTCATCTTTGGAAATCCGTTTGCGTGTCCCTGCGAGGAAAAGATCAACCGAATATTTCTGGAAAGGGGCGTGGCAGTTGACGACCCAGTGGCCACATATGCTAATTCTTGTAAAGATGGAGGTGTGCCGATTTGCGGAATTCCAACTAACGATTCACACACGTGCACTGACGCAGTGGATGAAGGATTGACGCGACGATTCCTTTCATACTTGAAAGTAATTCGATATGATTCAGTGCGGGATCCAGCTAAACAGCAGTGCGCAATGTTTGATTATCTTGATTAAAAATGATCTGAGAATGTACCCCTAAATAAATTGGACTAAGTTTACAGATCATTAGAATTTGTATTCCTTGATCGATTGTGACAAATCCGCCACGTAAAGCTACAGGGTTTTTCCGTATATTTTGGAGCACCCCTAGAGCCCCTATTTTCAACGCTAGAAAGAACTTTAAATTACGAATATTGAATGATTTTTTCTGAATCGTCAAGATTTGTCATCGGATAAAACAAATGAACATCGTAAATTTGTTTAAGACACCAAGCAGTTGTTTTTTAAATGCAACACCCTGTATATTACTGAATATTTTAATAGGTCTTAAAATTACATTTTGAAAAATATATATGTTTACTATAATCGGTTCAGTGGTTTTTGAAATATTTAAATTAATTAAAAGATAAGTTTCTTGTCAGTTAATAACATTTGGGATGCAAATCTGTCTTCAAAATGGTAACTTTCGTTTACTTTTATCGATCCATGCGTGATGTTTCGACGAATTTTAAATTAAATATTTCAAAAACCACTGAACCGATTATAGTAAACATATATATTTTTCAAAATGTAATTTTAAGACCTAATAAAATATTCAGTAATATACAAGGTGTTCCATTTAAAAAAACAACTACTTGGTGTCTTAAACAAATTTACGATGTTCATTTGTTTTATCCGATGACAAATATTGACGATTCAGAAAAAATCATTCAATATTCGTAATTTAAAGTTCTTTCTAGCGTTTAAAATAAAGGCTCTAGGGGTGCTCCAAAATATACGAAAAAACCCTGTACACTTGCGAGTAGCGAGCGACCTCGATCGACAACAGTCCGCCATTTATTAATGCATTGCATTACACCTTAATCATCCCAATTGAGAGTTAAGTTTACAGATAAAATCGTAATATTGTGTTGAGTCGTGCTGGACATAACAAAGTAAGTAAATTAAACTATACGGACTTCGCTAGCAAGAGTGCCGCTTTAGTGATACAATAGTTGTAAATCCTAACGTAGACGTTCGGTAGCACCTGTCACGTGCATATAGGGTTGCCACCTTTTTTGCAAAGTAAAAAAGGACAAATTAAAGAAAAATGCGTCACACACCAATAGTTTTTATTTTTAATTATAGTCAATTAAATTATCTTTCATAACAGAAAATTAAAAAAACATAATATGCAATTTATTCACAATCATTATATTGTACTATTGTAGGTAGGTAGTAGGTATTCTAAATACAATTCAATTGACTGACCCGTTTAACAAATCGATTTTTAAACCTAAACTTTAAAATATAATAATACAATACATAACTAATTTTTAATCTAATTAATTAAATTAAATTTAAATGAATATTTCTTGTTTGATTTTGCTGCCTCCAGGGCAACCTTGTCATTTTTTAATATCTCAAAAAATTCTTGACAAATTAAAATAAATTAATAATTCTGAACGAATTAATTCTTTGGAGCAACGATTTCTTTCGTCTCTCCATTTGGTGCCCATCACAAAAAATTCGTTCAGAAAATGCTGAGCTTGCAGGTATGCTTAACAAAAACGAAATTAAGGAAACAGCATTTGTAATATTTTTAAAATGATTAAGAACTTGCCATTTTTTTGGGGTACTCAAATGTATAACTTCATTTTCCATTTCTTGGTATCCTTCAGATATCTGCATTACTTCATTAAAAAGCTGGTTCATATTAATTTTTAAGTTTGAATTGTTTATTTTTGCAATTATTTTTTCAAAATCCGAATACGACGAAAATTTAGATTTTAAATTTAGTTTTCCGACGATACTGTGCCAACCGTCTTCCGAAAAATCGTACCACTTTTCTGTGTAATGTATATATAGATCGTTGATAGAATTTGTTAAAATTAGTTTCTAGTTTATTCTTGCTTGCTGTATCAACGAGAGATCGTATTTTGACTTTGGTTTCAAATCCATAAAATTTATTTTCCAATCTTTGCATTAGTTTTTTACTCAACTCAGTCATTATACTGTATAAATCAAGTACAGTTGCTTCATTAGATTTAATTTCTTTTATGAAAGTTTAAAAAACACTAAGAAAGTGATTACAACAAACGTAACAGCTTACAACAAAACAAACGCCCACAGGCCACAGGCTACCATAAAAGATATTTTCCAATCTTTGCATTAATTTTTTTCTCAACTCAGTCATTATACTGTATAAATCAAGTACAGTTGCTTTATTAGATTTAATTTCTTTTATGAAAGTTTGAAAAACACTAAGAATGTGATTACAACAAACGTAACAGCTTACAACAAAACAAACGCCCACAGGCCACAGGCTACCATAAAAGATATTTTCCAATCTTTGCATTAATTTTTTTCTCAACTCAGTCATTATACTGTATAAATCAAGTACAGTTGCTTAATTAGATTCAATTTCTTTTATGAAAGTTTGAAAAATACTAATAATGTGATTACAACAAACGTAACAACTTACAACCAACGCCCACAGGCCAAACGCTACCTTCCGCTTTGTTCAAGGCAACACTGCAAACGGGACTGAAGGACACTGCACTGAACTGGTGTCGGCGCCGTGCCTTGACCCGTGATGTGGTGTCGAGTAGTAAATACCTAACCTATAGTTTTTAAAAAAGGACATTTTGAACTCTAAAAAGCCGCAAGGACATTTTCTTTCAAAAACAGACTGTCCTTTTCAAAAAAGGACAGGTGGCAACCCCACGTGAATATAATTATAATATTAAAATAATAATATATATAATTAAACGTGTCGTTGAAACTGCAATAAATAATTTAAAAAATTCAAATTGCTATGATATATATGATATTCACACCAAAATGTTTAAGCACTGCAAATGTACAATTGTTCCTTATCTGACTATAATAATAAATAAATGCTTTGCCGAGGGTAATTATCCGGATGCACTAAAAATTGCTAAGGTGTTGCCAATCTTCAAAAAAGGTGATCCAGACCGGCCAGAGAATTACCGACCTATTTCAATCTTACCGTTACTGGGAAAAGTTATCGAGTCTATATTAAAGCATAAGCTTGTATCTTATTTTGAAAAATACAAAATGTTGGTTGACAATCAATTTGGCTTCAGGGGTGGTCGCTCCACCATTCACGGAATTCTAAAAGTAGTTAACGACATTGTGGAGGGCTTGGATGAGGGCGAACTGCGAGCTGCTGCTCTGTGCGACCTCAGTCGAGTCTTCGATTGTGTCTCCCATCCAATACTTCTGGATAAACTGAAATATTATGGAGTAAATGGGATACCTCATTTGCTTTTCAAGTCATATCTAACTGCACGGAAGCAGGCTGTCGCACTTAATGGTGATCTCTCTGATCACGAACACATTAAAACGGGGGTACCCCAGGGTTCAATCTTGGGGCCCTTATTATTCATTATTTATATTAATGACTTCAGTGCAGCTGTTACTCCGAGCAGCTGTGTGCTATATGCTGATGATGCGACGATAATCACTTCTGGCGAAGACCAGAGTTCTCTTATCAATAACACTGAGCTTGCTCTAAAAAATGCGGAAGATTGGTTCACAAGTAATAGCCTTAAACTTAACAGTGATAAGACTCAAAACATTTCTTTCAGCTTTAATCATATTCATATTGAGGGCTCCCATGTTAAACTATTGGGTGTACTCTTGGACGATGGACTTAGGTGGTCTCCTCACGTAAATGAACTATGTTCTGGGTTAAGCAGCCAGATATATTTGATCAAACAAGTTAAAAAGTCTTTTGACATTGAAATAGCAAAAATGGTATATTTCGCTAACTTTCATTCGCTGTTGAGCTATGGTGCGATCCTTTGGGGTAATTCAACAAACGCCAGTAAGGCTTTCAAGCTCCAAAAAAGGGCTATTAGAACAATTGAAGGGGTGGGACCTTTAACGTCTTGTAGACCACTATTTAAAAAATTTAATGTAATGTCACTCCCATGTATTTATGTATATCAAAGTCTTTTAGAAATACACAAGAACATTCATAAATTTGATAGCTTATCAGATCAGCATAATTATAGTACAAGACATTCCAACCGTTTATTGCCGCCAAGGCATCGACTTGTGAATGCGTCCCGAAATTGTTTGAATGTGTCACTATACAATAAAATTGACAACACCATAAAGTGCCTAGATTATTCACAGTTTAAAACAAAAATTAAGCTCTATTTAATACATAACTGCTTCTACTCAGTGAATGAATATATGGAGGCGCCATCCGTAGTATGAGTTTTTTTTTTTGTTACATTCCTATTTTTTATTTTTAGACTTTTCTGAATTGTTTGTTTAATATTATCTTGGAAAATATCTGTGATTATTGTAATGATTCTATACTTTAATTATATGTTTGTTTGTATTATATGCTTATGTTGTCTTGTAGTATGTATTTTAGATATATGTATGTTATTTTATTAGGTAATAGGTAAATTAAATTGTATTTTCTTTTTTTGACTTGCAACAAGCATTGTAAATGTAAAGTTGTCAAATAAAAGTTATCTATCTATCTATCTATCTAATAAACGAATTCAATTAGGGTAATTCCGGGAGAGATGACCCAACGGTTGAGATGGCCCAGTTCAATATTTACCGAATATTTAGATCCACGTTAGTGTAACTTTAGCCACCTGTTTTAAACGTGAAGTGTATATCGTACACCATTTTTGGTTGATTTTTTTGTAATTTTGGGTAAGTTATGTTGAAACTATTATTTTATAGGCAAGGAAAATATTTAAGGTCTATAATAAAATTACTTTTTTGTTTCACCATTGTATTTTTTGCTCGTAATTGTTGCTAATCTTTATTATATAGTTCTTTGAGTATATGTTAATAACCCGAAAGTTTTAAAATTACATAGAACAGTGGATATATTGAGTGGGCTATCTCTCCCCGACTTTTGGGAGAGACGGCCCAACGTCTATTCGGGTTAGTTGGCTCACGGGCCATCTATCCCGGACTGTAATAGCTAAACTAAAATTCTTGTGATTACTGTATATTTTTAATTTTAGAGTCATGCCAATAAAATATAATAGAAAAGGTACGGTGCAAAGAGGAAAGTGGACTGAGGAAGATCTGGTTAAAGCTGCAGAAGTAGTCAGAAATGGTGTAATCGGCGTTAGAGAAGCGTGTCGCACTTTTAACAACATCCCTCCTCCAACCTTTCGAAGACGATATAAAAATAATGATTTTAAGAAGAGAACTCTCGGGCCACCCTCTGTTTTTGGCAGCCAGAATGATTCAAAACTAAAATTTCATATACAAAAACTACAAAAAAACGGGTTTGCACCAACACATCATCAGCGAACATCCAGAAAGTAAAAAAAAGTGCAAAACAAGTAGCTGCTGTTTTGACGTCTTCGGACCATACTGAAAAAAGAAAATCTGCGATTGAACGCAAAAAAGAACAAGAACAGAAAAGAATATTAAAGCGAAAGACCTTAATAATAAAAAAGAATAAAGGAAAAATACAAAAAATGAATAAAATAGAATCATCTACGGATGAAGATGTGTCAGATGAGTTAGAGACTCACTCTGACGATAGCCCAGATGAAGAAGACGCGACCGAATGCCTTGGGTGTGGTGAAAAATATAATGCTACCACGAAAAACGATGATTGGATTCAATGCATACACTGCCAGAGGTGGTTCCACGAAAGCTGTTCAAAGTATTTAAACCTTTGCGACCTGTGTGGCAAAACATTATAAAAAAAAGGTGTTGAATGATAAAATTTACCATGGGTCATCTCACCCTACATGCCTGGGCCAACTAACCCACAGTATGTGGGAGAGTTGGCCCAGATAGCTATTTTGAAAAAAAATGTTTTTTAAGCTAGTTGTTTGAGTTTTTTCTTATACAATATTTATAACCTAATACTATACTATTTCTTATGTTAAATAAATATTTTGCGTTCATTTATCCTTCTGGATTTCAATTTTATTCCATTTTTAAAAAAGGTGAGCCAACTCTCCCGGACTTACCCTATAGTGTGCTTAAAAGTCGTTTACTATCGAGACACATATTAATAGGTAACTACAACGATATACGTGTTAATGAATATCACGTAGATAGTTAAGAGAATAAAAGTGCTCTTTAAAATAGAAAAAAATACTAATAAACATGCGGTCAAAAAGGCTTCATTATTGATATACAGGGTTACAAAACTTTAATGTTTTTTTAGCTTCTTTTATTTTTCCGAGATAATTATTTCAAATTTGATACACATAATAGTTTTTGGAATGTCTAACTTGAAATGTCTAAACTGTCAGAAGCAGTATACAGACTGTTACATTTTTGTGCTACTAACACTGTTTCACTCTCCTGAACTTTTTTTTTGGGATATCCTGTATAAATACTAATATCATATTTTTTATCGTATTTGTCATCGTTTTCTAGTTTATTGTATTGCAAATTTAAAACATGAGGACACCTGTAAATAAAGAAATTAAAACGTGTGCCGATTTTTATTTAATACTAATAATGTGTAGTTTTTTTTATCTCAATTTTTAAAAGGACAAATTTTTCGATGTGTTTAGATCAAAATTTCCTTAAAAGCAGGGAAATATACGCCGGCTTAATTCTGATGTTACGCGACAAACTAAAAGAATTATAAGAACCGCTGCATGAAAATGACCTCCTCTTGCTAATAAGCAGAAATCAACTCTTCGTTTTAAAGACTGGCAAAGTCTCTCGATTATTCCAGGAGTATTGCGAATTATTTCTGATAATGCTATAATTATGTTCCTCAAATCTTCCTATGTCTGGACACACCCACAATTTTAAATGTCCCCAGAAAAAATAATGTACACAGTTTAAATCCGATGATCAAGGGGGCCATGACTGAGGTCTACCTCGACCTATCCAACGGTTGGTTGTGATGTACTTTCCATACAGGGTAATTTAGAAAAAACTATTAAATCGTATGTTTTGTCCAAGATAAACGAAACTCGGTATTTGAGTATATCTTTAAAATTGACAATATTTCTTAATAAGTTTTTTTTTCTAAAATGAAAAATGGAGGTACTTTACTTTTAGCGGAATTTCCAATTTTTGACTCTTCCTCGTATACCATAAGACTTTTACCGGATTTGATGGGTGTTATTTTAGTTTGAGGATATAAAGAACTTTTCTCAAATAAAATAAATTTACTAAATTCAAAGATAAAATTTTTTCCAATATGCTGCTCACTTTCTGCTGGTCACTGGATACCTATTATAGAAAAATAATAAAGAAAAATATCAGTTCAATAATTATTATATTAGATATTATTTTCATTTTATTAAGGTCTAATAAACTGTTAACGTTACCACAAAATAATCTACAAATTAAGTACACATTAAAAATATTGCTGTTATTAAATTTTGGTCAACTCATGTTTCATAGATGGGAAACCCGCCACACATATTTATATATTTTGTGAAGCAAACTGGAACTGAGCGTTCGCAGAGCTTCTGTATAATATTGGCAGCAAAGCGGAGTAAACCGGACGGTGAAGGTGAAGGTTGACGATCTACCAAGAAAACAGTATCTGGTTAGTTCAACTGCAAATACCGGGTGTTTCTTAAAATACGCTCATCCCTATAACTTTTTTGTATTTATAGATATTAAAATGAAATTTTGGAATTGTGCATAAGAGATGAGTCTGCATTTATTGGCATAATTTTCGATTTGTTACCACTTCCGGTTTAACCGGAAGTGACCTTGACTTTGGTATTTTAAATGGGGCACCCTGTATATTTTTATTTATTTGGATTCAGCATGATATTCTCAGTAAAATGACATCCCACTTGTTATTTTTCGACGTGTTATAACATTTTTATTCTCATTTTTTGTATTGAATCTAGAGGGCCATGAATCAATTAAATAGGTTAATTTATAGTCAAGTAGTTTACGAAATATAAAATTATGTCATATTAATTGACTTTCTAAGTTTCACAAGCGTTTAAAAAATGACATGACGTTTACTCCATTTTCCCAAATGGAACGATAGTGGTTCACTAGGATATTTGAAACGAGCATTTTTTTCCCAACAATTTGATACCATACACTCCTATGCTATTTTAAAACTTACGCAGGTGTTAAGAAATTGATCTAGGCAACTAGGCTTAATTAAAACTAAACTAAAAGAACTAAACAGTTAACTAATTCATTCTCAACAAACAACTAATAGTAGATAGTAATTGTTTATCATTACTAATAAATCAATCTAGGACTTCAATTATAATACCAATTATCATCGCTCTAAATGTTCGAAATGTCCTCCCTGTTGATGAAAACAATTTTCCACTTTTTTGACAGTTGCCCTCATTACATTTCTCAACTGGTTTACATTCATTTCTTAAATTGCTGCTCTCACTTTATTTTCAAGTTCTGCACGGGTTACTGGTGGAACGTTGTAGACTTTGATTTTGAGGGTTCCCCATGCAAAAAAGTCCAACAGAGTTAGGTCGGGGGATATAATTTAGAAAATAAAAATGTTAAAGGATGAAATGGCATACCTACCAAAAAGCTTAATACCTTGCTGGCCATCTTATCGGTCCGTTAGTGCCAATCCAATTCTCCCCATACGTGTTATGAAGGTATTCCCTAACAGCACGAGAATTATGTGGTGGAGCCCCATATTGTTGAAAAATAATAGCCATTTGTTCAACTACCGGCAAATTTTCAAGAAATTGTTCTATTTCTACTCCTAAATATCTTTCGCCGGTAAGGTGACCATCAAAAATAATTGGTCCCACAATTCTCCAATGATACCTAACCAGCAATTGAATCCAAATCGCTCCTGAAAATTGCCTCCTTTCATTAAATGCAGGTTATCTTGTGATCAATAAGGCTTGTTGTTTCTATTAGATATGCCCAAATTTGTGAATCGACTCTCATCCGAATAAAGAATTTTCGACGGAAATGTTGGATCTTGTTGATGTCTTTGTAAAAACCAGTTACAGTATTCAAGCCTTCTGGCATGGCCATTTTGATATAGATGTTGATGAATCTGGTATTTGTTAGCATGATATTTGTATTTATGTAAGATCCTCCATACTGACGAGCTACTAATATCACATTCAACAGCAATTTCTCTGACTGAGGCAGTAATATTTATGTTAACTAATGATAGTACGTCAATTTCTTTCTCTTCACTTACGACATAGTAATTGACCGCATCCTCATTGGGTTCTGTACGCATTTTTTGTTCCAGTTTTGAAAAATAATGCCGGATTGAAAGTCGACGACCTGAATATCTCTATGCATACAATCTTGCGGCCTCAGAAGAATTTTTTCTGGTCTCTTCAAAAATTAAGAGCATATCAATTTGTTTATTTCTAGTAAAACTGACCATTTTATTATCTGATTTACAATATAAGTTTTATAAACGAATGACATTTGAACAACTTTTAATTAGAGCTATATTGGTTTTGATATTCAATTCAATTGTTTTTCAAAGCCGCCTTTATATTTCTTTTCTTTAGAAAGGACAGGGCGGCAATAATAATACATAACGCTTTTAAATATTATGTGATTGGGATTTAAGGCAAATTTTTTCGTGTTAATTTTAAAATAGCATAGGAGTGTATGGTATCAAAATGTTGGAAACAAAATGCCAGTTTCAAATATCCTAGTGAACCACTATCGTTCCATTTGGAAAAATGGAGTAAGCGTCATTTCATTTTTTAAATGCTTCTGAAACTTAGAAAGTCAATTAATATGACATAATTTTATTTTTCGTAAACTGCTTGACTATAAATTAACCTATTTAATTGATTTATGGCCCTCTAGATTCAATAAAAAAATGAGAATAAAAATGTTATAACACGTCCAAAAATGACAAATGGGATGTCATTTTACTCAGAATATCATGCTGAGTCCAAATAAGTAAAAATATACAGGGTGCCCCATTTAAAATATCAAAGTCAAGGTTACTTCCGGTTAAACCGGAAGTGCTAACAAATCAAAAAGTATGCTAATAAATTCAGACTTATCTCTTATGCACAATTCCAAAATTTCATTTTAATATCTATAAATACAAAAATGTTATAGGGGTGAGCGTCTTTTGAGAAACACCCGGTATATGGACTGAACCATGTATAAAATAATAACAGTTTTGGTGTTTGTAACCAGATTAGCGTCGGTTTATTTCCAGTCTTGTAATTCTGCAAATTTTACTGTAAAAATCCGTGTATTGGACACCCCAAAAGCTGATTGGAATTTTACCGCAATAAAAGGTTGTGTTAGTAATGTGTCTTTTCCGGATCGGAAGGTAATTCACATGTGGATTTTAGAAGCCGTGTTACCCATCATGGAGAAAAAATTCATCGCCAATATGCAATATCTAGAGGAAATTTATATTCAAAAATGCCAACTACAAACCTTAGAACCGGGAGCTTTTTCAGATTTGCCCAAATTGAAAAGGATCCACATAAGTAATAACCCTTTAACAACTATATCAAAAAGTGTGTTTGATACCCTTCCCAGCCTCCAGATTATCGAGATATATTTTAATAGAATATCGTTTATCGAAGACGGGGCTTTTGCAAATCTACCCAATTTAATAGATATTGCACTGGGTCACAATAATATTGGTTACATGAAAAAGGAATGGTTCACCAATACAAGTAACATAAAACAATTAAGTATGTTTCAGAATTCAATTCGAAAAGTTCCATCGGGCATGTTCCATGGCTGGAAAAAACTACAGAGACTAGATTTAACCTCTAATGCAATTTCGATCATCGAAGGCGAATTATTCAAAGACAATAACAAATTCATAGAAAGTGTGGGTTTTCAAAACAACCGCTTGGAATCAATTCCTCATGGCACTTTTTCAGATTCAGTGATAATGGTATATCTGTCCATAAGCGCGAATTTGTTTAATTATATACCAGAATCATTTTTAAGGGAAGTTCGCGTAAGTAATATAGCTATATACGGTAATCCGTTTACGTGCCCCTGTTTAAAGAAAATTAATGGAATATTTCATGAAAGAGGTGTGACGGTTGACAACCCAGCTGTTACCTTTGCCAGTTATTGTAAAGATGCCACCGTGCCGATTTGCGGAATTTCATCAAACCTTTCGAAAACGTGCGTTGACGTTGTGGATAAGGAATTAACGCAGCGATTCCTTACCTACTTGAGAAAAATTCGATATGATTTAGTGCGCGATACAACTGGACAACAGTGCGCAATGTTTGATAATCTTGATTAAAAAGCAGAGAACTTTGAGAGTTGTTGAAAATATTTTGTCGGTGATTTGTGTCAATAAATAAATTGCTGACCAGATGAAACGGATACTCCAAATTTTTAGATACTCTTCGAAGTGAAATATTTTTTATATTACATATTTATAAAATAGACGCCTGCGGATTTTAAGAGGTTCTTTCAAATTTCATCAAGCAGAGTTTGTGTCGATCGTGAGATCTAAATAAAACCGGAACTTTTGCAGGGTGTTCCTAATTTATCGAAAATTCGTTGTTTTTGACAAACGAGTAATTCCATGATCACTCACAGGACATTCAGAATAACACTTTAACTTTATAAACTTTATTTTGTACCTTACTTATTATTGCTAATTTAATAGAAAAATATTTAAATAGCTATTCAAGCAGCATTTTATGCCTTTATAAGAACTGTAAGAATGTTCTTACAGCAAATATTATAAGAATTAAATTTAAAGAAATAGTCCATTCTCGAAGTGGAGTTGAAATATAGTTTATAAATTTCATTTGTAAAATTAGTTATTGGAGACCTAAGGTCCCGTCAACTTGTGTTATGTTCGTCCCATTATGTAGGGAAGACAATAGAATTAGGTTTAAAATAAAATTATTAAAAAAAAAAACAGATCTTATATTTTATATACCCTTAAAGACTAAAATAGGGAGACGAACACAGTTAAAATGAGAACGTGAAAACGTGTTCACTGTTATTTTATAGTCGACCGTTGACAGCTGGAGAACAAAATGGTTGACAATGTCAGCATAATTGCAGTAACGAAAATCGTTTGAAAAGCTCAATCATCGTTCTTATAGTCACTAGTCAGTTAAATAAACGTACATACATTTTCGTTACTGCAATTATGCTGACATTGTCAACCATTTTGTTCTCCAGTTGTCAACGGTCGACTATAAAATGACAGTGAACACGTTTTCACGTTCTCATTTTAAGCTATTACATTCAATTTTTTAATATCTTGTCAAAATATTTTTTAAAAAAGCTCCATCAACGTTATTTTCCACCAACAGTTTTCTCTCTACCGCTAATAATAACTGCAGCACTACTTTGGTCTCCTGAAGATGAAGGTTACTACCTTCGAAACATGTAGAGACGATTTAATTTTAAAATTGAGCCTTTAATAGCTCACTATTAAATTAGTGGAGAAAGACTTTTTGACTTTCCCTCCCCCTTTTCCCTATAAGCATTAAAGTTGTGTAAATTGCACTTCGGAACGTTCTTACAACTTTACTGTGAAAATGGATTTCATAAAAAGTTTTGCTGGAATTTTCTTTATTACTGTTAGTGAAAATCATATAAGCACTGCCACTTTTTTAAATACAACAGCAATGCACGATAGTTAGGGATATTAAAAAAAAAGTAGCTAGAATTGTTTTATAACCATTGCAATTAATCTTGTAACCTTAATAAAAAGTTCTAGTTAAGACTCATAAGTCGTATTAATAACCATCGTATTAAAACATTTTCAATAACGGTAATCAAGAAACTTCGTAACAGTAATAAAGAATACACATTGCATTGCAGTAACTTGTCAAATTTGCTAAAATATAAACCGAAATGTGACCAATGAAATTCGCGTTACAAGTACATTTGAAATACATTTTTGACCTATTGCAGGATCCGCTTCGCAATTATATTTGTATTTTACTAAGAAATTAGGGCGCCGGCGTTCTTTAAACTCAATGCTGCAATAAAAAAGTGCTGCGTCGTGTGAACCGGCGCGGCAGTTGTTTAATCTGCATATCGACTATCGACATCATAATATTGATTTAAAACAATAAATAGTAGAATAATTACTTTGTAAACGTATTGATTGTTTATTTTTATTTTTTGCCTGCAGAACACATTTAATATAGTCTAGGGGCATTCTTGTTTGCATTTTAACCCAGTTGTATTTTAGTTTTTATTTATAGTCCTAAGAAACAGAAAACGCCCCCAAAATGTTTGTCCGCCCCCCTCCCCACAAAATGCTGGCTACGCCACTGTTGGTATTGTTACCGTGAAGCAAAACAAAAACATGCAGTATAAATGCACCGCTGAAATTTTCCTAACGGTGCACCTGCAAATGTGTAACGCTAAACAGCTAAAAAAAAGGGTGAAGTACCGGGTCTGCTAATTTTACCAATAAATTTTAAATAAAAATAGTATAATTTTATTATGATTAGACTGCGTATGAATTTTTCTCGCCCACGCGTTCCTAGCGGGTCGCTTCTAGTTGATGAAATAATTTTGGTGGGCAAAAAATAAAATAATGCCTAAAAAATATCTGTTCCACTGCGTCCTTTTACCTGTTACCACTGACAGTGGTGTACTTTAATTATTAATATAGGGGGAAGTAAATTTAGTATATTTTTTTTATTCGTTTTTGCAAATTTTAGAAAGTATCTTAAGAGTGTATAGTTGGAGTCAAGCAAATATTTGACGCGTGACACTTCCATCTTGTCATATTTGTCCAATACTAGGTTATTTCGATTTCACCAACTTTATTACAGCTGATACTTAGTCAGGGCCGGACTGACGAATATTGTTATTTATAAACCTTTGCAGAAAATGATTGCTGGGAAATTGGTCTAAGAATATGAATTATAATATAAATAAATTTGTTTTGATAAATTCTGTGCATTGTAATGGTGGGATTCAGGATTGACCATTAATATCACAGGTCTTAACAAAAGCAATCTTAGTAGTGTATAACGATTAAATTAATAAATAAAATGCGGATCTGCAGCCCATATGATTTGACCAAATCGACGAGAAGGTAACTCGGTTTATGTATATCTCTTTTTAGTCATATAAAAGGATAAAGATACAAATACTTCGAGTGGGTGGTAATTATTATAATATAAATTAGCCATTAGTAACTTTTATAATTATGAGTGGCCTGCCGTATTTGACACCCATGACAACATGGAAGTGTCACGCGTCAAATATTTGCTTGACCCCAACTATACCCGAGTGTAGTGTTTTCTAAGTTATTTTGTTGTTGTTGCCGTTCTTGTTGTTATTTAAATATTTAATCAAGATGGCGTTGTGGAGACCTTTTGATTTTTCTGATAATGAAACGAAGAATGTGGAAGCCGATTCCATGGCGGAGCTGTCGGAATTTTGTAATAAAGACTAATCTACATGTTAAAACCCAGAGACTTATTTTAAATATTTACAGCTGCTTAAAAAGTGAAAGCCCTGGGCCTCACAAAACGAAATATTAAAAAGGATTTGTGAGCACACTAAACTTGCTCGAAGTACAATTTACACCGTGATTAGAGCAGAAGTTATCATCGATCATTCCGTCAAGCGCAGAGAAGCTAGTCAGAAGCTTAAAAAACTTGATAATGGTGACAAAGAAGTTATACGCCGAGTTGTATATCAATTTGACGAGGAAAACAAAGTCCCGACATTAGAAATGATTCGGGATAAGTTACGGGATTATCCTGATTATGAATATAATCTAGATTGTAGCTTCAAGTACAAAAAATTGAACAAAATAATGGTATAATGGAATCGTCTAGTATCGTAGCATAGCGGCAAATATATTTACGTGAAATTAAGGTATATCGCCAATTAAAAAGGGAGATAGTGTATAGGTTGGATGGATGATGGATGATGGTAATAAGTGCACACTAAACGGACCTTCTTCTCGCGGTAAACGAGTTATCATACTACACACAGGCAGTACTTAGGGTTTTGTTCCTAACGCTTTACTATTGTTGGCTAAAAATATAAAGCACTCATCGGCTGACTAGCGTAAAGATATGACCGCCAGTCTATTCGAAAAGTGATTTATTGAACATTTGATGCCAAATCTATCCCCCAGCTCTGTCATTGATATGGACAATGCATCCTATCACTCGCGTCTACTACAAGCTATGCAAAAGAAAAAAGGAATATGTAATCGACAAAGTATGCGAAGCACATGGTCATACTATTTTACGCCTCCCCCCTATTACTGTATATTTAATCCAATCGAGATGATTTGGGCTGCAGTCAAGAACAAACTGAGAAAATGTAACTAATCGCCAACTGACAATGCTTTTAAACTTGGAAATATGAGCACAGTTGTTGATAAAGTAAACGACAGTGATATATGGATAAAATGTATTCAGCATGTCATAGAGAAGGAGGATGAATATTGTATTTTACCCGCAATCGATCTCATTGTTATATCACCAAATACGGATTTAAGCTCTAGAAATTCGGATAGTGAATTTTTACTTTTTGAAAATTTGACTCGCAGGAAATAAAATAGTGTTAAACGGGTGTTAAGTGTTTTTTTTATCATCACTATATATAATGCTAATTAAAAAAAAAAACCAGATCCGTGTAGTTATATAAAAATTATTGGGAATAAGTTTTTATAATTATAACTAAGTGCTGCGCCACAATGCCGACCTCAATAGTTTTCATGCTCTTGCAATTGATTTTGTATACACAGAATAAAATTAACTAATGCGGTAAAATATTTTCCATTCCTAGCGTTGCACGCCGCCTATGCTTCAGAAAGATCAAAGAAGTGGCCGCCTATAACCCGAATTTAAGTTTTTTGCTATTCCGATTGACTTCGGGTGTCCCAGATAAGAATGCACTCTACAGGGATCTCGTAAACCACAGGAGATACAGAGATGGGTAAATTAGAGAAAAGTTGCGCATAATTGAATCCTGTAACGTGATGTTTTCAAATTTAAAAAATTCCGAATGCTTCCGAAGATATTTGGATAAAACCGAATTTTCGCGATTTCGTTTTAATTGATTTATGATTCTATTTGAAAAGACATGTCAAAATAAATTTTACATTCCCATTGCCACTTTTTTTCCCCTACAAAATGGTTTAATTGCATTTTTGATCCGACGTTTCGCTTAGTCACAACCATCATCAACTTTGTTATTTTAAATAGTCGGAAAATTTTATTTTATGCTTAGTAGATTCTACGTTTTATTTTAAATCCAACGGTGTATCACACTTATTAGTTATTAGACGTTTCGATATAGAAAAACACATCATCAATGAAAATAGGCACATTATCGAAAATATGTATGTTTTTATTGTTGTATTTAAACACTAGTAGGATTTTAAAACATTTTTTTATTTGAAATTATTTACAATATTATTAAATTTGTGTTCAAATGCGTAAATCTTAAGATTATGGGACAAAATTAAAAGAAACCTAATATTATCTAATAAAACTTATCTGAACAATACAACAAGTAATAATTGATTTTAATTATTAAATACAATTATTTTTATAATAAATTATTTTTTATTTTCAAAAATTCCACCCTCATTCTCCAAGCATAAATAACATCGGTAAACAATTTCTTCCATAACGTTATTTAACATTTCTAGAGTTATTTTATTTATTGTAGCTCGAACTTCAGCCTTCAACTCATCATTATTTTAAAAAGTCTTCCAGTAAACTTCATTATCAAGGAATCCCCCAAAAAAAAAGGTCTGGGGATCGCGGAGGCCAGTTTATGGGACCACGAGTGGCTATTAAATTATTTTGGAAACGGTCTCTCAGATATTCCATATTATTTCTGGAATTATGAGGAGGAGCCCCATCTTGTTGAAACCACATATTATTGGTTACTGCTAGAGGAAGGTCGTCAAGAATATTTTCAATGTCGTTTCTTAAAATTTCTTCGTGTCTTTCTGAATTTAGTGTTCCTTCATAAATTATAGGTCCAATGATCCGGGTTCCCAAAATACCGCACCACACGTTAAATCCAAAACGATGTTGATATCTAGATGTATGAACTCGATTTTCATTTTGTGTTGACCAATAGTGACGATTTTTTCTATTAAAGATGCCATTGTTAGAAAAATTACTTTCGTCAGTCCAGAGAACATTATATGGAAAATGATGATTTTCATCGCATTGTCTAGTAAACCACTCGCAAAAAGTCATTCTGCGCTCGTAATCCCCAGAAAGCAAAGGATCACAGATGCGGAATTTATAAGGACGGTACTCTCCCTATGGAGAATTCTTTGCGATACTGATTTAGGAACAGAATGTTCCTTTTCAATAGCACGAAGTCCTACAGTATCATCTTCTGCTACAGCAAGTAAAACGGTCATTACCTGTTCAGGGTCATAATTTTTTTTGCGATGTAACACAGGTTTTTCAAACGCGCCATTCTCTTTTAAATTTGTAACTAGCCTCTTAAAAATTGATCGATTTGGTTGACGCCGTTCGGGATATTTTTAAAAATATTGCATCTCTGCTTGCGCACAATTCTTATGACTCTCGGTGTAACAGCAAATCATGTCAAATTTTTCTTCGTTAGAATAATGTTCCATTATTTTAAATTTTACTTCACAATGCAACAGTTTAAAATTTAAAAAAACATAATAATAATTACCAAATTTAAAGCTAACAAGTCTCTGTAACTGAGTGACAGATCTAAAGAAACTACATATTTAAACAATTGCGAACGTCAATCAATTTCATAGCCACCCATATGATGCCTAATTTGAATGGTACGTTATGTTTGAATATTATGATGTATTTTTTAATATTAATAATTAAAATTGATTATTACCTACTTGTTGCACTTTTCAGATAAGCTTTATTAGATATTATGTTTTGTTATAAGTTTCTTTTAAAAAAATGTTTTAAAATCCTACTAGTGTTTAAATACAACAATAAAAACATACATATTTTCGATAATGTGCCTATTTTCATTGATGATGTGTTTTTCTATATCGAAACGTCTAATAACTAATAAGTGTGATACACCGTTGGATTTAGAATAAAACGTAGAATCTATTAACCATAAAATAAAATTTTCCGACTATTTAAAATAACAAAGTTGATGATGGTTGTGACTAAACCAAACGTCGGATCAAAAATGCAATTTAACCAAATTGTAGGGGAGAAAAAGTGGCAATCAGAATGTAAAATTTATTTTGACATGTTTTTTCAAATAGAATCATAAATCAATTAAAACGAAATCGCCATAATTCGGTTTTATCCAAATATCTTCGGAAGCATTCGGAATTTTTTAAATTTGAAAACTTGACGTTACAGGATTCAATTATGCGCAACTTTCCTCTAATTTAACCATCTATGTATCTCCTATGGTTTATACGAGATCCCTGTAGAGTGCATTCTTATCTGGGACACCATATCACCGTCCAAATATAAGAAGTCCGATCACTTCTTTGAAGTATTGAAAACGCCGGCGGTGACCTCGAATCGCACCGAGAACCGCCTACGAGGGAGATACGGGAGTCATTCAGTAGGAACGGTGGCTTGGCCGCTTGAATATTTTTATAGGAGGGAGTTATGGTAATAAATACTTAACACAAATCGTACCGAAAGTAGCTACTTTAGGAACGATTTTTTTCACTTTCGATACGATTTGTTTACTTTCGGGTCTACTATTGTTACTTTTGGGACGATTTTGGGTTTCTATGTAAACGGCTTTGACAATAACATGAACGTCGGCATGGTGTGTAATATGTCCCACTAAATCTACTTTGCATCTTACTCAAAGGAAGTAAACAATCCTTTTTACTTACCTTATTGGATCTTTAGGGCACCGAAATAACGAAAAACAATTATCAACACAACAATAAGAAAAACTCTCAAGGTGATTCGCCTCCATCATAAGTAAGCTAATATTATACTAATTATAACGTGGCAGCATACGAAAACTCTTCGCCGAGAGCGCTGTGGATTAAAGTATGCACTTGCAAAAACTAATCCCCAGCCGAACGCCGCTTGAGCGTTGACTCGCTGGGCGCGGGATAGGGCGTCGGCAGGGGAGAAATTTACAGCGGCAAGAGCAAGTGAGCGGACTTCTTATATGTATTTGGACGGTGACCATATATCACAATTCTTTAAAATTTCTAACATACACGCTTCTCTTCACTGCCGTGTTTTTTTCACGCTTAGCGCTGGTCGTAGTCTTACATAACTTAAAAGCTTTTTTTGGCCTGCCTGTTCATCTTGAATCTAGACAATGGAGTTTCTAATGAGACACAAACGGGATTATCTTGCGGAACCAACTTACAAGTATCATTTCAAAAATATAATCGCATGAATGTAAACCCTTAAATGAATCGGTTATTTGAGAAACCCCGTAAGTCCAAAAAACACAAGCTTTGAAAAACTTAAAAGAACTCTATTACAAACCATTATATGAATTTAAAGTGGTTATTATAGTTAATTATCAAAAAATTGGGCATTTCAAATAATTTGAAACAATTATGCACACATAAAAAAAATAGTTGGTCCTCAAAATATTTTTGAACATTGGAAACATATGGGGTTTCTCAAAGAAACAGCCCTATACAGGGTGTCAATTTGAAAACTTCCCACCCTTACTATCTCTCTTGCAGTTAAAAATATAAAGAATCGGAAAGACACGTCAATTTTATTTGTAAGGGGGACACTTTAAATGAATAGTTTTAGCCTTCTTGTTTCAACCCCCTAGGAGGGGTAGATGTCACCCTTAGAATCTTAAATGGGAATAGGGGTCAAGTGGCACATCGTTTTAAAGGGCGTTGAATTCTCTTTTCAGTGGTATCCTACTTTCTTGCTTTTTGTCCAGAGGTTTCCAAATAATCGCGTTTCAAAGTTGCAGAAACAATTAAACTTGCCTGCATTGAGATTTTGGGTTTCATGTTAGTGTTTACACAAAAATTACTACTGCATTGGGTCTCCTTGTAGAACAAATGATTAGAAGATTAGGCGGCACCGTTAAAATCGTTGAATAACAGGAAGAAAATCTAGTTTAAACAATTGATTTCTTATTTATTGATTATTTTACTTCGACAAAAAATAACTTTTCATTGCGGAAGAGAAATTTCTACAATAAAACACATGGGATCTACTTACGCACTATCTTATAAGTTGTTCAAATTGTTGTCCATTTTTCTGTAGACAATAATAAAGTCTGTTTTCGAACTCCTCCCTAACATTTCGGAAAACTTCACCGGGAATTGACCTGCATTCTGCTGCAAGTCGCCTTTTAAGATCATCAATATCAGCAGGTTGTGTTTTATAAACAATGGATTTAAGATGTCCCCAAAGAAAGAAATCTAAGGGTGTTAAATCCGGTGATTTTGGAGGGCATTCAATTGGTCCCCTTCTGCCAATCTATCTATTCGGGAATCTCTCGTTTAACCACTGTCGGACCGGAAGAAAATAATGAGGTGAAGCACCGTCCTGCTGGAATGTTATCAAATTCTCCTGTAAAACTGAATTACCCTCTGCATCAATTTGAGTTTTTAGGTCATTGGTGATAAGAGGATCAATAGTCTCTTCAAGCATATTAAGGTACAGATCACCTGTCAAGTTTCCTTCAATAAATAAAAGACCAAAGACCAGCATTTCCAAGAATACTAGCCCAAACATTAACTTTTTGGGGATATTGTGTGTGTCCTTCTCGAAAAATATGCGGGTTTTCATCACTCCAATATCGATAATTTTGTTTGTTAACATTTCCATTTAGAAAATGAACATTCATCGCTGAAACAGATCTTCGGCAGAATATTAGGGATGGCGTTGACTTGACGACTCATGAATTCACAAAACTCTATTCTTCTATCAAAATCATCGTCATAGAGTTCTTGAAGTATCTGCATTTTGTATGGATGGAGTTTATGCATTTTCAGTGCGTCTCTTACAGTCTCGTGTGATATTCCTGTCTGTTCTGCTACTGTCCGCAAGGAGCTGGTGGGCTCTGCAGCAATTAATCCCAAAACCGCAATTTGAGCTCCTTCATTCATCACTCGTAGGTTATTTATTTTTCTATTACTCACCAACCCAGTATCGGAGAACTTTGCCACCAAATCCAGCACATATCTGTAACTTACTTCACGATTTCGATTTCTTTCATTGAAAACCAATGCCGTCCTTCGTGCGCACTGTCCAACCTCTCCATAAATGAAAATAATTTCAGTTCTTTCTTGAAGAGAATAAACCATTCTCACACTTCATGCGCTTAATAAAAGTTATTACTAAACAGCCCAACAAGCAAAAGCGAATTAACAATAATATTCCTGTTTTGGCTACATCTTTTAAATTTGCTGACCATGTTTTTTTTTTTTGTTCAAAAACAACGTATTTTTAGAATGTGTTGATAGAATAGCAAGGCTTTTTGTGGAATTTCAGTGATAAGTCATCGAATAAACGCAAATTAACTAGGTACTCGCAGTACCTACCATCGAAATTTTATTAGATTACTTTTCGTGTAAATTTTTCGAAGTTACTTTGCCAATCCCCAAATAAAGTTTGAAACGGTGTCACCCATGGGCGTAGCGAGGAAGAGGCAGGGGAGGGCCATGTCCCCTCTGGAAGTTGCCACTTATTGGAATTTGATAAAAAAACTTTAATGTTTATGATGTTTTGTGTTTATTAGTAATTGGCCCCCCTAGAACAATGTCTGGCTACGCCCATGGTGCCACCTAATCTTCTAATCATTTGTACTACAAGGAGACCCAATGCAGTAATTTTTGTGTAAACACTAACCTGAAAACCAGAATCTCAATGCAGGCAAGTTTAATTGTTTCTGCAACTTTAAAACGCGATTATTCGGAAACCTCTGGACAAAAAGCAAGAAAGTAGGGTACCACTGAAAAGAGAATTGAACGCCCTTTAAAACGATGTGCCACTAGACCCCGATTCCCATTTAAGACCCCTCCTAGGTGGTTGAAACAAGAAGGCTAAAACTATACATTTAAAGTATCCCTCTTACAAATAAAATTGACGTGTCTTTCCGATTTTTCATACTTTTAACTGCAAGAAAGATAGTAAGGGTGGGAAGTTTTCAAATTGAGACTCTGTATAACTGTATTAATATAATCAAGCAACATCTTTCATCGGGGCTCTTTTTTGCCTCTCCTTCATGGTATATGCAAAATCTAGAAGTATTATTCCGTAACTCATGAATGTTTAAAACGTCTACTGTCAGCTGTCGTAAATAAAATGATTTCTGTACTGGGATGACAGGAAGCTGCAGGTTTTGCATAAAGTCCATGCAAACTCCCAAAACTTTTTGATCTTCATTGCATTTTTTTTTAAATTTTTTAAGTTTTGAATAAAATTTTTTTACACGACGATTGTGCACCATCTTTTCCGCAATTGCTACCCGTTCAGCATTTTTGTTCAAAGTAGGGTTTTTAATTTAAAGAACAAACGACTTACCTGTAGGAAGTTCGTTCTGAATTATATGAGTATACTCGTCCAAATAGATATTACACATGTAGTTCCACTATTATTTCTTTATCGAGCACAGTTCCAAAGAGTCATTCATAAAACTCCAAAATCTCGCCTCTCAGGCCAACTCCCACCTCGGCTGTATTCGTCATTACATTATTTGCATGAAAAATAGAATTGCCTATAGGGAGGGTTCTCCAACATTTTGGGTTCGGGACATATCTATTTGGACGAGTATACTCATATAATTCAGAACGAACTTCCTACAGGTAAGTCGTTTGTTCTTTAAATTATATTTCGTATACTCGTCCAAATAGATATTACACATGTAGATGTTGAAAGAATTTAAATTCTATTTTTCCCGACATTAAAAACGTAAAACTCTAAACCCTAAAGTTCCCTTTTGAAATCATTTATTTGAAAATATCAAAATTATGATAACATCTCAAATGTTGTATAATATAAGTACGTAGTGAATTGAATGCACTAAAACTACATATGATTATATATTTCTTAGAAACGAACAAAATAGAACTTAACATTACTATCCTATGAGACCTAAATAATATATCCAAAGAAAGGCCACTAACCGCTCCAACCATGAAAATTAATCACAATTAATATTCTCAACTATTTCCTTCGCTAATTCGCGTCGACACTCGATAAAGCACAATAATGTAATGACGAATACAGCCGAGGTGGGAGTTGGCCTGAGAGGCGAGATTTTGGAGTTTTATGAATGACTCTTTGGAACTGTGCTCGATAAAGAAATAATAGTGGAACTACATGTGTAATATCTATTTGGACGAGTATACGAAATATAATTTTAACCGACAGCTCCTTACAAGTACAGCAAGTGTCTACTTGCGGTTGTTGAAATTTTAGATCAAAATTATCGCACGTTCATTTGAGAAACACCTTAAGTCCTAGACTTGCGGGATTTCTCAAATGAATATCCAATGCCCGTATTTAATTTGATTACTGTATCGAAACAAGCGGTGTTTGTTTCTCTATGAATCGATGCGTCTAAAGTTGAAAAACCAAAATATGGTTAAATGTCATTTTGGCGAAAATATGGACTTACGGGGTTTCTCAAATGGCCGATTCAAATGTGTATTGTCCAAAATAGGATTGAAGATATTATTGTCGATATTAATTAAACATAAAGATGAACACCTGATATTTTGATTTATGAGTTTTTTTTGTAATCTCTATTTATTACCTAATTTGTTGTCACTTTGCAGCTCATTTTATGTTATTTTTAAAAAAATCGCATTTTTCTCCTAAATTAAGCTGCAACTGAAAAAATAACAAGAGGCATCATGTGTCAGATATTTAATGAGCATTACAAATGATACACACAAAAATAAAAATATCATATATTAAAAAGAAAGTATAAATATCATTTCCTACACGCACGCCCCTAGTGCGGCAATCAAAATTTTGATTAGACTAAAATATTTCCTCTGATAAGCAGTGTAATATTATAAGCCAAGCTATTTAAACCGAAAAAAAATCAACACTATGTAATTTAAGGAAACAGATACTATTGGACAAAATATGTTAATATGGACTCTTTCTCATGTTTTTATATATTGCGTAGAATTTCAATTCGAAATATACGAAAGAAATTTAGATTTGCTTCCTGTAAGGATAATAAAACAAGATTAGTCAAGAACGTCGTGGTTTTAAAGAAGTATTTAATTTAAAACAATGCTTTGATCTTTGAATCTAAATAATTTTATTCATTTTCATTACTTACAAACTGTTTAGTGTTTTAAAACTTGCTTATAGTCTGTCTAAAACCAAAGGACCTTCAATATTGTTTTGGCCAATTCCCCGAATAATTCTATTGCTTATCTATACAAAATTATAAACCTACCATAATTAACATATTCTTGAATTATTTTACTATTGTTTTTATACAGTGACTGACAGAAAGTGGGCAGCACATGGGAAAATTTTTTATCTTTGAATTAAATAAATTTATATTATATCAAAAGAGTTCTGAATATCCTCTAACTAAAATAGCACTTACCAAATCCGGTAAAAGTCTTATGCTATACAAGAGAGACTCAAAAATTGGAAATTCCTCAAAGAGTAAAGTACCTACCTCCATTCTTTAATTTAGCAAATTCTTTGATTATGAAATATTGTTTGAACTTTAAAGATATACACAAATCCCAAATTTCGCTTATTTTGGACAAAAAATACGATTTAATAGCTTCATTATGATGAACCTGTATAAAAATATATCGCAACCATACAGTATGCAAATCGTATTTTCTATAGACTTTGTAAGTGATAACTGTAAATAATTTGTCAGTTAGTTAGCTTTAACAATATTATGACATTTTAAAATAAAAGCGTAAGAATATTAAATTTTTTGCTGCACACCGTATTTTATTTTTTGGTTAAGCAAAATAATTTTATCCAACTAATAATTTGTCATACACTTTCATTTAAAGCACCTTCCAAATGGCATATTCTACATAAAAGTACTAAGTTTTAAAGTGGTATCGTCATAAGAAAAAACCTAAAAATTAAAAATAGTATTTGTACGGATTTTATTTGCCACGCAAAATAAGGATCAATATATTTTTATTTATAAAACAAATGTTGATGATAATTCAACTGATAATAAATTCTTTAAACTCCAAAAATAGAAAACAAAATATATTAATTAAGACTATTTACATTAACAATAATTATAACTTTATATTTCTACATGCCCTCCTCCATTTTTTATATATTTGATCGTTTTTTAGTTAAACTCCTTGTTTACGTTTCTTAAAAAAGTATGATTGATTCTAGCGATGCACTCCCTAATAACATTTTCGAGATGATCCAAATTTCTAATAGACCGATATTTATACGCTTGGTTTGTTACGCAACCCCAGAAAAAGAAGTCTAGAGGAGTTGTGTCCGGTTATCTTGCAGGTTAACAATTTTCTGAAACCCGTCTGATCCATTTGTGAGGGACAATGAAGATTTTCTCTTAAGTTTAAAGGCAGAAAATCGCTTAATTCATTGTGCAAGAATCCTAAATTTGGGTTAATATGGTAGATACCTACTTGTTATTTTTAAAAATTCCTCTAATAGACTTGATAGCAAAATATTTAAAATATTTTATTCCGTAGTTATAATTTTTTCGATATGCAGTCTTGTACATATTTTTCACCGATCCACTCTGTTTAAATTTATTGACACTTCTAAATACAGTGGAACTGTGAACATTTTTATTGAGTCTATTATTAAAAATAATTGCTCTCTCGCGATTACTGTGATCATTGTCACCATGAATTAATACTATTTCTATTTTTTCCTGCAAATACAACTTTTCAACTTCCATTTTTACAACAGAACTAACTTATGGCTGCTTTGATCTTATTTTTGTTTATATACAGTGATATTGGTTATGAGAAGGAAAATTATTTTTATTATTATTATTTATTTTGGAAATTCGGGTACAAAGAAATATTTATTTGTACTTTAAATAAAGAGTAGAAGTTTGAAATGTTTTGACCTAAATTTATAGAATGAAACACTTGTTTCTAGATTTCCACTAACTTTTATTTCAAATTTGTTGACAATTGTTTCGCCAACACTGTGGCTTTTTCAGATGTTTATGACCGAATGAATATAACACAAAAGTATACTACACAACCCTAGGTACCTAATTAGAAATTATATACACAGTTTTGGCTTAAAGTGTACAAAATTATATTGATCCTTATTATTATATTATTAATTGTTGTGACAAATAGACTTTGTCTTTTTATTTCCAATTTTTAATTTTTTTCGTATGACGATCACAATATTTAAAATCGAAATAAAGAGAAACTTTATGTATAAATACACAATTTTGAAGGTCCGTTAAGTTACAGTGTATAGCAAAATATCAGTCAGATGAAATTATTTCGATTCCTCAAAAAATAATATAAGGTATGCAACAAAAATATAATTTAATATTTCTATGTTTTTATTTTAAAACGCCATAATATTGTTAAGACTAACTAATCTGACATAATATTTACGGTTATCTCTAACAAAGTCTATAAAAAATACGACGGACTGTACGGTTGCGATGTACTTTTTATACAGGGTAATTCAGAAAAAAATATTAAATCGTACGTTTTGTCCCAGATAAACGAAACTCGGTATTTGAGTATATACTTGTTTGTTATCTTAAGTTTTTTTCTAAAATGAAAATAAACGTACTTTACTTTTAGCGAAATTTTCAATTTTTGACTCTCCCTCGTATAGGTACCATAACTTTTACCGGATTTGATGCGTGTTATTTTAGTTTGAGGATATGCAGAACTTTTCTTAAATAAAATAAATTTACTAAATTCAAAGATAAAATTTTTTCCCATATGCTGCTCACTTTCTGCTGGTCACTGAATATCTATTATAGAAAATAGTAAAGAAAAATATCAGTTCAATAATTATTATATTAGATATTATTTTCATTTTATTAAGGTCTAATAAACTGTTAACGTTTAAACCACAAAATAATCTATAAAATAAGTACAGATTAAAAATATTGCTCTTATTAAATTTTGGTCAACTCATGTTTCATAGGATGGGAAACCCGCCAGACATATTTATATATTTTGTGAAGCAAACTGGAACTGAGCGTTCGCAGAGCTTCTGTATAATATTGGCAGCAAAGCGGAGTAAACCGGTCAGTGAAGGTGAAGGTTGACGATCTACCAAGAAGAAAACAGTATCTGGTTAGTTCAACTGCAAATGTATCGACTAAACCATGAATAAAATAATAACAGTTTTGGTGTTTGTAACCAGATTAGTGTCGGTTTATTTCCAGTCTTGTAATTTTGAAAATCTTGGTGTAAATATCCGTGTGTTAGAAGCCCCAAAAGCTGATTGGAATTTTACAGAAATATATGATTGTATCAGTGATGTGTCTTTTCCTGATCGAAAGGTAATTTATCTTTGGATTTTAGAAGCCGGGTTGCCCATCCTGGAAAAAAAATTCATCGCCAATATGGAATATCTAGAGGAAATTTATATTCAAAAATGCCAAATACAAATCTTAGAACCGGGAGCTTTTTCAGATTTGCCCAAATTGAAAAGGATCCACATAAGTAATAACCTTTTAACAACTATATCAAAAAGTGTGTTTAATACCCTGCCCAGCCTCCAGATTATTGAGATATATTTCAATAGAATATCGTTTATCGAAGACGGGGCTTTTGCAAATCTACCCAATTTAATAGATATTGCACTAAGTTACAATAATCTTGGTTACATGAAAAAGGAATGGTTCACCAATACAAGTAACATAGAAAAATTTAATATGTTTCATAATTCAATTCGAAAAGTTCCATCGGGAATGTTCCATGGCTGGAAAAAACTAAAGAGACTAGAATTATCCTCTAATGCAATTTCGATCATCGAAGGTGAATTATTCAAAGACAATCCCAAATTCATAGAAATTGTGAGTTTTCAACACAACCGCTTGGAGTCAATTCCTCAGGGCACTTTTTCAGATTCAGTGATAATGGGATCTCTGTCCATAAGCGCGAATCTGTTTAATTATATACCAGAATCGTTTTTAAGGGAAGTTCGCGTAAGTAATATAGCTATATATGGTAATCCGTTCACGTGCCCCTGTTTAAAGAAGATTAATGGAATATTTCATGAAAAAGGTGTGACGGTTGACAGCCCGGTTATTACCTTTGCCAGTTCTTGTAAGGATGGGAGCGTGCCGATATGCGGAATTTCATCAAACCTTTCAAAAACGTGCGTTGATGTTGTGGATAAGGAGTTAACGCAGCGGTTCCTTAACTACATGAGAAAAATTCGATATGATTCAGTGCGCGACATAGCTGGACAACAGTGCGCAATGTTTGATAATATTGATTAAAAATCAGACAACTTCGGCAGTTGTTGAAAATATTTTGTCAGCGATTTGTACCAATAAATAAATTGCTGACCAGGTGAAACGGATACTCCAAATATCCTTTATATTGCATATTTATAAAACCGCAGGCGTCTACTGCGGTTTTTAAGAGGTTCTTTCAAATTTCATCGACCAGCGTTTGTGTCGATCGTGAGATCTAAATAAATCAGGAACTCTTGCGTTCCTATCATTTATTGAATAATTCATTGCTTTTGACAAACGGGCAATTCCATGATCACTTACGGGACATTTAGAATAACACTTAAACTTTATAGATTTCATTTTGTACCTTACTTATTATTGCTAATTTAATAGAAGAATATTTAAATAGCTCCCCAATTTCACGCCTTTATAACTGTAAGAATGTTCTTACAGCAAATATTATAAGAATTAAAGTTGTGTAAATTGCACTTCGGAACGTTTTTACAACTTCACTGTGAAAATGGATTTCATAAAAAGTTTTGCTGGAATTTTCTTTATTACTGTTAATGAAAATCATATAACCACTGCAACTTTTTTAATGACGACACAAATGTACGACAATTAGGGCTATTAGAAAAAAGGAGCTGGAATTGTTTTATAAGCATTGCAATTAATCCTATAACGTCAGTAGAAAGTTCTAGTTGAGACTCATAAGTCATATTAATAACCATCGTATTAAAACATGACCAATAATGGTAATCAAGAAACTTCGTAACAGTAATAAAAAATACACATTGCAGTAACTTGTCAAGTTTGCTAAAATATATCTTTAAAATGATAATAAGACTCACTTACTATTACAAACCGAAATGTGACCATTGGAGTTCGCGTTAAAAGTACATTTGAAATACATTTTTGAATTATTGCAGGATCCGCTTCGCAATTATATTTGTATTTTACTGAAAAAGTAGGGCGCCGGCGTTTTTCACACTCAATGCTGCAGTGGGAAATTGCTGCGTCGTGTGAACCGGCGCGGCAGCTGTTTAATCTGAATATCGACTATCGACATCACAATACTGATTTAAAACAATAAATAGTAGAAGAATTATTTTGTAAAAAAACTGATTGTTTATTTTTATTCTTTGTCTGCAGAATACATTTAATATAGTCTAGGCCAGGGGCATTCTTGTTCGTATTTTAACCTACTTGTATTTTAGTTTTTATTTAGAATCTAATATTTTTTCTTTTGAATCACATTTGTTTAAAAATAAATACTATTAAAAATATGTTAAGGGTGGTTTTATTAAAAATAATAATAGTCCTAAGAAACAGATAACGCCCCCTAAATGTTTGTCCGCCCCCCAACAAAATGCTGGCTACGCCACTGCTGGTATTGTTACCGTGAAGCAAAACAAGAACATGCAGTATAAATACACTGTTGAAATTTTTTTAACGGTGCACCCGCCAATTTGTAACGCACAACCACCGATACCAAGAATACCACAATTCTTTAAAATTTCTAACATACACGCTCCTCTTCACTATCGTGTTTTTATTCAAGCTTAGTGCTGGTCGTACTCTTTCCTAACTTAAAAGCTCTTTTTGGCCTGTCTGTCCATCTAGATAATGAAGTTCCTAATGAGACACAAACAGGATCATATTGCAGAAACAACTTACAAGTATCAATTCAAAAGTATAATCTCATTAAGTCGACGCAATTCTAAAAGAAAACACTGAATTAAACCGAACAATAAAACAATGCGCAGTCAATATGAACACAACTTGACAAAAAGTCCATATTAAGAATGTAAACCCTTAAATGTATATTCGATTGAAGATAGTGTCACGAGGTACTTTTTTCCTACACGCACGACACTGCCTTTGCAGGTTCAGAGAGAGCCCATGGCAGGGCGGAAGTGATGTGCAGCGGTCGTGCGTGTTAACCGGCCTACCGAGTTGGCGGAACTGAGACGTGGAACTTCGAGAAAGACGGAAGACTAAGAGAAGCCAGCGAAGTAGCGCCCTAATCCGAGACCGACGCCTCGATACACTACTTCCCCCGTGACGGCAAGGGAACCTTATATAAGGTAGGACTGTTTTGGTATTCGATTTTACTATAAATAGCCGACAAGTTCGTATGCTATTCAGTCATTCACGGGGGTTCAATAGTATAAGATCAAATTAGCTGCAGTCATCATATGACGTCATAACTCGAGATGATGAGTTATTTTCACAAGATTTAATTGTAAATACGTAGTTTCAGTGGAAAGTTCCTAAAGCATAATCTGGGACTTTCTTGGGAGTTGTCCAAATATATATCGGACCAATAAAATAATTGTTAAAGTTCAGAAGTCGTTTAATTTTGTGTTATAAGTTAGAATAAAATACTTAGGCATAAAAAGTGTTAATAGTTAGATATTATAAAGGGTCAGAATAAGACCATTATAATATACAGAGTTGAATAAAAGTTTTGAAACATTTTATTTACGTTTTAACAAGACTGTTGTGATTTAGACACATGGCCTTAAATTACGCAGCAGTCTTCGACAGAATGCAAGACGTATTGTTACCGTCTTCGCCGAGCGGCTTCCTGGAGGCCTGGATCATCGATGCCATGGGGTCTGCTACCCCCAATGGACAACCAGAGCCCCAGGAAGTCAGCTATGACTTTACCGTCAACGTTGCGGAGGTGGCAAAGGGCCCAGACCGAGATGCCATCTCATTAACAGGTGAACAGGACCTGTTAGGGTTCCCTAAACCTCCGTCCGACTGCCGGCCGAGTGGCAAAGAAGTGGCAAGCGACCCAAACCCCGTGGGTGACTCACAACAGGCAATAACAACTAAGCCTGAAGAAGAGGATCTCTGGTCGTGGTGTGAAGATATACAGCCGTGGGGAATGCTGGGTGAAGCGGAAGAAAACCGAGAATATATTGAATTAGCTGATCGTCAGCGTATAAGAAACTGTAGTGCGCAGGCGTCAGAGCTACCTGGGAACGTAGACGTCTTGCAACACTACAGGACTGGGTTAATATATTAGTTTAATTGTTTTTAACAATATTATTGTCGATATTAATTAAACAAAATGATGAATACCTTATAGTTTAATTTATGAGTTTTTTTTATAGTCCCTAAATAACACCTAATTTGTTTGTATTTAATGAGCATTACAAATGATACACACAAAAGTAAAAATATCATACATTAAAAAGAAAGTATAAATGCCATTTCCTAAACGCACGCCCCTAGTGCAGCAATTAAATTTTTATAGGGAAAGGAAAGAGAGTCAAAAAGTCTTTCTCCACTAATTTAATTAAAAAGCAATCAAAGGCTCAATTTTCTCGTATAAATAAGTCTACATGTTTCGAAGGTAGTGACCTTCATCCTCAGGAGACAAAAAAAATGTTGCTGTTAGTATTAATTATAGGTGGAAGGTGACGTTGATGGAGCTTTAAAATTTGTAAAATGTATTAAGAAATAAATGAAACATGATAAACGCAATCAGCACACCGAAATGTTAGATAAAATTTAGTTCAAATGTATTGGTACAAGGTTTGTCATATTTAGTAGCTTATGAAGGAAAATGATGTTCTTCCTATGAAGGTTTTTATGAAGGGATATATAAAGAGGATTTGTGGGACATTCTAGTTCATATCATGATATTTGTTTAATAGAATGGAAGAGATTTTGTTAGACTTTACGACAATTTCCATTTTGTTGAAGTCACATTTGTAAAGGTTTAAAAAATACTTTTCAAAATTTTTATGGGGGTACTGGAGACATAAGGCCCAGTAACCTGTAATTAAGTTAACCCCATTTTGTAGAGAAATTAATTAAGAAATAAAATTTGTTAAAAACATAAAATCTTTGATTTATATACCCTTAAAGATGTAGAAATGGGGAGACAAACACAATTAAAAATGAAGACCAGAAACGTCTTCTGTGTCAAGTGACAGTTGACCGTTGAAGACAAATGACAGAGCAATATGGCGTATATAAACTAAATGACATATTTTGAGATAAAATTAAAGGAAAAGTATTTGAAGTTTTTCTTGCTTGGGAATAGGTGTCTTAAAGTTTTGTCCCGCCATCTGTGGAGTAACCTCTGGATTGCAAGAAACAAGTGTTGTAGGCAGTAGGAATTTGGTTAAAAGTATAAATCTTAAAATTTTTTTGTGGCAAGTGTCTCGAGTTGTTAAAAGATAGTTGAACATGAAAAGTCATCCACAGATAGCCGTACATAACCTATTAATTAAATAGTTTATTATATATTTAATTATTTTTAAAATTATATCCACACGAAACAGAAGAAATAGAAACAGAGAGAAGCTTAGGTGGAGTTGTTTGTTTATTATTATTATTATTATTATCAATTAAATTTTTGTTTACACTGAAACATTCCCTCTGATAAGCAGTGTAGTCATTCATTGTTTATTAAAAAGGAAACATTCCGTTTTTAAGATATTTAAACCGAAAAAAAAATCAAAAATATATAATTTCAGAAAACAGAAACTTTTGGACATAATAATATGTTAATATGGACTCTTTTTTCATGTTTTCATATTGCGTAGAATTTCACTTCGGAATACACTAAAGAAGTTTAGGTTCGTTACCTGTAGGAATAATAAAAAAAGATTAGTTAAGGATGTCGTAGTTTTAAAAAAGAATTTGACTTGAAACTATACTTTGATGCCACGGGGCACTAAAGCACCACTCGATGCCCAAGTATCTAAATAATTTAATTTATTTTTATTACTTACAAAATATTTAGTGTTTTAAAACTTGCTTATATTCTGTCTAGAACCAAACGACCTTCAATATTGTTTTGGCCAATTCTCCGAATAATTCTATTGTTTATCTATAATAGATGTGCAAAATTATATGCCTACCAAAATTAACATATTCTTGAATTATTTTACTTTCGTTTTTATAGTGACTGGCAGAAAAAGGGCAGCATATGAAAAAAATGTTTATCTTTCAATTAAATACATTTATTTTATATCAAAAAAGTTCTGCATAACCTCAAACTAAAATAGCACCTATCAAATCCGGTAAAAGTCTTATGGTTATGCTATACGAGAGAGACTCCAAAACTGAAAATTCTTCAAAGAGTAAAGTAAAATTTTTTGGTTAAGAAATATTGTTTCGACTTCAATGATATACACAAATACCAAATTTCGCTTATTTTGGACAGAGAATACGATTTAATAGTTTATTTTTAATGATCCATCAAAGTATATCGCAACCATAGTACGCTAATCGTATTTTCTATAGACTTTGTAAGATATAACCGTAAATAATTTGTCAGATTAGTTAGCTTTAACAATATTATGGCATTTTAAAATGAAAACATAAAAATATTAAATGTTTTTGCTGCACACCGTATTTTATTTTTTTAGGAAACAAAATAATTTTATCCAACTAATATTTTGTTATACACCTCCATTTTTTATACATTTGATCGTTTTTCTTGCCTACATTTCTTAAAAAGGTAGAATTGATTCTAGCGATGCACTTCCTAATAACATTTTCGAGATGATCTTGTAGGTCAGGAATTTTCTGAAACCCGTCTAATCCATTTGTGAGGGAATCCTGTTGAAATGAAGATTTAAAGGCAGGTCATCCAGAAAATCGCTTAATTCATTGTGCAAGAATTCTAAATATTTAACGCCAATTAAATTTCCCCACTATTTGGGTATATAGTATACCACACCAAACGTTGGTCTTAAAGAATATTGATATATAACATTCAATTATAAAATAGGGGGTTTGCTCAGCCCACCACCTGTAATTTTAGAAACTTACAATACGGTTGCTTGTAAAGGTTGCTTCGTCAGTAAAGAATCTACGATTTCCAAAATGTAGATCATCCTCTTCTTGGCCTTGGAACCAAAAGCAAAAGTCAAGCCTATCATCTAGATCTCTATCTTGAAGGGTATTCAGAAATTTGGATTAATATGGTAGATACTTGTTATTCTTAAAAATTCCTCTAATAGACTTCTCTAAAATACCAACTTGCTCCTCTTTTTTAGACAACGGCATCGGAGGAACTTCATTTACTGATAGCAAAATATTTAAAATATCTTCTTCCGTAGTTATACTTTTTCGATGTGCAGTCTTGTACATATTTTCCACCGATCCACTCTGTTTAAATTTATTGACATTTCTAAATACAGTGGAACTGTGAAAATTTTTATTGAGTCTTATTAAAAATAATTGCTGTCTCGCGATAACTGTGATAATTGTCACCATGAATTAATACTATTTCTATTTTTCCTGCAAATACAACTTTTCAACTTCCATTTTTACAACAGAAATAACTAAATGTCATTAATTTAATTTCAATGCTTGACTCGCTTCCATGACTGCTTTGATCTTATTTTTGTTTATATACAGTGGTATTGGTTATGAGAAGGAAAATTATTTTCATTATTATTATTTAGGTTGCAAATTCGGATACAAAGAAATATTTACTTGTATTTTAAATGAAAAGTACGAGTTTGAACTGTTTTGACTTAAATTAATAGAATGAAACACTTGTATTTAAAAGTTTGTTGACAATTGTTTCGCCAACACTGTGGCTTCTTCAGATGTTTATAACCGAATGAATATAACACAAAAGTATACTACACAACCCTAAGTACCTAATTGGAAATTATATACACAGTTTTGGCTTAAAGTGTACAAAATTATATTGATCCTTATTATTATATTATTAATTGTTGTGACAAATAGACTTTGTCTTTTTATTTCCAATTTTTAATTTTTTTCGTATGACGATCACAATATTTAAAATCGAGATAAAGAGAAACTTTATGTATAAATATACAATTTTGAAGGTCCGTTAAGTTACAGTGTATAGCAAAATATCAGTCAGATGAAATTATTTCGATTCCTCAAAAAATAATATTGTAGCACCCCTTAGTTCCGCCGCGCTCCGCACTACCGATCTCGATGGCGCCACCCGTATTCATCGCCGAGTGCCGCGCCGTACTACCCTTAGCAGCTTCACCCCCACCTGTGACGTCAGCCGCCAGCGCCTTGATAAGCAGCCACCAGCCCTTAGGACGGCAGTTCTTCTCGAGCTCGCTCTCTCGCCTCTACCTTGGCATCCTGGTTGGGATCCTTGACGTGCAGAAGCTACGCTTGAAAGACAACGCGACGCTGCTACTCGAGCGCTCTAGGTGTGAGCCTTGATAGTGGTACTCTGACGGATTATAGACATTCGTGCGGAAATTCTCAACAGTGCTATTTACTTGTTATCATACCTTTGTACATATATTCTTGTTTTAATAAACTATTAAAACCAATCCGTGTCTTAAATAAAATACATAACACTCCCATCGGTGTTAAAGTGGCCTCCCAACGTGTGGCACGAGAAAGTGAATACCTATGTACGTGTATATGATATTAAGCGCGCTCGTGATAATCATTCTGATAGTGTTTACGTGCAAATATATCTGCAGTTCCACACACCAGGAGAGAGGAAATCACCCACAGATCCAAGAAGTATTCGATCCCGTCATCATTTACAGTCCATATTAGCATCATTCCCGTTACACGACGTCAAGCAGCTATGGCAATTACCGCTGAAAATTTGCAACAACTCATCCAGCAATTACAACCACCGCCGTTGCCAGCAAAACATTTTACGCACTGCCCCGCTCGATTCAATGGGACCCGCAGCAAAGATGCAGTAGATGACTTCCTTGACAGCATCGAGTTCTACAAACAAAGTGAAGGAATATCGGACGAAAACGCGCTTCGAGGCCTAGCACTTTTACTAGAAGGTTTCGCACACCTTTGGTGGACCGGAATAAAAAATTCAGCAACGACATGGGAGAATGCCAAGCTACTGCTCCGCAACGAATTTGCTCCAAGACCTCCGGCCTATAAAATATATCAGGATGTTTTTGCTTCTAGACAGGACGAAAATACACCAACAGGCCAATTCATCGCTGAAAAACGATCATTATTAGCACAGCTCGAAACTCCGCTTGAAGAAATCATGCAGCTTGACATGCTCTACGGCTTACTCACCCTCGCAGTTCGTGACAGAGTTCCACGAGAATCAGTTAACAGTTTTGCAGATCTGTTGACCAAAGCCAGACTAGTCAACACAGCCCGTACTAGTCCAGTTATTCAAGAAATCACTCCGCATCAGACTAAACGCACCAAGAACCGTTGTCAGTTTTGTAAAAATATAGGTCATGATGTCTCAGTATGTCGGAAAAAAGCCGCAAGCCTGCGCAGTACCGCAAATAAGGAAAATACCCCGCTCACCAGTGTACCCAGAAACGACACAATCAAATGCTATGGATGTCAACGCCCTGGATTTATTAGAAGAAACTGCCCCAGCTGCAATCCAACTCCCGACCGTCAACCAGCCTTAGCTTTTTCCTTCGTATCTCTATCAAAACAGATACGCCCCGCGGTCCACATTCAAGTAGATGGCATCCCAGGATCAGCCTTCCTAGATACAGGAGCCCGCGCTTCGCTTGCTGGAACGTCTCTCTACCATCTACTACGACAAAGAGGTTACAAGTTCAACACCCGAACCATGGACGTCACCTTAGCCGACGGCAAACCCCGAAAACAGCTCGTACAAATAGTCACCGTACCTACCAGTCACCCTCCAAGGTCGCATAGTGCCAACTACCTTCTGTGCTTTTCCTGATGCTCATTTTGCACAAACTTTGCTAGGGATTGATTTTATATTCGCCGCAGGACTTGTCCTCAACTTTAGCAGCAACCAATGGCATTTTGACAATGACGCCAGCACTCAGCACCCCTTCTCTCCAAAGGACGAAGATTCGTCACCACCTGTTCTCCAAAGTATGGATACCGATGACTGCATAAACCTAGACAGTATCGCCAACGAATATAGGCTTCCTGCCATGCTGTCGCCCCTACCCGCTACACCAGCTCGTCCAGTTACGCCAGTTCCCATAATGCTGTCACCTATGCCAGTTACACCAACTCGTCCGATCACGCCAGGTCTAGCAAGCGCGCCGCCTCCGCCGCCCACTTACCTAGCAGAGCTAGATACTATGTGTATCAGCGACCATCAGTCCGGTCTAGCCGACCACTATGGCCCCTGCATACAACCAACCGCCGCCAGTCAGCCCTTAGCTACTACCGTTTCCGCCCTTCAGCAGAATCCCTTCTCGCGCCATGGTTATATGCTTCAAGATGCTTACGATACCATCAACGCCATGTGGGACGACTCAATTGCAGATAACTCACTTATCTTCGCATCCTTGGACCTTCGCGAAGATGAAGCCAGCGAATTCACCTCCAAACAACGTCAGACAATGTCGCAACTCCTTCATGACTACAGCTCCGTGTTCGCCCTCCATGGACCAGCCACGCCGTTTGCTGAGCACCGGATCGCCACTGGAGACCACGCTCCACTCAGTGCTCCGCCTTACCGAGTAACGCCCCAGAAGAGTGAACGCTTGAGACAAGCCATTCAAGAATTACTGGACCACGACATCATCGAAGAATGCGAGAGCGCTTGGGCAGCTCCGACCGTCCTGGTGCCCAAACCTGGAGGAGGGATCCGTCTATGCATTGATTTCCGCCGGTTGAACGCCGTCACCATTGCTGACCAGTATCCCCTACCCAACCTAGACGACCTGCTCCATTCAACTGGCAACATCGGATGCATTAGCACCATGGACCTTCGCGCCGGCTACCACCAAATCCGAATAAAGGAAGAAGACAAGGACAAGACCTGTTTCGTCACCCCTTTTTGCACTTACCGGTTCAACCGCATGCCATTTGGACTCCGCAACGCCCCCGCTACGTTCCAGAGACTAATGGATCGTTTCCGACGACGACTCCCAGACCTACGCCTCTTAGCCTACCTAGATGACCTAATCCTTCTCTCCGATCACATCGACGACCACCTTTACGCTTTACGCCGTGTTTTCGACATGCTTCAGGAATTCCAGCTTCGCCTCCATCGCCCGAAGTGCCGCTTTGGCTGCCGCGAGACACGTTACCTGGGCCATGTCATCAGCACACAAGGAATACACACCGATCCTGCAAAGATCAGCGCCATTCAAAACTTTCAGGCACCACGCAACGCAAAACAAGTGATAACCTTTCTACAAACGTGCAGTTGGTACCGAAAATTCATTCCCCAGTTCGCAAAACTATCACAACCACTCAGTAAATTAACCCGTCAAAAGGAACCCTGGGAATGGGGCTCTGAACAGGACCAGTCTTTTAACAAGCTAAAGTCTGCCCTAACTTCTGCTCCAATCCTACGGCCCGCTGACCATGGACAACCGTTCACACTCCGCACAGATGCCAGCGCTTACGCAATTGGTGCAGCATTACTCCAGGGGGAGGGAGTGGATGAACGACCCGTTGAATACGCCAGTCGCCTGTTGACCGCCCCGGAACGGAATTACTCAACAACCGAGCGAGAAGCCTTAGCTATCGTTTGGGCTGTCAATCGTTTCCGAGGATACCTAGAGGAAACTTCTGTCATCATCATTACTGATCACCAGCCGTTGAAGTGGCTGATGTCCCTACGATCTCCCAGTGGACGACTCGCCCGATGGGCCTTGCAGCTCCAGCCTTACAACCTACAGATACACTACACGCCCGGAAAAGCTAACGTCGTAGCGGATACGCTATCCAGACCTCCCCAGGCAAACAGTGAAAACCCCGCAACAGACTTTAAGTTCATCAGTCTAGACTTGCCAACAATCGACGCCTCCTCCCTAAGGGAAGCTCAACAAGCCGACCCCGAACTAAAGAAAATACTAGATGCTTTCGACGCAGGAGACCAGGAGATTACCACTCCCTGGACCTCCCGAGGCTACCTTTGCTCCCAAGGAATCCTGTATCGGTACTCCCCCGATGACGACGTCGAAGAAGCCCAGCTCGTCATTCCTAACGACCTGAAAACTAAGATACTCCACGATCATCACGATGCCTCTACCGCAGGACATTATGGTGCCGAACGAACTCTTCATAAGATACTACAAAAATTCTATTGGCCCGGAATCAGACGCGATGTTACCAAGTATGTAAAAACTTGCCCTGAATGCCAGAAATATAAACCCTCCAACCAAGTGCCCGCTGGCCTGTTACAAACCCCAGTGATGAACCAGCGATTCGAAGTTCTCGCCATAGATCTGTTCGGACCCCTACCAGAAAGCATCAACCAGAAGACATGGATACTGACCCTAGAAGATACCGCCTCCCGGTGGATAGAGCTTTTTCCCCTGTCCAAAGCCACTTCCGAAGAATGCGCTTGGACCATGGTTAACGAGGTATGCTTACGATATGGTTTACCACGCCGTGTAATCAGTGACAATGGACCCCAGTTTATCAGCTCGGTCATGCAATGTCTTACTTACTGCCTAGGAATTGACCAGTGCCTAACCCCCGTATATCACCCTGCTGCCAACCCTATAGAGCGCAGACACCGAGACCTAAAAACTCAACTAGCCATCCAAGTAGGAACCGATCAGACTTCATGGGATGAGAAGCTACCAGCCATCCGTTTCGCCATGAACACCGCTCGCTGCCAGTCAACCGGTTACTCTCCCGCCTACTTAACCTTTGGTCGTGAACTACGGACCCCAACCGGTGTCAATCACGACCTACGCACCATCGTAACTCAGGAGAACTTCGTACCAGAAGTTACCCCCCGCTTGTTACGTCTGGCCGACACTCTAGACCAAGCCCGAGAAACACACGAAAAAGAGCAGAACCGACGTAAGGCCCAAGCCGACTCTCGTCGCCGCCCTTCACCAGGACTCAGCCCCGGAGATTACGTATACGTCACCTCTCATACGTTGAGCAGCTCTGCACACCATCGTTCCTCAAAACTGACCCCCAAGCGCGATGGACCGTACCTGATCCTCCGTCAGCAAGGACCCTGTAGCTACCAGATTGCCCACTCCAACCAACCAACCGAGCCTATTGGTGTATACCATGTGTCAGCCCTCACTCCATACCGACCTCCCGAGGATTCCAGCGACGTACCAGCTCCACTTCCCGCGCCGCTGTTACCTATTAGACATCGAGGACGCCCCAGGAAGGTAACCACTCCTACGACTATAGAGCCTAGTACGAGGACGACTCCCAGGCTCTGAGGGGGAGAATTGTAGCACCCCTTAGTTCCGCCGCGCTCCGCACTACCGCTCTCGATGGCGCCACCCGTATTGATTGCCGAGTGCCGCGCCGTACTACCCTTAGCAGCTTCACCCCCACCTGTGACGTCAGCCGCCAGCGCCTTGATAAGCAGCCACCAGCCCTTAGGACGGCAGTTCTTCTCGAGCTCGCTCTCTCGCCTCTACCTTGGCATCCTGGTTGGGATCCTTGACGTGCAGAAGCTACGCTTGAAAGACAACGCGACGCTGCTACTCGAGCGCTCTAGGTGTGAGCCTTGATAGTGGTACTCTGACGGATTATAGACATTCGTGCGGAAATTCTCAACAGTGCTATTTACTTGTTATGATACCTTTGTACATATATTCTTGTTTTAATAAACTATTAAAACCAATCCGTGTCTTAAATAAAATACATAACACTCCCATCGGTGTTAAAATATAAGGTATGCAACAAAAATATTTAATATTTCTATGTTTTTATTTTAAAACGCCATAACATTGTTAAGACTAACTAATCTGATATAATATTAACGGTTATCTCTAACAAAGTCTATAAAAAATACGACTTGCGGACTGTATGGTTGCGATGTACTTTTTATACAGGGTAATTCAGAAAAAACTATTAAATCGTATGTTTTGTCCCAGATAAACGAAACTCGGTATTTGAGTATATACTTGTTTGTTATCTTAAGTTTTTTTCTAAAATGAAAATATATGTACTTTACTTTTTGGCGAAATTTTCAATTTTTGACTCTCCCTCGTATACCATAACTTTTACCGGATTTGATGCGTGCTATTTTAGTTTGAGGATATGCAGAACTTTTCTCAAATAAAATAAATTTACTAAATTCAAAGATAAAATTTTTTCCAATATGCTGCTCACTTTCTGCTGGTCACTGAATACCTATTATAGAAAAATAATAAAGAAAAATATCAGTTCAATAATTATTATATTAGATATTATTTTCATTTTATTAAAGTCTAATAAAGTGTTAACGTTTAAACCACAAAATAATCTACAAAATAAGTACAGATTAAAAATATTGCTCTTATTAAATTTTGGTCAACTCATGTTCCATAGGATGGGAAACCCGCCAGACATATTTATATATTTTGTGAAGCAAACTGGAACTGAGCGTTCGCAGAGCTTCTGTATAATATTGGCAGCAAAGCGGAGTAAACTGGACGGTGAAGGTGAAGGTTGACGATCTACCAAGAAAACAGTATCTGGTTAGTTCAACTGCAAATGTATGGACTGAACCATGTATAAAATAATAACAGTTTTGGTATTTGTAACCAGATTAGTGTCGGTTTATTTCCAGTCTTGTGATTTTGAAAATCTTGGTGTAAATATCCGTGTATTGGAAACCTCAAAAGCTGAATGGAATTTTACAAAAATAAATGGTTGTGTCAGTGATGTGTCTTTTCCTGATCGAAAGGTAATTCACCTTTGGATTTTAGAAGCCGTGTTACCCATCATGGAGAAAAAATTCATCGCCAATATGCAATATCTAGAGGAAATTTATATTCAAAAATGCTACCTGCAAATCTTAGAACCGGGAGCTTTTTTAGATTTGCCCAAATTGAAAAGGATCGACATAAGTAATAACCCTTTAACAACTATATCAAAAAGTGTGTTTGATACCCTGCCCAGCCTTCAGATTATCGAGATATATTTCAATAAAATATCGTTTATCGAAGACGGGGCTTTTGCAAATTTACCCAATTTAATAGATATTGCTCTAAGTCACAATAATCTTGGTTACATGAAAAAGGAATGGTTCACCAATACAAGTAACATAGAAAAATTTAATATGTTTCATAATTCAATTCGAAAAGTTCCATCGGGCATGTTCCATGGCTGGAAAAAACTAAAGAGACTAGATTTAACCTCTAATGCAATTTCGATTATCGAAGGCGAATTATTTAAAGACAATCACAAATTCATAGAAACTGTGGGTTTTCAAAACAACCGCTTGGAGTCAATTCCTCAGGGCACTTTTTCAGATTCAGTGATAATGGGATATCTGTCCATAAGCGCGAATCTGTTTAATTATATGTCAGAATCATTTTTGAGGGAAGTTCGCGTAAGTAATATAGCTATATATGGTAATCCGTTCACGTGTCCCTGTTTAAAGAAAATTAATGGAATATTTCATGAAAGAGGTGTGACGGTTGACGACCCGGTTGCTACCTTTGCCAGTTCTTGTAAGGATGCCAGCGTGCCGATTTGCGGAATTTCATCAAACCATTCACAAACGTGCGTTGACGTTGTGGATAAGGAATTAACGCAGCGATTCCTTACTCACTTAAGAGACATTCGATATGATTCAGTGCGCGATACAACTGGACAACAGTGCGCAATGTTTGATAATATTGATTAAAAATCGGAGAACTTTGGCAGTTGTTAAAAATATTTTGTCAGTGATTTGTGCCAATAAATAAATTGCTGACCAGGTGAAACGGATACTTCAAATATTCTTTATATTGCATATTTATAAAATAGACGCCTGCGGTTTTTAAGATGTTCTTTCAAATTTCATCAACTAGAGTTTAGGACATTTAGAATAACATTTAAATTGTATAAATTTCATTTCGTACCTTACTATTACTAATTTAATAGAAAAATATTTGAATAACTCCTCAAGCAGCATATCATGCCTTTATAAAAACTGTAAGAATGTTGTTACAGCAAATATTATAAGAATTAAAGTTGTATAAATCCCACTTCGGAACGTTCTTACAACACTGTAAAAATGGATTTCTGAAAAATTTTTGCTGGAGTTTTCTTTATTACTGTTGATGAAAATCATATAACCACTGCAACTTTTTTAATGACGACAGCAATGTACAATAGATAGGGCTATTAAAAAAAGTAGCTGGATCTGTTTTATTTCCATTGCAATTGATCCTATAGCCTTAAATGCCTTAATAGAAAGTTTTAGTTAAGACTCAGTCGTTAAGTCGTATTAATAACCATCATATTAAAACATTTTCAATAATGTTGATCAAGAATTTTCGTAACTGTAATAAACAATACAATTAAAATAACTTGTCAAGTTTGCTAAAATACACCTTTAATATGATAATAAGGGCAGGGACGAGTTCACTCCCGGCCTGACCAGGTGGTTTTTCCATGGGTCGAATTCACTCCAAACATAGGTCGAGTTCATTCCCAAGCGAATATGCATTAAAGGAGGATTAAAAGGTATTACTTTTCAGAAATTGATACATTGTTGCCAAATAGTATTTTTATCCATGAAAGCACAGCGAGTTAGTCATTTATTTTTTCTTAGGAAAGAAAAAACGTACTATGTAAAATATATTAATAAATCACAGAATAACTAATTGCAAAATTTAGAGAACTCATTATTTTAATTAACATTAACTATAAATAACAAGAGATTATCAGCAAATTGATTCATATTTAGGGGAGGAGTTAAATAATAGAAATAATAAACCCTTAGTGTGATTCTTTATTAGTTGCACATACCAAATTGAACATACCAAATTTGTTTAAAACGAAGTGATTTATAGTGTGTGTAATAAAAGTTTGCAATGGAGGCATCAATAGTTAAAAGTGAAAAAGGCAAAGACATGTTAGTTATCAACGGTTTCAAATTTTCTTTTCACAAGTTATTAGCAAAAGTCACTTTAAAAAGATGGGTTTGTACGTCCCGGAAACCGCCGTGCAAGGCATTTGTTAAAACTAAACCAGACAGTGTTGAAGTGATAGAATTTTGTTTATTCCACAACCATGACAAAATATCTGAAGAAATTCTGAACAGGCAAACTATAAGCAATTCAGTGAAAATGAAAGCAGTTGAAGATGTTTCGGCAAAACCAATGGGCTTAATCAGAAAGGAGCTAAGAGAATCCCAATGTGAAACTATTACCACTTCTGAATTAGAAAAAATATGTATGTTGCTAGGTCTCAAACTGCACCAAAACTTCCTAAAGATATCTTTGAATTTCATAATTTACTAAATTCTGTAAAAGTAACTTTCTTGCTTTAACAGAAATATCGGAATTATATGTTGACGGCACTTTTGAATATTGTCCGAAATTTTTTTTACAATTATTTACCATTCATGGTTGCAAAAATGGTCATTATGTTCCTCTCGTTTTATTTCTTTTAAAAAATAAAAACACTGCTTCATATAAATTAGCTTTTCATTATTTCAAAGAAGCATACCTCTCTGTAACCGGTCACGAGTTTTTCCTAAAAATCATAACTGCAGATTTTGAAGCAGCTATACATAAAGCGATTTGGGAAATGTTCCCAACTACTGAAATTAAGGGATGCCTATTTCACCTGGGTCAAAGTTGGTTTAGAAAAATTCAACAGTTAGGTCTTGCCAAAGAGTATCAGTTAAAAAACGGTGCAGAAACAGAGGTAACTAAATGTCTAACTTATATATTTGGTTTACCATTTCTAAAAGCAGAAGACGTTGGGGAGTGCTTTGCTCTAGATATCGTTTCAATTCAACCAGAAAATGAAAAGTTGGTCAAATTTAATGACTATTTGGTTGAAAATTATATAGAAGAAACATCAGCTTTTCCTCCTCACATTTGGGCTGAAAACTCGTCGTCTTTGAAAAGGACAACAAATGCATGCGAGTCTTTTCATTCTCGTTATAATGCATCATTTTACAATGCACATCCAAATTTTAATCAATTTTTAAATGTTCTTGTAGATTTCCAACTAGATACTTATATTAAGCTTCAAAGTATTAATTCCGTCGCGAAAGTATACGATCGGAAAATAGTATTAAGAAAAAACTTTATAGAAAATAATTTAAAGAAACTACAGAACGGCCGCCTTACCAATTTTCAATTTATAAAAAATATTTCTTTTAAATGTAGAATTTGACAACTATTTGTATTTGTATAATTGTATATATTTGTATAAGTAAAATCTTTATATCATATTTTTTTTCGGAATTTTTGTACGGAATCGGAATTTTCTGATTTTTTTTTTATAAAGTTTGTATACATAATAAAATCTAATTTTTTTTAAATTTTATTTTTTTACTTTGCTACTGTTTTATTTTAAGAAATAAAATAACTTTGGCGAAAAGAATGACTTGGCAACAGTGTTTAGATTTTAAGGTATCATAAATACTTATTCTAATTACGGTATAAAATCGTCTGGGAGTGAATTCAACCATCACCTTTTTGGCAGTCAGGTAATATTTATATTTTGGGAGTGAACTCGTCTCCTCCGGATAATAAGATCCCTCACTTACTATTACAATCCGAAATGTGACCATTGAAATTCGCTTTAATGTGATAACCAAATTAGACAACTAAAATTGACCATAAAGCTCTTTGAATCGATTATCAGTCTTCAGTTCAACAGAGGTTAAATAATAAGAGTTGGTGTGTTTCTTGTGTCTATTTATAAGTGCGCAAATATAGTCTACAAAAGTGGAATGGGGTATACTTATTACTGAAATGCCAGTGTTAACCTATCAGTTTTATTATACCATGTTGTATTTCCTAAATGTGTTATTTTTTCTATTATTATTCGTTCTAATAAATATTACTGTATGCTGCATATGAGCAATGTGTTGATTGTATGTTTTCACATTATTATTGAGGTAAATATTAATGTTTAGTTAATAATGCTGTTCTTTTTTTATTTTTGGTTGATGTTTAGAATTCAAATGATAAATTATTTTATTGATCTCAATCCCACCCGAACATGTAACACAAACGAACTATGTTAACTTATAAATTGAGTACATCTCTCTCTGCTTTATTTGCTAAATTATTTAAAAAAAAAATTCAATTTGATATATAAAGTAATATTTTTATTTGTTAATCTTCTGTACGCTATATTACCCATATTTTCTCATGATACTTTACCTTTTATATTAACATCATGGATGTGACTTCAATCTAAGGAAAAATAAGATAATTTCGGGACCAAACTTATTTTAAAATTGCCGAAGCTTGTAAATCGCCTTTTTAAAAGTTGATTTCTTGTTTAATAATTTTTGTCATCTTCTAATAGAAACTTACTTTTTTAAACTTATTTTTTTTTTATCCTGTCCTGCTTATACCGATTTATCCATTATTTTAATCTGATATGAACAACCAGCTAAAAAGCTGTGTATATCTTTTTTTTTAAGGTCAAGCAACCTGTATTTTTGCTTTAGATCAATTTGTATTACCGAAATGAATGGCACCTATACTCCGGTGCCAAAATAATTGGCAGCGACTTATTTTTACCGGCGTGTCATTTTAAACAATAATAATTCAAAAAATATATGAATGTTTTGATTACTATTATAATATCTTTACATTTACTATAATAAATAAAATATTATAAATTAAACTGAAAAATAAATTAAGCTTTTACATTTGGTGATCTAATGAAGTAATTAGAGAAACTAAATTACGCAGGTATAAAATCATAATGTTTTTATTATACTACATAATAATAGAAACATATAATAGTGGATTAAGGGCAAAAACCTAAACCTAAATTATAAATGTTTATAAATTTCCTAACTATTGTTACCTAATGAACACTAATTGATAATAATTTGACAAATCAATTTATCCCACGCCGACATTAAAAAGTGATATAATGACAATACGTTACAATTTTAAATTCATTATTACCAATACAGCGATTATTCACTATCTGACGATAAAAACATTTCATTACTGTCGCTACTGCCGTCATCTGCAGTATTCGGTTCACAATGGTAAGGCGGTAAACGTAATATTGTAACACCTCGTTCACGAGCCATTTCATCCACTACATATCTCATATATTTTTTTTTGTGAAGTCTTGCAAGATCGATCAACTGCACTTTTAGCATTTTTTCGCCAAATGTAATATTTTTTTCTTCGAGCCAGTCAACAATATTTCCTTTTCGCCATGCAGAAGTTGGCAAAGCTTCCACCCGACGGCTATGGTATGGTGCATTATCCATCACGATTACCGACCCACGTTCAATACAGAATTCCCTCATACACATTTTTTACCATTGTACGCTCCCCAGGTTTTAAATAACATGTAACTTGTTGGTTACTATCACTTGAAGAACTCGCCTGCATTATAATATTTGCTGTTTTGAATAACCACCAACTGAATTGCTAATATCCTCTTGATTGAAACTTGTCTACGACATTGAACGTTGGTTAGAGGCGATAAGAAAGCGTGCGAGCGCCTTTAGACATGGGTTTTTCTTACCTGCGTTGCCAAATTGAGTAGACCAAGTACCGTAAGGTCTAAAGGCCCTTAATGACATGCTGATTTTCATACATTTTATGACAATTTAAATGAAATATTTTAAGACCTGGCAACATGTAACGACTTATTAATGCACAATCTTCCCAAGCGGTTTTGAATGCTTTTATTTCAGTTAAGAGTGTGAGAAAAAAATTACTTATTTTCACCGCACACCGTCAATGGTTATAAGAACAGTTTTGCCAATTATTTTGGGATCGTAGTATAGGTGCAACGAGGGGATATATGAAAAAGTCACATTTAATAACTTCTTGGAGTGCAGTTGATTTGGTACAAGTCCATCCTAAAATAATTTAAGAATACACATTTTTTTCTACGATAAGGCACATCACTGCCGGATTAATCCTTTACGAACCTTTGCGAGCGGTATGTGCGCGCAGGACATGATTCACGTTGATCTTGAATCTTTGGAGATTATACACGTTGGAAAATGTTTAAACCGTTCGAGGGACACTAAGCTGAACCACGTATGGGTGGGCTGCAGTGGCTCGTCGTGTATTTCTACCATGAACCACTCTGCGGGTAGAATCAAGCGGGCAACCTCAGTTGAGTACTTGCCACGAAAATATTTGTAATTTTTTTTTTATGATAAGGCACAGCACTACAGGATAAATCCTTTATGGCGCTCTAGGAGCGGTGCGTGTGCGCAGGAAACGATTCACGTTGGTCTTGAATCTTTGGAGATTATACTCGTTGGGGAACACGATCTCAGGGAGGTCGTTCCAGAGTGATGACGTTCTCCAGATGAAAGAATTTTGAAACAGTGTCGTTCGAGGGACACTAAGCTGAACCACGTACTGGTGGGCTGCAGTGGCTTGTCGTGTATTTCTACCATGCACCGCTCTGGGTGGTATCAAGCGGGCAACCTCAGTTGAACACTTGCAATGAAAATATTTGTAAAATAGACTCAAGTCGCCAACCTGCCTTCGATGTTCAAGGCTTTCCAGGTTGTGGAATGGAATCTAGCAATCTCAGGGTATGTTTAGAAGCAGAGCCACAAATATGCGAACAGTATTCCAGCGATGGTTGAATTTGGGCTTTATAGAGCATCAAAAGTTGTTGGGGTGTATAGAAGTTCTTAGTTCGTAAGTAAAGTATTCCAAGCTTCTGCGAGGCTGCCTTTGCGATGACCGCAACGTGACTATGCCTATGAATTATTGATGAAGTCAAGGGAATTGAGTGTACCGTGATGACTATGTCCGGTCCTTCAACATCAACTTTTTTTAAAAAAACTGCCGCCTGGGTTTTTTTTTACCGTTAAATTCTACTTGGTTACTGTCACCCCAAGACAGAATTTCTTCCAGGTCTTTGTTGAGATGTGAGACCTCTTGCTGCCTATAGAGATGTGCATTGGCAGCAGATGTCCGAGCATCCAAAGTAAAAGATGAAACAAGTGTGCTGTCATCAGCGAAGCTATATATATAGGATTTTCCAAAAGATCGTTAATGTATAGTAAAAAGAGGATGGGCGACAATATAGAACCTTGAGGGACTCCCGCGTTAATGTTAAATGTGTCTGAAAGAAATCCGTCCATCGCCACTCGCAGAGAACGGTCTTTAGTTAGGAGCCCCTCATGCCACACTCGGTCAAAGGCCTTGGAAATGTCTAGTGCTACCGCCCGGGACTCCCAATGATGTTCTATTGCGTTGTTCCAAACGTGAGTAACATAAGCGAAAAACGTCTCCTGTTGATCTAGACTTACGGAATCCATACTGGCGGTCACTAATAATGCCAAGGCCTTCCTACTTTAGTAATTTTTCGTTGACAGTCTTCTCCATAATTGTTGATATAACCGAAAGGACGATAGTTGTTTGGCAAGGTCTTCTTGCCTCTTTTGGCTGGACGCAGTTTTCCAGCAAAAAGAAAATATTCCTTTTTTGTAAGATAAGATAAAAAGCCTACAAAATACCGGTGTCAATTCGTCAGCGCATGTCTTAATTACGATGACTGGAATATTGTCAGGACCAATAAAGTCTTCTGCGCGTTCAAATCCAGTGCATGCAGAATGGGACCATTCTTCTTTCCATAATCACAACACACTGGACAAATATCCTCATCTTTTTTATCGGGACGGTTTTTAGATTGTGTGGATTTTTTTGAGTTGCAGTTTGTTGGACCATTCAGATTTATCTTCTTCTTTACCATTGCCACATTTTATTTAGATCTTTTGAGTTCTTTTTCTTCAAGCTCTTCTTTAAGTGGCGTTGAAGTTAGGATTTTAGATTTCTGCTTTTTTTTATTGCTGCTTCTTAATAGTTTTGGTACAGGAATTGCATGAATATCTTCAAATGATTTGTTTTATAACTGTATGGTCTTGTCGTCATCATCTGTTGCTTCGGGATCAAAAATTGGTACAATCTCTGAATCTGACTCATCACTTGAGAATGAAGCTTGTGCGCGTCGAGGAATTTTTTTTGGAACCTCACTCAACTTGCTTGGCTCGCTTCTCGTCGTATTCCACTAGGACCGGGGATAGCCCCTTGAATATAATTATCTTGCAAATCTGGAGTAACATTTTTATTCTCAGGGTTACTATTTACAAACTCTTCTTCCCCAAAAGTATTACGATTAAGTGGATAGATTCCTGCAACCTGAAATCCTTTTAATTCCTGTTTCCCTTGTGGTTACCCGATTGTAGGCTTTGGCAAATAATTCCGCAATGTTGTAACAGAAATTTTTAAAAATGATGAGATTTTATGTATTGGTCGCACTCTTGATTGTAGGCAGCCATTAACGAACTAAAGAATGTTAAGTCGAGTGGCTGAAGTCGGTGCGACGTGTAAGGCGACAATGAAACGACCACAATGCCATTATCACGACAAAAATTATAAGATTTTAAACTGGAATGCGATTATCCAGAATAAGCAGAGCTGGATCTTCCTAGTGAATCTTCCTTAGTGAATCTAGCAAAATGATGCAACCACTCCAAAAATAAATCTTCTGTAATCCACCCAGGGCTAGAACATTGATATACGGATCCAACTGACCCATTTCTATCAATACCTTCCTTCATTCTTTCACGTTTAAAAATAAACAGTGATGGAACATACGTACTAAAAGCACTTATGCAACTAACAACGGTGGTGGTTTGCCCCCGCTCTCCACTTGTTATAGCGCCAACTTGTTTTCGACCTATTTGAGCAAGAACATGAGAAGGTTTGTGAACACCACTGATGCCACTTTCATCCACGTTAAAGATTCTGTGCGGAAGAAATTGGTGTTTTTTCATAACTAGTTCCAGGTTATCATAAAATAAATTAACATCGGTGCGATTAAATGCAAGCACTCTGTTTAAACTAGTAGCCTCCAGTCATCCGTAAAGCAATTTGTGGGTTACGATGTAAAAAACCATAAAGCCATTCTTTTCCGCACATTTTTGTTTCACAATTAAAAATTTTTTTTAATATTGTTGGACAATGCAAAGTCATAAGCGATTTGTCTGATTTTTTTTTGAGTCAGTCCCTCGGTCAGCCCATAATACAAATCGGCATCTAGAAAATACACGTTGTTAGGTAAAAACGTCAAGCGCGGATAATATCGATCACTAGTGGCCAATATCGACCAATGTGATCGATATTACCCGCCGAAATGGGACCAAATATTTGGTAAATAAGATTACATAACCTCAAAATTATAAAAGCTTGTTTTTTTTAGAAACATATTCCTTAATATTATAGTAAACATCGTTATTTAAAAGAAGTACAAAATTGGTAACTCTAGTAAGTACATACCTTATTAAATTTGTTGAAAATTTTATAATTAAAACTCACTAAACAGTATTCAGAGCACAGAACTTGTAAACGGCAAAAATTTAACTAAATCGTTGTCCCTCATGCCTGTTCCGACCACAGAACAATAAAGGTTCCGACCGCGACGGCTAGAAGATACGAATACTTAGTAGCGATGTTGCCACTGTTATCAGCAAAATTGCTTTATATGTTCTCTTTTAAATGTTGTATTAGTGTACCAGTAAAAATAATAAATCATATTTATAAACATTAATAAAACGCTTATACAGCTAAAGTAATAGATAGCTAGCTTATAATGATTCCCAAAAAGGTTTCGTGCGTAACAATTACAGCAACTTAAGAAATTGCGAACACACTAATAAAACTGTTTTATAAAGGTTACTCTGTGAGGAAGATTGAGAGGTAAAAGCTCTTTTACATGTTGCCATTTTTTTAAAGAACCAATTATTCTTACTCGGGTTCTTGAATGTATTTTTACGTCAGGATTTTATCCTTTGACATCTGTTATTCATTGTGTACTATTTGGGTATTATCGTTTACAGAAATTTTGATATCGGCTCTTGCCTTTAATCATTTTGGTTCGTGCGTTTTCTTTTAAAAGTTTTTGTCTGCAAAGTTTTGGCGCCTTTTTCTATTATATTTCATATAGTGCCTCTCTACTATGGATTTGGATTGGGACCAACAGGGAGCCAGTCTTTTGGTAGTTTGTATGTCGTGTCTTGTCTAGATCTCGTATGTGAGTCTGTGATTAGTGGGTTTGTCGATACGTCTGTGCGTCGGTAATAGTCTTTAATAATTTTCAAGAAAAACTCGTTTATCGTCTGCATTTAAAAGTCACGGTGAAGCACTCTGTTGGATGTATATCTAGGTACGTCCGCGATAGTTTTTAACGCCCTGTTCTGAATAACCTGGAACTTATTAAGCTCCGTTCTGCTTATGTTGCACCATGAAGGTGTACCATAAGTGAGAACCGGCCTGACCAATACCTTGTAGAGGTTGACCTTAGTCCTATAATTTGAAAGTCTACTCCGCCTGTGAAGCAGGGGGTAGATAGAGCCTAATTAACGCAATGCAAGCTTTACTCTATTAATTGAATTGAGCCTCCAGTTAAGCCTTTGGTCAAATATAAGTCCCAGGTATTTCACCTCCTGGCACCAGTTCACTTAAACTCCATTAACCCTAAGCCTTGTTTCAGGCCTGCGCACGGTGCTTTTTGAAAAACAGATGACTTTTGTTTTGGCGGGATTCAGGCGAACCTTTCAAGCCAAAAGCCATTTTTCCAGCTCGATTACATGACGCTGCATCCGACTGACGATAATGCGCGGTGATTTAGAAGTCGAAGTAATTGCTGTATCGTCAGCAAAAAGATAGAGCTGCGTAAATCTACCTCGCGGAATATCATGAGTATAAATATTATACAACATCGGAGAGAGAGGTGAGCCTTGCGGCACTCCCGCCCCGATTCGTTTATTTGAAGAAAGTGCGTTCTCTGACGAGACCGCAAAACTTCTATTCTCCAAGAAAGAAGCTACCACCTTGATTAAGTAGTTCGGAGTTCCGAGCCTTATCAACTTTAACAAGAGACCATTGTGCCAGACCTTGTTTGTCGAACGCCTTGCTTACGTCAAAGAAAACAGCTCCCGTATGTGCCCTTTTATTGAAACCTTTGACTATATTCGATGTCGGTCGCGTCGTCTGCCTGACTGTGCAAGGTTCAGGCAGGAACCCAAACTGTTCGGCAGGCAGAACGTTTCGTGTAAGCACAAAGTCATTGATTCTACTCAAGATTAGCTTTTCAGTGATTTTCCCTAGGCTCGACAGCAGACTAATCGGCCTATAGCTAGCCGGCGCTGTAGGGTCCTCACCTTTTTTATAAATCAAAATAACCTTTGCGTGTTTCCATGCAGCCGAGAAGTGGCCTTCTTTGAATATAGCCTGGGATATGCTTACTATGTTCCCCAAAGCTTTGTCAGGTAGATTTCGCAACGCCGCATTTTTTAAACCGTCAAAACCCGAGGCTTTTTTAATATTCAAAACGCTTATTAGGGACTTAACCTCGTTTAAGGTGACTTGGGGAAAGGTCTGAAACGGGTTATTGATTGTATAAATATGTATCGTCCTTGAGACCCTCTCATCTCGTAACGCGTCATTGGTCGGGTTTTCGCTGAACTGATCGCAAAGTTTGTCTGCGATCAATTCAGCTTTATCTTTGGCATCGATTAAAACCATACCTGTCTCCTGATTTTTCAGGTGGGACATAGGTGCTCGTGCGCCTCTGATCAAGGTCATTCTATAGATGGAATTATCCGCCATAGAAAGACTTTGGAACCCTGTCGTCCCACATAGTCGATTGCCGTTCAGTCAACAAATCCCTGACTACCTGAGCTTCCCGATTAGCCTCCGCCTTGATGCGAGGATCTCCAGTACGATACGCCCTATTCTTCAACCGATTTTTAATTCTTATGTGATTTTTTATTTCATCAGATAAAGTCCCGTATTTTGAATACCCGGACACTTTTGTAACAGAAGTTTGGGCCAACGCTGCGTTGATTTCATATGTGATCTTACTTACTGCATTGTCAATGTCCAGTGGACTATGTAGAGGTTGTAACACCTCTACATTTTTCATTATATTAGTATACCTTGGCCAGTTTGTTGAGGTGCGGGATACAAATACACTTCTATAACGACCGTAATAGCAGCCGGAAATACCAAAATGGTTTCATTTTTATTTTCTTGTCGTTATATTATATAGCATCTCCCATGAAGCTTTCAAAGTTACAAAATGGATAATTGTTATTAGCATCATTATATTTTATGATTCTATTTAAATATGGAAACACTTGGGATATTTAGATTTTTTTGCGAATTAAATTTTACAGTGTTAGTATATTATATTGTTTTGTAGTTGATTTTTCATACGCCTTTGCTCATATAACTGTTGATAAAAACCGGCCTTTGAATTAATAATAAAAGAAAAATTATGCCATTAAATATAATATGGACAATATGGCTTCTTTAAAATCGACTCTAAAATAGCCGCATATTTATAAACCGAACTGGCCCTTTAAAAACACTAATATGACAAAACAGCTGTTGAAAAAGTAATTATGCATCAAAGGGAACCTTTGAATCTGCAGGAAAGACTAAACGAACCATTTATAAGTTGACAATTTCGATGTAATATTTCCGGTATCACTGATCTATTCTACAAGAAAAAACGTGAAAGTATACATTAAAATAAATTTTTTTTACGTACGAATTTCGGAACTTTACCTACCAAATAGAGCTGTGCGATTCATTTTACAAACATCAATGTTAGAATATGATTCATAATAATTAAATAAAATAATTTTAAACTCCGGCAATGCCCGCAAAATTTCTGAAGGTGTCGAGATGTGCGTTTTGTATCCCCACTAATTCAATATCATATACGAGAAAAAGAGACAAAACCATTAGTAAGGGACAGGAATCTCCGCTGATTGCTTAATTTCGGCGTGGGTTGCCAAATTTACCGAAGCATATTATCCTCACCACTTTAAGAATATAATAAATTATATTAAGCGATTATAATTTGCAACGTTGTTATACTTTCTCCAAAAATCACCTAATAATAATTCTCGAGTGCCAATATTCACCTTAGGGTAACTTGGAATATACTGCAACAAGGCAACCTATCCACCCTTACTCTGACAACCCTACGCCCTAGAGGATGTACCTACTTCAGACAACAGTCCCTAAAAATGACCTATGTTGTGCTGCCTGAAAACTCACCCCTTAGCTAGCTCAACTCAGGGTAAGGTCGCTATTTTTTCTAGATTGAGAGGTTAAGCACTCTTATATAAGTAAGTTAAAGTCAAATCCTGAAGGCGCCACCTTATAGCTTTATTTTACTTAAAAGACTTTTTCCACTACTAACCTATAACATCGCCATTATTGACCAATAATTATTAACGTTAGAAATCGTTTTTCTCTACCTTATAAGTTATTGCTGAGAACACGCTGAGTGTTAAAGCAAAGTACGCCACTGATGGCATTCTTGGAAGTCTAATTGATGTATATAGTGTATATATAATGCTTATGTAGCTATTGCACGATGCAATAACAAACGCTGTGCTGTCTGCGTTTTTATTAGTTCATCTCTTTTCCTCACGTATACGTAAATATCCAAGATTCATCATAAAACCCACATAGTAACAGCGCGGCATTGTTGTCATATGTAATCAGGCGCTTCACCAAAAATAATCACCTACCAAGCTGCGTGAGGAAGGGAGACAGACGCGAGAAGGGATGAGGCAACGCAGCCTTCAGACGGTCGCCAAGCAGAGTTTGGCTAAACGCATAAAATATAAGTTTATCAAGGGGACTGTTCCCCGAAAGTTCGGCGGTGCATGTCGCACGACTGCTTTTAAAAAGTAAAGCACGTCACCGAGTGGAAATTGTCCACATTTCTTGTACTATGTAGTTAAAGTTAACAAAGACAAAGTTCAACAAGTCAATACAATGTGAAAGTATTGAGTATTATGGAAACGTATGTGTGAATGCAAATTGAAGTGTAACTAGTAATTTGATGTAGTGTATTCTCAGATAGTGGGAAGTTATTAAGTGAATATTGTAAATAAAACGTAAGTGCTACCTTACGAATAAAATGTTGTTGGAATTAAATACAGTGTTTTATTAAATCGACAGATCTACACAAGAGCCAGCTACTCAGCCTACGGATACACAGTAATAATAAATAAGTATTAAAGGCTGAACCATAGTTGCTTTTAAAACAGTTATTATTGACCATGGTCAATAATAAGGCATTGAAAATATTGAAATCCATTATTGACCGATCTTCAAGAATCTATTTGAACGCAGGTAACTTGATTTTTTAATTCTACAACATGAATTCATAAACATTTCAAACAGTTAGGCAACCAGATAATTATCAATACATATTAGATTATTAGAGATCCTTGAAATGGTAAAATATAGATACAATCAACATTTTTTCTGCTTCCATCCTTAATTCTGGAGGTGTACACATAATAATATCACTAACATTTTCTTCGCTCATTTTTTAAAAAAACGGAAAACTCGTGAAATCTGATGACATAAATGAACAAAAATTGACATTAACAAAGCCACCTGACAAAACAACAAAATATTTTGCCAATTCCAAAGCGCAGGTAACTTGATTAAAAAATATACTTATACCTACCTATAATTTTTTATAATTAATAATACTATAAAGATAAATGTCTTATAAAAGTTTGTAGTATTGGAAAAAATATTATATTAACCACGGTTTAGACAGCTTTTAGCCCTCGCGTCTTAAATCCCTCGTCGCTTCGCTCCTCGTGATTTAAACTTGCCGCTCGGGCAATAATGATGACTGTCTAAACCTTGGTTAATAATATACTATTAATGTTCTAGTGTTTGGCCTCAGAGAAAAACAAACTAGGAAAAAAAGCAATTATGTCACAATCGGTTTACAATAGCTTCTTATAAGCTCTTATTCACTCAAGTCCCCCAAAGTCACTCTATTTAAAATAAAAGCCAAGTTTTAGCAAAGGCCAATACAAATATTTATTCTTAAGTCGTGTTAAGCCCTTGGCTACTTGGATTTATAAATGCAAGCTCCTCTTACTTTGGTGGACAATAGATACTTAAAGTTAAAGGTAGATAAGTAAAATGTAATAATAAAGTGGTAGTATTTATTAGGTTTGACATAGAAATTCTAAAGGTTTAAATTACAAAGTTATCAAAAGAATAGGTAAAAGTAAAACCCTGTTTGACAGGGCCTTGCACAAGACGGTAACTGTCAGACCTACACTGTAAAAAACGACTGTTTAGTCTGATCTGGCAGCCACATGGACCTACATCCAGGACATTGCCTCAGACTTGGAATTTCCGCAAGGTCTGTGCAAGAACCTCTCAGAACTAACTAAATTTACCATAAGAGCATTCTTACAGTACAATACAAAATCTTACGAGTACCTGTGGTTACTTGATAAACATACTAGCAGGAGCGGATCCAGAACCTCGTTTTTTTTTTTGGGGGGGGGGGGGTCACTCACAAAAAAGTAATATATTTTACTTTTGTGTATTAATGCTATTATATAATAAATCTCCAAAATAATAAAAGAAGTTTTCATAAATCATTGTACGGATCAATATAATTAAATTTTATCATGCATTGGAAAATAATATGAGCAAAGTAAATAATATATACTATTTTTTTGTGTTCCTCTGTTTATTTGGGGGGGGGGGTCATGACCCCCATGACCCTCACCCTGGATCCGCGCTTGCATACTAGCCACTCCAGCGTAGATAAGTTAAAATGTTAAAGTTACAAGCGTTAAAATTTAATTTTAATAAAAGAAACAAAAATATTTACTTTATAATAATAATTGTAACTATATTTACCACGAAATTAGCTGTAACAAACCACCTAACGTTTTAAACTACTAGAGACTCTTATGACGTCTTAACGCTATGTCGACACACGCTACACGTTTACAATGCACATAACATGGGCGCAAAACTTTATCAACACACTGTCTATAGGACAATATGCAAATGCAAAATATTAAGATTTGAAGTTGTCACTATGTTACAACCTACTCAAGAAAAATGGTACTTAGCTGAAACTTCATGTGCTACCCAAGGTTCATAAAGACTCAATCTTCAGTAAAACACACACACATGGTCCCTCAAACAGCTGACGTGGATACTGCTACACAGTTAGTCTCCAAAAATTCAATTAATTCATGGCAGCTGGCACGTTCCGCGTTCAGGCAACTCCAATCGAAAAACTAGTACTCCAGTTTGAGCTTTTAGCCCCTACCAAAAATAAACCCTCAAATAACTAACGAGGGTTCCAATCTACCAACTGCCATCTAGGACCGCTTGCTGAGTTGATGGAAAAGCATTTTTAATCGGCATTTCGCCCAAAGAATAGGCAAACTACTATACCATATTCTTATTAATACATTTTTGGAAGTTTTATTGGCACCACATGGCCTTCCCTGCCCAAGAAATCTAAACTTCGGGAGCTAACTTTCACAAACATGCTTTCCCTTCAAGTGTTCATTGTCAAAAAGGGCGATAACCATCCCTCTTCAACATACATATATACCAAAACAATCGTCGACAAATTAGTCATACCTATCCATGAGAACTATAACCCATTTTAATAACAAAACCTTGACAACCAGCGCAACCGCAAAAATACGCTACAATTAACCAGAGATGGTCGTGAAAATCCACAAAAACGTCAGTCTGACACTAAATCACAGCAGTCAAAACATTTGACCTACATCTTATATTATACAAGGTTAAAAAGTTATTACTATTGATAACTTGAAAAGTGGACAACTAATTACTAATCAATTAAAACAATGATTTGAAATAAGACCTGTCTACAAGTAGTATGAAACAAAGATCAGAAGAAATCAATCCACTTGGCTATGTCTTACAAGATACAAAACATTCCTGGAACATAAACATCAACAAAGGTTTCAAACTGATTTATGGTGTGGGGCGGTATTTCATTTGACGCTCGAACAGAACTTGTTTCTTTTTGACAGATAAACTGTAACTGCCCCAAGGTACATTGATGAAATTCTAAAAGAACATGTTGTTGTTTTTGCACAATTTATCGGTAACGAATTCGTTTTCATGCATGACAATGCCTGTCCACACACTGCCAGAATAGTGGCCCAATATTTAAAAGAGGTCGGAATAAACTTTATGCGCTGGCCCGCTCGTAGTCCTGACATTAATCCGATAGAGCATGTATGGGACACGTTATGTAGACAAATTAGGAAACGTCGAGGACAGTTATTCACTCTCCAACAGCTTCGAAATGCTCTGGAAGAAGAATGGGGTGCTATTCCACAGGAGGATAATATCCAAAACCTAATTAGAGGAATGAATCGACGTTTAGTAGCTGTTATAAGAGCTAGAGGAGGTAACACGAGGTACTAACTTTTAAAACCCCTACTTTACAGTTAAGAATAGACTTGACCAAAAAGTGTAATGTTTATTTCAAATATTCATATCTCTTAAACCGATAACGATACCGAGAAGAATAAAACAGCAAAATATTAAAAGTGAATCAAACTCTGCAAAAAAGCATATCCAGTGTAGTTAGCATTGCAAAATTACTCTACAGAGCGTTACAAACTTAAGAGAAAAAATATACTTTTTTATTTTTCCGTATATTGCAACATGTAATCTGTATTTTTGAAAATTGAATAAAGTTAGTTAAAACCGAAACAATTATCTACATTTTGAAAAAAAAAATATTGAAATCGGAGTATGGAAGAAGAAGTTATCATACATTAAATTTGATCTAAATTTTGGTTCTCCCGAATTTTATGTCGGTGAGTGTAGTACCTGTTTCCCTAAACAAAGCCACGGTTCTTCTCAGGTAGGGACAAACATGCCCAGGTATTAAGCACTTTGTGATGATTATAACTGTTGCTGATACGTTACAACTGAAAAAGAACATTCATGGATGAATGGAACTATTAATTATCATAAAGTAATTAAATTATTAATTAATGTCTAAGGTGAGAGTCTACATATGTATTTTAACAATTTAAAACCGAAAGCTTAACATAGATAACCAAACTATGAAAATGCAATTTTCGAACCCTAACAGTCTGCCGGGGAAAAATCAACGGGATATATGTTACAGGGTATACAATATATAGGGTGAGTTTTTTAAAGTGTTACAAGGCGATATCTCGCAAACGGTTTAAAATATTTTCTTGAAACTTTAACGAGGCAATAGATGGGGGGACATATTTAAACATATTTTTATCATATATCCCCTGTCCCCATTTTGAGGGGTGGGGGGTAACTTTGAAGTTTTAAATAGGATTATGTACTTTTGTTTATTAATTTTGAATCTACGTAAAAAACTACGTATGTGTACAAAAAAAAAATTGATTTGCATCACTGGTTACGGAATTATGATTTATTAGGTTATAAAAATTAAAAAATATTATTTACCATTTAATTTCTACTTATTTATTAAATTTCTATTGGATTTAAAAAATAACTATATTTCAACAATAAATCAAGTTCACTTATTTCAGAATTATTATTCGTTTACATGGAATTGCGTTGTTTTGGCTTCTGTCAGTTAAGAGAATTTTTACGTATCAACGATTATTTCTCAGTTTGGTCAATTAAACATGGAAGTGAATTTTAGTGTGCAAGTTGATATATGTTGTTAATGTTGGGGGGAGTGCAGAAGAAACTACAGACAAGCTTCACTAATGTGGACCGAGAGGTTTCCTAACAACCCGAAATCTCACATGGCATTTAAAAAGGTTTGAAACCAGAAGTCGTACTACTGGCAGCCTGATGTCAAAACTACGATTTCGGAAGCGAACTAAAATGGATGAAGATAGGGCAGTTGGAAATATAGGAATGGTAGCTATTAACCCGCATGTAGGTTCCAGGCGCGGCTTGCTGCAGATGCTGGAATGAGCAAAAAATCGGTTGTGACCATATTGCAAACTCAAACTCAAACTCAAACTCAAACGTAGCTTTATTATCTTAAAAAAAAATATAATTTTTTCATTGACAAAGCATGTACTAAAAAGGTAGAGCAGAAAGGTTACAATAAAGTTAGAAAAAAAAGAAATATCTAAAAAATATAAAATATAAAATATAAAGGGTAAGACATTTAAAATGTATATGACATTACATTAAAAATTTACAAGTTACAATGAGGTACTGACATATTTTATAACCAGAACTTATTATAGGATTACACTACGGGAAATAAATAAAGAAGTAATAATAATAACTCACTTCCACAATAAATAAAAACAAAAGAAATAAACAAAACACCATATCCTGACAAGGATCAGACACCAACCCAGAACAAAATAAATTAAGGGTTGTCGTTATAAAACTCATTTACGGTGTAATACGCCCTAGCAACGAGGAACTGCCTTACTTGTCCCCTTAAATTTCCCATCATATTGAATTTGCCGAATATTCAGTGGCAGCGAATTAAAAAGTTTTTTGCCATTGTAGAAAATAGAGTATTTTACCAAAGTTGAGTTAGGAATTGGTAAGGCAACAGTGTGGGTATTACGTAAAGGGTGTGTGGTTGTTCTTATTTTAGCCTTCTTTCTTACCAGACAAACCGTTTCAAGGATAAATAATGCATATGTACAAATTTCATCTATACCACATTACACTCCACCAAGAGCTTTAGCCAGTATCCTAAAAATCAAAACAATGAAAAGAATAGGCACGTGGAACGTCCGAAGCATGTTCCAGGCTGGAAAAGCAGCAAATACGATCAAGGAAATGCGTAGATTAAATATTGACATCCTAGGCATAAGCGAAATGAGATGGCCGGGTAATGGACAGTGTGAGATCGATAAACATCAAATTTATTATGCTGGAGAAGATAGCGCGCAGCATCGAAACGGAGTTGCTATAATAGTGACCCGGGAAATAAATGAAACCGTACTTGGGTTCGTGCCTGTGTCGGATAGAGTAGCGCTGATTAAGCTTAACGCGAGACCTTGCAAACTGAATGTGATCCAGGTTTATGCACCAACCGCTGAAAGTACCGAGGAAGAACTAGAGACATTTTACAACGACATAAGAACTGCGCTTAAACAAACACAAAAAGATGAAGTAACTCTCCTTATGGGTGATTTTAATGCAAAGGTTGGAAGCGAAGCTGACAAAGACGTAGTAGGGAAGTACGGACTGGGAGCCAGAAATGAAAGAGGAGAGACTTTGATTCAATTCTGCAAAGAAATCAAATACACAATTATTAACACCTTCTTTAAATTACCACCCCGTAGACTTTACACGTGGAAGTCACCAGCGGACAACGTACACGGTATAGTAAGAAATCAAATTGACTTTATATCAATAAACAAAAGATTTCGAAACGCTCTAACATCAGCGAAAACCTATCCAGGCGCAGACGTTCCATCCGACCATAACCTGCTACTGGGAACGCTAAAACTACGTTTAAAGAAATTAAAACGAGCACGACAGAGGACACGGATTGACATGTACAGACTCAGAGACGAAAATACAAAACACGAAATAACACAGTATCTAAATGAGAAAATAGATGACATCAAACAAGACACAAACATCCAAATCGAGCGTAGATGGGACGCAGTTAAAAATGTAATCATAGACACAGCTAAATCTAAGCTTCTGTCAAATCCAAGAAAAAAGAACAATAACTGGATGACAGACGAAATTCTCGACCTTATGGAAGAACGTAGAGGACATAAAAATAAAGACGACACGCGATATAAACAACTTCATAGGCAGGTCACCAGAAAAATCAAGGAAGCGAAAGAAAATTGGTTGGAGGGGAAATGCGAGGAAATCGAACAATTAGAACGCCAACATGACCTGTTTAACCTACACAAAAAGGTCAAGGAAACCGTCGGCATGTATAAGGGCAGAAGTAACGAAACCCTCACGGATGACAACGGTTTGATCATTTTGGACCCTGACGCAAAAATAAGTAAATGGAAAGATTATATGCAGTCCCTATACAACGATGAACAGAGAGGTGATTTAGAAGAAAAGGCAATTGAAACAGGGCCCACTATTACTAAAGTAGAGGTTACCAATGCCATTAGAAAACTAAGGAGCAACAAGGCCGTAGGTCCGGATGAAGTCTGCGGCGACCTACTGAAGCTGATACAGGAGGGTCATCTGGACATTTTGACTGACCTCTTCAATCATATATATGACACCGGTGTGCTCCCGAGCGAATGGCTGCTTTCAACGTTTATTCCTATCCCGAAGAAACCAATATCTAAAAAGTGCGAAGAATATAGATCAATATGCTTGATGAGTCACATACTCAAAATATTCCTAAAAGTCATACATGTAAGAATTTACCCAAAACTAGAACAGGATATAAGCGATATGCAGTTCGGTTTCAGAAATGGCCTTGGTACTAGGGAAGCACTCTTCAGCTTGAACGTCCTGATTCAGAGAGCACGCGACGTAAACTGTGATGTATTTGCCTGTTTTATTGACTTTGAGAATAAACTGGTAGAGACCCTTCACCGGTCAGGTCTGGATGATAGAGATGTTCGCATTATTTCCAACCTCTACTGGCAACAAAAAGCTTTTATTAGGACTGGGGATGGGACATCGGAGGAGTTTGAGATTCGTCAGGGGGTTCGACAGGGATGCGTGCTGTCACCGCTGCTTTTCAATGCATATTCTGAAAGACTGTTCAGAGACGCAATAGGGGAGGCCGAGGACGGTATCCTGATGAATGGTGTTCTCATTAATAATTTGAGGTACGCGGACGACACTGTTTTGCTTGCTGACACAGCTGAGGGCCTACAAAGATTGCTGGTGAAAGTAGCAGAGGTTTGCGAGGCATACAACATGCGCCTAAATACAGAGAAAACTAAGGTTATGACAATAAGCAAAAATGTGAACAATGATGACTTCTTTCAAGTTAATGGCTCCCAGATCCAAACGGTGCCATCAATTAAGTATTTGGGCGTACATCTGAATGAAAACTGGGACCAGTCTAGGGAAATCATAATAAGAATCGAGAGAGCGCGTGCTTCTTTTAATAAAATGAGGACCTTGCTATGCAACATGAAGCTTAATCTCCAACTACGCACGCGCATCCTGAAGTGTTACGTGTTCACCACTTTAATGTACGGTGTTGAGGCCTGGACTCTGACTGACGCTGCCTGTAAGCGCCTAGAAGCGTTTGAGATGTGGTGCTATCGACGAATGCTTCGAATATCCTGGACACACCACGTAACAAATGCGACAGTTCTCCAACGTATGACCAAAGGAACAGAAGTGATGAGGACGGTCAAAGAAAGAAAATGCTCATACTTCGGTCATATAATGCGTAACGAGAAGTATGGCATTCTGCAGCTTATTATGCAGGGTAAGATAGATGGCAAGAGAGGACCCGGAAGACGCAGAATATCATGGCTTCGTAATTTGAGACAATGGACCGGAAGAACATCTGCCGATTTGTTCCGAGCTGCAGTCGACAAGATTAAATGGGCCAGAATGATCGCCAACGTCCACTGAGGATATGGCACAGCAAGAAGAAGAAGAGCTTTATGGGCAAGACTTTAAAAATCGCGTTACATTTTGCAATTGGGTACAAAGGCAAATGCAAGGAAATAACAGGTTCCTAAAGAATGTTATTTTTTCTGATGAAGCTACTTTCCATAATTGTGGCCAGGTAGGATTTTAAGTTATCCCTTGCAGGAAAAAATAATTGTTTTTTTTATTGTTTGTTTTCTTAAAGGTAAATAGACACAATATGCACTACTGGGCATCGGAAAATCCCCACTGGATGAGAACTGTACCAAATCAACATCCTTGGTCAGTAAATGCCTGGTAATTGGAGATATAGTTATTGGTCCGCATTTCTTTGAACGCCATTTAAATGGAGAAATGTTTACAGATTTTTTAAGGAACCAATTACCCCCAATTGTTAAACTAAAACATAAATCCTGAGATGTGGTTTCAACAGGACGGAGCTCCACCGTATTATGCAATACAGGCCCGTAATCAATTGAACGAATGTTCTCTTATAGATGTCGCAGTCTTTTCTTTATTCAGGTACTTTATGCGTTTAACAGTTACAACTTTCAACCATCAGGTAATCTATTTTATAGACTTTGTAAACCTAACATTGAGTCACTCCATTTGGTCCGACACTTAAACTTTTAATATATCTACAATCTGAGACTTGTCATGTCATATGCCAAATCTCTTTGATTTCACATATTAACATTAACCTTACTTTTACTTCAATTCTTTTCACGTTTGGCGTGGCATTGGTGAGCACTAACCCGATTCTATTACTATAAAAATTTTCTAAAATACTTTTTAATTCTAAAATGATCGATTATTATTTAACACAACAGGGGCTGAGCCCCCGTCCCAATTTAAATAATATAAAAAACATAATAAAAAACCCTAAAAACATTTACTTTAAATTTTAATAATGTATTTATGATAAACATTTTTGAAGATTCCTTTTGAGGAATACATCTTTAGCTAGTTAAGATGAAAAACTATACAATAATATAATGAATATTTTTTAAACTGTGCTCATCTATTTATCCACTACGTTCAGCCAAACAAGTCTTCAACTAACAAAATTTCAATTGCCTAATAATCTTAAAAAGAGTTGTACTCATTTATTTGAGGCAACTACTAAAACCGAGACCAAACTCGTTTTGGGTAAGTCCTTTATGGTGCCTGTTGTCATTGTACTTTCATAGATTCCTTTTAGTTCCCCTGAAGATGAGTGTTTGTACGGTCGAAACATGTAGTGACAATCGCTGTGTAAAAATTTAACTTTTGAAATATATCGTTTGTGGAGGAAGACAGAAGTTTTGGTTTTTATCTATATTACCTACTCCACTGTAAGGATGGACTACTTCTTCAAATTGAACGAATGGTTTAAAAACAGGTGGATTGGTCGAACTGGTCCGGTCAATTGGCCTGCTAGGTCCCTGGATTTGACCCCTCTAGACTTTTTCTTCTGGGGATTTATGAAAGACAAAGTGATTGCGACTGCACCTACAACTGTAGACGATATGAAAGACCGAATCCGCTTTGCCTGCTTATTAGTGACACCTGAAATGTTAGAGCGGGTACGAAATTCATTTGAAAAAAGAGTGAGAAAATGTTTGGAAGTTGAAGGGAGACATTTGGAACATCTTCTAAAACATGACCTAATAAATCATAATTCCGTAACCAGTGGAGCAAATCAAATTTTTTTTGTACACATACGTAGTTTTTTACGTAGATTCGAAATTAATAAACAAAAGTACATAATCCCATTCAAAATTTCAAAGTTACCTCCCACCCCTCAAAATGGGGAGAGGGGGTATATGATAAAAATATGTTTAACTATGTCCCCCCATCTTACTATTGCCTCGTTAAAGTTTCAAGAAAATATTTTAAACCGTTTGCGAGATATCGCCTTGTAACACTTCAAAAAACTCACACTGTAAAGAGATATTATGCATACGTATCTATGCATTTTTTTAAGTAATATATTAAATATATTACTAAAAAAAATTAGACGTATGCATATCTCTATAATATATTGTATACTTACCCTGTAACTATATATTGTATAGTTAGGTAGGTAATTAAACCTTATGATAATCAATAGTTCCACTTAAATCAGTTTGAAACCTTTGTTGATGTTTATATTTCAGGAATGTTTTGTATCTTGTAAGACATAGCCAAGTGGATTGATTTCTTCTGATCTTTGTTTCATCCTACTTGTAGACAGGTCTTATTTCAAATCATTGTTTTAATTGATTGTTAATTCAAATTTTGAATTACATACAAATTAATATTTTAAGAAAATTTAAAGAGAAAAGAGGGACAACCAAGGGCGGATCCACGGGGGGGGGGGGGGGCTTTGGGGGCTCAAGCCCCCCCCCCCTTTAAGAAGACTTGTTATGTCATAAAAAGTCAAACATTGCTATAAATACTAATAATAAATAATAAATACAGTAATTATATATTATGTTTAACAAAAGCTTTATTTGAGAATAATAAAATAAATATGATTTTATTAAAATAATAATTTAATTTTATTTATTTTACGTCCACAAAACCAGCCGCACGGTGAGCGTCTGAATTTAGGTAGTCGGCAAAATGCTCAAACGCGGCGCTTCCCGATTGAAGATAAAGACAATCGCGGGCCGCGTCTTTGGTTTGCAGAACATTGAAATAAATTGAAAAGGGATAAAAATAAACAATATTTTTTTGTATGTTCAAAGAATTACAGGATGTGACGTACAGTTAGATCTAAAAAAAAATTATTTTAACATTTTGTATTTTAGTTTTACTTTACCGTTATTTTCAAATATGTGAAAACTGTTAAGTGTTGATTTGGGTTAGAAGCTTCTTAGAGCGAAAAAAAGGAATTTATATTGATTTTGGTTTAAGCATTTTATAGGATGGTAATGGTAATGGTAAGGTAATGGTATTTTGTCTTTGCGTTTGAGTTTAAAATCTTAATTACATAGGCAAAAAAGGGATTTTATTGAATTCGTACTATTCGTTCTATTTTTTTTTTCTGTCATATTTGTTAGTAAAGTTCAAATTTGGTATGTAATTTTAACATAATTTAAATAAAATTATAAATAATATACTTTTTTGAATTTAATACCTATGACCTGCTTTATTTGTTAAATAATGTATAGGTCAACCAAAAGTCAAAGAAATTTGCTTTTAAATATTGTAACGTCAATACAATACGTCAAAAATATCGTATAAAAATATGATAACTATGAAATTAAATTTGTTTATTTTTTTTTAAGAATGGCAGCCAGCTATATGATATTGGGAGTGCAGTCGGACAATCTTTAAGTGTCCATGAAAAAATAAATTTTCTAAGCAATACTTGGATCCCTGACTCAAAATATGTTTTTCCATTGAAACAAGAAGGGAAACAACAAATGCGTAAATTCGGTGTTCATTGGCTACAACAGTATAACTGGCTTGCGTATAGCGAAAGTAAAACTGGAGGATTTTGTAAATTTTGTGTGCTATTTGCACCAGATGGCGCAGGAATGGGTAGCCAAGTAAGAATAAAATAGTTAAATAATTGTTTTAAGTTTTAATGAAATAAGGTTTTAAAAAATAACTGAAACTAACGTAACGTAAGCTTATTATTTTTCAGATTCTTAAAATGCTTGTAAGGGAACCGCTAACTAAGTTTAAAAAAGCCCGAGAAATGCTTACGCAGCATGAAAACACCAACTACCATAAATTTTCAGTTAAAAAAGCAAATTATTTTTTAAATATACAGATGTCTGAAAAGTCTGTCAGTATTTCTGTGCAATTAGACAAACAAAAAGCAGAAATAATTGAAGCTAATAGACAGCGGTTAGTGCCGATTATTAAAACAATTCTATTTTGTGCCCATAACAAATTACCACTTAGAGCTCATAGAGATAATGGTAATATAGATATTAAAGATAGCTCAAACCAAAACACTGCAGAAAGTAATGATGGCATTTTTAGAAACTTATTAACTTTTCGTATAGATTCTGGAGATTTAAACCTTAAAAATCATATACTAACAGCACCAAAGAACTGTACAATGATTAGTAAAACAATCCAAAATGAAATAATATTTTGCATTGGGAAGGTTATAACTACTGGAATTGTTAATGCAATAAAACAATCAAAATTTTTTATAATAATTTGCGACGAAACAACCGATATAAGTACCAAAGAACAAATGACATTCTGTGTGAGGTATTTGGATAGTACGTATGATATAAAGGAAGTTTTTTTGGGTTTCTTTGAGCTGCACTCTACAACTGGCCAATGCATCAAAGAGGCCATAAAAAATCAAATTAAGCAACTTGGACTTTCTATTGATAATCTTCGTGGACAAGGATATGATGGAGGCAGCAATATGGCTGGAAGGTTCAATGGAGTACAAGCCTTAATAAGACAAGAACAGCCCTTGGCTATGTATTTACACTGTTTAAGTCATTGCCTTAACTTAGCTATTTCCAAAAGTTGTGAAGTTTCTGAAATTAGGAACATGATGGGTATTTTGGGTAGGGTATGTTCTTTTTTTAGTTGCTCTGCAAAAAGAGTTTTAGTTTTTCAACAAGCCGTTGATGACTTAGAAATAACCGAAACTAAAAAAAAGAAGTTAAAACCTCTGTGTGCTACGCGCTGGGTTGAGCGTCATAATAGCGTAATAACTTTTAAAGAACTATATGAAGCAATTTGCAATGCTAGTTTAGGACAGGACAACGATACAGAGACTTCAAGTAAGGCAATGGCTTTTAATGCCGCCATTAGAAGAAGTGATTTTGAAGCTTTAGAAGTCGCCTCGTTTTTGATGTCGTACACTGTAAATTTAAGCAAGTATTTACAGAGTGTTGAAATTGACCTTTCCACTGCCTTTTCATACATAAACGATATTACAAGCAAACTAGAAAATATAAGGCAAAATGAAGAACTCCAATTTAAACCAATTTTCTTGGAGGCCCATCACGCTCTTCAGAGAATTGGTACGACTATTACTATGCCTAGACTTTGCAACAAACAAACAAACAGGAGCAATATAAAGGCAAATAACGAAGAAGAATATTACAGAAGGGTGATATTCATACCTTTCCTGGATCATTTTATAATCCAAATGAAAGACCGATTTAATCAACTTTCTACTGTAATACCCATAGAAGGTATTATTCCAATACACCTTAAAAAATATACTGATGCCAAAATTGTTGAGGCTGCAAGAATATATGAAAATGATATGTCAGGATCCATGCTGGAATTACAGGCGGAATTAGCGATATGGAGACATAAGTGGAGTGACACTGTCAGTGTTGATCTACCAAAATCATCAACAGAAACCTTAAAAAGTATGTCCAAAGAATGCTTTCCCAATATAGAGATACTACTAAAAATGTTTGCCACAATCCCTGTAACAAGTGCTACGGGCGAGAGAAGTTTTTCATCGCTAAAACTACTAAAATCCTATTTGAGATCAACGATGGGACAGGAGAGACTCAATGGGCTAGCTTTGGCATACATTAATAAATCTAGAGAACTTAATATAAATGATATAGTTAAAACTTTTTGTCAAATGAAGTCCAGAAGAATTGAAACTTGTAATTGGTCTACTTAGATTATCGTTGATATAATTTGTTGTATTTATGTATATATGTACTATATTATAATACATTTTTTTGTTAAATTAAAAAACTTTAAAAAAAATTATTCAAGCCCCCCCCCTTTGTTAAATCCTAGATCCGCCCCTGGGGACAACGTAAAGTTTTTACTCGGATTCCTTTAGTAGCCCACCAGCCGTGTGGCGAACTTTATGTCTTCTCGGTTCTGCTTTAGAATGTCGAGTCGTGGACCTTAACAGAGGTTGTCAGAAGCAACTCCAGTAGATTTTGAGAATTTCATAGAACGATCGCGTAACTAATATACTAAAATAATAGCTAAAGTAAAGACCAGAAAACTTGAATATTTAGAGCATACAATTCGAAATTAGAGATGATATGGCTTATTGAATATTACAAAGAAATATCCCAGGAAGACGAGAATCAGGTAGAAAAAGGACCTCTTCGCTGAATAATCCCTGAACTGTGCGTTGAGGTTTTTCATTAATTTCTAGCGATATTTTTCGAAAGCGGCGCTGTTTTCTTATTAATTTCTTTTATTCTAATGGTAAAAATAAACCACCATTGTCTCATCTGCCCCCCTCGCCGCAAGAACCTGGCTAGTTAACTGTGTTAAATGAAAAAGTTTCTAAATTACCGAAATATATCTTCGTTAAAACGTTGCTAATAGCAGTGGTATAATTAAGCTTGATGATATGCGTTATTTATAAATAAGTACATGAAAAGTGAAAGAGTAGGAAACACGTAACTATATTTATTTTCGAAGGCAAAGTATGAAAATTCCGAGCGTTCACAGAATTTCTGTATAAGATCACAATAAATTGGGATATTTCGGATAGTAAAGGTTGACGATTTATTAGAAAACTTGCATTGGTTAGTTTAGCCGCGTTTGTCTCGATGTAGCCATGTATGCAATGATAACAGCTTTGTTGTTTGCATCTCCAATCGTGTCTGTTTATGTACAGTCTTGTGATATTACCAATCTAGGTGTAAATATTCGGTTATTGGAAAATCCAAATGCGGAGTGGAATTTTACAAGAATACAAGGTTGTATCAGTGATGTGTCTTTTCCTGATGAAAAAGTAATTCACATTTGGATTACAGGCGCCTTTTTACCCACCTTGGAAAAACATTTCATTCGTCACATGCAGTATCTGGAAGAAATTTATATTGAAGAATGCCACGTAGAGATAATAGAACCGGGGGCTTTTTCAAATTTGCCCAAATTGAAGATGATCAGTATAAACAAGAACATCATTAAAAATATATCAAAAGGGGTTTTTGATGTCCTCCCCAGTCTCGAGAGACTCCAAATTTTTGACAACAAATTATCATTCATCGAAGACGATGCATTTGCAAATTTACCAAATTTAACAAATATCGCACTGAATAAAAATAATCTCAGTTCCGTGAAAAGGGAATGGTTCACTAATACGAGCAATATAGTATATTTCAATATGTTCCGCAATTCGATTCGAAAAGTTCCAACGGGCATGTTCCACAACTGGCGAAAACTAAAAGATATATCTTTAAATTCCAATCGCATTTCTGTCATCGAAGGCGAGTTATTCAAAGATAATCCCAAATTTGTGGAATCTGTAGGTCTCCATCACAACCGCTTGAAGTCAATTGCTCCGAACACCTTTCCAGATTCTGTATTCATTAGATATCTGTCAATAAGCGGAAACTTATTAAATTACCTACCAGAAGATTTTTTAAGGACAATCCGAGTGGGAAATATTGGCATCTTTGGTAATCCATTTACGTGTCCCTGTGTGGAGAAGATCAATCGAATATTTGCGGAAAGGGGCGTCAGAGTTGACGACCCGGTCGCTACCTATGCCAGTTATTGTAAAAATAGAAGTGTGCCGATTTGCGGAATTTCATTAGACCTAACACAAACGTGCGTTGACGCGGTAGACAAGGAATTAACGAAGAGGTTCCTTTCCAACTTAGAAGAAATTGGTTATGATTCAGTGCGCGATCCAAGTGGACAGCAGTGCGCAATGTTTGATCATCTTGATTAACGAACTTTTAGAGTTATGAAATGTAAAGGTTCACGGCTCTTCAGTGACCAAATAATGCACATGAAAGTACCATATTAGTAACATTAAAATCGTATTATAAAATGCCTGACTAGAAATATCACTTTAGTACATAATAATATCGCTGGCAACAATAAAATTTCATCAATCCCTTGCACTCTTTTGACTTTATTTACCCCACATAAATAATACCGGTCAGGTTGCTATACGTAATATACACGGTGGGCCAAAAACAGTGATTTTTTGGAATAATTTTATCGTTGAAAATTATTTTTGAACCAAATTTGCAGGACCTATTAACAAAAGTATAGGTTATCGTAAAATGAATTTAAAACTGACAATATCGTACAGGGCAAGTTAAAATAAGAAGTTACTTCAAACTAGCCGCAAAATTATTTTTTTTATTTTTTTTAATAATTATGACTTTTTATTCTGAACAAAAAGAGTATTTTCGCATTTTTTGATATTTCATTCGGTTCGATGGTTATAAGCAATTTTTTCACCAAACATTTCGACTGTTAATTTGTAACAATTATTATTAATAATTGAATGTCACTCTTTTTTTAGTTGGCCATGTAAACAAATTCATATCGTCTTTTTATTAATGGTTGCTATGAATTGTAACTTGACAGTTGCCATAGTTAAAGTGGAAATACTGATTTGTTCAATAACATGCTTACAATAAACGATAAAATTTTGATAAAAGCGCTTTGGCAGGAAGTGTTTCAAGACTGCTGAAAAAAATGAGGGAAAATAACAGCAATTTTGAGAGAAAGCAAGGGAGTGGGAGGCCACGCAGTGTAAGGAGCCAGAGAAACATTGAAATTGTCAGAAGAAATATTAAAAACCCTGTAAACTTTCCAGGAAGTAGTAAAAGCCCAAGAATGATTGAAAAGGATTATCTTATAAAAAGATCTTCAGTTAGACGGATTGTTAAGGAAGACCTTCATTTTAAAACCTTTAAAAGACGATATGTGCATAAATTATCGGAAGTGTCAAAAAGGTTAAGATTAGATAGGTGTATAGGTTTGCAGAGAAAATTCAGAAGAAATAATAGTGTCAATAACATTTGGTTTACGGACAAGAAAATGTTTTACTTGCGACCGCCGAAAAACTCCCAGAATAATAGGTTGTATGACAATATCGCTAAAAAAGAAAACATTAGTGCAGATAGGCTACTTATTGAACAAGGACACTTTGTTCCAGGCGTGATGGTCTCCCTTGGTGTATCAAAACTAGGCAAAACAAGTGTAATTTTTATAAACTCTGGCGTGAAAGTTAATTCTATGGTATAGTGCCATGAGGTTCTTGAAATCATGCTACCGGAATTGGAAACGTTTCAGGATTATTATATTTTCATGCAAGATGGTGCCCCTGCCCATCGATCACAATATACCATTAGTTTTTTAAGACAACAGTGTCCAGAAATTATCGCTCCAGATGAATGGCCGCCAAACAGTTCAGACCTTAATCCTGTGGATTACGTCATATGGGGAAATTTGGAAGCAGCCGTGCACAAAAATAGAAATTTGAATAGTATGGACGACTTAAAACCAGAAATTGTACGCTGTTGGGAAAACTTTGACCAAAACACAATTAATGGCGCAATTAATCAATAGAAAAGACGTTTACAGAAATGCATTGAACAAACCGGAGGACATATTGAGCAATTTTTTAAATGATTTTTTTTTGTTAGATCATTAGATTTGATTTGATGTTAATAAACCGCAGACAAATTTTCGGTGAAAAAATTGCTTATAACTATCGAACCGAATGAAATATCAAAAAATGTGAAAAGACTCTTTTTGTTCAGAATAAAACAATCTTTAAGATGTAAGTCATAATTATTAAAAAAAATAAAAAAAATAATTTTGCGGCTAGTTTGAAGTAACTTCTTATTTTAACTTGCCCTGTACGATATTGTAATTTAATCCTATCACTTTTAAATTCATTTTACGAGAACCTATACTTTTGTTAATATGTCCTGTAAATTTGGTTCAAAAATAATTTTCAACAATAAAGTTATTCCAAAAAGTCAAATGTGGTCACTTTTTTTGGCCCACCGTGTACGTTATTGATATTTTAATATCTTTTTAGTAGAATATCAACATATATTTTTTTATATAATAATATTTGTCCTGTACGAAATCAACACGGTAATGAGTCAAGAAGATTAAGGAAATCTATAAAAAATGTACACAACAAGAAATCTTCATCACATAATTTCTTATGTAGCAAATATTATTTTAAACAACTCTAAATTTTACTATATGATTATAACCAGAAAAACATAATACTAGGTATTTATACATAGATAGGTACTTTAAATAAAAACACTTTGCCTGAACAAACTAAAAATCCTCAAAACCAGTACAAAATATTAAAGTAACATCCCTATCTGTTGCTTAATGCGACAGAGTAATGAAATGTAAATTTGCAATAACAGAGTCCATTAAGTAGGGTGGATAACTTAAAAGTTGAATTGTAAATTTGAGGTAAATTGTAATAATAGTTTTTAAATATTCCGTATTTTAGATATTTAACACCTACACACCCCGAGTCAGTCCTAAATTAGGGTCACCCTAATTTGCATAGAATAGAAAGATGAGTTTGGTAAATAAAAGTAAGGTGACAACGTCGTTACTACAGGTAGTTTATTAGAGTAATTAGTATAATAATAATTATACTTGATTATAATTATAGAGACAGGCAAATAATTGAGATAGTAATTATTTTAATATTAAGTAGATAAGAACTTATATAGAAGTAAGAATAATATGAAAATAGATAAACTGGAATAAATATTAATATTTATAAAAAAAATCTACTATGTACAGCGTGTCCCATTTTCGACACTTTTATAGGGTATCTCCGTAATTGTTAGTGCTATCAAAAAAGTAATATAGGTGTCATGTGCTCTACTTGGGAAAACTTAAAATGGTAAAATCTAAATTTGAAAATTTTCGCTCGCTTAAGAGATACGAGAAAAGTGCGTTATACGAGAGTTTCTTTATAATGATTGTTGAATTATCTGCCGTTTTTAGAATAAGTATACGGGGTCAGGTAAAAAGTTATCGGACCTAACCTCATTTTTTTAAATAGGACACCCTGTATATTTTAATCTAGAAAGATAGCATTTTAAATTATCTTTTCAAATATATAACACACTATGGACAATATTGGTTTCCTAGGCGATTTATTCAAAATTTCTACTTTGAAACGAAATAAAAGATTTAGATTAAGGTAAAAAATAACGGGAATTATCGCAAATGCTTGAAAGCTCCTCCGTTGTTTTCAATGCACTCCTGACATCTTTTTCGATCAAGTTGTTCTCGGGTTAAAATGACTTTATAAATTTTATTCCCCAACACTCACCAAAGAAAAAAATCTGGAGGTATTAGATCCGGAGATCGTGGTGGTCACCTCATAGGTCCATGTGTTCCTATCCAATGGTTTCTAAAGTGAGTATTTAAATACTCTCTTATTCGAAGAGCGTTATGGGTAGGGGCGCCATCTTGTTGAAGGTAAATCTCTATTACTTCATTTAAAGGAACATCATCAAGGATATCGAAAAGGTTTGATTGGAGAATGTCCAGATATCTATCTGCATTTAAATTTTCTTCAAAAAAGCGATACACCTGTTTACTTATATTTACCCCAAATCGACCTTGTTGGCGAACAGGTCGTACCATGTGGGGATTTGTGTAGTTCCAATGTCTTTTATTATGTCGGTTATGAATACCGCAACTTGTTATTCATCTGACCAAATTATTTTTTGGTGAAAAGAACGGTCCTCGTTAGATTTATTTAAAAACCAGTGGCAAAATTCGAATCGTCTCACACCATCACCAGGATGCAAATATTGGGTAATTTTAACAACATAGGGAAAATATTTATTGGACGTCAAAATTCTTTGCGCCTTAGATTTTGTAATTTCAGTTTCAGTTTCTAAGTTTCTGACGGACGTAGATTTTTGTTCCTAAAATAACAAAGTGATTTTAGAGAATAAAATTAGGATGTGTGCTAAAGACCACAAGACAGAAAGGAAAACCTCACCAAGACGAGATCCTCTATTAACCTTTCACAATCTAACATCCGCAAATCTCAAATTCAAGTCGATAAAAGAATCGATCCATAAAAAGCAAATACACTATGCATCTGGTCATATTTTAGTATCCTGCTTTTTTCCCCGACTACATCATGAGCGTTCCATAGCCGAATCTGACGGCTCAGTCTTATTCAATACCCACTAAAAGGGCTAAACGCGCCTGAAGAAGTTTTCACTTCAATGAAAGTTGAGCTACTACTATTCAAAGCTATCAAAGAATATATTACCTGATTATTGACCTCGACAAATCCTAACACGCTTATTTCTTCATTTTCCTTGTTTTCTTTATTATAAATGTTTGATCTTTGCATCGTAAAAGAGCCGTATTATGTTTTTAAATTATGTTCCAGTCGTGGGACTATGTCCTTAAATGGTTGCCGTCTTTCCGGATAGCGAACAAAATATAAATTTTGCGCCAATTCTTCGTTTTCTCCACTTTCAATATAAACTGATATCATATCAAATTTTTCAAAATGTTGATAAGTCATTTTCACTACCAAATATGTAAAATAAAATTAACGTTAAATGTTAATAACAACTAGAATGCCAACATAGTTGTTTCTCGGATATTAGCTTTTGTTTCATGACCTACTGTGGTTTAAAGTAATAAAGTTTAAACAAATCGCCTAGGAAACCAATATCATCCATGGTGTGTTACATATTTGAAAAGAGAATCTAAAATACTATCTTTTTAGATTAAAATATACAAGGTGTTCCATTTAAAAACAGAGGTGAGGTTCGATAACTTTTTTACCTGACCCCGTATACTTATTCTAAAGACGGCAGATTATTCAACAATCATCATAAAGAAACTTTTGTATAAAAGATTTTTCGCTATCTCTTTTAACTAAGAAAATATAGGGTAATCTTGAAATTGTCAATTTTTTGATTTTCCGCCGTATCTCTTAGTACATTTTTTTTTATAAATAATATTATAATAAATATTTATAAAAACTTATATAGAAGTAAGAGTAATATGAAAATAGATAAATTGGAATAAATATTAATATTTATTAAAAAAATGTACTATGTGCAATACAACAACTTAACTTTTAAATTTTAGTCATCATGTTCCGAGTAGTACGATGAACTATCGTCGTTGGGGTGTAGAGAAATTATTTTCACATTCTTTCTTCTATTTTAATTTCAATTTTTCACAACCTACTGACTTTATTCCCTCTTGCAAGAGGTTTCCAACGTCTCTCACTTTAAAAGCGGTGTTATGCCTTGCCACAAACCCTTTTACTTGCGCCCACACCAATTTAATGGGGTTTCGTACAAAGAGGTTTATTCAACTTTACAATCTCCAGTAGCTCCTTCTTCAGCATATCTTTATGAAATGGCTTCTTATTTACAGTAAGCCAATGAATGATGTCATTTTTTTCCAAGAAGACGTTGGTACTTTTTTGGATTTTCTTGAGTGGTAGCTGGCATTTTCGATGACTATTAGAGACTCAGGAGAAATAAGGTCTAGCATTTGCTGGAAGTATTCTTCAAAGACATCAGCGTTCATGTCTTTATGATAGTCTCCAGCCTGTTTTGATTTAAATACTAGTAAGCCATCGACAAACTCATTCTTGCTACCAATGTGAGTAATTAATAATCTTTTAACTTTTCCCGAGGGTGCTTATTCCAGTGGACCATCCTTCCATGAAAGCTTGCCTCGCGCTTTTTATATGTTTATCCTGCCGTATTTTACCAACGGTATATCCTTCATTTAACCGAGTTTCGTCTATATAATAGATATTCCTATTTTCTCTTCGAAACTGTAGGTAAACTACCTGTGCCTCTACCTACCCGATCTCGGGACCCCTGACAATAAACATAATTAAATAATAATAATTGGACTACACCTATGGAATACGGCGAAGACCACTGAGTATCATAGTTTAATAATGATTTATTCTCGTTAAGCAACAGACTAAGTACCGGTACTTTTGACACTGATTAACTCATTTGACGGACGATTAAAATAATCAGGGTTTTGAATGTGTCAATGTCAATATAAATATGTTGGTTTTGGCACATTGGAAACCATGATTATTTTAATCGTCTATCAAATGAGTTAATCAGTATCAAAAGTACCGGCACTAAGTGTTCCATTATATATTATGAAAAATTGGATTAATGTTTAATTTTTACTTGACTTTTCCTCAACCTTGTAACACACAGAAATGAGACGAAAAGACTAAATAAATGGAAGAAAACCAGACTTTTCAAACCTGGAAACCTTGAGCTACAAAAAACGCCTTTTTCGGACATCCTATATATACAGGGTGTTAATTAATGTCATGCAGATATTTTAGGGGGTGATAGTACTCGTGAAAATAAGAAAAAAATGCAAATATATATTCATGGTCTAAAACGCGTTATTTTCGTTATACAGGGTGGCAAAGTTTCAACTTTTTTTCTCGTGTTTTCTCTTTTATATTCTGTGATAATTGTTTCAAACTAATACAATAAAGTATCAAAATTGTCGGTCGCAGTATACAGGGTGTTACATTTTCTTAAATCGGCTACAATATTATCTTTCAGAACTTTTTTTTTGGAGCTCCCTGTATGAATTCGGGTATGAAATTTGAACTCTCTGTTCCTTTGTTCAGCGTTCTGGTCTGTTGCACTATTCTCGTATCTGTGACCGTTCTCGAATTATTTGCAAAAATAGCCATCGATGGAAATTAAGTGTAGGCGAAATAAAGCAGAGTAAAAAGCTGTTTTTATTTGTATGTATTCTAAGTAATTAGTTTCATTTTTATTTTAGATCAACCGACAGGGTTATCAACAATCAGATAAAAACATCACAAATTAAAAATAAATTAAAACAATTAATTAGTTAATCAAATAAAAATAAAACAAAATTATAAAACTGTTGAAAATGTCCGACTCTTGCTAAAATGCACGAATCAATTCTTCGCCTAATGAACTGACGGACTCTGCCAAATATTCCAGGAGTATTGCGAATGATGTCGCATGAAGCTATTATTCTGTTTCTTAAATCCTCTTCTGTCTGCACTGGGGTCTGATACGCTAATGCTTTCAGGTGTCCCCAGAAAAAGAAATCCAGGCTATTCAGGTTGGGGAATCTAGGGGGCCATGGCTGAGGTCCCCCTCGACCTATCCTACGCTTGTTAAAAATTTGATTGAGAAAGTTTCTCACCTTTATGCTGAAGTGCGGTGGTGCACCATCGTGCATGAACCACATTTGGTTTCTGACAAGCATTGGTACCTCTTCTAGCAACCCTGGGAGTTCCTCTTCAAGAAATTGACGATAATATTGTCCGTTTAGCCTTGCTGGTAGGAAAAATGGTCCTATCAAATAATCTCCAATAATGCCGGCCCACACATTTACTGAAAACTGTTCTTGGAAATTATTTTCGCGTATCGATTGCGGATTCTCTTTTGCCCAAAAGTGGTTGTTGTGAAAATTGTTTATGGCATTCCTTGAGAAATTTGATTCATCGCTAAATAAAATCGTGTTTTCAAATAACGGATTTTAGGCTAGCATTTGTAGGAACCATTGGCAAAAATTAAAACGTAGTGGAAAGTCACGTGGGAGACGAGCTTGAACCCTTTGGATGTGATAAGGATACATTAAGTTGTCTATTAAAATTTTCCAGACAAGCTCAAGCTCAAATGAAATGTTAAGTGTTGCGGCAATTTTTCTCGTACTAGTAGCAGGATCATTTTCTACTGCATTCAGGACTGCTTCCTCGACTTCAGGAGTCCTAACCGTTCTGTTTGCTCCTGCTAAATGAGTGGATTTCTTGAACGGCCCATTTTCACATAGTCGATTATGTAGATTTGCGAATGTCCGTGGGTCAGGCAGTATTCGATTTGGATACCTTTGTGCATACAGTCGTCTGGCTTTATAACAATAATTGCCATCGGCAAGTCCATAGATTAAATGCATCTCTGCAAATTCTTGATTTGTGAATTTAACCAGTTCAAAACAACTCCGGAAACGTCAAGCAAAAAAAATATTTGTTACAAACTGTCAGAAGGACAATAAACAGAAATAAGAATTGCCTATCCCAGCCTACTATTTTTTTCTCATATTTATTATTGCGCTATTTCGCCTACATGTCATTTCCATCGATGGCTATTTTTGCAAATAAATCGAAAACGGTCACAGATACGAGAATAGTGCAAGAGACCAGAACGCTAAACAAAGGAACATAGAGTTCAAGGTTCATACCGTAATTCATACAGGGAGCTCCAAAAAAAAGTTCTGAAAGATAAAATTTTAGCCGATTCAAGAAAATGTAACACCCTGTATACTGCGACCCACAGTTTTGATACTTTATTGTAGAGATTTTAAAAAATGGTTGATGTTCCAAATTTGAAACAATTATCACAGAATATAGGAGAGAAAACGCAAAATACGAGAAAAAAAATTGAAACTTTGTCACCCTGTATAACGAAAATTACGCGTTTTAGACCATGCATATATTTGCATTTTTTTCTTATTTTGACAAGTACTATCACCCCCTGAAATATCTGCATGACATTAATTAACACCCTGTATACAGGGTGTCTCTAAAAGGTCTGTACAAAATCTGAGCACATATTCCTGAGGCCAAAATAAGGCGATTTAAAGCAACTTACCTTAGTCCAAAATTGATCCGTGGATAAAGATAGATATAGGGTTGTAAAGTTAAAAAATAAAAATCGATTTTTTAAAATTAAAAAACATTTTTTAACTTATTACTTTAAAACTTGGTACCCGGAGGTTTTTTGGGATGCGAAACCCGAATACGGGCACCTTTTACTGTGGTCATTAGAGGGCGCTTCACAATGCACTTTTTATGGTTTAAAATGGCCATAACTTTTTTATCGATGTAGTTTTTTCCTTTTAATGTTAAGGAACTAATTTCTTGAACATTTTGAAACAAAAAAGGTACTCTTGTAAAAATCCGCTAAAGTAAGCCGTATTTGAGATATTTCGTTTTTAGTGTTCGATGCCGCACCGGAATATTTAAATTATTTTGAATAAAAAATTCCGCTATTAGTAAATTTTCGGCAGGAAAAAATGTTTCACTTGGGTTATTTACAGCAAGTTTGCAGGAAGAATTTGAGTATGGATTTTTTTGTTTAATTAAATAAGGAACGATTTTATTTTAAAAGTAAATTTAATTAGCATAAACTTTTAGTAATTGTTGAAAATGACCTCCGTTAACATAAGTACAAAGATTAGTACGACGTAAAAAGTTTAAATTTAATCTTTGCATCAATTCCGCATCGTTCTTTAATATGTTGACTGCATTTTGAATTCTTCCCCACAATTCCTCTTCATTATTAATCGGTCTGGAGTATACCATCGTTTTAAAGACCCCCATAAAAAATAATCCAACGGAGTCATATCCGGTGAGCGTGGCGGCCACTTTACAGGAGCGTCATTTCCTCTACCGATCCATCTGTTTGGATACTGTCGATGCAAATAATTGCGGACATTTAAACTAAAATGTGGTGGAGCACCGTCATGCATAAACCACATATCTCGTCAAAGTTGTAATGGCAAATCTAATAAATCTAGCAGCGTATTTTGTAAATGTTCTAAATAATCCACACCATTTAGTCGTGGCGGTAAAATGACAGGACCAATAATGAAATTGCCAATGATTCCTGCCCACACATTAACTCTAAACTATTCTAATAAAAATGTTGATAATGAGTTACTTTCGTGGCATGCAGGTTTTCATCAGCATAAACATGCTAACGTAGGTACGTTATGTAAGTTGGTTACACCACTTCTTGTAAAACACGCTTCGTCACTAAATAAAATGTGCTTAGCAAAATTCACATCCTGTTGTCTTTGTTCGATAATGAATCGACAAAAGTCCAATCGTTGATCGAGATCCGGAGTCAAAAGGTCTTGTACCTCTTGGATATGGTATGGATAAAGCTGCTGTTCTTTTAATGTTCTATGAACTACATCCTTGGATACTCCTACCTCTAAACCTAAGCGTCTTAAGCTTAATTTTGGATCTTCAGCAATTCTTTCCAAAATTTGTTCCTCAACCTTAGGAGTCCTTATTGCACGTTGCCGTCCATAATTGGCAGTTAAAACAGTGAAGCTACCGGTTTCGCAAAGGCGTCTCTCAATAGCAGCAAATGTTTGATGGTTTGGTATGCGTCGATTTGGATATCTTTCCCTGTATACCCTAACACTTTCGCGGCCATTTCCTTCACAATACCCAAAAGGCAAAAACCAATAGCATATCCCCAAGTTGTTGTAGAGTATTTGGCTACTTTTCCCTCCTTAAATTCTATTAATTTAACTGATGTCAGTTTTAAACTTATCACATTAATGGCTATAATAACTTCCCACCGTCTTAAAACTTTTTCGGTTATTAAACTCTCTAATATCAGGAAGGAAAAAGCTTATTTTAAGATAATTAATTTAAAAATTAACTAACACGTTTCAAACAACTTATTTATTCTCGCATTGGCAAATTCTTACTGAAACACTTACTGTAAACAACATAAACTGATTAGAAATTTCTTAAAATACGAAAAATGTTTACATTTAAATAGTCTGTTGCAAAAAAAATTTTAAAGGTGTTCATCAAACAGGTAAAAAATCCGAGGATTTTTGGTTGTGACACTCCAAAAAAGTATCTAAAAAAAATACATTTCCCACTGCTAATTAACTGACCACATTTCATCCTCAAAGATAACAGCAAACATTTTTTATTCAGAACAATTTAAATATACCGGTGCGGCATCGAACACTAACAACCGAAATATCTCAAAAACGGCTTACTTTAGCGGATTTTCACAAGAGTACCTTTCTTGTTTCAAAATGTTCATAAAATTAGTTACTTAACAAAAAGAGGAAAAAGCTACACTGATAAAAAAGTTATGGCCATCCTAAACGATAAGAAGTGCATTGTGAAGCTCCCTCTAATGGCCACAGTGGAAAGGTGTCCGTATTCGGGTTTCGCATCCGAAAAAAACCCCGGGTAACAAGTTTTAAAGTAATACGTTAAAAAATGTTCATTAATATTAAAAAATTCGATTTTTATTTTTTAACTTTACCACCCTGTATCCCGGAAACGAAGCAATCTTGGACTAAGGTAAGTTGCTTTAAATCGCCTTAGTCTGGCCTCAGGAATATGTGCTGAGATTTTGTGCAGACCTTTTAGAGACACCCTGTGTAAACGCTGCCTTCGATTTAAATGAATGTAATGGACTGTATTTCTTATATTTAATTTATTTCAAAGCTTATTTAAAAAAGAATACAAAGTGAACAACGTTTCTATCAAAATCTTCCAAAATGTCAATAGTCCATTTCCATGGAGATCAATTTACACCTTTCTCACAACAATGTCATAACATGCCCCCGGCCTTAAAAGCACTGCCTTTTAAGAAATGTCACTAATCGTTTACTGGTAGCGGACATAGTTTTGAAAAGTCTCTTTTTATAGTTCCAGCGTTCGTGATAATTTCTGCAACTCTTGCTACACCATCTCTTCCAGTGAACAGCTTTGTTACGCGTCCCAATCGCCAATTTAGAGGAGGAAGCTTATCGTCTTTGACAAGGACTAAAGCGCCTTCAATTAGTTTTCCGGACTCTGTTTTCCATTTTACTCTTAACTGCAACTCCGAAATATATTCTTTATACCATCGTGACCAGAAATGTTGTCTAGCATTTTCAACTTTCTGGTATCTTGACAGCAATGTTTCCTTAAGTAACGTCAAATCTGGTTCCAATGTTGATGTGAGTGGTTTGCCGATGATAAAGTGAGCCGGTGTCAAAGGAGAGGGATCGGAAGGGTCAGTTGATAATGGAGAAAGGGGACGGGAGTTTAGTATAGCCTCGATTTGGCAAAGCAAAGTTGAAAACTCCTCGAAAGTAAAATTTGAATTTGCACTTACACGCTTTAAGTGGTGTTTCATTGACTTAACTCCTGCCTCCCAAAGTCCACCGAAATGTGGAGCCTGAACAGGGTTGAAGTGCCAAGTAATACCTTGCTTATTAACGAAATCACTTATAATATTTTCGTTATTCTTTAAAAATTCATAAAACTCCTTAAGTTCCCTGTTAGCTCCAATAAAATTAGTGCCATGATCTGAGTAAACTTGAGCAGGTTTTCCGCGACGACCAATAAAGCGTTTAAAAGCTAACAAAAAGCTCTCAGTCGATAAACTGCTTACTAATTCTAAATGAATTGCTTTACTTGCGAAACAAACAAATAAGCATACATACGCTTTTAAGAGTTTCGAGCCACGTCCTTTTTTGTTAAGAACAAAGAATGGACCAGCATAATCTGTACCAGTTATTTGAAAAGGAAAACCGGATAAAAACCTATCAGCTGGTAGGTTACCCATAATAGGCTGAACAGTTTTTGATTTGAATCTATAGCATCTAATGCAGCGATGCACAACAGATTTTGCCAAATTACGAGCTGCTATTGGCCAAAAGGTTTCGCGCACACTAAATAAAAGTTGTTGTGGTCCTGCGTGCATTAAATTTTCATGTTCTTGTTCAAACAAAAGTTTAGTTAAATGATGTTTTGATGATAACAATATGGGATGTTTTTTATTAAAATGAAATGAAGAATTTTCTAGACGACCGCCAACTCGAATAATGCCTTCGGAATCTATGAACGGATTTAAAGATAAAATCTTACTTTTTTTATCGATCTCGTTACCTATTAATAAATCATTATATTCTTCAACAAAAGAAGTTTTTTGAGAAATTTTAATTAATATCTTTAGAGCTTCATCTAATTCTAGTGCGGTTAATACTCCAAAATTGCGTGTGTCTTTAGGTTTTGAACAATTATGTACGAATCTTAGAGTATATGCCATACATCTTTTTAAACGACTTATCTTAGAAAACTTTTCAAAGGGAAAATCACATTCATGGAATAAAATTAAACAAGTTTTCATTTCTGGTAAGTCAATTTTTATATCATTATTATTTGGCCATAATTCTGGTTCTTTTTTGAGCCAATCAGGACCATGCCACCACATACTTGTTTTTTCCAAGGTAGCTGGACTTAATCCTCTAGATAATATATCCGCGGGATTTTGAGATGTGGGGACATGGCGCCAAGAAGAAACTTCGGTTAAATCTTGTATTTCGGCAACTCGATTTCGTACAAATGGTTTTAATAAATTGACAGATGTGCGAATCCAACCCAGAATTATTTTTGAATCCGACCAAAAATATAAAGTATTAAATTGTAGTCTGAGTGAATTTGTAACTTTATTTACAAGTTTAGCTAAAAGATGAGCAGCACATAACTCCAAACGAGGAATGGTTAACGGTTTTAAAGGTGCCACCTTTGCCTTTGAGGCAAGCATATGACAAAAAACTTCTCCATTTGAATTTTTGGATCTAATGTACGCAGCCGCACCGTAAGCCGTTTCCGAAGCATCGGAAAATGCATGAAGATCAATAGAGATGAAATTGTCGCAAATAACATGACGTTCAATTTTAAAATTATTTAGACATGGAAGTTCTTGAACAAATAAATTCCATTTTGCTTGCAATTCATGAGATACAGGGTCATCCCAAGACAAATTTTCATGCCAAAGCTTTTGCAACATTACTTTAGCAATTACTATAGAGGGACTTACCAAACCTAAAGGATCAAATATTTTTGATATACATGAAAGCATTACTCTTTTTGTTAAACGTTCATTATTTGAAATGTCTATATTAAAAGCTAGTTTATCGATTTTACTCAGCCAAGTCAAGCCTAGAATTTTAGCAGTATCATCTTCCCCAATAACTAGAGCATCCGAATCTTGGGTCAAGTTTGAAAAACTTAATTTTTCTAAAACCTCAGGAAAATTGGAACGCCATTTTCTAAGAGGAAGACAACCGGAAAGAAGAACTTTATTTATTTGTGAGCAACTATTTTTTGCGTTTTCAATATCGTCAAAACCAGTTAATAGATCATCCACATAAAAATCGTGTAATATTATTTCTGATATATTTTTTATGTCATTTTTACAAGTTGTACCCAATTCAGTAAGACAACGAACAGCTAAAAATGGCGCACTGGTAGTACCGTATGTTACCGTAGCAAGCTCAAAAACTGAAAGTTCTTGATTTTCATTAGTACGCCAAAGTATTCTTTGATATTTATGTTGATCAGCCGAAACTAGAACTTGGCGGTACATTTTTTCAATGTCTGCTGTCACCACATATTGGTGTTGTCGAAAACGCAACAAAATAGAAAATAAATCATCTTGGATGACAGGACCCTTCATTTGAAGGTCGTTAAATGATAAACCGCTGGAAGTTCGCGCCGATGCATCAAACACAGTGCGTAATTTTGTCGTGGTACTATGTTCCCGAAGGACGCCATGATGTGGTAAATAGTAACCGTTGTCATTTATTTCGGAAATGTTGCACAATCTTTTCATATGACCTAAGTTTTCATATTCTTGCATGAAATCTATATACATTTTATAAAATGACTCGTTTGTTTTAAATTTACGTTCTAGTGAATAAAATCGCTTTTTTGCCAAATCTAATGAATTACCAAGTGCCTGAGTGTCTTTTTTTAACGGAATAGATACGATAAAACGGCCATCTGGCATCCTTTTAGTGGATTTTAGAAAGACATTTTCACATTCTCTCTCTTCTGTAGACCACGGACTAGCTGATTTAACATCTTCAATTTCAAAAAACGATTCTAACTGATCTTGTATATTATCTTTATTTTTAACAAAATTACACAATGTACTTTTAATATTTTTCAAATTATTAATTTTGCCTGTGACTAGCCAACCGAGCTGGGTTTCTTGCAATACAGGACGATTAGCGCCTAAACTAAACTGTTTCGTTAATAAAAGGTTCCAAAACAAATCTGCGCCAATCAGCATTTCAATAGGTCCTGGATTGTTAAATGTGTCGTCAGCTAGTTTTAAATTTTCTGGTATAAATAACTGTTTTTTGTTAATATTATATGTAGGTAAATTGCCAGTTATTTCTGGCAAAACAAAACAGGATAAATCGGATTTAAACGCATTATAACGCGATTTAAAGTTTACCTGACATTTATAATTTATTTTTGATGTAGTGCTGTTTAAGCCAGACACTGCAAAGTCAATTTTTTGTTTAGGAATATTTAATTTTAAGCATAGAGCATCAGTGATAAATGAAGACATTGAACCCGAATCTAATATGACACGTACAGGTTGATAGGAACCTTCGCCATCTACAACGTTAATAATTGATGTAGATAAAAGAGTCTGGCAATAATCCGAATTTGAGGTTAAGCTAACTTCGTCAGATTTTGATTGTAAATTTGTCTGTCCATTCTGATTGTCTATATGTAATAAAGTGTTATGTTTACTGCGGCAGATCTTACACGTAGCATATATTTTACAATGAGTAGTTTTATGACCACCGCGAAGACAATTTTGACATAACTTTAACTTTTGAGCTTGCTCGATACGATCAGAAATTGACATTGCTTTAAATTTTTCACACAAATAATTTTTGTGTTCACCGTTACATATACCGCATTTAAGTTTAAATTTAGGATTGTCGCCCTCACTGCCAGAAACAAAAACTCTAGTTTTTCCTGACGTGTGATTCCTATCTGATTTATTTGTTTCTAAACGCTCCAATAAATCGGCCCTAGTTTGAAGAAACTTATACATATCATTAAGAGAAGGAAGTTCTTTTTCCATTTTAAACTCCTCCCATTTAGCCATAGAAGCATCATCCAAACTCTTTGATATTAAATGCAAAATTAAAATATCCCACTGATCTGTCGGTAGTTCTAAAATATTAAGTGCTCTCATATGTTTAGCTACCGCATCTGAAAGGCTTCTTAATTTATAAGATGATGCTTTGCATATTTTTTCTATATTAAATAACGCATCTAAGTGATTATGTATTAAGAGGTTTTTATTATCAAACCGTTTGCATAATAACTCCCATGCTATAATATAATTACTACCAGAAATTTCAAGAGACTTGATAACTTGACTTGCATTACCTTCTAAACTAGCCCTTAAATAATGAAATTTATTTATATCATTTATAGCGGGATTGTTATTAATTAACGAGGTAAACGTGTCTCGAAACTCTAGCCAAGTCTCCGGAGAGCCACTAAAAGTAGGCAATTTTATGTCTGGCAGTTTAACGGCAGGAGCAATATGCATGCCACTATTATTTGATTTATCAGAAGTCTTGGAAGACACCATTGACTGTAGTTTAAATAAATTGTCGTTAGGTTTAAGTTTATCAAGTAAATATTTTGCCAAAGAAAACGCGTCATAAAAACATTGCAAAATCTCTTGGCGTTGATTTAATTGTTCATTAAATTTTGGTTCATCTTCCAAAACTTCCATTTCAATTTGACTTTGTATAGCGTCAAGTTCACTACTAAGACCATTATTTATATTAATACGTTCCTGCAATTCAATAATCTTAGTTTGAGGAATGTCCTCTTGATTTTCTATAAACTGATTTATCTTTGCAACATAGTTGCTAAATACAGTAATTTTTCCTTTTATTATACCCCTTTTTTTAATTAAATCTTTAAGCGATTCACCCATTATCTTTTTGCAATAAACCAATATTCTGAATGTTACAATGTCAACTAATAAAAGGATTTGCAATATTAGTTTTTAGGCAAACCCTTTAAAGTGTGCAACTGCAAGAAATTGAATGGTTTTTAGCAATAAAATTTTAAGAAAAATATTTAAGTTACTTTGCTTTACAAATAAGGGCAATACAAGGATATATTATTAAGGAAAGGTGGACAAAAGGAACGAACTAACTTTGTACTCAACTGTAGAAAATAGGTATGTCTTGGATTCTTGGATAACTTGGTTTTCGCTGGCAAACTGCGCTGAAAATCCTTTCTCTTGCGGGTCGGAGGTCCAAATGCATCCGGCTCGAAGGTCCAAAATGTAAACGCTGCCTTCGATTTAAATGAATGTAATGGACTGTATTTCTTATATTTAATTTATTTCAAAGCTTATTTAAAAAAGAATACAAAGTGAACAACGTTTCTATCAAAATCTTCCAAAATGTCAATAGTCCATTTCCATGGAGATCAATTTACACCTTTCTCACAACAATGTCATAACACCCTGTATTATGTAAATTTTCGTATTTCACCAGGATTTTCCCTAACAATAAATTTATATTTTAATTATAAAATACCCATGTAAGAAGACAGTTCTTCATTTATTTTTTGATTTTTATGATGAATTTTGCTAAACTCCAATATATTCTGGAACATCCGGTTCCCTAAAACGTTACCAAATATTTAAGACGAAAATATTTCACTATTTTGTCAGAGAACATTATTAATTAATCAAATTAAAAATCTACGATTTAAAGGAGGATAAAAATATTACTTACCAAAAACGAATATCAATTTTGCCCATTTTTACACATGTTCGTGCAACTCATAGGCAAAAAATAAAAGTCCACATCCTAAATAGATATTTTATAACTCTCACAGAATTACTAAAAAAAAATCGTAGTCTCAGTCTTTAATTATATGGTCAATGGTGATCAAAGTCAGCAGTAGTAGTGGTAGGTCACTGGAAATAGTCAATGATTTTTAAATGTTAAATTTTATGAAAGAAATACGGGTATTTGTGGAAAAATTACTGGGTCAACAAAACGAAAACATTATTTAAAACACATATTTCATATCTTTTAAGCTAAACCATGTAATAATACCACAAAATGTAAATTAAAATGCTAATTTTCTCTGACACCTTGACGTCTCTGATGATTTTACCTTTGCCAATACAAACACCTGTTTCAGTCATGGCCAACCGTGCATAAATTGACACCATTGAATAACCAAACTTGAGTGAATTTTTGGCATTTTTTGTGGCATAATAGTAACGCGTCCACGTTGGAAAACGAGCTGCTAACGGACAAGTGCGCTAATAGCTTTATAAAACGTGTGCTTTATACTATTTTTTTTATTTTGGCATTTTTTACAATAAATAAATCCATATTTAAAAAGAAAATAAAACATACAAAATTTCAAAAGTTTTAGGCCTAAATTTTATGGTGGTAATACAATCAAATTATTTATCATAATGGCCTTGAAATCAACAAATGATTTTATTTCCGTGTCAGCCGTTTTGTCATGAAGTTGTCTAATTTTTCTAACATACCTACATAATTTTAAAATATGGAGCAAGCTGAGTTTTGTTTAACTCCCCCAAAGTTTAGGGAAATTGCGGTAAATTTTATAGTTGTATGTTTTATAATATAGTAAATTTGTAAGATTATTTGATATTTTTTTAACTCGTCTCCATTTCATAGAATTAATGCAACCAAACATACACGATTGCAAAATAAAACATTTGTGAACATCATTACCAACCTTAGAAAAATAAAGAAAACTGTTTCATAAAAAGTTCATCACGATACTGAAGACGATATCGAAACAGCTTTTTTATGAAACCAAATTAGAAAAAAATCTTTGTCTCTGTAATATTGGTGAGAAACTTTTGATTTCTTTTAGTGAAGGTCTCTTTGGGAACGATGGACAATTTTTTCGAAAGTAAGTACAGTAGTTAGGGTTTTTATTTATATTGGTTGTCGTTGGCGAGTTTGTGTTGACAACAACTCTGCATGGAGCACAAAGGCATCTTAATAGATTTTATTTATTTTTTCTTTAAAATCACAAAAAAGCACAAAATTTACAAAATTTGACGGCCATATTTATTTTGTATATGGTGATGTGACGATCAAGCTAAGCTTCGGGAGAGGAACAGGGGTGCCAATACAATTAATTTTGAGTTACTTGGTGGGTAAAAAAATGCATCTCTACACCGTTTCGAAAACTATGTCTTATCGCCATTTGTACTATGCTCACTGTGCAATATGCATGTTCGTGGCGTACATAATTAAGCTTTACGGCGTTTTGTCGTATTTACAAATAAGTAAAAGGTGTCGTTTATATTTTGGAAATCAATATAAAAATAATATCTAACCTAAAATGCTATAAGTATACTTACAAAGTTATATCAGTCATGTATCTGGTGCTGATCAAACAATAATTCATAGTTGGATCATGGATGACTTTTCGCCCGTCCTAGAAAAGAATTTCATCAGTCACAATCATGAAGTATCTAAAGAAAATTTATTTAGAAAATTTCCGCATAGCCACCATAGAACCGGGCACTTTTTTTAAAAGTACTTCCCAACATACTTCGTGTTTTGGCCTTCGAAATAAAACTTCTTTTCTTCAATGTGGACTGTATAAAACTTATATTTTTATATTTTAAATAGGAATACATACAACGGCTGTGTTCAGTCTAACGCCATATTTTTAAGAGAGAGAGTGACATTAGTTTTTTAGTGTTGCCACTTAACATACCGCCCGCCTTGAAAGGACGTAGCGAGAACTTTCAAAATTCTAATATTTATCACACTGGCTTATATAAGATCAATCATTTTCTATAGTAATTTTTAACAATAAGTAAAGTTACAAATTCGTGAGTAATAGTTCTGTTTAGAGCTCTTTTTATTGTAACAGAACGCACTTTAATCGTTACTACTCGTACGATGCCATCACTTCCTTTATGTAGCTCAGTCACACGTCCTAACTGCCAGAACAATACAGGCGCGTTATCGTCTTTTACCAAAACCAATGACCCAACTTTAACAATGTCCATGGAGCCTTTTCGCCATTTAGTTCTGGTCTGCAACTCTCCCAAGTACTCCTTCTGCCATCTGGTCCAAAAGTGTTGTACCATTGCCTGGATATGTTGCCATTTTGACAGTCTGTTTTCTGCCAATTCCGTAAGATCATACTGAGGTAATACTGTCATAGTGCGGCCAATCAGGAAGTGAGCTGGAGTTAGAGCGGAGCAGTCCTGTGAATCTTCAGTTAACGGACATAACGGTCGAGAATTCAAAATACCCTCGATCTGCACCAACAGAGTGCCGAATTCCTTAACAGTCAAAGACTTTACTCCAAGAACCCGCTTTAAATGAAATTTAGTACTCTTTATTCCTGCCTCCCAGAGACCTCCGAAAGTTGGTGAGTTGGCAGGAATAAAATGCCATCTTATCTTATTATCAGCTAGTTTATTCCCGATATAATCAGTATTTTCTTGCAAAAAATTATAAATTTGGCAAAGTTCGTTATTTGCACCTACATAATTTAGGCCATTGTCTGAATATACATTTTTTGGAATACCGCGTCTACTTGTGAATCTACTAAAAGCTGCTAAAAAACACTCCGTGGTTAGCTCGGATGCAAGTTCAAGGTGCACTGCTTTAGTGCTCATACATATAAATAAGCAAATATAACCTTTAGAAAGAGTTGCACCGCGACCTTTTTTATTTTTAATATAAAATGGACCACCATAATCAGTACCGACATTTTCAAAAACACCAAAGGTATTTACTCGCACTTCAGGGAGATTTCCCATTAAATAATTATTACCTTTCGGGTTTGCCTTAAAGCATATTAAACATTTTTTGACTACTTGTCGACACGCATTACGACCAGAGATCGGCCAATATCGCTCTCTAATCGAATACAATAACGCTTGCGCCCCACAATGCAAAAGCCTTTTATGTTCCGATTCTAGAATAAGCCTTGTTAAAGGATGGCCATTTGGCAAAATTATAGGATATTTCTTCGCATCTAATTGATTTGCATTTTTTAATCGCCCACCTACACAAATAAGTTCATCCTTTAAAAATGGATTTAAGCTTAATATTTTGCTTTTAACAGGAATAGGTTTTCCCGCCTTTAAATTATGATATTCGTGGGGAAACGCCATAGTTTGTGCATTTTTAATCAATATCTTTTGTGCTCGTTCAATTTCTTCTGGTACTAATGCACCAGTTAATTTTTTATTCTCTTCAGAGTTCTCTTTTTTTAGGTTATAAATAAATCTACAGGCATAAGCTAAGATATGTACAATTTCTAAAAAAGAAGAAGCTTGTCGTGATAAGTTATCTAACAAACTACACGATTCAAAACTAATACAAGACACAGTTTTTTGATCAGGGATTTCACATGGGATTGAAAAATCAAAAACATTCCAAAAAGATTGTTCATTTAAAAGAAATTGAGGACCGTGCCACCATAAATCACTGCCCATAAGAAATTTTGCCGAGGTTCCGCGTGACAATAGGTCAGCAGGATTTTGGGACGAAATTACGTGATACCAATCATTTTTACTCGTCAGGGATTGAATTTCACTTACTCTGTTCGCGACAAAAGTTTTCCATGTAGATGACTCGCCGCGAATCCAACATAGAGTAATCGTCGAATCGGACCAGTAATAACACTTGTTAAATGTTATTTCTAAACACTCTGTTACCTTTTTTACCAAATTTGCCAACAATTGTGCGGCACACAGTTCAAGCCAAGGTAACGTGACATGTTTTAAAGGAGCTACACGACTTTTTGCACATAACAAATTACAAACATATTTACTAGCTGCTAGAGAGCAACGCAAATAAACACACGCTCCGTATGCTCGAGTTGAAGCGTCGCTAAAACCATGTAACTCAATAGTAATATACTGAGAACATACAGCATGCCTAGGTATTTTTACATAATTTATTAAAATCATATTACTTTGAAAATCCTTCCAAACCTTTAATAGACCTTCTGGCAACTCATCGTCCCATTCTAACTTATTTTTCCAAAGCTCTTGTATTAAGAGTTTAGCTATAATAATTATAGGACCTAATAAAGACAACGGATCAAATATCTGAGAGATAACTGATAAAATGGTTCTTTTGGAAATTGTTTTTAATGATAAATTATCTAAATTTATCTTATAATTTATTGAATCACCTCCTGGTTCCCAAAATATGCCAAGCGTTTTATTTGCCTCGTTTTCTCCAATATTTAATGTACTAACATCCAAATTATTATTTACGACAAATTTCTCCAAAATATTTTTGTCATTACACAACCACTTTCGTAGCTCAAATCCTGACTGAGCCAATATATTTGAAATGTTTCCTTGAATATATAACATTTCATCTTCTGAATTAGCTCCCGTTAATAAGTCGTCCATATAAAAGTCGCGTTTAATTACGTTACTGATTATTTTGTTCTTTTCATTTTGTTTTGCGATATCGAATAAACATTTGACAGCCAAATATGGCGCGGACGCAGTCCCATATGTGACGGTGTTTAATTTATAACATTTAAGCTCATCATCAGGATTGGATCTCCAAAATATTTTCTGATATTTTTTATCGTTATTCTTAATTAATATTTGCCGATACATTTTACTAATATCTCCGGTCATAACATATTTATAAATTCTAAATCTGGCCAAGATTTCAAAGATATCTTGCTGTAACGTCGGGCCTATAAATTGCACTTCATTTAAAGATAGACCAGACGTAGTTTTACATGAAGCGTCAAATACTATACGACACTTAGTCGTTAAACTTGTATTCTTCATCACTGCGTGGTGAGGTAAATAGTAACCTTCTTCATTATAGGTATTATTATCATGTTCAGACATGTGATTCAATATAATATATTCATTCATAAATTTCACGTAGTCGTGCCTTAAACTAGGATTATTAATAAGTTTCCTTTCTAATGAATAGAATCGTTGCAAAGCGCTCTCTCTAGACTTACCCAAATTAGTAACCGAGTCTTTAAAAGGAATACTGACCACGTACCTGCCCTCTTCATTTTTTGTCGTGGTATTTTCAAAATATTCTTCACAATATTTCTCAGATTCAGAAAAAATCGTTTTTTTATTAGAAACTTCCTCTAATTCAAAAAATTTTATAATTTGATTATCAACCAAATTGTCTTGTATAGACTTACTAAAACAATTAATTGATTCATTATTAACATAAGATTGTATTGGCATATTTCCTGCCACTACCCAGCCAAATACTGTATTCTGAAGTACAGGTAAGTTTGGCCCAAGTGATCTTTGACCTTGATTAATTACCGACCAAAATATCTCCGATCCCAATAAAAGATCAATCTCTTTCGGTATATTAAATTCAGGATCCGCAAGCTCCAAATTTACTGGTATATTTAATTGGTTTTTATTTAAAGCAAAGCTAGGTAATTTTTCTGTTATTTTATTCAACACAAGACAATTAATATCTCTTTTAAAATGTTCATTAACACACGATCCTATTTTAACCTTTGCTTGTTTGCTTATATTTGACAAGGTTTGCCCTATTCCCTTAACTGCATGATTTATTTGTTCGGTCTTTAATTTTAATTTATGACACAACGATTCCGATATAAAATTACTTTGAGATCCACTGTCTAACAGTGCCCGACATCTCACTACTTTATTATCATTACTGATTTGAACAATAACTGTAGACAGTAAAATATGGGATAATTCGCAACTAGCGGCAACAGCGCTTTCATTCGCGAGCGTTGCTACGCTACAATCTCTCGGTGGCGTGACAGAAGTTTGCTCTCTGACAGCCGACTTGGGTAGGGCATTATCCGCACCAACGTAATTTTGCTGATTGGCATTATGATGTAGAATGTCTGAGTGGAGCAAACTATTGTGAGGTTTTTGACATTTGGAACATTTATTTAGCTTACACTTCCATGAGGGGTGCGTATGTCGCAAGCAATTCAAACATAATTTCCTACTTTTTACCGCTTCAATCCTTTTCTCCGCTGACATTCCCAAAAATAATTCACACTTAAAAATAGAATGTTCATCGTTACAGTAGTAACATTTATATTTTATTTTTTCGTTTATTGCAGGAAGACCGTGAGTACCTGGCCTTCTAGGCCTTTGCATTGTAGATCTATCTTGTTTTGTTATTTCCAACTTTTCTAATATATCACATTTATTTTTAAGAAATTTGCTCATATCTTTTAAATCTGGCAATTCAGCCTGGTAAGTATAATTTTCCCAATCACGACGCGTTACCGAATCAAATTTATTTGCTATAATATAAATAATTAGTCTGTCCCATGAGTCGGTCTCTTCGCCCAAACTTTTTAGTGATCTCAGATGACTCGTAATTGAATCGAACAAACTTCTCAAGCCAGTATGTGACTCGCCAGTCAAATTTGGGTGCTCAAAGATTCCCTGAATGTGATTATGAATCATTAATGCTTTGTTTTCAAATCTCTCGACTAAAAATTGCCAAGCCACAGTATAATTAGCAGCTGATACTTCTATTGATTGAATAACTTTTAGCACATTCTTGTCTAATGAAGATCTTAAATAGTAAAACTTTTGAATATTACTTAATGATTCATTCTCATCAACCAGGCTTATAAAAACATCCTTAAATTCCAACCAAGAACAATATTTTCCGTTAAATGTCGGTAACGTTATGGGTGGTAACCTTACATTCGATTGGGGTTGATTAAAAACTACACTGTTATGGCTTGCATTCGATCCAGCCGCGAATCTTGTTTCAGTATCAGCATTATTAAATAGTTTACACAATAACCTAGCCCGACTTATCAATTTAAAATATTTATCTTCAAAATCTTCCTCCTCAGCGAGGATTGTCTCTTTATGAGTATTTTCCAAATTTAATATTTGTATAACTAAATCATTAAACTCACCCAGAATAGGTTCTACTACTTCTAACCTAGACTCTATCTCTACTACAGTTTCATCAGTTAAATTATCTCTATCATATTTTATTAAAAATTTATCAAATTTTGTTAACTTACTTTTAAGCGTGCTCTTTTTTGTCTTTAACTGTGATTCCTCAGACATCCTATTGGTGCAGACCGAACAATACCCTTTAACGTATGAATTCTCTTACCGTAGAGGTCCGGAAACCCGTCGTGGAACGTCAAATTTTTCTCAAATTTTCTTCCGATTTCCAGCACTATTACCCCGATATCTTGCTAATTTTCATGCGGCTCGTATTGACCAATGTTTTGGCCTTCGAAATAAAACTTCTTTTCTTCAATGTGGACTGTATAAAACTTATATTTTTATATTTTAAATAGGAATACATACAACGGCTGTGTTCAGTCTAACGCCATATTTTTAAGAGAGAGAGTGACATTAGTTTTTTAGTGTTGCCACTTAACACTTCGTTTTGCCTAATCTGCAATAAAACCCCTCATAAACTCCGCTTTCGCAGAGACGTATTAACCCACATATATTTTTAATGCCAGTTTATAATAACAATAGATAGGTACATTATTTACTTATTACTTAATTAATTTTTGCATAATTCACTCAGTGTTTCCTTTCGACTGGAAAATTGCTCATGTTGCCCCTTGTCTAAAACCGATAACCCAAAAACATACAGATACCTTAGCCCAATTTCTATTCTTCAAAAGTTATTGAACGCATTTGAAAAAACTAAATTGTTGATTAGGCGGAAAAAGAAAAATTGATTGACAGCACGGTGCAACGGTTCTTCTGAATGTCACTGACGACATCTTTAGGGAGATTGATGAAGGCAAGTGTACGATATTGGTTCTGCTTGACTATTCGAAAGCCCTTGACACTATAAATCATCAAACCTTATTAGTGATCTTAAGATATCTTGGCTTTCATTTAAATTCGGTTAAATTAATAAGTTATTTAGAAAATCGTAAGCAGACGGTGGTTCTAAATGTCGTCAAATCTAGGTACCTAAACATAAACAGCGGTATTCCACAAGGGTCTATTTTAGGGCTATTATTATTTATTTTGTACTCGTCTAAGTTTTTACAAAATTGTATTATCCAAAATTATGCGGATGACCCTCAGATTTACCACTTGTCTTACTTCCGCCCTATATTATAATGATTTTTTTTTTTTATTTTTTTACTATTCATCTGTTAGAGAGGAACAAAATGTACTATAAGTTGAAATATTTTATTGTAAGACGTATATACAGGGTGCCCAAGATAAGGAGGGCCTCTATGGGGATCTCGGTTATGGTAAGAGCTACAACTTTGATTAAATGGGGAAAAAGTTGCGCAATCAGAGGACTAATAATATGGCATAAAAAAAGTTTTAGTAATATTTGTAAGTTTTGAGATATTAAATAAAAACTGATATTTTGGATTTTTGATTTTATTTTTCTTTGGCGTTATTATTAAAGTTAGAGCAAAACTGACAAAACTCTCTCACAGCAACTTGTTATGAACTTAAAGATTACATCGCAATTTTTTTTATACGACGTTTCGTTTCCAAGCAAACACCATCAACTTCATTTTTTCTAATACGGCCCTGATTTCTTATTGTCAAATTTTGAGAGCATTTTTTATTCTTAATTCAATGATGTACCAGACAATGTTGTTTAATTACGTTTCGAGCCTTTTTAACCATCTTTATGAAATTTTCAGGGTCCGGACCTGGATCCTAGAGTGTTGCATATGCTTTTTCAGCTTTTTTAATTAAAAAAATGAAAATGATGGATGTAGAAGGTAACAACGTAATCTTTTTAGTTTCATTATGAATTTAAAAAAAAATAATAAAATTACATAATAGATTTTTAATTATTTATTTAACATTGTAAAATACTGATTCCGAACCCATAATAATTAAACTTTAATTAATTGAAATAAAACTAACATTAACTCCTTAAAAATTAATTTTCCAAAAGGTGTTCAAAGTGATTTCCGTCGTTCTCCAAACATAAATAGGATCTTAAAACTGTATTATTTAGGACATTAGTTAACATTTGTGGCGTTACGCTGTGAAAGGCTGCAAGCACTAGTTGTCTAAGCTCTTCTTCTGTTTCAAAATTCTGCTTATAAACACAATTCTCGATATATCCCCAAAGGAAAAAATCAAGCGGGGTTAAATCTGGGGAACGCGCCGGCCAGGGTGTTACAGAATAAGTGCTGATACTTTTTTCTGGAAATCTTGCTGAAATGTACTCTCTAACTACCCTTGAATTATGTGCAGGTGCACCATCCTGCTGGAACCAAGTGTCGCGTTGTTCTGCCAGAGGTAAATTATCCAGAGCCTCCTCTAAGTCATTTTGGAGTAAATTCAGGTAATGCTCAGATGTTAAATTATGTTGATAGAAAAAAGGTCCTATTATTCTTGTTCCCAAAATTCCAGCCCACATATTAAATCCGAAACGGTATTGGTGTCTTGATTCTTTGAATACACGTGGATTTTCCTTAGACCAGTAATGTACATTTTTTCTGTTAAAGATCCCGTTTCGATTTACCATGCTTTCATCAGACCAAATTTTCTGGTAAGGAAAATTTATGTTTTCGTGGCATTTTCTGGTGTACCATTCGCAGAATGATCGACGTCTTTCTGCATCACCTGGCCTCAGTCCTTGACAAATTCTGTATTTATATGGGTGAAATTTTTGTTTGTTTAAAATAAATTGAGCAGTTGATTTCGCTACGCCTACATTTTCATCAATTTCTCTAGTTGATACTCCAGGGTTTTCAGTAACAGCTAATAATACGCTGAAAACCTTTTCCTGGTTACTATTTTTTTTTCGGGAGAGCATGGGTTTTTTAAATGCACCGTGTTCTTTAAGGTTAGTTACTAACTTACTGTAAGTCCGTTTAGCTAGTTGTCTCCTTTCCGGATATTTGTCCAAATACATCCGCTCCGCTACATTACAATTTTCTCCGCTTAAAATAAAACATGATAACATATCAAATTTTTCTTCATTTGAATAATAACCTGCCATATTTAGTTCAACTGAAGTAATGCCAAATTGTCTGACACCATACCTACTCATTTTTTTTTCCAATGCCTACTTCGCTAATTTGGGAAAAGAACAATACTTAGTTTGCAACAGCGTAGATTTGTGTTGTTTCAAAAAGAAAATAAACCCAGGAAGTTTTTATTTTTTTTTAAACAGTATCGTAAGGTTTAATTAAAAAAGCTGAAAAAGCATATGCAACACTCTAGGATCCAGGTCCGGACCCTGAAAATTTCATAAAGATGGTTAAAAAGGCTCGAAACGTAATTAAACAACATTGTCTGGTACATCATTGAATTAAGAATAAAAAATGCTCTCAAAATTTGACAATAAGAAATCAGGGCCGTATTAGAAAAAATGAAGTTGATGGTGTTTGCTTGGAAATGAAACGTCGTATAAAAAAAATTGCGATGTAATCTTTAAGTTCATAACAAGTTGCTGTGAGAGAGTTTTGTCAGTTTTGCTCTAACTTTAATAATAACGCCAAAGAAAAATAAAATCAAAAATCCAAAATATCAGTTTTTATTTAATATCTCAAAACTTACAAATATTACTAAAACTTTTTTTATGCCATATTATTAGTCCTCTGATTGCGCAACTTTTTCCCCATTTAATCAAAGTTGTAGCTCTTACCATAACCGAGATCCCCATAGAGGCCCTCCTTATCTTGGGCACCCTGTACATATATGTTGCTGCTAAATAAAGATAAGTGTATAAATCAGCTAGCAGTCTCTCTTTAGCTGCTGCACCCTTGCTCTTTCAATATATACCTGTATCTATAATTGAATAAAGTTTATTATTATTATTACAAACTATCGTAAATGAAGGTAGGCACATTTACAAATTTAGCAAATTGCAGTAAAAATAAAGGCGAAATTACGTAAAAAGGGTATAATTCACTAATACGAGCAAGACAAAAACATTTAACATGTTCAGTAAATTGATCCAGAAAATTCCATCGACTTTATTTCATAGCTGGCAAAATCGAGGGCGAAATATAAGATAAATATGTTTAAAAGTGTTAGCAGAAAATTTTCACAAGTAGCATTTAAAAAGGTAAGGTTGTAGTTAGATTGTTCGTTAAAATTCAATCACGTTTAAAACATTCTCGTAAACATTAAGGGGGTATGCGTATGACAAATAAGGAATAAAACAGTATTCATAGGAAACCTTTTAAAATCAACAACATTAAGGTAAAACAAACTTTTACAGAAATAATAAAAAATACAGTGGCAAAAGATTTTGTATGAACGTATCGTCTATGGGTGATTTCGTCGCCTTCTACGGAAGGAGCGAGGCCAGGAAGCGACTTCACTGTGCGATTTTAATAAATAATGAATTATTAAATAATAGAGACTTAAAGACAGCGAGATATATTTAAATAGGAGTGTTATTATAGGGTTTATATTAAAAATAGTAGTTTGTACAACAAGAGTGGATATGATGTCCATATCGCACGATGACGTAACTTGAGCACGACGCCGTAGGCGGAGTGCTCAATCGTTAGAGTGCGATATGGACAATCCACTCGAGTTGTATAGTGTATTTTTTCTACGACTAAAGAAACTTTACACTTAAAAAAAAATTAAATTTACAATAAACAACGAAATTTATTTAACAATAATTATTAACCTATTAGATCTATATAATAATAATATACGATTACTGTTTATTTTCTACAATAAATGTGCAACTGTTAAATGTACAGTTGCAATATGCAATAGCTTCTTTTTTTAAATTGCAATTTGCAACGTTATTCTCTGTAACACTATTATACGAGGTAGATGCTAACATATTTGAAGCAAGATTTTCTTTAGAAGTCGATGCAATATTCTCTATTTGCGGATTGTGAACTGATTTAACAATAGTATTACCAATCTTCTTTTTTTTATTTAAAGAATTTTCGGTGTAAGTTTCCATCACTGGAGTTGATTTCCAGCCACCGTAGTTCTTGATGGTTAAGGTGTTGCCACCTGCATCTGCTAGGAGAGTGGCCCCCGAGCGACGGAAACAGTGTCCGGTATATAATTCTGAGTTCGGTAAATTTAAAAATTCAGCAATTATTTTCGGCTGATTACCAATTTTGTTGATGCCAACTACTTGCTTGGTACATTTACCCTTTTGGTAATTTAAAAAAAATTGCTCCATGTTTAGTGGTCTAAGCTCCATGTATTTTTTTGAAACCTTGTAAAACAGACCAGGGATTACAAATAAACGATCTGTTTTTGTTTTGGTATCGATTAATCTAACCTGAAATTCATTTCCCAAGTCTCGAATATGATCGATTTTTAAATTTTTTAGTTCTTGTCTACGGCATCCGCCAGAAATACCAAAAATCCATACCACCTAAAATAAATTAGAAATATCAAATCAATATCCTAATAATTATTATATTATTAAGACAACAAATCAAATAGGTATCAGATAAAAAAATAAAAAGTATTTATCCCCCTATGGGATTCGAACCAAGGAGCCTTTATCCGACCCTTTCTAGGTACGGCAATTTCAATTTTAAAGGCTCTTTATTATTTCTCTATAGTTCTATTTATAATATCACCTCTCAGTTTTGGCCTAGAGCCCCTGGAGCTACTCTCCGCCACTGTCTGACAAGCCAGACAGGGTTGGAATAACTCAGTGGTGCCCTAAAACCGGGGGCGCAGCCCCGGCGGGTCGTTGGCAAGACCCCTAGGAGAAGTGACACTATTTGCACTTTTATCACGTAACTCGCGTTCCGGCTGGTGCCTCTACTGGTATTATCAGTGATTTAATTGCCTTGCGGCGTAAAACGAGGAAATCAAACTGTTTTGGGAAAATCATGAACTGAAATTATCATGGCATTTGGGGAAAAATCTGCCAAAAAACCCCATTAAAATTATCAGGTACGATGTAGCTTGCGCCCATGGGGCGGTTAAAGCATACATAGGGTAACCTACCTTGTTCCAAAAAGCGAACAAGTTTAAATTATTTTTAATTTTTGAAAATTTGCATGCGTTCGAGAATCGAGGTGTTGTTTGTTGTAATGGAAAGAGGCCATTGATTTGATTTGTTCGTTGTTGTCGGTAGTCATTCTAGTCCAGCTCCCTTAACAAGCTCCTTCCACTGCATTGTGGGCGTAATTTCATGTTTGTGTGCGTGGTATGAAATTATTTTTGTGTAGTGCTGAGTTTCAGGTCCGTTAGCAGTCTCCTCCCCCTGAAGGTGGACGGGTACCAACGATCCTGAAACTCTAGTGTAATGTATGTCTGTCTAATATGTGTGTGTTATTTGAATTTTATCGTGTTAATTTGTTATGTAACTTTTAATTTTGTGTGCGTGTTATTGCAGTGGAAGGTGCCAGAGGGGCAGTCTGTTGTAGAGTGGTTTGTGTGTTATTGTATTGTTGTCGTCATGTCTTTGTTCTGTAATATTTGTTGTAATTGGTGAGTTATGTATGTTTAAGGTGTAGAATTTTGTCGAAATGTCTGTTATGTAATCTCGTATGTCTTGTACAGCAGCCATATGGTGAAGGTTTGCTACGCGCTCATACCTCCCGGAGGAGGTCACGCATCGCAATACCTTATTCTCGAATCTCAACAGCCTTGCTAATTGCGTATTGGATGCAGAACACCATATGGGTGCTGCATACGTAAGAATTGGTCTAATGATCTGTATGTAGATTAGTCTTTTGTTAGTTGGTGACAAGGGAGATTTGGGTGAAAGTAAGGAATAAAGGCTATGCATTGCTGCAAAAGCCTTTTTAAGGGTGGCGGAAATGTGGTATTGGAACGAAAGTCTTTCGTCTATTGTTAGTCCTAGGTATACTAGTTGTTTAGTCGGTTGTATGTATTCGTCATTGATTTTGATAGGCACAAAAATTTTATTATTAGTGAACTTCTTCGTGAGAATAGCACAGACCGTTTTTGCAGAGTTTACCCTAATTTTCCATTTGGAAAAGTAGGGTATCAACTTATCGACATGCGTCTGGATTTTACGTTTAGCTGCCTCTGCATAAAACGATTGCGCGTATATTAACGCGTCATCAGCATACAAAGCCAGTTGGGTCAGAGGATACTGCGGCATATCCGCTGTGTATAAGTTATATAATATAGGCGATAAGACGGTGCCTTGCGGCACCCCCGCCCCAACTGTCCTAGGTGCTGACAACGCGTTTTCAACTCTCACGAAGAAACGTCTGTCTGTCAGGTAGGAATGAATTAAAGTTACGAAATGAAGTGGAAAATTATGAGTATAGAAAAGTTTGTACAGTAAGCCATGGTGCCATACTGTGTCAAAAGCACGTTTAATGTCCAATGACAGGAGAACAGTGTTCATTCCTTGATTAAATTTCGTCATGGCATCTTGCGCAACTTTTGCCACAAGCATGGTGGTACCATGGCCTGGTCGAAAGCCGAATTGTATGTCAGGTATGTTATTAGTTAAGTTGAGTTTATTAATGTTACGTAATATTAGTCGTTCTGTTAGTTTGGATAAAGTATTTGTTAAAGCAACGGGTCTGTAACTGTCAGTTAGTGTAGGATCTTTACCTGGTTTTAGTATCGGTACTATTATGGCCTCTTTCCATTGTTTGGGGAAGTGTTGTAATAGAAAAATATTATTGATTATGTACAGTAGCTGGACGAACGTCTTACGAGGTAAATTACGTATGAGTAAGTTGTGGATTGTGTCGGGTCCGGGTGCCTTGCACAAAGGCAATTGTTTTATTGCCTCGTGCAGGGTTCCGGGTCTGATTTGTATTTTAATTAATGCTGTCGGCGGTATTGGGTATTTTTGTCGTGTAATATTAATAGTTTTGTTTGTTATGTAGTTTTGTTCGTTTGTTATGTTGTCTGAAGAGACACAGACTGCAGCCAGCGATGAGGCAATGCAGTCTGCTTTTTCTTCGTCGGTTTGTACTTTGTTATTTTGTAATGTCGGTATTTTGCGGAATTTCCTCTTTAGGCGCTTAGTAAGGCGCCATAAAGAGGAGTCCTGAGCAGTTACAGCTGTTAAGGTATTTGTCCACATGTCGTTTTTGTATGTGTTAATTTTGTCCCGTATAGTATGTTGCAGTGCATTCATACGTTGTCTGTCTATTGGTCTTTGCAACCGTTGCCATTGTTTTCTTATCTTGTTTTTAAATTTGATTAAGTCAAGGATCTCCTGAGGGAGTTGATCTTCTTTGTGCTTGATATGAACAACGGTTGCAACTTTGTCTCGTGCGTATTGTATGTTTTGTGTTAAGGTGTCAACTTCTTTTTCAAGTTCTGTGATACTGTTAATGTTATTGTTAATTATTGTACGTTCGTTAAGTATTTGTCTATAGTTTTGCCAGTTGATGTTTTTTAGTAAGTGAGTAGTTGTCGGTGCCTCGTACGACATCCGCACATGCCACTGTACAATCATGGGGAGGTGGTCTGAAGATAATTCGTTAAAAATAGTTGCCTCAGAGAGGCCCAGTATGTTTTTGTTGATGAAGAGATCAATGTATGTCGGAGTCATCCTGTTAGGAGGATAATGACTGGGCGTCTCTGAGGCAATTATCTGTAAATGATGATCAAGAGAATAGTCATAAATTAGGTTTCCATAATGGTTATTTTGGTGGTTACCCCACATATCGTGCCTTGCATTTAAGTCGCCAACCATGAGAACCTGCTCAAAATTGGCGAAAAATGGATTCAAATCAGCATTAGTGAGTTGCATACGCGGTGGCGCGTATGCAGTCGTTATTATTGAATTGTTTTTTAGTCTAATTGAGACATGTTCGATTTGTGAAATAACATTTGGTATTTGTGAATGAGGGAGGGCGTTCCTTATTATTAAGGCTACGCCCCCTCCTCGAAAGTTACGATCCGCACGATAGATCGTAAAATTCCTGATTTTGAATTTATCATTTTCCGTCAAATGAGTTTCGGTGACGCAAGCCACATCCACCCTGTTAGGTACGGCGACTTTACCACTAGACTGAACCAGCGCTTACTTGAAAGAATGTCTAGCGCATATAAGAACGGTTTATTTAATTATTCGATAGGATTTCGTGCAAAATGAGATATTTTTGATATAATATTAATATAAAGGGTACTTTACTGAAACTTACCTTTGTAAACAAATATTCTTCATCTGTTGCTTCCAGAAGGAACGTTTTCATTTCTTCGGATGTCAAAATTTTTGCCTTTTTGGTTTATAGCCACTACTCTTTAACTTCAAAAATGACTTCAATTTACAATATGTAGAGATATCAACGTTTTTTTTTATATTTAACATTGTTCTTAACATAGAATACGTTGTCCATAGAGTGGACGGTCTTAGGTCTTTGGATAAATATTTCATATATGCAGTTAAAACGTTTTCTGATATATTTTTGACTTCATGCTCCAGCATCCAGTCCATAAACTTTTTGTAAGATAGTTCGTATTTACTTTTGGACTTTTCAGGTAATAGGGCTTCGTAGGTTTGATTGGCTTCTAAACGAATATTTGGCGGCGTGCTGTTTATCGTTTCTTCGTCGGAATCGCTCATATTTTTAAGTTTAAAATTTGCAAGAATTTACGTCTGACAATAATTGGACATTGACATACAATACTTATTTTAAAATCGAATAGTTACCTGGGTACCTGATGCTTTACTGTGATTGGTCGATTTCATATCCTAACTAGGATGGATATGAAATTATATCCGTTCAGTTAACTGGAATGGCCTACTTATCCATTCTGTAGATTGTGCAAGAAATAGCTAAATTGCAGATGGGAGTAGAAAATAGTATATTACGTTACAAGACCGGAAAGTACTATTTTACAGGACGAAGCAGGCAATTTCCAGGGCGAGCCGCCAGGCGAGTCCTCGAACCCTGCGAGTCCTGTAAACGTACTTTCCGGTTGTGTAACGTACAATATTTTTTTTTAAATCGACGCAAGACCAGTGGCGTACAAGAAAATTTAGATAATGGCTTACTACATTAATATAGTTTTAAACAGATTGAAAACTCTATAGTCAGGAATTTTTTTTATTTATAATAGTTATAATAAATATTATTTGATAATAGGTACTTAATAAATAATTAAAATTAGAATTATTCTAATAATTAATAATATCTATTTTTGAACTGTTATGTTAAAAGTACAATTTTTTTCTTTACACCAACATTTGAAAACGGCAAACGTTTTTTCATACTTGTCCCTGGACTTATGCGGCAACAAATCGTGAGTAGCTCTAGCAGCCGCTTCAGTTATTTCAAGAGGAATTTCACCTTCATCCACATTCATTTCCATAATATAATCTAACTTTTAACTTTTAAACACAATTTTTAATAAGCAGTATCAAATTTGACAGTTCGTTGCCATGAAACGCCATGAAAGAAACAATCAAGTCAAAGCCTACTTATTATGGGTTTGGTTCGTTTTCTCAAATATTGATCGGAATGTAAAAAAAGGGCCCGGTAAAGTAAAAAGAGGGACCGGTAAAGTACTTTACCGGTCCCTCTTTTATGACTTTCTGGTCTAGACCGATAAAATGACATTTTCCGGGTAAAAAATTGAGTAGAAAGTGGTTGCTTTCCGGTCGATTTAAAAAAAACATATTTGAAAGATGCATTAATATTAATTGTAGGTATTACTCTAAGGACCGGATATCAGGTAGTGGAGGAATTATTGAGTGCTTTCGAGTAACAATTTTAGGGATTTAGTTGCATAAATGCTGCGATGAGTGCGTCACGGAAATCGAATTCTTTAAAAAGTAGGAAAGAAGCCACGGTAGTTGTTTCTTGGAAAATGTGGTTGTATGCTTTTTATAACATTTATGCATCATCAATAACAGTTTTTCTCTTTTACTGAACATTTTCGTTAAATCCGAAACACAATCGGAACTCGTCATTATTTGATATTTTACCCCTGCTGATTCTGTATCTAGACAATAACTATAATATAATTTATATCAACATCTAAAATAAACTCAAAAACAATGGTGATTTTGGGAAATTCCTAATTATCTTGAAATAGTACCAATTTAAAAATGTAATTAGGAAATATTAAATGATTAACGGATTATAACGGACCGAGTCGGGCATACTCCGAATATTTACTTTTGTAATGGTTTTATCATACTCTCAAATCAATTAGTTGACACCTAACCTGCCGTGGTCCGTACTTAATATAATTTAATATAAAACCCCAGTGAACAGTTGTCGACGATCGAATTGTAGTAAAGGCCAACCCTGTTTGTACGCTCCATTCCACAATAATTCGTTAACTACTATACTAACTAATTATTAGGGGCCTTACGTCACTATTAATTATGTTATTATATTGGTATATTAGGTAGGTTAATGGCAAATTGCAGGTGTTCAATATCTTTTCATCTTAGTTCATCAGTCGTTTGGTATTTGTCAAGCTGTGCGTTAAATGTATTTTCGTGTGTGTTATCGAGCATCCAAAATATGTCAGATCTGTGTGAAACTTCAGATAATATTGCTTCCGGAAGCTATGGTGTAACGAAGAAAAATCATTTATCACTTGATGCCAAAAACATCATAAAGAACGTTTACTATGCCCTTTTAGAAATAGGGTATGACCGGAGTGCAAGTTTTAGTGAAACGAGTATTTTGACCAAAGCTGCATTAACGACAGTAAAAGATATAATGACCAAACTCATCCATCCAATACTTAATAGTAACGTAAGGCCCTTAATAATTAGTTTAGGCATAGATGAAGACGATAGTGATAGTGAAACAGAGCTAAATATAGAGTAGGTTAAATATTGTATTATTATAATATTGTAGATTAGTATTTTTGTATAAATATAATTAGCTATTTGATTACATGATTAAAATAAAGATACTTACCTATTATTTTATATTTGTTGTTTTGTTGAAAATAGCTAACCTAAACTATTGAGATTAGTAGGTAATCAGGACCTGTACCCTTTTAAAAGGTCCGGTGCCTACACAATAGATATTTATCAGGCAACTTATTTATGGTTGGGATTACGACTGAGGGTTGTCATTTAAATTTTATTGCAGTCGAGAAATCAACGAATAATTGTGGAATGGAGCATAACTACCTGTCAATTGTACCTGCTTTCTAGGAGGCAAGGCCACAAACACAATGGGGTAACTTAATAAGGGACATTACGGTTATTTGCATAAATTATTCCAAATAATGTTGGTCCTAGGGCTATTATCAATAACCTATTATAAAACATATTATTAAGCATAAAGTGAAAAAATGTCATATATTATGTTCTTTTCGGGAAGCAAACTAAGAAATATCTGAACGTTCACAGAGCTTTTGTCTAAAGGTTTGCATAATGCTGGATATACCGGAGAGCAAAGTTGTTCTTATGTCAGAAAACCTTCACCGACCGGTTAGTTTAAGCGCGAATGTCTCGACTTAACAATGTATAAAATTATAACAGTTTTGTTGTTTACATATAAATTCGTGTTTGTTTATTTACAATCTTGTGATATTACCAATCTCGGTGTAAATACTCGTGTATTAGAAAACCCAAAGGCCGAGTGGAATTTTACAAGAGTAGCGGGTTGTATCAGTAATATTTCCTTTCCTGGTGACAAAGTAATTCATTTTTCGGTCACGGGTGCCTTTTTGCCCATCCTGGAGAAAAATTTCATCAGTCACATGAAGTACCTCGAGGAAATTTATATTGAAGAATCATATGTCGAGGCCATAGAACCAGGAGCTTTTTTAAATTTGCCCAAATTGAAATTGATCGATATCAACAGTAACCCCATTAAAAATATACGAAGTGGGGTTTTCGATGTCCTCCCCAGTCTCAAGATACTCCAAATATATCAGAATAAAATATCGAACGTCGAGGATGGAGCATTTGCAAATTTACCAAATTTGAATAAATTTGAAATGAACGAAAATAATCTTAGATATGTCAAAAAAGAATGGTTTACCAATACGAGCAATATAGAGAGATTCAACGTGTTCCGTAATTCGATCGAGAAAATTCCATCGGGTTTGTTTCACGGCTGGGGAAAACTAAGAGATATATCTTTTAATACCAATAATATTTCTGTCATTGAAGGCGAATTATTCAAAGACAATCCAAAATTTATGACAGCTCTAGGTCTTCATCACAATCGCTTGAAGTCAATTGCTCCGAACACCTTTCCAGATTTCGTATTCATTAGATATCTGTCAATAAGCGGAAATCTGTTAAATTACCTACCAGAAGATTTTTTAAGAAAAATTCGTGTGGGTAATATCGCCATCTTTGGTAACCCCTTCACGTGTCCCTGTGTGGAAAAGATTAATCGAATATTTAGGGAAAGGGGCGTGACAGTTGACGATCCAGTCGCCACATATGCTGCTTCTTGTAAAGATGGAGATGTGCCGATTTGCGGAATTTCAACAAACCATCCACAAAAGTGCGTTGAAGCAGTGGATAAGGAATTAACGCGGCGATTCCTTTCCTACTTAAAAAACCTTCGCTATGATACAGTTCGCGATCCAGCTGGACAACAGTGCGCAATGTTCGATCATCTTGATTAAAAATGACTGAGGAACTTTAAAAGTTGCTAGAAGTAGGTATACCTACTTGTAGTCATTTTATTGCACCCATAAATAAAGGGGACTTATTAGAAATAGCGACAATACATTAAAATCCTTGGATTTATTAACAACTGTTAAAAAAATTATCCTATGTCATCAGCCTTTTGTTTTTTACGAAATATTTATGTTATAGTTATTTACGTCACATTTTTTCTACTATTGATATTAGATTAACTATCTTTATTTTATTTGAATTTTCGAATGCATCCCATGTTTGGTCGTAGAGGGAACCCGATTGTATAGCCAGTTAATTATGCATGCATATTACATATTTATCGTTACCTAATTTAAATATTTAACCCATTACTTAGATTGAATTAATTCTTGAATTCATTTAAAGAAATTGTAAGAAAACGCTAAGCGTTTGATTTTTAAAACCTTCAATGTTGCTTAAAATAAACCACTAAAAGTATTATCGTATTATATTCCTAATGCTCTTCTGATTAAACCAATTTTGGTACTGGTCATGGGTTTTTTCATACTTAGATGCTTTTAAATTTTTCAGAAAGAAGGCCAGTAACAGCGTATTTAGCCATTTCTTCGATCTCTGGCGGTAAACTATTCTCTGAATCGATCATTATTCAGAAATACCCAAGAAAATATTAGCAAAAATATTATAATTATGACATAAATATACTTAATGCAAATTTAAAACCGTTGTACGTCATACCCTTTAAGTGACGTCAGATATCGACAGTGTTGCCAGCTTGTAACTAAAATATCCGAGTGAGGGAATTACAGTTTTTTTTCATAAAAACAAGATAAATATACAAAAATTTTCCATACTTTATATATTTGTTTACTGCATAAGTGCATAATACCCTTTACCATCAACTTTAGTGGATCCAACACTTCTTGTATTTTCATCTTGCCAAGATCGACCATTGGCACCATTCTGAAAAATCCATGTTTCATCCAAGAAAACGAATTGGTACAAGAATGCTTCCTTTATTTAATATATTCTTTCAAAAATACTAGTCGTTTGAAGGCTACATGGGAAACTTCCATAAGCCCTCGCCTCAGTTCATCCTTTTACCATCTGAAGCCTATTTTCTTGGACAGGCTTCTTAATAAAATAATAATTCAAAGATGGATCTTTAATCATCCTCCAAATCAATTGAATCACTCGCTTCATTTACTTTAATAATAATGGGTTAAATGTTCAGTCTATCTAATACATGTTCTCTTTCATACCATTTTAATATCTCCCTTTCTGTGTGCCGAATTAAGTTTTTCCAAACATCAGGAGTAGCAGTACCCAATGATTCTTTCCACGTATTCATACAGTCAGTTTCTGTACTGCCATCTCGACCAATATGTGTGTTGTAATGATTTTTGGTAATCCCCCAAGTATGTTCAATCGGATTGAACATACAAAGTGGTATGGAGGAAGCCGTAAAACTTTATGTCCATATTGTTTAGCCAGGTTATCAACTAAATATTTTTTTGGTGACTTTGTCTGAAAACAATTTAAGTTTAATAATCAAGAATATGTTTAAAAAAAAGGGCATACAAAATGTCTTGTACCAACCTATTAACGATTTGTAAAAGTTGTCTATTACAATCACAAATGGCTTTAATAAATTTTTCAATAATTGGTTTTCGAACCATTGTAAAAAGTTTTGCTGATTCATTTCTCCATGGCAGTCACTCAGCTTAGTTTTAGAAGAGAAAATTGCCTCTGCAACCTCAACAAAACCATCTTCACTACCAGCATGAAGTATTATGTACCTAGAAAAATATGTTTTACCTATGTAATCCTCTCATAGTTTATATATTTGTTTACTGCATAATACCCTTTACCATCAACTTTAGTAGATCTAACAATTCTTTTATTTTCATCTTGCCAAGATCGACCAATGGTGCCATTCTAGAAAATCCATGTTTCATCCAAGAAAACGAATTGGAACAAGGATGCTTCTTTTTCTTTAACATATTCTATCAAAAATACCAATCGTTTAAAAGCTACATGGGAAAGTTACATAAGCCCTCGGCTCGGTTCATCTTTTTTTTCATTCGAAGCCTATTTCCTTTAAGGGGCTTCTTAAAGAGTTAAGACAATGATCAAACAGTTGTCTGTCTTTCAATTTCTTGCCTAAATTTGTCAAAGTTACATGATGTTCTAAAAGAAGTTACAGCTTATGCATAACCAATGTAAAATATTAGTTTTTGAATAATACAACACACTTGTTTCATACATACCATAAATAATGTCACGGATAGAACTTATATATCCAATCTTGACACATTTACAACTTTCTTTAAATAAGAACGTTTCCTTTTAGGTGACTCCAATACTTTATTTTGCCCTACTGTTGTTGAAACTGCGCTTGCAGTGGACATATTCAAATTTAGGGCAGCTGCTACATGCTAAAAATTAGTAAAGTAGATATAGAATATATAGACCTTAACACACTCTTTAAACTCTTCTTCTAACTGCTGTCAAGGGTAACAATGGGCCATTGTTGTTAAGTTGTTCCTGATAATAGCTTATTAGAGAGGCTATAAGCTCTTTGCACCGGCTATTTAAATGCTTTGGCATTTTTCACAAATAGTAAACAACGTAATCGACAGAGATATGTATGTGCACTTTTGTTGTTCTTAAAAGAACAATTCTTGAATGCTATTTATTCTGGAGTTTCTGTTAAAAAATAGACGGCACAGAATCATAAAATTATTAAGGTTAGTTTGGCACGAACGTCAAACAAAGCCAACAAACGAGCTGGCGCCACCGCACCATTTACAGTTGTGTTGCCGACTATCGGCCAATAAAATTCAAATTATATTAATTTTTACAAGCTTAAATAAACAATATATTTGCTATAAGTGGGTTCGTATCAAAGAAGAATACTTTAAGTTTGTAGTAAATTTAATATCGCATAAAGTTTTAATACTTTTTATCCAAATTTAATTTCCTCGTGTTTTCTTACGGACTTACAATTATTATTAGCTGATTGATGACGTGCATCGGTTTTAATTTTGCGTTAACCATACCTCATATTTAATAAAGTCAGACACTATCTAGTCTAAACTAAACGAGTACAAAAAACTCTTACAACTACAAACCATACAAAGTGCCTGTAATCCTGTAAATAGGGCGTTCGAAAAAGTTTTATCAATGTATACAGTTTTATCATTACTAGATTTGATTTTTCAGTAGAGTGGTAAGACATGTCAGAGCTCAAAGATGAAATCAGTAGATCTACTGAAAAATCAGTAGACCTGGCCACCCTGGTTGTCGCCAGCGCTTAAAGCGTACACGCCTTTGTGTGAGTATTTGCCGTTTGCTGCTGCGCTAACGACTCGCTGGGCGGCTCAAAACGCCGGCCGCCGAGAAAACGCATGTGTGTGTGCAGAAATGGCGGAAAATTGGCGACTTGGCCAATCCGATGAATTTATTATTGTATTGCTTTTATTCGGATATTTAAGCAAAAAATAATGGTGTGGCTTTATGTAATGACAATTTGAATTCATCTTCATCCATTCTTAGAAAATTAGAGATTTATATGGGACATTTATTGTTTGAATTTTTCCGCAACTCTTTCACCCACGCTTTTTGGACTGCTAATCCTTATTGCTTGAGCGACATTCAATATTATTCCATCAATGAATCGGGAATTACTGGGACGCTTGTACGTGGTAAAATTGTACAAGCGTTTTGGACGCTGGCGAGAACGCCAGCTGCCAAAACGCCGAAAAGTAGCTTGAGTGTGGGCCGCATTAGAGGTGCGGAATATCATGCCAAGTATTAAAAGCGTTTTCCCCATATTTAACGAGGCACATTTTCACTTAACCGGTCATGTCAAAAAGCAAAAGTGCCGATACTGGAGAGAATCCATGTGAAATTGATGAAAGACCATTTTATTTTCCAAAAGCGACAGTATGGTGTGCAATTTAATTTTTAAAAATTATTTTTGAACCATTTTAACTTATTATCCACCAGGAATCTATAATATAAAGAGGCTCTATACTCCACTTAAGGAAATATAACGCCTTAAAAGACAGTAATGCCATTTTATAATACCAGATATAGGGAAAACCGTAACGTAATTCTGCCTCGACTGAATAGAGTAATATATCGGACAGCGCAGTTGCGTGTACGTGGGTCAAAAGTGATAAAACTTATTACCTTAAGACCTAAAAAATGTTATTCACTTTACTAACTTTAAACGGAAATTGTGTGGATGGCTTGTCATTTTTTCACCCGAAATATTATAGTGAATTTAGCGACATAAAATTGCCTCTTGTCACATTTTTCAGATTCTCTAGGTATGCAATGATTATACCGTAGCTTTGTCTCTATATTTGATGATTAAGCATATCAGTTACAAAAACTTTGACGAATAGTTGAAAAGTCCCTCCTCTTCTGTAGTATTTACGACTTGAAAACAGCCTAAGAAATGTTATGTTATGGCGTAATATTTTGTTGTTTTTAGGCAGTTTAAAATTTCATGTTGAATAGTTTTGGATAATAAGCTAATAAATTTATTTTAAATTATTAGGTATATTTTCATTTACTTCATTTAAATTTCTGAGTATTAGTTACATGTTTCATTACAATCAAATTTTGGTGACACTTCAACTAATTTTAAAATGTTTACGTCATAAAGTTTGTAAGGCTTGTGACTTCCCCCTCTGAACGCTAAGTTTTGGTCAGCTAAATACTACACAATACAAATCATTCCTTTAATAATTGCACGCCATCGTTTCTTTTAAATTTCGAAAATATTCTGTTGTTCTTTATGAATGGCGCATTCTGCATTTTTAACCCAAACATAATTCTAACTAACGCCATTTTAGGGCGCTTTTCAGGTAAGTTAAAAGTGGAGTGTTAGTGAATATAATTTGTTTTTAATAAATTTCGCTTTGCTGCTAGTAAGCTTTTAGAATATTTTGTTTTTGATTAGGAGGGGGGGGGGGTGTCAATATCTCAGTAAACCATCGATGACCTCTGACGTCTGGACGACGTCTCTAGTTGGTTAATTTTGGTTAGGTCCCTAGCCTATGTCGTTATGACGTATCTTTACGTTCTTAAATTGACGTTTGGTGGACGTAATTTTTATACTTCAAAATACCAGAAGGTCAAAAATTCCGTCTTCCGGACGTAAAATGTTATCTTTCAGAAATTCGTATATTTATACCTAATTGCCTCCTTATATTTATACTAATAAAAAAATAAATAATATAAACAATTCTAAATGCCCCCAAAGTCGGTCCTTATTGCAAAAATTTGATATTGGCAGTTTGCAAAATATGTATAGGTAGGTAGATATGAATATAGTATCATTTTTGGGGTATTTTTGCAGCACAAATCTATTTTACATTGCGTACCTATTTCCTATTACCATATTTATAGAATTTTATAAACTATAATATGCTCTACCACAACCAACTTAAATGGCTTCTAAAGAAGGTTGTGGCTCTACACTTACTAGTATAACCAATGAAGCAATGAAGACTAAGGTTAGTTCAGGTTAGTTTAACAGGATGCATGGATCCCTCAATATGTGTGTTCTTGTCTATCTTCTACTATTGAACAAAGAGCATTGGTTTACTATTAATTTGACATTATAAGTAGGTACATGATAATATTTGATATATCGATATTAGTAATTAATCCGTATAATGGTCAATCTCGAAATCTCGATGACATGGACAAATCATCGCTAGTTATATAGCTATTGGTTAAATTTACTATGTATACATTCCGATAAGCCATATAATATATCACATAATATTATAATAATAGGTATGTACATATTATTATTAATATTATAAAATAGAAATTCGAGGTCAGAATTCAAAGTCAGTATCTAATAAAAATTTTGCGCCTACTCTGGCAACGTTGCCCCCAAATGTCGAGGCGTAGAGGAAAGAAGGATGAAGATTTCGGAAACCTAACCTGTTTTGATAGTGCCCCAATACGACATACGTACGTATAACGTTTTTATGTTTTCATATTCAAAGCATAAGCTCCGGAATATTTTGTGTATACCTACTGTGGATCCTGCCGAGACCGAGAAGTCTTTTGTTCTTTGGATATTTACTTGTCTCTTTTGCAAGTAAGTTAATACTTATAAAATAATAATTATTGTTGAAATTAGAAATAGGTTAATTCTTTTTAGTGTTAACCTTAACGCCTACTGTGACTTGTGGGGGCCATGTTTGTTTAAGTTATATTTTTAGAAATTATTAAAATATTTCCGTGTCTCTTTGTATAATTAAGGTGGATTTATGCAGGCCAATTTTAAGACCTTAATTTTCATTAACTTTTTGGTCATTTGCATAAATGAAAGCCACAACTTACCGAACGGGGCGCAGCCCCAGGGGGTTTTTGGGGCTAGCCCACTTATCCAAGTGTAGTGATCACAGGTCGATCACCCATTTATGAACTAGATATTTCATATTTATTATTTATGTTGTTAATAAATATTTTCAATATACCTACCTACATAGATTTAGTTTTAGAAATGTATTAAGATTTTACCTGTCAGCCGTTATGTTACATTAAATTTTTGTTTGTTTAATAAGAGTTTTTTTCTATTCCTTGTATTTACAAACATGTTAAGATCTAAAATGATACACAGGATGTTGTAATCACTGTTAAAAATATTATATTGTTAATACACGTTAATGTTCACAGAGATCCTCAAGGATGATTTCAAAAAAATGCAATGCGTCGGAATGAAATTCCAGGTAGACCTGGTCTAACGACAAGATGAATGCGATCAAGATCTACTTCAAATTTGATCAGTAGTCAAAAATGAGGGTAACTTAAGAGTGGACCACGTCTGCTTAGAAAAACCACGTCCCTTTTAACCAATATATACGTCAATTTTGAACCAATAAGTACGTCTCTTTTGACCAATAAATACGTCTCTTTTGACCAATAAACACGTCACTTTTGAACCAAAATTTACGTCATAGTATTACGTCGTCCAGATGTGACATATTGTCGTCCTATTAGCGTAGTAGAGACGTCATAAAGGGACGTCATCTCGTCAAATTTGTACCAATATCGACGTCGCGATAACGTGTTTTGGTCAACTGGGTAAGTACATAAAATTGGTTCTAGTAACTTAAACACAAGCCACGGATCAATACATAAATGTAAGGAAAGAATTTTTAAAAAAATGTCTACACGTTTATTGTAATAATTAGATACGAATAAAAATCGAGTGTTAGAAGTTAAAAGAGCTTTTTCATAAGATGATTTCAAAAAGATAAACTCCTGTTAGGTCAACGTGTATGAGATCAGCCAACAGACTTATTTATATTAATAATATTACATGCTATTAATATATTTATGGAACTGACATTATCATTTTTTGTTGTTGCTCGAATATAAACTGGACAAAATTAATGCAACATCATAAATTTGCTAAATATTTGTTGCTATCCTTTTTTCTGAACCTACGATTCGATTTAAATACATTTTTTTTGCATTGTAAATACTAATAATTAATTTTATACCGGGTGTGATGATATGTTTTCCTACAAAAATTCGTATTACCCTGTGTAGTATACCGCAATATAATAGCAGAGATATGCCGTTTTATAGCTCAACATGTTTTTATAAGCGTTCATTGTTAAATGTTTCGCAAGTAGGCTGTGGACCTCCTCTGATATTTTAAGCAAATAAACCATTACTTGCCACAAATTATCAAGATTGGACTGTTAATGATTGGAAGGTTTAATATTCTGAGTAAACGAGAGTCTCAGAAATCCTGTCCCTGTAATGTTTTGGGGAGGAATCTGTTTCAACGGACACACAGAGTTAGTCCTCATACATGTAAGGCCAAAAAAACGCAAATTTTTATCTAGAAAACATTGCAATTGAACATATAATGCCATTTGTTTCTTTTTTGAGAGCAAGTGGGTTATTTATGCAGGATGCTCGTCCACACCCGGCCAGACAAGTTATAGACTACTAACCTGAACTCTGCATCTATTCCGTTGATGAAATGGCTACCTCTTAGTCCCGATTTAGTTCACATAGAGCATTTATGGATGCTCTTAAAAGAAAGGTTCGAAGTCGTAATCCCATACCGGTTAACCACAATCAATTGGTGAATGCAGGAAACAACTGAAAATTTAATTTCCAGTATGCTGACGCGTATGAATGCGGTGATTAGAAGTAAAGGTGGGCATACATGATATTAAGATTATATTCAATCCATCAATTTTATTGTTTTCGATTATTTTCATGTTTTCAGGTTGAACTCGTTTCCAAAAAAAAAAGTTTTTATTTCATAAACGCACATGTAATTTTGATTTCAATTTAAATTTTAATGTTGTAATTAAATTATCTTTATTAAATAAAGTGACTCACTAATTCTGTTTTAATTTATCATAGAGGCAGAAATTATACAGGTATACAAATCCCACTTGACATATTTTAAGAAAAAACGTTATTTTTACGTGAAAATGGATGTTATTTCCCTTTACCAAAAACTTCGTTTTAAAAACGTGATCTTTTTTTAATACTGTTATTTTAATGTAAGTTTTGTTCACGTTGTAGTTTGTATTACATTTTTACATTAATTTTATGTAAATAAAAGTAACGTTACTTATAAAACATTTAATTTGCGTTATGTTTTATAACGTCGAAATAAGTAACCTATTTTTCACTTTATCTTAACATTTTTAAATTTTGCGCCTAAAACTCAGCGATCGGCGATTGTCACGTCTCTCATAGACGTTCGACGTTATTGTGTCGTTGTGTTGTGAGTGTATAGTGGAAGGAGCAGTTTTTGGTAAAAATTTTGGATAGCACCGAATCTCTTTTAAGTTTTGTGAGTTTTCGTTTATTGTAAGCGTAAGTTGTTCTTAATTTTATGATTTAGTCTTTATGAAATAACTGTTGTTTATTCTTTATATATTTCACGAGTTCTTTTGTTCTTTACCACAAACGCTTGAAGGGCAAAATGGCGTCTCGTGAATTTTATTTTCATTACAAAAAAAATGCTATAACGATACCTTTAATGTAACAAAAATACCAGCCTTTTGAAGTTAATTCCAAATATAAAACAAGATACGCCACTCTTTCTTTTCCTTTAATTGAATAGTTCTCTAGATTCTACACTTTAACCCCTACAAAAAATGATTATTGTAGTTCTTTATTACTATTTTGGACCCTTGAAAATGTTTCCTATGCAATGTAATATCTCGTGTAATTAGGTTGTTGGAACAATATTTAAAAAATGTTTCGTTTTTAATTTAGAAATAGCGCAAGTTCAGTTTGGAGGAACTAGTGAGTACTCGATGGAAAAATTAATAATGGACCACTTCAGGCATGCCGCGAACCGTTGAAGAAACAAAAAAATGAAAACTTATACTAAGGTAAGTCGGCCAATTATTGCCACCCTTAGAGTTCTTAATTTTTATTGCACGTGTTATCATCATTATTTCGCAAATTATTTTTTAAATGAATTTTATACTGTGTTGTACACAATAATAAAAAGTTGCTACTTCCTCAGTTAAAAAGAAAACCGTGTTCGGCACAATTTTAAAAATTTTGTATAATGACAATATTTGGGACATATGCTCTTATTATTGCCGGGGGTGGCAATAATAGGAATGCCTAGGAACGAATAGGAAAACCTACGAGAGTCTAGGACAAATATTAACTTTATTAAAAATTAACCTAAGAATCTTGGAAAAATACGAACTTTCGTAAAAATTAACATTAACATAACCTAACCTAAGAGAATCTTGGACAAATATCAAGTTTATTAAAAATTAACATAAGCATCTTGGAAAAATAACAACTTTCTTAAAAATTAACATTGACATTTTACTGTTTTTATTCGCAATTTGGGCATATAAAAATACTTTTGTCTTCTTTCGACAGTCCTACGCACTCTTCATGTATACGTATATGTTGCAAATTGAACATAACCTCATATCGGCTTGACGGTCTTCACGACATAAAAAACAAAACCAAGATTGTAGAGTTTTTGACGTTTTCTTAATAACAGATTTTCCTTTTATGACCTTTGACTTAGCTTTAAAAATAAATCTCTTGTCACCTCTTGCGCCCTGGAGTTTAAGGCTGGCGTGTGGATGGCTTTTTTATTTCAGGCGTTATAAAATAACCAACATCCTTGAATGAGGAATTCAAATCAGTTTTCTCAGGAGTATTTGAATCTTCTTTTTCGTGTTTCTCTGTTTTTTTCAAGCGCTCAACCAGTTTTATTAATGGCTCAACTTCATCATCGCTACTTATTGCAACGGAATCATGATTCACTAAAGGCTCATTATCGCAATCAAAGTCTGAGCTGTCATCATGTAGCGAGTAATTTGATTCTGATGACGAATCACCACTCTTCGATTGGGGTCTGGTTTTCATAGTTTTCTTTACTCCACTTGGCAGAATATCTTGAAGCTTGGGTCAGCATACTTCCATGTCTTCTTATTTTTTTATGCATGGAGTCAGCATACATCCATTGCATTGTATTTTGAGAATGGGTCAGCATACATCCATTTCTCTTGGTTTATAAGATTGAAAGAATATCTTGAAGCTTGGGGTCAGCATACTTCCATGTCTTCTTATTTTTTTAAGCATGGAGTCAGCATACATCCATTGCATTGTATTTTGAGAATGGGGTCAGCATACATCCATTTCTCTCGTTTTATAAGATTGAAAGAATATCTTAAAGCTTGGGGTCAGCATACTTCCATGTCTTCTTATTTTTATGCATGGAGTCAGCATACACCCATTGCATTGTAGTTTTGAGAATGATGTACATATTGGCATTGCTAACATTAACATATAGCCAATAGTTGTACGTTTTGACTGCTTATCACATAAAAAGCAGTCAATGTAATTTTCATGAGACTAAGACCATGTTTATTGATATTTTACAGAGGAAGACCTTCCCAGCAGGAGAATGTTTCGAGAACGAAACAGTAGTCAGTCAGGCCGTGTTAGAGCCAGGTTCAAAAATCGACGCCACTGCCGGTACCGACGAATCACATTGTCTGGAAAGTCGTCGACGGGCGGCACTTGAGCTCGCGATCCGGAGCAAGCCAGCGGTTTAATTTCTTCATTAACATGGATAATTTTCCAAATTCCTTTTTCATTGAAGAAGGCCTTTTAATTTAGTTTGTTTATCAGATGTGCCTTGTTTTTGCTAATAAACAAGTTGTTATAAGTGGGTTGTTATTGTTTTGACCAATGAAGAAATAAACAATTATTGAGGGGACTTTTACAATATAGTAAATTTGTAAGATTATTTGACATTTTTTTAACTCGTCTCCATTTCACAGAATTAATGCAACCAAACATACACGATTGCAAAATAAAAGATTTGTGAACATCATTACCAACCTTAGAAAAATAAAGAAAACTGTTTCATAAAAAGTTCATCACGATACTGAAGACGATATCGAAACAGCTTTTTTATGAAACCAAATTAGAAAAAAATCTTTGTCTCTGTAATATTGGTGAGAAACTTTTGATTTCTTTTAGTGAAGGTCTCTTTGGGAACGATGGACAATTTTTTCGAAAGTAAGTACAGTAGTTAGGGTTTTTATTTATATTGGTTGTCGTTGGCGAGTTTGTGTTGACAACAACTCTGCATGGAGCACAAAGGCATCTTAATAGATTTTATTTATTTTTTCTTTAAAATCACAAAAAAGCACAAAATTTACAAAATTTGACGGCCATATTTATTTTGTATATGGTGATGTGACGATCAAGCTAAGCTTCGGGAGAGGAACAGGGGTGCCAATACAATTAATTTTGAGTTACTTGGTGGGTAAAAAAATGCATCTCTACACCGTTTCGAAAACTATGTCTTATCGCCATTTGTACTATGCTCACTGTGCAATATGCATGTTCGTGGCGTACATAATTAAGCTTTACGGCGTTTTGTCGTATTTACAAATAAGTAAAAAATAGGTGTCGCTTATATTTTGGAAATCAATATAAAAATAATATCTAACCTAAAATGCTATAAGTATACTTACAAAGTTTTATCAGTCATGTATCTGGTGCTGATCAAACAATAATTCATAGTTTGATCATGGATGACTTTTCGCCCGTCCTAGAAAAGAATTTCATCAGTCACAATCATGAAGTATCTAAAGAAAATTTATTTAGAAAATTTCCGCATAGCCACCATAGAACCGGGCACTTTTTTTAAAAGTACTTCCCAACATAATAATATTTCGTTTTGCCTAATCTGCAATAAAACCCCTCATAAACTCCGCTCTCGCAGAGACGTATTAACCCACATTTATTTTTAATGCCACTTTATAATAACAATAGATAGGTACATTACTTACTTATTACTTAATTAATTTTTGCATAATTCACTCAGTGTTTCCTTTCGACTGGAAAATTTGTCATGTTGCCCCTTGCCTAAAACCGATAACCCAAAAACATACAGCGACCTTAGCCCAATTTCTATTCTTCCTATTTTCTCAAAAGTTATTGAACGCATTTAAAAAAACTAAATTGTTGATTAGGTGGAAAAAGCAAAATTGATTGACAGCACTCAGTCGGGCTTTAGGAGGGGACACAGTGCAACGGTTCTTCTGAATGTCACTGACGACATCTTTAGGGAGATTGATAAAGGCAAGTGTACGATATTGGTTCTGCTTGACTATTCGAAAGCCTTTGACACTATAAATCATCAAACCTTATTTGTCATCTAAAATAAAGATACTTACCTATTATTTTATATTTGTTGTTTGTTTTGTTGAAAATAGCTAACCTAAACTATTGAAATTAGTAGGTAATCAGGACTTGTACCCTTTCAAAAGGTCCGGAGCCTACACAATAGACAGGCAACTTATTTATGGTTGAGATTACGACTGAGGGTTGTCATTTAAATTTTATTGCGGTCGAGAAATCTAGGAGGCAAGGCCACAAACACAATGGGGTAGCTTAATAAGGGACATTATGGTTATTTGCATAAATGATTCCAAATAATGTTGGTCGTAGGGCTATTACTAATTATTGTAATGTGCTATATGTGTGAGTAGTTCTGTCGCAAACTCTGCAGTAAATTGGTAAAAAAAGTGGGTTTTTCCCCGATTTAATTGTTAAAAGTGTGTTAAGCCTGTTCATAAACTGCTGAATTTTCATTTACCGCGTTCCTTTGATTGGCGAGTGTTCTTATTTTGGTATAATTGGCATAATTAATATTCCAGCAATCAGATTGGTTTGTGGTCCAAGATTAGAGAGTATTTGAGTCATGGGGCGTGACACCGTTACGAGAAGTGGAAGCAGGTCCGAAGACGATATGGATAAATTAATTAATAAGGTATGCACAAACTTTGCAAATCAGCTAAAGGAGGAGCTTCACTCCAAGATTGATAAACTGGATGAGAAGCTTAATACGTTGTGTGAATCATTAAAGAATATTAATTCCTCAGTACAAAAGAATATTGAAGCGATCGCTGATATGCAAGATCGTTTTGATAATTTGGAGCAGAACTCTAAAAGAAATTCTCTACGTATTTGTGGTTTTAAGGAGACTGAGGACGAAAATCTTTTGGAATTATTACCGGAGTTTATATCTCAAAAATTAAACGTAAATTGTTCCCAAAATGACATTGACTATGTTTTTCGGCTTAAAAAGAGTGATGATACCGGAGTTGTCCCTGCTGCAATTATTCTCAATTTTGTAAGCAATGTTAAACGCAATAACATATATCAGGCCAAAAAACGACTGAAAAACACGTCAGTTGCGATCTTTGAGGATTTAACTTTACCCCGTTATGAACTGCTAATGGCAGCCAAAAAGAAATATGGCAGAAGCATGGCATGGTCTTCGACAGGAAGGATTTATGCTTGGAATGCAACGTTGAAGAAAAAAATTGAAATAAAATCCAAGGCGGATTTGTAAATATTATTTACGTAGCATACATTTTTACAATATACAATAGCTCTCTAATGGTCATATCGGTATCATGTCTTTTTTTGCATATAGGTATGCAAATTTGTGGAATTATTTAGATATTTAAAACCTTCAAAACAAATTTGTTTTTAGAGGCATTTTATATAGATTCAGATATTTTCTTTAACCTAGGGTTATTGTTATATTAAACTTAAAACTATCTATCATTTAACAACTATGCACATTTAAACGAGCTATTAATTAACTACACTCATTTATGTTTTTTTGTACTTTTTTCTTTACTCCCTGTTTAAATATGTAGTCGGGAAATATAATATTGTTCTTATATAGGATTTTGCTTCGTGTTACGTAACAATTTATTATTGATAATAATGTTTCTTTTTTGTTTTGCGGATAACTCACTTTATTATTATTATTTCGTACTTTTTAGATATACGCAGAGTTTTGTGTAATGTTACCAAAGAAATTTTTATTTTTGGGTATAGTTTTATAGCATAGCATATTGCAGAATGAAGAGCGAGAGAAGTAAAATCAGTTTTGTGCACTTTAATGTACGTTCCATTACTTCTCATTTTAATGAATTTTTGGATTTTGTTGCAGCGGAGCAGTATGATGTTATAGGGTTGTCAGAGACCTGGCTTCACGAAGGTATCCGTAGTGAAGGTATAAGTATAGATGACTATGTTTTGGCCAGAGTGGATAGAAATGGACGCGGTGGCGGTGTGGCATTCTATGTAAGGTCTGATCTTAAATTTGAGATTTTAGCTACTCAACCTGGTGTCAGCGCTTTGGAACAGATGTGGATCAGTTTAAAAGTTTGTGGTAAATCATTTTGCTTTGGCTCGTTGTATAGACCTCCCAATGTTAACTTGATGCCATGCTTGGATGACCTTGAAAATTCTGTAATTAGTTTCTTACCTTCCTATGATTATTTATTGTTTGGTGGCGACTTAAATGTTGATATGTTGAATCAGGGTGATAGCGGGTGCGCACTTCTTAATCGTTTTTTTTTCTCAGTATAACTTAGGTCAATTAATAAAGACTCCCACTCGTATAACAGCGCATACCAATTCACTAATTGATGTCTTGGTCACTTCCTGCCCTGAATTGTCCAAGGAGGCCGGAGTAATTGGAATGGATAATATATCCGATCATTCTTTAGTCTATACCCAGTTAAAAATAGAGAAACCACCAAAACCAATAATCTTTCGAACTTACCGGGATTATAAACACTTTATTTTCATAGATTTTATTAACGATTTATTTAATATTAACTGGAATCTGCTATTTGGTCTTCAAAATGTTGACGAAATGGTGGAGTTTTTCAATAATAATTTATTATTGTTATTTGACACTCACGCACCATTAAAAACTTCACGATTTACTAAAGCTCCGGCGCCATGGCTGACTGATAATCTAAGGCTAATGATGAGGTTACGTAATAAGGCTCTTTCTAAATATAAAAAGTTAAAAACTGATGTCACTTGGGCAGAGTACAAAGAACTAAGAAACTTTGTCTCTATGGCTGTAAGAAATGAAAAAAAAGCGTATATCCGTCATAAATTTGGGAGTGATCCGAAGGGATTCTGGAAAACCATTAAATCCCTCAATATAAATGGCGCATCGCCCACACCTTGCGGTAATATTGGTAGCCCTTCAGTTTTTAATAAACATTTTATTGACGGAGTTCCGCAGGTTAATTCTTCGAATAATACATTCATTTCGGACAATTATTATAACAAATATCGCAGTAATTTTAAGGACACGTTTCAATTTGGGGAAGTAAGTGATGGAGCGGTAGAAAAAATAATTTCAAACATTAGGACTAATGCGAAGGGATGTGATGGCATAGATCTCAAAATGTTGTCATACATCACGCCTTATTTAACACCTTTCATAACCTTCATTTTAAATAGTTGTTTAAAATCGTCAACTTTCCCAACAGCATGGAAAAGTGCTAATGTTATTCCTGTGCCCAAGGTTGCGAATCCAGATAACATCTCACAGTACCGTCCAATTAGCATTTTGCCTACAATATCCAAGATTCTGGAAAGGATTATCCATGACCAAGTTAGTCAGTACGTTAACATCAACAAAATTTTGCCCTCGACGCAGTCTGGCTTTCGCCCCCAACATAGCACTTCAACAGCATTATTGCATGTATGTGATGATATCTATCGAGCTTGCGATATTCGAAAGAATACTGCTCTTATACTTTTGGATTACAGCAAGGCCTTCGATACATTGAACCACTCGATTTTATGTACCAAATTGAAGTATTTCGGCTTTAGCAATGAGGCTGTTTTATTCTTTCAGCATTATCTTTCGGGGAGACAGCAGCGGGTGTGTATTGGTTCGGAGGTTTCGGAGTATTTGCCGGTGGATAGAGGGGTGCCTCAGGGTAGTATCCTGGGTCCACTTTTGTTCTCTCTGTACACATCTGATTTTAGTAAGTATTTAACAATATGTCAAACTCATCAGTATGCCGATGATTTCCAAATATATCACTCGTTTGAATCCGCAAACATATTGCAATCACTGCGTGATATTAACAGGGACCTTGACATCGTATTTGGGGTGTCCAATGCGCATGCGCTGCTGTTGAACGGTTCCAAATCTAAGCTTTTACTTTTCGGTAAGGATATTCAACAGATGGCTTCTAGGAATGATGTAGAGGTACGCATTAACAATGTGCCGCTGCTGCCTTCAGAAAATGGTAAAAACTTGGGCCTCGTCATTGATAACAACCTAAGGTTTGAAACCCATGTATCCCAACTGGTACAAAAGTCTTATTATAAACTTAAGATTCTCTATATGCATAAAGATACTTTAACAACGAATATCAAGTTGAGACTTTGCGATTCTCTTATTCTGTCTTTATTGTCATATTGTGATGTTGTGTATTGGCCGGCTTTGACTGTTCGTGAAAAAAATACTTTACAAAAATTACAGAATTCTTGCTTAAAATTCTGCTACAACTTAAGGAAATATGATCATGTTACTCCCTTGTTTGGGGCTTCCAACTGGCTTAATTTAGATGAAAGGTTTTCTTTGCATATGTCCACTCTGGTCCACAAAATTGTCTTAACGAATAATCCGGAATACCTTGCCGGTAAGTTGATTCGAGGTAGCGACAATCATGAGAGGCACACACGCCACCGCCAAAGGTTTACTATTCCAAGGCATAGAACTGTACAATTTCACCGCTCCTTCACGTACAATGCTGTAAAGATCTATAACTCCCTGCAACTAGAAGTCAAGTCTCTCACCAATATTATTACCTTTAAAAAGGCTGTCAAAAGGTCACTTATTGGTTAAAGCTTTCTCATGCTCTTTATCTGTTTAGAGATAATTTTTCTTTCATTTGTTTAATTGTTTTTTTTTTCTTTTTGTTGATTTTTTTGTCTAATTTATATAGTGTAGTACCTACTTATTAGAAAGGTTTTGGTAATAATTTTTATAATTTATATTGTCGTTTTAGCAATTTCTAAAAACAGACGGTTAGATAGAATAGCCTATGCTAGATCTCGCCGTCTTTTTCCGTATAGTTATTGTACACATTTATTGAGAATTAAATAAAGGCTTTATTTATTTATTTATTTATTTTATTTATTTATCATATTATAAAACATATTATTAAGCATAAAGTGAAAAAATGTCATATATTATGTTCTTTTTGGGAAGCAAACTAAGAAATATCTGAACGTTCACAGAGCTTTTGTCTAAAGGTTTGCATAATGCTGGATATACCGGAGAGTAAAGTTGTTCTTATGTCAGAAAACCTTCACCGACCGGTTAGTTTAAGCGCGAATGTCTCGACTTAACAATGTATAAAATTATAACAGTTTTGTTGTTTACATATAAAATCGTGTTTGTTTATTTACAATCTTGTGATATTATTACCAATCTCGGTGTAAACACTCGTGTATTAGAAAACCCAAAGGCCAAGTGGAATTTTACAAGCGTAGCGGGTTGTATCAGTAATATCTCCTTTCCTGGTGACAAAGTAATTCATTTTTGGGTCACGGGTGCCTTTTTGCCCATCCTGGAGAAAAATTTCATCAGTCACATGAAGTACCTCGAGGAAATTTATATTGAAGAATCTTATGTCGAGGCCATAGAACCAGGAGCTTTTTTAAATTTGCCCAAATTGAAATTGATCGATATCAACAATAACCCCATTAAAAATATACCAAGTGGGGTTTTCGATGTCCTCCCCAGTCTCAAGATACTCCAAATATATCAGAATAAAATATCGAACGTCGAGGATGGAGCATTTGCCAATTTACCAAATTTGAATAAATTTGAAATGAACGAAAATAATCTTAGATATGTAAAAAAAGAATGGTTTACCAATACGAGCAATATAGAGAGATTCAACGTGTTCCGTAATTCGATCGAGAAAATTCCATCGGGTTTGTTTCACGGCTGGGGAAAACTAAGAGATATATCTTTTAATACCAATGATATTTCTGTCATTGAAGGCGAATTATTCAAAGACAATCCAAAATTTATGACAGCTCTAGGTCTTCATCACAATCGCTTGAAGTCAATTGCTCCGAACACCTTTCCAGATTTCGTATTCATTAGATATCTGTCAATAAGCGGAAATCTGTTAAATTACCTACCAGAAGATTTTTTAAGAAAAATTCGTGTGGGTAATATCGCCATCTTTGGTAACCCCTTCACGTGTCCCTGTGTGGAAAAGATCAATCGAATATTTAGGGAAAGGGGCGTGACAGTTGACGATCCAGTCGCCACATATGCTGCTTCTTGTAAAGATGGAGATGTGCCGATTTGCGGAATTTCAACAAACCATCCACAAAAGTGCGTTGAAGCAGTGGATAAGGAATTAACGCGGCGATTCCTTTCCTACTTAAAAAACCTTCGCTATGATACAGTTCGCGATCCAGCTGGACAACAGTGCGCAATGTTCGATCATCTTGATTAAAAATGACTGAGGAACTTTAAAAGTTGCTAGAAGTAGGTATACCTACTTGTAGTCATCTTATTGCACCCATAAATAAAGGGGACTTATTAGAAATAGCGACAATACATTAAAATCCTTGGATTTATTAACAACTGTTAAAAAAATTATCCTATGTCATCAGCCTTTTGTTTTTTACGAAATATTTATGTTATAGTTATTTACGTCACATTTTTTCTACTATTGATATTAGATTAACTATCTTTATTTTATTTGAATTTTCGAATGCACCCCATGTTTGGTCGTAGAGGGAACCCGATTGCATAGCCAGTTAATTATGCATGCATATTACATATTTATCGTTACCTTATTTAAATATTTAACCCATTACTTAGATTGAATTAATTCTTGAATTCATTTAAAGAAATTGTAAGAAAACGCTAAGCGTTCACATTGTTTCTTTATAAGAGTTATACTTTTAGATAGATAAAATCGTCGACATCGTTTGATTTTTAAAACATTCAATGATGCTTAAAATAAACCACTAAAAGTATTATCGTATTATATTCCTAATGCTCTTCTGGTTAAACCAGTTTTGGTACTGGTCATGGGTTTTTTCATCCTTAGATTCTTAGATGCTTTTAAATTTTTCAGGAAGGAGGCCAGTAACAGCGTATTTAGCCAACTCTTCGATCTCTCGCGGTAAACTATTCTCTGAATCGATTATTGTTCAGATCAAAAATACCGAAGAAATCTTGAGCAAAAATATTATAATTATGACACGAATATAAACAAATTTCATCGTTTAAGCGGATTAATTTAAAGTAGTGCCGTGGGGTTCTATTCGGATTGTAAAATTGTTTAATTTACTAATAATTAAAATATAAATATATCAAAAACGTCATTTTAAGAATTAAGATAAGACAAATTAGAGTGTTCGAAGACGACTTCCTAAGGTCCGAGAAAGTCGATGATTTTAGGAAACCGACATCAGCACAACAGTTGCTCGGTTAGTTAGTTCAACCGCGTATGCATAGGTTTAAGCATGTATAAAATAATAACAGTTTTGTTGCTCGCAACTCGATTCGTATCTTAACTTGAAGAAGTAGTCCATTACAGTGGAGTTGATATGATCAAATAAAACAACGGCAGTCTACCTCCACAATATGTATTTAAATGTTTATGTTTATATCCTACATGTTTCGGACATAGAAATGTCCATCATCAGGGATACAGTAGTCGATTATGATAGCTCTATCTTGCATAAGCGACGATCAAAAGTTATGTTAAAATTGAAATTGTAGGTTCCAATGAATGTTCAAGACTGAATGAGATGTGATATTTGAAATTTTGGTCAAGGTATCTTTGAAGAAGGGGGTTCCCAGTCTGTAGCCACTGAGACAGGTGGTGAAGCAATTATGTCATTTGTAGCTATTTAGAGGAGATTAATTTAAGTGAAGTGCTCAAAGATGCTTCATCTCACCGTGTCTAGGGTGTGGACAACAAAATACTGGGTTAGACTTGAAAACACATTCTTAGGAGATAAACAATAAATGAAATGAGAATTATACTACTTTTAAGGTTGGAATTTATTAATTTGAAGCCAATGGGCAGGTGGTGAAGCAATTATGTAGGTTTGTAGCTAATTAGAGGAAAATAATGTAGATAGGTGCTCAAAGATGCTTCATCCAACCATGCCTGGAGTAATGGCTAACAAAATTTTTAGGTTAAAGGGGGGTAGAAAATGAACATAATTTTATGATTGAAAAAGAAGATTAAGAAAATTAAAACTGGATTCTCACCATCTCGACTAGAAGTGAAGTATTTATGTTGAAATTACATTGTATTAGCTAATTAGAGGATATTATAGCTCAAAGATACTTCACTTCACCATGCTGGCGTGCAGGAAAATTTTCATATCTACATTATTTTCCTCTAATTAGCTACAAACCTACATAATTGCTTCACCACCTGCCCATTGGCTTCAAATTAATAAATTCCAACCTTAAAAGTAGTATAATTCTCATTTCATTTATTGTTTATCTCCTAAGAATGTGTTTTCAAGTCTAACCCAGTATTTTGTTGTCCACACCCTAGACACGGTGAGATGAAGCATCTTTGAGCACTTCACTTAAATTAATCTCCTCTAAATAGCTACAAATGACATAATTGCTTCACCACCTGTCTCAGTGGCTACAGACTGGGAACCCCCTTCTTCAAAGATACCTTGACCAAAATTTCAAATATCACATCTCATTCAGTCTTGAACATTCATTGGAACCTACAATTTCAATTTTAACATAACTTTTGATCGTCGCTTATGCAAGATAGAGCTATCATAATCGACTACTGTATCCCTGATGATGGACATTTCTATGTCCGAAACATGTAGGATATAAACATAAACATTTAAATACATATTGTGGAGGTAGACTGCCGTTGTTTTATTTGATCGATTCGTATCTGTTTATTTACAGTCTTGTGCCGTTATCGATCTAGGTGTAAATACTCGTGTACTGGAAAACCCAAATGCTAACTGGAATTATACAGTAGTACAAGGTTGTATCAGTGATGTGTCCTTTTCTGATCCAAAAGTAATTCATATTTGGCTTAAAAACGCCTTTTTGCCCATCCTGCAAAAAAATTTTATCGGTTACATGCAGTATCTAGAGGAAATTTATATTGAAAATTGCCGCGTAGAGACCATAGAACAGGGAACTTTTTCAAATTTGCCTGAATTGAAAAGGATATATTTGAATAAGAGCCCCATTAAGAATATTCTAAAAGGAGTGTTTGATGTCGTCCCCACTCTAGAGAAACTAGAAATTTTTCAAAATAAAATATCATACATCGAGGATGGGGCATTTGCAAATTTACCAAATTTAAAAACAATTCAACTAAACGAAAATAATCTGAAATACGTGACAAAGGAATGGTTCACAAATACGAGCAACATTGAATATTTAAACATGTTTCATAATTCAGTCCAGAAAATTCCGTCAGGTTTGGTCCATGGTTGGAGAAAACTGAGGCAAATATATTTTAATTCCAATGCCATTTCAGTCATCGAAGGCGAAAGACAATCCCAAATTTATTTCAAATGTAGGTCTCCATCACAACCGCTTGGAATCAATTGATCCGAACACTTTTCCAGATTCCGTACTTATGGGATATCTGTCAATAAGCGGAAATCTGTTAAATTTCCTTCCAGAAGAACTTTTAAGGAAACTTCGTGTGATTAATATCGCCATCTTTGGAAATCCGTTTACGTGTCCCTGTATAAAAAGGATCAATGCAATATTCTGGAAAAGGGACGTTTTAGTTGACGACCCGGTCGCTACGTTTGCTAGTTCTTGTAAAGATGAAAGTGTGCCGATTTGCGGAATTTCAACAAACCATTCACAAACGTGCGTTGACGCGGTGGATAAAGAATTGACGCGCCGATTCCATTCATACTTAAGAAAAATTAATTATCATGTAGTGAACGATCCAACTGGACAACAGTGCGCAATGCTTGATTTTCTTGATCTTAACTGATAAGGGAAACCGTCAAAATAAATGGACTAAATTATTTAGATTATAAATAGCAAATAAACGAGAAATATAAATAATAATTAATCTAGTATGCGAAGAAATAATTTTAAAGAAAACGTTCACACGTTTATTGTAATATTATTAGATACTAATGAAAACTGCAATGAGTGTTAAAAGTTATAACAGCTTTCTCATAAGATTCGTTTAGGTTAATATATTATTATTATTTTTATGGCATTGATATTATCATTTTTTGTTGTTGTTCGATTATTTTTGCTAATTTTGGAACGGCAACATAATTATTAAACTATGGAGTTGGCCAATTGTTTTTTCCTTACGTGACGCAAAAATTGAAGAGGTGTAAACACTATTGGTTGTCACTTGAAAAACCCATCAGTATAAATGGTTTGGTAGAGTAGAGAGAGCATTTTAACTTATTATCCACCAGGAATCTATAATATAAAGAGGCTCTATACTCTACTACTCTACTTAAGGAAAGATAACGCCTTAAAAGACAGTAATGTTATTGTATAATACCCGATATAGGAAAATTCTGCCTCGACTGAATAGGGTAATCGGACAGCACAGTTGCGTGTACGTGGGTCAAAAGTGATGAAACTTATTACCTTAAGACCTAAAAAATGTTATTCACTTTAATAACTTTAAACGGAAATTGTGTGGATGGCTTGTCATTTTTTCACCCGAAATATTATACCTAGTAAAATTGCCTCTTGTCACTATATTCTTCGGATTCTCTATAAGTATGCAATGATTATACCATAGCTTTGTCTCTATATTTTATGATTAAGCATATCAGTTACAAAAGCTTTGACGAGTGCCATTTAACCAACATAACTTTTAATGGGAACATTAGTTGACGAAAACACTCAGGGATACACAGTAGGTATACCTAGTTCAGTAGATCCCTGAATGTAACACATTTGTTAACTCATTTTAGAACTTGTATGTTCCTCTTACTCCTTTTGTTAATAATATTTGTATTTCACTACTATTGTGGAAAAATTTTATTGTTATTAATTTTACTTAAATAAATTTTGTTGCAGTAGCTGGGTAAATTGTTTATTAAGTATCCTTATGTAAAACTTGTTTATATTGTAACATGTATTGATAATACTTATAAATTAATAAAAAAAGAAATATTCAGCAATGCTACAGAATTTTTTCCTTCCGCAAATAAACGACTATGAAAAAGAGTGATACTGGTTTCAACAAGATGGCGCTACTAGCCATACTGCTAGAGCCTGGTTAAGAATTTTAGAAGAATCATTTCCGCATTTCAGTATTTGATTAATTTTTATTGTACTTATGTATGTCTCAAAATATTGTTATTATAATAATTGATCTTTACTTTCTTTGGTTTAAAATGCCTCTTTAATTCAAAATAATATATATAAATATAATAATAAAAATAAATCTATATATAAGTAGATAGCTATATTTTTAAACCGACCCTGCACCCATTTGTTGTGGTTTGAAGATGTTGGGACCCACACAATGGGGTTGATTTATTGCAGTAAAGGTCAACGATATAATGTAAACATAATTATATCTAATATTGTCAATAATGCCTCAAAACGTTTTTAAGATATACAGTATGTCCACGGATGGGGTTTACAAGAGGACAAATATGGACTAAAAATTTAAAATACGAAAAAAAGTCACTCGTAATAAACGTTTTTGCGTGTCCAGAAAATACGATTCATCATAAGAAACTTCAATTTTTTTATACAGGGTGGGTAAAAACTGCAAAAATGTTATTTTGCTTAAGAGTAAACATACTTTATTTTGAAAGATACGAAAAAAATCCACTCTTAATGAATGTGTGTTCGACACAACAAACCGAAGTAGAACAATTCATTAAAAGGTTTACCTATGTACAAATTATTTCCCAAAAAGTATTCGCCGGCACACACCTCTGACTGGTGAACCTAGTTAAAATAATAATGACACTTAAGGTGATAGGTACTTGTTGTCAATGTCTTTATTTAATGAAGTTATTATTTAAGTAGAAATGCTATCTAATGAACAAAGGGTTTTTATAACACAATGTTATGGGGATGGTCAAGTTTCATACCGCTACGTCATGGAACAATTTACCGAGAAATTTGTAGGAATCCCAATAACTAAAATGACAATCTGCAAATTAATAAAAAAGTTCCAGAGAACTGGTTCGGTTTTGGATCTAAAAAAAAAAGAAAAAATACGACCATGATGATGCTGCTACAGTCTTAGTTCTTCAATCTGTTGAAGAAAATCCTATGACGTCCCTTAGAAATCGTGTTACTCAGTTGGAAGTTGCAAAAAAAAGTCAAATTCAGAAGATCCCTAAAGCAAATAAATTGTATCCGTATAAACCGCACTTTAATCAAAGATTGGAAGAGGGAGATGACGCGAAACGACTTGATTTTTGCTTGTGGATAGGAGACAAAATTTTAAGTGGAAATGTTGATTTTTATAAATGTATCATGTTTTCTGATGAAAGTACATTTTCTACCAATGGAACCGTTGTAACCCAGCACGTTAGGTACTGGTCTTTAGAAAATCCCGAATTCAGAATTATGACGAGAAGACAATATTTCACAAAAGTGAACGTGTGGTGCGCGATATCCATCCATGGCATCATAGGGCCATATTTTTTTGATAATACGTGCAATAGATTATCATAATTAGAAATGCTGGATACATTTTTCAATGATGAACTCGAAAATCTACCATTAAATTTTCGACAAAATATGTATTTTCAGCAAGATGGTTTTCCAGCCCATTTTGCTCGTGAGGTTAGAGAATGGCTTGACCGCAGATTTGGTCCAAAGTGGATTGGCAGGAATGGCCCAGTTTTGTGGCCCCCAAGAAGCCCCGACTTGACCTTGGCATATATGCTTTTATGGGGCCGTTTAAAACAAATTGGTTTTGCTACCGCAGTACCAAATGATATTGAAGTGCTGAAGGGCAGAATTAGCCAGGCTGTCCAATCGATATCTCAGGAAGAAATCAGAAATTCTTTCACTTATTTGAGAAAGCAATTAGAAAAATGTGTCGAGTATGGGGGTAGAGTTTTTGAATTATGAAATCGTTATCGTATTCTTTTTATGTTAATAAAAATATTCGTATTATTATTATTATAATTACTTCATTAAATAAAGACATTGACAACAAGTATCACCTATTCATTATTCAAGTAAAAACGTTTATTAAGAGTGGATTCTTTTCTTATCATTCAAAATAAAGGATCTTTACTCTTAAGCAAAATAACATTTTTGCAGTTTTTACCCACCCTGTATAAAAAACTTGAAGTTTCTTATGATGAATCGTATTTTCTGGACAAGCAAAAACGTTTATTAAGAGTGACTTTTTTTCGTATCTTTCAAAATAAAGTATGTTTACTCTTAAGCAAAATAACATTTTTGCAGTTTTTACCCACCCTGTATAAATAAATTGAAGTTTCTTATGATGAATCGTATTTTCTAGACAAGCAAAAACGTTTATTAAGAGTGACTTTTTTTCGTATCTTTCAAAATAAAGTATGTTTACTCTTAAGCAAAATAACATTTTTGCAGTTTTTACCCACCCTGTATAAAAAAATTGAAGTTTCTTATGATGAATCGTATTTTCTAGACAAGCAAAAACGTTTATTAAGAGTGAGTTTTTTTCGTATCTTTCAATTTTTGGTCCATTTGTCCTCTTGTAAACCCCATCCGTGGACATACTGTATACGAAAACTATGTGGCTACTACCAAAGAAACTTATAAGTTTCTTTGCTACTACCTAAAGGGGCGTCCAGACTTGAGACAAAACCCCGTATCGTGACACCGTCGCGAACCTCTTCGTGTAACATTGCCGCATTTAATGTGTATCATCAGTGCGTTTCATGTATTTTATTAAAATTAGCGAAACGCATCTAGGTTCGTGACAATGATACGTAATAATGTCACGCGACGAGGGTCACGATGGTGTCACGACACGAATTTTGCCACAAGCCTGGACTCACCTTTATGTACGTATGCACCTCGGGTAACGTTATATACACGTTTACGTTTACGTCGTTGGCATCACTTCCATAAGACACTTAAAACAACACTTATACGTAAACGTAGCAGCGCGACGTAAACCGGATACGTTTACGTCGCGCCACAATTTGAGAACGAATTTTAAAGTAAATTGCACTTTTACGTTGCAACTTTTTCCGCTCTATCTAACAACGTTATTGGAATTTGAGAACTTTTTTCTTCCCAATGCAACGATGTATGACACATTGTGGTTTAATGACGTTTCGTGAGTTTTTTGAACAACATCAGGAGATTTTGGGATACTGTCCTGTATTTCTCCTAATTTTATAAATAATATCTCATAAGTAAGCTCTAAATTTTTACTTATGTTGGACTAGTTTAATAAATAAGAAATAATTTGACAACGCCATTAAACCACAATGTGTCATACATCGTTGCATTCGAAGGAAAAAAAACTCTGAAATTCCAATATTAGGAAAACAGGACCGTATTTAAAAAAGGAAAGTTGATAATGGCCCCTCGAAGACGACTCGTCGGATTAAAAAACAATTAAGGCTGTTAGATAGAGTGGAAAAAGTGGCAAAGTGCAATTTACTTAAGCATTCGTTCTCAAGAAAACCCAGGAAAAAGATAAAACGATTTTTCAAAATTTCGGTTTTTTCCGGATATATTCGGAACTACTCGGAATTTTAAACCTTTCTAAACGGCCCATTATTAGGCACGTAAATGCGTAACTTTATCTCTATTTAACCGACTTCGTATCTCTCTTATGGTTTCCGAGATCCCTGTACTGGCCCTCCTTATCTTGGACATGTGAAACCGTTGTGCCATTGCGGCATAAGAAAATTATTGAATTTGAGTGTTAGCAGCGCATTTTTATAAGAAACATTTAAAAAGATATCGTTCTGGTCAGTTCAACGTGTAACATCAGTAAATAATTTAATTGTTAATATATCTAATGTTATTGTATTATGATTATCATGTGGTTTTGTTGCTTAAAATTGATGGTGAGTCTATATAGAGATGTCATATTTTAAATAAACTTCAATAACAATTAGGAGACAAAAAAAAAATACTTTTTTGCATAATGGTTGGTACTTAGGAGTATAGATGAATTAGAGAAACGAGAATGTGATGTGGATAAATATAATATTTTGGTTGAAAATGCTTCATTCTGCCAAAAGATTAAGAAGTGAACTTTATCTAGAGATATTAATAAAACTTCACAATCGTTGTTCTCAACTGCAAATATTTGAATTTGAAAAAAAACATATTTGTTATCAAAAAAATTACAGAAAAAGATAAACATTAATAATTGTTAATAATAATTGTCACATTATTGTTATACGTATCTACCTACTTTGCGAGGGTCGATAGTGACAGACAGAATAATACTTGGAGAATGGTAGATGTAGCTTTCGAGCGACACCTCTTGGCAATCAAATACATCACCTGGCCCGTCCGACAAGAATCAGTCAGAAACGGAGAAGGAAACTCCTGCAAAGACCAGACAAGCCGGTCATTATTGCAGGAGTCAGGAGTCGCCGCCAGATGCGCAGCATTAAGAGCTAGTACGGTTAACGGACCAAGTTACCAAGTACCAACAATTGTAGAATTTAAAGGTTGCTTTCCTTCGTCGGATTCATCCCCAGACGCTTTTCGCCGCATAACGGCTCGTCAGTGAGGTTATAGAATCCGACGAAAGTAAGCAACACTGAAAGCCTACTTGACCCTGAAAAGTCGATGGAGAATGGTAGATGTAGCTTTTGAGCGACACCTCTTGGCAATTAAATGCATCACCCGGGCCGTCCGACAAGAATCAGTCAGAAACGGAAAAGGAAATTTTACAATTGTTGGTAGGTACTCGGTCCGTTAACCGACTGGCTCTTAATGCTGCGCACCTGGCGGCGGCTCCTGCAATAATGACTGGCTCGTCTGGTCTTTGCAGGAGTTTCCTTCTCCGTTTCTGACTGATTCTTGTCGGACGGGCCAGGTGATGCATTTAATTACCAAGAGGTGTCTCTCAAAAGCTACATCTACCATTCTCCATCGACTTTTCCGGGTCAAGTAGGCTCTCAGTGTTGCTTCCTTTCGTCGGATTCTATCACCTCACTAACGAGCCGTTATAGGGCAAAACGCGTCTGAGGATGAATCCGACGAAGGGAAGCGACCTTCAAATTCTATAAAATAATACTTGTCACTGCGTCATGAAGAGACAACCTCATTGGTTTTATAAGTTGCCTTGTTGGAAAAGAAAATATTCTTAAAAATAATATAACACTAATTTTTGGTTACATACAGTAGACATTCGATAATGTGAACACCACCAACGGAAATCCCGCATAATGTAAACAACATATTAATTATGAAGCCATCGTACAGCGAACAAACAATAGTGGAATCAGCGTGACAATGAATTTGAAAATGATGGTTTTGGAGAATGCCAAAGTGAGGCGGTAATAATACATTGACTTGTCCGACCTTATAGTTATAAGAAGACTAAGAAAAAAAGCTATTATGCAAAAAATCAAAATCCAAAAAAACAAAAAAAAAAATCACACTTTCTTTGCAAAAAATTATTTTTGATTACTATTTTTCTCTATTGCTATTTTTTAATTGGGATAAGTATTGTACGGGTTTATCTTGTTAATTATACATACGTATTACCTACCACTTCGATTGAAATCTGAGCGTTCACATTGCTTCTTCACAAGAGTTATATTTTTATAGATAAAATGGTTGACAGCGAAATCCCGAAGCAAGTTAGTTCTCTTGTATATAAATCGGTTTAAAGATGTATAAAATAGTAACAGTTTTGTTGTTTGTTTCTAGATTATTGTTTGTGAATTTACAATCTTGCCATAGTGTCAACTTTGATGTCTACCACCGCGAAACCGAATCCATCGCCGATTGGAGTAACTGGAACACTACAAGAGTTAAAGGTTGTATCAACGACGAATCCTTTTATTCCAAAAGTGTAAGCCACATATTCATAACGGGACACGTTTTATTCAGGTTGGAAGAAAATTTTATCTCCGACATGATGCATCTTAGGGAAATTTTTCTGGAAAAATCCAACATAGTGACCATGGCACCAGGAGCCTTTTCCAACTTGCCGCAACTGCAAAAGATCTTTTTCAATGACCACCCCATTCAAAGTATACCGAAGGGTGTTTTCAATACACTTCCAAGCCTCCAACATCTCAATATTCACACCAATAAATTGCTCTCTAACATTGAAGATGGCGTATTTGCTAACATGCCAAATTTAGTAAGAATTTCGCTGAGCCAAAATAATTTAGATTACATGAAAAGAGAATGGTTCACCAATACCAGCAACATTGAGTATTTTAACATGTTCCGCAATTCCGTTCGGAAAATTCCAGCAGGTATGTTCCATGGTTGGAAAAGATTGACATCAATAATTCTAAATTCCAACGCCATATCAGAAATTGAGGGTGAACTGTTGAAAGATAATCCTCTGGTAATGTCAGCTATCGGGTTACACCACAATCGCCTGACGTCAATTGCCCCAAATACCTTTTCAAATAAGGTGTATGTGTCGTATCTGTCGCTAAGTGGAAATCTGTTGAATTACCTGCCAGAAGAGTTTTTAACGAATATTCTAGTCGATAAAATTGCCATCTTTGCTAACCCATTCTCTTGTCCTTGTTTGGAGAAGATCAACCGAATCTTTTCAAAAAGGTTCGTAACGGTTGATGATCCAATTTCCACGTATGCTACGCATTGTAAAGATGGAGGTGTACCGATTTGTGGATATTCGACGACCTTTTCACGCACTTGCGTTGAAGCAGTAGATAAGAATGTGACGGAGCTAGTTATATCGTACATGAAAAAAATCCGGTATGATACAGTGCGTGATCCGTCAGGACAGCAGTGCGCAATGTTTGATCACCTTGACTAAGACTGATCAAAGAACTTTGACAGTTGCCTAAAGTACTTTTAGTGATGTTATTGTGCTAATGAATACACTAGCCTTTTTATGGATGATTACAGATCATCATGTGTGTATTGTATTTCGTGATTGATATCTGATAAGTAAATTTATACCGGATGGCAACTAAAGGAGGAGGACGCTGGCGCCACCGGCTGTATCTCAGGAACCGTTAGTCGCACAGCTATGGAAAAAAAAACATTTTAAGTAAAAGTGGCCAAGGGAAATCGTAGGAAATTATTTATGACTTTTTATGTTGGCCGCTAGAGGGCGTAACGTGTAACATTTGTGACCTAGGTCTAAACAGTATTTCGAGTTATCCAGTTGTCTACAGTGACATGGTCTCTTATTTTCCATATGTACCTATATTTACTCGTTATTGTATTGTACTGTGTATATGGAAATTAATAAATTTATCTTATCATTATTATTTATTATTATATGTCAATTTCTTCGGCTAGAAACAAGATATCAACCTGCGGTATTCACTAACTTATTTCGTTTTTAACACTCTTTTTAGCCATGCAAAAATAAATATACCGTTATATACTATAATAATATATAATATACCCTGCAAGATATGATAAAAAACGAGCAAAAGCTCAAACAACGTTATTTATAATAGAGATACCTAATAAAGCAATACAGATAGACAAAATTTAATTTTGATGATCAAACCAGTGTTACCAGTGGATATATCAATATTTTTAAAATTATTTTATTTAATTAGGTAGAAGAAAAATCGCAACTAAAATTATTTAGAAGACTCAAAGGGATGCTATTCCAAACAATAGTTGTCTAATTTCTTGCCTCGCAGGTTGTTCTAAGGTTAGTAGGACCAAATCCTATTTAATTATAATAATAATAATAATGTCTTTATTTCTGTTTCGAAGAAAATTTACAGCAGTTATAATATGTGCAGTTAAACGAGAAAAATATATTTCTGTTAAGCAGAAAAGGCAAAGATATGGATAGCATCTAAGTGATATCCACCCTGATCCACTTAACCTTAAATTTTATCGAAAAGTGGGTTCATTACAGCATTTCTTTGAATCTATAGGCTCAGTATCTATGCAATCATATGAACTCTAATTTTCGAAACTTAAGAATGTCATTTGTCTGGTTTGCTTAGTAAGCAGGTAAGTGAAAGAGATGTCTTTTGAATTTTACTGGCGTAAAAGTCTTAAGGCGGTCGGGGAGAGAGTCGTACAGTCTGGCAGCATTAAAAATAAAGCAGCGTTCAAACATGGAGGATTTATGCAAAGGCGGAAACGGAAGCGAATGTTTATGTTATGAACATGGGATCTGAAAATTATTTTCAATAATATGGCAGTATATATGGACAACATAGTTGAAATAATTGAATACTTAGACCGTCATGACCTTTGGCTTTTGATTTTATATTGGAAATTACCATCAATATATCTAATTCTGTTGTACTTTAAATTGAAAATCCTTGATTATATCATTGACTTTGATGATTTCTTCATAAAATGTTCTAAAAAAATTATTTATTGCATTACAGTCTTTTAGATTCTCAGGTATGTCTACTTTGCCTTTCCCAATATTCACACCGTACTTTTTTAGGTCTTGCCATGTATTTTCAGAAACTTAAAGTATGTCAAGAAATGCTTTTTTCTCATTCTTTTTCCTTTTTAATTTAAGTAGTGCATTCTTTCTTAATTTAATTAAGTTTTTAACATTATCGGTTATCCATGGATAATTAGTTTTTGTAAATCTAGCTTGTCTTATTAGAGCATTGCAACTTGCAGTCCAATAAGATAGTAATGTTCCTATTAATAAATTCAACCTTATCGTTAATATCACCAAGGTCAAATAGGTTTTTCTAAGGAATGGATCGTAAATCTGCCATAAATTCTAGAACGTTAATATTTTTCATATCTCTGTATTCCTTAAAGCCATTTTTTTTTTTTTGAAAATTTGATTTAACAAAGTTGTTTGATTTTCCACTTTAGTAAACTTTAATTGAGCATTGATCTAAAAAAATTCCTTCTCTCAATGCAAACGATGGTTACCTTGTCTTTCGTCAAAGAATATTTATAACATACATTTTTTAGATATAGATTTTTTAAATGACGTATTTTTTTAAATGACGTATGAGAAAAAAAGCATTTCTTGACGCACTTCAAGTTTCTGCAAATACATATCAAGACCTAAAAAAGTACTGTGTGAATATTGGGAAAGGCAAAGTAGACATACCTGAGAATCTAAAGACTGTAATGCAATCAATAATTTTTTTAGAACCTTTTATGAAGAAATCATCAGAAACAATAATATACTTAAGGATTTTCAATTTAAAGTAGTAACAGAAATAGATAAATTGAAAGCAATTTCCAAGGGACATGACGGTCTAAATATTCAATTAATTGAACTATGTTGTCCATAATATATACTGCCATATTTGACGCACGTTATTAACTTTTGTATCCCAAACTCTGTTTATCCCGACTGCTGAAAGAGGGCTCTGATTGTTCCACTTCCAAAAACCAATTTTCCACGATAATTTAAAGATCTCTGTCCGATTAGCATTTTGCTCTGTTTATCAAAAATCATGGGAAAAATTTGACGCACGTTATTAACTTTTGTATCCCAAACTCTGTTTATCCCGACTGCTGGAAGAGGGCTCTGATTGTTCCACTTCCAAAAACCAATTTTCCACGATAATTTAAAGATCTCTGTCCGATTAGCATTTTGCTCTGTTCATCAAAAATCATGGAAAAAATTTGACGCACGTTATTAACTTTTGTATCCCAAACTCTGTTTATCCCGACTGCTGGAAGAGGGCTCTGATTGTTCCACTTCCAAAAACCAATTTTCCACGATAATTTAAAGATCTCTGTCCGATTAGCATTTTGCTCTGTTCATCAAAAATCATGGAAAAAATAATTATTACTGGATAACTCACAGAGCACGTAGAGAAAAACTGCATTCTGCGTAATGATATTTGGAAGGAAAAACGACGTAGACGTTGTAATGGTAAAAACTGGTGACTCTTTACTGCCTGTTGAAGACCGTGCGAAAAGCTTGGGTGTCGTTTCCAATAGTGCTTTAAGGTTCATACAGCATTTCAACCAACGCACTCAGATGACCTACGTTAGACTAAAACTTCTTTATAGTAGCCGTCACGAGCTATTCACAAAACTTAAAATTTTATTTTTTAACTCTCTCGTGCTCTCAATATTTGATCACGGAGATGTAGTTTATGGAAATTGCTTAACAGTTAACCAGAATTAAAAAAATTAAAAAGCATAGAACTCCTGTTTACTCCTCATTTATGGAATTCGTAAACGCGATAGAATATCACACAAGCTGTCTGCGGTGAGGTGATTGAAAATGGAGAGCAGGAGAAAGTTACATGAGGCTTGTTTTTAAAACAAAATTGTATGTCAAAAAAGTCCCAAATATCTAGATAATAAAATAATATTATTATTCAGATCCCATTTTCATAACTTAAACATTCGACTCCGTGGTATGATAACTAGTGCTGGGAAGTTTAGTTCACCGATTTCAATCTTTCGATTTCGTTAAATAAAGTGAATAGAATAAAAGACTAGTTCGTTAAGTTCATTTAGTTCACTTATTTATACTCGCACACGCACAGTGAAGCAAACTGCCAGAAGTAGCAAGGATGGACTTGATGAACTACCTTATATTAACACATAGTTTTACACTGGCCAGCAGCTGAAGGCGTACAAAGGCTTGCAAGCATTCAAATTTTATGAAGGAAGTAAATTCCAATTCTTATGTTGTAGTCGGCAAGGTAAGATGAAGTTTTAATAAGATTTGGGTTTTGGATAACTCTGTTACTATTTCATTGAGACCTAAACCCACAATAACAATTTCACAAATTAAAATGTTTCTTCACATTCTTTTAACCACTTCTCCAAACTATAATATATTCTAACAGTACAATAAGTACAGTCTTCGAAAAGTTTGTATAAATCAGTCATACTTAATTCACTCTGTGTGGCAACAGTTTTAATTAATTTCAACATTTTCTTCCTCTCTACTACTACCCGGAGTATCTTCGTCAGGTGCTTCAATTTGCTGTTCTATTTACAATAATACAATACTTAATGAAAAAAAACTTCAACCTAAATCAACACTATGTCTACTTCATAATACAATTAATCCTACTACTATACCTACTATATTTACAATAACACACATATCTGATACTTTGCTCGTTTGCATTTCTGCACGCTCTCATTTCTGTTATCTTGGGCCTAAGTTGCTTTGTTTGAAAGAAAGTGTCCCATATTTTAATTAGGGATCCAGTCAGGGTTGTCTTTGTTTGTTAGTTCTGCTGGAGCTCCTAGAAATGATTACATAAGATCTTTTTATTAGGTTGTTATACATCAAATCAAATATTACCACTTATAAAATGTCTGGAGCAAATTCTTCCATACTTTCGTTGGCTGTTACTTAAAAGGCCCCTTTTAGAGCTCTTATCCACATTTCACGTCGTTCTTATGAGAGTCGATTAAGGTTTTCTGTAGCATTTTGAAGAACTGCAGGAATTCCAAAGGATCGTATATTGTCCCTATTTCCCCTCAACCACTGAACAAAAGGACGGCATTTTATTTAGGGCACTTTAATTATTAACACAACGAACACAGATCTTAAATTTCAAAGCAAACTGCAAAGAAAACTTGAATTTATATCACAAACGTTTGTGTTTATTCACTTTGTTTGCCCTCTTAGTAAAATGGCCGCCGACCAAGTGACCTCATATGAAAATGATCAATAGTGACTTTGATACTGCGTCTCAAAAACTATTATTTTATAATATATCATTTTGAATAAAAATTATGATAATTTGTTTTAGGAGTGAGTAAGAATTTCACCAGGAACAAATGGTTTGATAATCAAACAAACAAAAATCTGAGCATTCACAGAGCATCTGCATAAAGAGGGGCAGCGAAGGTCGCAATTTATCAGTAAATCAATTGCACTGGCTAGTTCAACTGAATTTGTCTCGATTCAAGCATGTATCAATTATTAACTGTTTTATTGTTCGGATCTAAATTATTAACGGTCGTTAATTTACAGTCGTCATGTGATGTTATCAATCTGGGTGTAAATATTCGCGAATGGGGAAATCCAAGCACAAGTTGGAATTTTACAAGAGTGCAGGGCTGTATTAGTGATGCATCTTTTCCCGGTCAAAAAATAGTTCATCTTTGGATAACGGAAGCAATCAACCCAAATTTGGAAAAAAACTTTATCGCACACATGAAGTATTTGGAAGAAATTTATATCGAAAAGTCCCATGTAGAGACAATAAAGCAGGGCGCTTTTTCAGACTTGCCCCAATTAAAAAAGATCAACATAAATATGAACCCTATCAAAAAAATATCCAAAGGGGTTTTTGATATCCTCCCTAGCCTCCAAATAATTCAAATTTATCTGAACAAAATATCGTACATCGAAGAAGGGGCATTTGCAAACTTACCAAATTTAAAAGACCTTTCGCTAAACGATAATAACCTCAGTTACTTGAAAAGGGAATGGTTCACCAATACAAGCAACATAGAATATTTCAACATGTTCCGTAATTCCATTCGGAAAATTCCATCGGGCATGTTTCATGGTTGGAGAAAACTAACAGGGCTGTATTTAAATTCCAATGCTATTTCTGTCATTGAAGGCGAATTATTTAAAGACAATTCTAAATTTATGATAGCTGTAGGTCTCCATCACAACCGCTTGGAGTCAATTGATCCGAATAATTTTCCTGAGTCTCCATACTTGGCATATCTGTTACTGAGCGGAAATCTGTTGAATTACCTGCCAGAAGAATTTCTTAGGAAAGTTCGCCTGGGTAATATCGCCATATATGGTAATCCGTTTACGTGTCCCTGTTTGGAGAAGATTAACCGAATCTTTCTGGAAATGGGCGTGACAGTTGATAATCCAGTTGGTACGTATGCTACTGCCTGTGATGATGAAACTGTGCCAGTGTGCGGAGTTTCATTAAATCATTCACAAACGTGCGTTGACGCGGTGGATCAAGAACTGACGCGGCGATATCTATCGTACTTAAGAAAAGTTCGTTATGATACAATACGCGATCCAGCTGAACAGCAGTGTGCCATGTTTGATCATCTTGATTAAAGATAATCGGGAAACTTTGAAAGCTACTAAAACTACTTTTATGTCTGATTTATGTAACGTTGAAGTTTATCAGAATTGATTAGTGTACCATTCTGGAATGATTACAAAGGTGAATGATGGTACTAATTTTTGGTTACATTTAAACATTTGCAATTAGATTAAATCCATTTTTATATTTAATAAAAGAAATTGTAGGAAAAATCTGAGCGTTCACACAACTTTTTCACAAGACTTTTTATAGATATATTGATGGAGAGGCAAGGTCAATAAAACAAAACCGAAGCGAGTTAGTTCTTTTGTATATGAATCGGTTAAAAGATGTATAAAATAGTAACAGTTTTGTTGTTTGCTTCTAGATTAGTGTTTGTGAATTTACAATCTTGCCATAGTGTCAATTTTGATGTCTACCACCGCGAAACAGAATCCATGGCCGATTGGAAAAACTGGAACATTACACGAATTCAAGGCTGTATCAATGATACATCCTTTTATTCCAAAAATATAAGCCATATATTAATTTCGGGACAAATTTTGTTAAGGTTGGAAAAAAATTTCATTTCAGACATGATGCATCTCAAAGAAATCTTTTTGGAAAAATCTAACATACTAACCATAGAACCGGGAGCGTTTTCCAACTTGCCGCAACTACAGAAAATCTATTTTAATGAGCATCCCATCAAAAGTATACCGAAGGGTGTTTTTAATACGCTCCCCAGCCTTCAACATCTCAATATTCACACCAATAAGCTGCTTGTCAATATTGAAGATGATGCATTTGCCAACATGCCAAATTTAGAAGGAATTTCACTGAGCCAGAATAATTTAGATCACATAAAAAGAGAATGGTTCACCAATACCAGCAACATTGAGTATTTTAACATGTTCCGCAATTCCGTTCGGAAAATTCCAGCGGGAATGTTCCATGGTTGGAAAAAATTGACATCAATGCTTCTAAATTCCAACGCCATTTCAGAAATTGAGGGTGAACTATTGAAAGATAATCCTCTGGTAATGTCAGCTATCGGGTTACACCACAATCGCTTGACGTCAATTGCCCCAAATACCTTTTCAAATAAGGTGTATTTGTCGTATCTGTCGCTAAGTGGAAATCTGTTGAATTACCTGCCAGAAGAGTTTTTAATGAATGTTCAAGTCGATAAAATCGCTATATTTGCTAATCCCTTCTCGTGTCCCTGTTTGAAGAAGATCAACCAAATCTTGTCGAAAAGGCTCGTTAAGGTTGATGATCCAGTTTACACGTTTGCTCCGCATTGTAGACATGGAGGTGTGCCGATCTGTGGATTGTCGACGACTTTGCCACGCACTTGTGTTGAAGCAGAGGATAAGAATGTGACAAAACTAGTTATTTCGTACATGAAAAAGATTAATTATGACAAAGTGCGTGATCCGTCAGGACAGCAGTGCGCAATGTTTGATCATCTTGACTAAGGCTAGTAAAACAAGTTTGACAATTCGTCATTCTCGTCGCCAAAGGGCGTATCTGATTATTTGGAACTTTTCAGTGCAACACTTTAAAGATTAGGGTAATTACCCTAAAACTGTTTGGGTTTTTAACGTTTTATCTTTGGTCTGAAGGTAGTCATTATTATTTTAGTAAAACATGTTCATATGGCCGCTATATTGTCCCTTATATTTAGATACGCCTGTTGGTGACGGAATAAATACTTACACTCAGTGGTAAACCATAGTTGAGCCCTTTAAATATGCTTCAATTATCGTAGGTAGGTTCTGTTTGGTCAGCAAAAATAATAAATAAAGCTCTACAACTTGAAATTTAATTTCGACAAACTCACACTAAGAACTCAAAATAACAAAATAAAAACATTGAAGATTATAAAACAGCCTTTAATAAGGCAAATAATGGTACAATTCTTTATGTTCAGGTAGTTGAACCACGCCACAGCCATAACTGGAGTCAGTGGCGTATTTAGGGGGGGGGGGGGTCCGGAGGGTCTGGACCCCCCCCCCCCCGTGGACTCAGTAGTAAAGAAAAATAAATAACATGAAACATTATTTCAAATTTTCCAGATGTTTGGGGATTTCCACAGTCTTTTAGTTTAATAATTGTTGAATTTTATTTTTTGTTCCGTGTTTTCTAATTCAGGTGAGTAAAATAGTATACCGTTATACTGCCGTCCTAAAATCAGATGCCGTATGTACAAAAAAATGGATATTGAGATTTTTGGCTTAATAGTTAATTAGGACAAGTCAGATGCGGCGTTTATTACTAGAAAACCCGCCTTAATTCACAATTCACCAATTATTGCAATTGGAGCTTAGTAATCAGAGTGCATTGCGAATGTCAACGTGTTAGTTAGGTGTGCAGTAAAAAGTGTGATTTTAACAATTTTTACACTGTTTAGGGTATGTATAAATTAAATAAAGTTGTATAATAGGTTGGATACCTTTTAATAATGTTAATAAAGCTTACCTTACAGCAACTATGTGAAACAAAGTGAAAAAATGTAAAAATTTTCTGGTACGTTTTAACATGTTTTAATAATTTTTAGGAAAATGTCAAGTAAGGCCTAGAAGATTCTTTCTATGTTACCCCAAGTACCCGACATTCCCGATAATACAGTTTTGATAGGTGCCATTAATTATAATACACAAGATATCCCAGTGAGCACTGAATATGGTTTTATGCTTACATCCTTAAATTATCCGGTGGAGGTGAATGAAATACCAAATGAGAATATGGGTGAAATTCTGTATATGGAAAGCCAAGCATGTACTGACGTTACTAATTTTGTACCAGATGATAACACTTTTGAAGTATTGTGCCAAGAAACAGACATTCAAAGTATTGATCCTAGGCAAGGGGCAAAAACAAGCAAAACATGCTGCGAATTTATAAAAGTTAATGTACCATGTCAAATAGTAAATAATCTAGTAATATTATAAAATTCAGAACAGACAGAGAAAGTTGAAAGCATTGAAACCCCTGGTATTGGGTATACAAAAAGTGGAAATCCAAGAAAACGAAAAAAAATAGACAAAAATGTCAAGGAAGACGAAATCAGAATAAAGAGGGAACAACTAATTGATAATCACCAGGTGCTGCCTGCATGTAAAGTGGATAGATGTAAAAAGAAGTGTACGAAATCCATTACTGAAAATGAAAGAAAAGTTTTGAATGCAAACTTTTGGAAGCTGACTAGTCAAGAGAGACAAGCATTTATTCCAAATACTTGCAGTCGGCTTGATATTAAACGGCGAACTACTGAAAGTGAAAGAAAACAAAATACCTTCAAATATAAGTTACAAGCTGGGAATGGTGAAGAGATTGAAGTATGCAAGTTTTTCTTCCTGACCACACTAGGTTATAAAAAAACTAATGACCGCGTTTTACATGACACCATGACTAAAACTCCCAAAAACCAACTAAAACCTCTACAAGATAGGCGAACACAGTCGGCCAAGACAAAGATAGATTATGATTTAGTAGATGCTCACATTGAGTCCTTTCAACCATCTCTTTCGCATTCTTCTGAGCTATCCGCAAATAAAATATTTTTTAACTTTTTTGAGCCGGGACATACTTTTATGTCGGCAGATAGCTTCCACCATCAGGTGGAGCTGTCACTAAAAAAAAAAGGCAAGGTCTACGATTTTGATGATTTTGTCGATGCTGTGCAAAAAGCACAAATATCAAAAACAGAAGTAAAAGTAATGTTCATATGCCGCATTTTTATTTAGTTTAACTATAGAGATATAAGATATAATGATAGTTAAAAATGCCGTATCTAACTTTCTAAATCAAAATGTATGTTTTTTTTTAATTTTTTTTCGTTTAATATTTTTTTAAAACGATGTAAATAAAAAAAGTATATTTGGTTTCTTTAAAATATTGTAAATACTTACAGGCTATTAAGAAAACTTTAAACTCAATTATCTCCGTTTGGTGCTTTCTGTAGATACGGCATCTGATTTTAGGACGGCAGTATACATACCTTCAAAAAACTAATATTTCAAATGCAAATATTGGCGTTTATATTTAAAAATTGCTTTATTTCTACGTTTTGTTTGAGCCGGGCTATCAAAACGTAAAATTTGTAAGTTTAGACAGTCCAAAAAAGGGCGTGGCACCTGCAAAAATTTTGCCTGCGGCGCATTTTTTTAGGGGCGATAAGTGAACCCCCCCCCCCCTCGTGTCACAATCCTAAATACGCCACTGACTGGAGTCCACCTCCATTGTACAAACTTCAAACATTTGAATTGAAAGCGGATGATGTTTGGCGTTCTAGTGAAATGGATCTATACTCAGCTCTTAAGTGACTTGATTTTAAAGAAAGTTTCATAGGCTCATTTGTGCTATCTGCGAATTCTGCCAATACTGTCTTGGCAAATTCCTGACCACCTTAAAGTTAGCAGAGCAAGGTCAGCAGATCACAGGTTTCATAACATCATAATTAAAGGCTAATTAGATGCTAATTAAGTGCGCAAACCGCGATTTAAATGCTTTTCAACTTTTTCCGGAAATTAGAGATCTGCTAAACGCCTTTTTATTTTTTTTTTTAATTTAGGATCTGCTAACTTTAGATGAAGTTAGCAGATCATAGTCGGAAATCATAGTATACAGATCGGCATCGTTGTTAAACCTAATTAATAATTAAAAGCTCATTAAATGCTCTAAGAAAAGGTGCAAACATTAAAAAAAAAATTTCAATTTTTTTTTGACAAAGTTTGAACTTGAACTCTGTATACTATGATTTTTGGCGTTGATCTGCTGAGTTCAAACTTTGTCCGAAAAAAAAAACAAAAAAGTTTTTTTCAAAATATTTTGCACATTTCCGTGAAGCATTTAATGGGCTTTTAATTAATAATCAGGTTCTACAACGATACTGATCTGTATACTATGGCTTTCGGCCATGATCTGCCGAGTTCAAACTTCGTCCGAAAAAAATTATTTTTTTTTTTTTCGAACTGTTTTACACTTTTTCTTAGAGCATTTAATGAGCCTTTAATTAATAATTAGGTTTTACAATGATTCCGATGAGTATACTACGATTTTCGGCTATGATCTGCTAACTTTATCTAAAGTTAGCAGATCTCTAGTTTCCGGAAAAAGTTGAAAAGCATTTAAATCGCGGTTTGCGCACTTAATTAGCATCTAATTAGCCTTTAATTATGATGTTATGAAACCTGTGATCTGCTGACCTTGCTCTGCTAACTTTAGGGACATAAATTCCTGAGAAGTGTCATCTATTTTAAATTCACACACATCTAAACAAAAATTCAATATTGTGTTATAAGAATAGTAGATTGATTCAGTCATGTCCTTTGGTCACATGGTCACCACATAAATTCGGTTTGGCATGGATGGTATAGGTAGGGGGGGGGGGGGGCAGAAACATTAGTTAAGGTGTGAGTTATCTCTGGCGCCCCACACCACCACTTTAAAAGCCGGAACAAAAATTCAGGTTAATTTTGTTAAAGTCCTGTATTAAATAGAAAACAAAACAAGCAATTAAATAGCTTTTCTTGTAAATATTATACAACGAGACCTTTAATTTGCGGTATGTCAAAGGAGGTGGTGCCATTTGAAATTTTAAAGTGGTAGTGTGGGGCGACTAGTTTTCGAGCTTTGAAATTAATTTTCTTTAACCTCTCAGTAGATACACAAAATTATTTTGGTTCTAGTTTATTGAATACAATCCACAGATCAATAAAGGAGTGCGAAAAAATAATTTTAAAGAAAATGTCTACACGTTTATTGTAATAAATGGATGCTAATATATACTGAGTGTTAAAAGTTAAAACAGCTTTTTCATAAGATGCGTTTAAAACGATAAACTCCTGGTTAGGTCAACGTATATGAGATCAACCAACAGAATTGTTCATGTTAATAATATAATATATTATTAATATTGTTATGGTATTGACATTATCATTTTGTGTTGTTGATTTTGATTGTATTTACAAATTTTGGAACGGAAACATAATTTTATTAAAACTATAGAGTTGGCCAATTTTTTTTTCGTTACGTGACGCAAGGATTGAAGCCGTATAAACACTATTGTTTATCATTTGAAAAACCCATCAGAGTAGTAAAGTTTACATTATATCGTTGACTTTTACTGCAATAAATCAACTACCTGATTAAACCCCATCAATGTGTAGGTTATTGTGTAGGTGTAGTTTATTATTATTACAAACTATCGTAAATGAAGGTAGGCACATTTACAAATCTACCTAATTGCACTAAAAATAAATAGTCTCAATTACGTACAAAGGGTATAGCTCACTAATATGAGCAAGACAAAAACATTCAACATGTTCAGTAAATTGATCCAGAAAATTCCATCGGGTTTATTTCATAGATGGCGAAATATAAGATAAATATGTTTAAAAGGGTTAGCAGAAAATTTTCAAAAGCAGCATTTAAAAAGATAAGGTTGTAGTTAGATTGTTCGATAAAATTCAATCACGCTTAAAACATTTTAATAACCATTAAGGGGATATGACAAATAAAAAATAAGACAGTATTCATAGAATTAAAATCAATAACAACATTAAGGTAAAACAAACTTTTACAGAAGTAGTAAAAAATACAGTGGCAAGAGATTTCATAGTTCTTTTAATCTTCTCCAAGCTACAAAATCAAATTAGAATCAAACATAAGAATGTTATTAGTTTAAAATAATGAGCCCATCTGTAATGTGGACTTGTCTGCCTCTTGACCCGATTTTCATCATATGCAAAATTACCACGTTTCCTTAAAACGCGTGGTTACTTTGTCTTGTCGTTTCATTCATAAAATGTTAGGCGCGGTGGAGGCAAGGTCACAGATTGTCTCGACCACGAACGCAGGCGTGTCAGCCTACGCTTGTATGAACGTATCGTCTACCGGTGATTTCGTCGCCTTCTACGGAAGGCCAGGAAAGCGACTTCACTGTGCGATTTTAATGAATAATGAATTATTAAATAATAGAGACTTGAAGACAGCGAGATACATTTAAATAGGATTTAAGAAGTAGTCCATGTTCTGTGGCGAGATTGTAAATAGAAATAAAGGTCTATCTTTACCACCAAATAACTTTATTTGCCCCTCTAGGGTAGAAAACAAGGGTTATAGAAAATACATAAAATGATGAAGAATTAAAATAAATTTCTTAACGTTGTACTAGTTTCGACTTTAGGGAAAGTCATCTTCAGCAACTAATCATTTAAGAAATTTTGTTATGAAAAGTAGTTAAAACAGTTGGGAGAACAATTGGTGATTCAACAATAAAATATAATGAAATGCAGATTATGCAACCATTGGAATAGACAGCAGTTTATTATAAGAGCGATGTATCTCTATGCAATGGTAGGAGATGATTTAAACGCAAGTAGGATTAAAGGCCTTAATCATAATATAGTGACTTAAGAATGTTGAAGTTAGAACATGTTGTAAAGGAAGAAATTTTAATATGTCAATTTATTCTTAGTTTAAAATGAAACTGACTTAGTGAGGGGACATGTTTATTGTTGTGGTGGATTAGATTATATGTAAATTAAATTAAATGAAATTGCTTCTATTTAAAATTGTCAAAACGAAACTATGTCATTTCTTGTAAACATTTTTGGGAATACATCTGAAAGGAGAAAATTTCAAATTTTAGAAAATCTTGGAGAACAATAAGATATATCTAATCTCATAACCTAACAGTTTGTTATATATGTTATAATATTATTATTATTAATTATGTACTCACCAAGTGGTCATTATTCACATGTTATATTATTAAAATAAAATAAAAATTTATAAATATTTGAAAGATGCATTAATATTAATAATTGTAGGTATTATTCTAAGGACCGGATATCAGGAAGTGAAGGAATGATTGATGCTGCGATGAAGACGTCGCCGAAATCGAACTCTTCAAAAAGTAGGAAAGGAGCCACGATAGTTGTTTCTTGGAAAATGTAGTTGTATGCTTTTTATAACATTTATGCACTAATAACAGTTTTTTTCTTTTACAGAACATTTTATCCCGGGGATAATTGTCATTTTTGACATTTATAGTTTTAAAACATCAAAACAGTCGACCTGTCAAAATTTTAAATCAGCATTAATTGTTATTAAAGTTTGGTATTATTTAAATAAATAAATATATCAAAATCAACTTTTTAGCAACTACCTAAATAAACTTTTATCAACTCGGGAAATTTCCGATCAAAACATAACACGTGCCTAAAATATTTCCTAATGGAAATTTTTCATGCACTAGTTATATTTCTACTGGAAAAATCCAACATACTAACCATAGAACCGGGAGCCCTTTTCAACTTGCCGCAACTACAGAAAATCTTTTTCAATGAGCACCCCATCAAAAATAAGTATACCGTATATATACTGTCTTTAATACGCTCCCCAGCCTTCAACATCTCAATATTCACACCAATAAACTTCTCTTCAATTTTGTATTAAGAATATTGTCGTTAATTATTCGGATTAGAGCATACAGCGATTTTTTCGTATATAATACCACAAGAGAGAAAATTTTGCCGGCAAAATTTTCTGATTGTTATGAAAGTTTGTTGTTTGGCAATTTCGCGATTGACATTTTTGTTACAAAATAAATGTCACGAGCGAAATTGCCAAAAAGCAACAAACTTGAATATAAAAGAGGAAAATTTTACCTAAAAAATTTTTTCTTGAGTGGTATTCGTCAAGACTATTTCACGAATAATATTTAAATTTACGTGAGATTACAACCTTTCAAAAGTAACAGTGTCAATCTACTGTCAGTCATTAATTACCAATCTTAACAGTGAATGTAACTAAGGTAACAAAATGTTGCCGATTAAAAACTATGTTGGTAGCTATTTTCTGAAATTCTGATTGGTCAGTGGGGTCGGCAAAATTATGAAGGTAGTGGTTTTTCCGATTAAAAATAGGTAAATTCCTAAAATTGCTACATTTTGATTGGTTCAAATTATGATGAGTGGAATAGTCGTATATACTTACTTTATGTGCTTTATTGTCCAAGAAATACAAACGTACATTCTCACAGACAAAGCTTACTAAAACTAGTTCTAATCTACATAAATTACATAAATTATATAAATTGCTAGATGACATGAATTGCTAGATATGGCATATAAAACTACAATTAAAAAAGAGAACAAAACAACTATTCTAATAGCAAAATGCAAAGAGCAACACAGTCAATAACAAAACATGTATATAAATGTACAGAGTAAAAGACTAAAAGAACAAAAGAACAATAAAGTGGGCATGTATAAACTCACATAATATACGTAACGGGCCACCATAACACAAGGACAGGAATGAAAGCCATAACCAACTTAGTATGCACAGCCTATGCAGGACATAAAACGACAATATATATATAAGATAAAATAAAAGTTAAACTTGTTAAATTTGTTAAAAATGGTCGAGATAAAATTCATCTAGACTATAATAAGCCCTAAGCGCAAGGTGATCCCTTACGGTTCTCCGAAACTGCACATACGCCAGCGATCTACAATCAACACTCAAATGATTATACATCTTTATACTTTCATACATTACAGAGTGCTTGGTACGAGCCAATTTAGGAATCGGGAGCCGGATGTCATGGTTTTGTCTCGTTTGGTATCTATTGGAAGGATTAATCGGACCATTGTTATTGTTGGAATATTTTCGATGCATTAAACATACTGTTTCCAAAATAAAAAGACCAAAAACAGTTAAGATCCGAAACCTAATAAATAGTGGTCTACAGTGATCCCGAAACCCTGACCTACACAAGTATCTAATCGCCCTTTTCTGCATGACAAACACGGACTTCAGGAGATATTGGCCACAAAATCCCCAAAATGCAATGCCATATCGTAGATGGGACTCGAATAAAGAGTGATATACCATCTTAGCCGTCGAACATCCAAGCTCCACCGCCGCCACTCTAATGGCAAAACAGCCCGATGACAATTTTTTGTTCAACTCGGAAATGTGTTTATCAAACCTCAACTTTGAGTCGATATAGAGACCAACAAATTTAGTAGCAGGCTTATTTTCCACGAGTTGATCATTTAAATGAAGATCATTGTATGTAAAACCAAAAGTGAGAATGTTAGTTTTATTTATATTAAAACATAAGCAGTTAGCTTCGCACCATTCTTTGATTTTCTGTAAGTCTTCATTAATGACACACTTCAATATTTCGCTGCTTTTTGAGCGCCATAAGAGGGTGGTGTCGTCAGCAAAGATGGTGAACATGCCCCGAATGTCCAGGCCCGCGAGATTATTAATATATATCAAGAACAGGATTGGACCCAACACTGAACTTTGAGGCACCCCGCACTCCACTCTCAATGGGCCAGAGCAGGCACCATCGACCGTTACCACCTGCGTCCTCCCGGAGACATAAGAAGAGAACCAGCGATGTGCCGTATTGCGTATACCGCAATGTTGAAGCTTCTGCAGCAGTATCCGATGATTCACACAGTCGAATGCTTTGGAAAAGTCGCAAAAGACTGCCGCAACTGCCTCACCCTCATTTAGACCAAGAAACACCTTTTCAAGAAGTGAGAATATAGCATCACTGGTGTTTCTTGATGCCTGAAAGGCAAACTGACATGGCGTTATAATATTATATTTTGCAAGAAACAGAAGTAGTCTGGACTTTACTAGCTTCTCAATCACCTTAGAGAGGGTCGCAAGCAGGGAGATTGGTCGATAGTTTGAGGGAACGCTAGAATCTCCTCCCTTATACGAGGGAATGACAATACTTCTTTTAAGACAAGAAGGAAACTCTCCCCGAAGAAATGAAATATTAACTGAATCAGCTAAGGACTGCATTGCCACCGCTGGCAGGTTTTCCAGTATTTTAACTGAAATGCCGTCAGATCCGGCTGAATATTTATTTCCTATTTGCTTTATAACGCCCCGCAGCTCGTCGACATCGGTCAAAGTCAGTTCAAAGTTATCTCGACATTCCGGACGATTAAGATAATTGCAAGGATCAGATTGACAATTTAAGTTTGATGTTAATTTCTTTGCTATAGAGCAGTAAAATTGATTCAGTGTACTGGGCTCTAAAGTTATGTCAGAACGCAGAGCATTATTTTTACCTCTTAAACTGTTTATTATGGACCATTGCTCCCTGGACTTATTTCCTGCTCTTGAAATGCGCTGGTCATAGTATATATTTTTTGCGCGTTTTATGACCTGCCTGTATATGCTTCGGTACCGGTTAAAGTAGCTGACTAAAAATATATTATTTGAATAAAATTTTCTTATAGTATGAAGCGACCTTAAGTTTGCTGCAGAGTTCTTAATACCTTGGGTGATCCAGGGTTTTTTTGTTTTGGCCTTAATTTTCTTTAAAGGGAAACATTTATTAAAGACATGACGTAGTTTTTTATGAAATGTAGTCAAGGGATCTGAGGACTGCACAACACCCTCCCAAGATATTAAAGTACATTGCTCACGAAAATTCCTGAAATTCCCCGCAGAAAATATTCTCCCCATTTTGGCTTTCTTACGAGGCCGATGAATCTGATAAGGGAAATGAGCCAATACGGCCTCATGATCAGAGAGCCCTGACGGCAGTGTATCACAGTTCAGTTCAAGGTCAAAATTGGTGCAAACGTAGTCAATAAGAGTAGAGGATTGCTGGGTAATGCGTGTTGGCTTGTATATATGCATTTTCAGATTAAAAGAATTAAAAACATTACAAAGTGATTGTGTAGACAGTGACTCTTTATCATTAAAATTTATATTAAAATCGCCTGCTAGTACTATTTTGGAATGCAACGGAAGTCGAGACAGGAGTTGTTCTAGTCTATCCAGGAAAGTAACGGCGTCACAGCTTGGTGGCCTGTACATACATATAAGGTATAAATATATATATCTGGTCTTTGCAAGAGTTTCCTTCTCCGTTTCTGACTGATTCTTATCGGACGGGCCAGGTGATGCACTTGATTGCCAAGAGGTGTCGCTCAAAAGCTACATCTGCCAGAAATAGTGGAATTTCATTGCCACCAGCACATTTTTTATTTTTAAAATCTTTTACAATATTTATTAATTCCAATTCGGTTACAGGATTCAAAAACATTGACTTATACCTATCAAATTGTTCAAGAATTGTCAAATAATTTGTAAGTTGTGTAAACTTTCAGTCACTATTTACCATAAAATCAAAATGTATAGAAACAATTTCAACAAAATTTCAAAAATCTGAGCGTTCGCAGATCTTCTGTATAAGGTCAGTTAAAATAGTGATAACCCATCGCAATGATAGTCGACGATTTATCGAAAACCAGCTGTATGGATTAGTGTTATTGCTCACGTCTCGTTCCAAACATGAATCAAATACGTATAATAAGTGTTTTGGTGTTTGCATTATCGTCTGTTTATTCGCAATCATGTGATGTTATTAACCTAGGTGTACGTATAAAGGACCTAGAAAACTTAAATAACCCTTATAAATGGAATTTTACAAACGGTACAGGTTGTATCAGTGATGAGAGTTTGTATGGTAAAAAAATAGCTTATGTTTGGATTAAGAAAGAAGAGAAGCCAATATTGGGACAAAATTTCATTGCTCACATGCAGTATTTAGAAGTAATTAATATTGAAAATTGTCACGTGGAGACCATAGAACCAGGAGCCTTTTTCGATTTACCTCACTTAAAAGAGATCAACATTAATCACAACCTCATTAACTATATATATAAAGGTGTTTTTGATATACTTCCCAGCCTTCAACGTCTCCTGCTTTATTTCAATAAAATATCGTACATTGAAGACAATGCATTTGCAAATTTACCAAATTTAAGAACGGTTGCATTTAATGAAAATAATCTCGATTACATAAAAAGGGAATGGTTCACCAATACGAGTAACATAGAACATATCTTTATGCCCTCTAATTCGATTCGAAAAATTCCATTAGGCATGTTCCATGGGTGGAGAAGACTAACAGTAGTATCCTTAAGTTCCAATGCAATTTCGGTCATCGAAGGCGAATTATTTAAAGATAATCCTAAAGTGATTAAAAGTGTAAATCTTCACCGCAATCGCTTGGAGACCATTGATCCGAAGACTTTTTCAGATTCAATATATATACAAAGACTATCAATAAGCGGAAATTTGTTAAATTACTTACCAGAAGAATTTTTAAGGAAAGTTTGGGTGGATGATATTGCCATCTATGGTAATCCATTTACATGTCCTTGTTTAAACAAGATTAATCGAATCCTTCTGAAAAGGGGCGTGGCAGTTGACAATTCGACTAAAACGTATGCTCAGGTTTGCAAAGGTGAAGGCGTGCCAATTTGTGGAATCCCATCAAATAATTCACAAACGTGCGTCGACGCGGTGGATAAGGAATTTACGCGGCGATATATTTCCTACTTGAAAAAAATTGATTATGATACATTGCGCGATGGGAAAGGAGAGCAGTGTGCAATGTTTGACAACTTTTAGCTTGCCAATGACGTCATGGAACGGTATTTTTCAGTACAGTTTGTAAGAGGGTATTTAAACTTTATAATAAATTGTGACAAATATAAAGTGCGAGTCTGTATAATTTGGAATAAATGTCATAAATCAAATTGAGAAATCGTCGTTTTTTTACATATTATAATTAACGAAAATGTTCACGTTGAATTTGTTACTGTCACTATGTAGTTGCTTACATCTGTTTTTATAAAAACTGTTACGTCACGTCGTAGCGGACAGTTTATTATACAATCTAGCGGACATAAAGTGGTACTTTATTCTACTTGTGCAATTTACAATAATTTCCGCACCGAAAAAAAAACTTTATAAAAATAACCAAAAAAATGAAACAAGTAACTATATTTTATAGTTCTATATAGGACAACTATATGATCTATTAATGAAGGCTATAAAATTATAGTAAAAACAATTTTTTTAATAGATATTACAAAAATATATAGTAATAAAAAGATTCAGATTAAAACAGAAGTGCAAAAAATATAATATGTCTAGCTTTTATTATTATTTATTTGTAAAAAACTACTAACCAGCATTCGACATTTTACTAAAGGGCCCCACAGATGGCACGTCTTAAGCCCCCATTAGACGGCCTGTGACTTGGCGCGCCTGGCTTGTGAAGTGTGGAGTGTCGGGCCGATACGCGTCTAAACCCTGTGTTAAGTCGTTGGTCCAAACTATTGCGATTACACGGCCTGTGGACCGACAAGTCTCCCGCCACGCGTAGGCAGAGCTTTGGTTGTGTTATTGTTTGCATTGTTTTCACGCCAATATTTATCTGAATATTTTCAACGTTCATCCGACCGTCGGATGAGTTAATAGTATATTGTATATTAAAACATGAGTTTCATAAGACACAATTGTAGAGCACGCGTCTGTTTAAGACACGAGCCGCGCACTGATAAAACTGTGCTCCCTTAATCAAATAATCTGATTTATTTGGTGAATAATTATTGGTAATAAATAAATGTGATTTTAATTAACTAAGTTTTATTTAACTGAAATAAATAAGAGTATTTCGTTTTATTTGCGAAATTATTTGACTGTTGGTGGATTTGTGTCAAATCATAGAACCTTTCAATCAAATATCTTACCAAAAAAACCACTAAAATAACAAAATCTAAATAACTAATTATTTAATCGAACTAATTTTTATTTAGGAACTTAATCCCGTTAATCGCTAGTTAAATCACCCAATAGAGAACTATTTAAATGTCTAGGTCATTTAAACTAAATAATTATGTATTTACATTAAATCCTTAATATATAAAACAACCAAATATTTACAAATAACTAATTATTTAATCGAAGTACATTTCAAGTTAAGAACTAAATATCTTGAACTTTAATTTAAATCATCCATTGCCGAACCTTTCAAACAATTTGGTCATCCAAACTAATAAGTAAGTATTTAAATGAACTCCTGTCGCCTATTTTGGGATTTGAGTAATTTGATTGGTTATACAAAAGTGGCCTGATAAATCATCATCGCGTTTTTGATTATTGGTGTTCGATTTTGTCTTGTAGAAATTTATGAGTGGGAGTGAAATCTTCTTTGTTAGTGGCACAGAAGTTAGTGGTTCCATCAAAAATTAAAACGAAGATATGGGGAATAAACGTAATATGAATAATAATTATTTAGAAGATTGGGGTATATCGAGGGGTATATCCCATCTGTTAGATACTTTTCAAGGTAGGAAACTATATTTGAATATGTTAGTTACCCATGAAACGAGTTAAAAAAGTAAGATAAGAGGCTAAGAAAAGATATTTGTAATACCTAATTTGAAATTTCAAACACAAAACCTTTTTAGAAAAATGTAGCCAGCTATTTATAAATCATGGCTACCTAGGTTACAAATAAGACAGTTTTTCTCAATTTTCACAATAATTCAAAACCTATCAAACCTCCTAACGTAAAAAATATAATATAATTAATATAATATTAACAATTATTGTACCTAATATTTGCAAATTTGCCTTTATTTAATTTTTTATCAAAGTTATTAACTTCTCTATAATGTCTTATTGACGGATATTTTAAGAGGAACAACAACTAATGGTGGGTTTATACAGGAAGATAACATAACATAAAAATAAAATAAGAGTTGAATCTACAGATCTGCCATAAGACGTTTATAGAAACACATAATATTATAAGTAACATAAAAATAAGAAATAAAATGGAGATGGTTTTTTTTTAAATTTTATGTTATTTTTATGTAAAAATCGTTGTGCGCGTGCGCGTAATTTGTCATAACCTTTATTTTCGGCAAAAATGTGTTTTTTTCTGTTGGTTTGCCTTAATATTTGAACACTATAAACAATTTGATAAGCTTTGTGATTATTATGGTAGGTATAGGTACTAATTAAACCATATTCAATAGCAACATTTCAATATTTCTTATTTTTATGTGACGTCTGTATAAACACGTACTTGGATAAAATAGGAACTGATTTGACTGAACATTCTGATCTATTGAAAATTAAAAAAAGGTATTTAAACCAAATAAATGTATACTTGGTCTAAATAAAAATAAGTTAAACAATAATGTACTTGAATAAAAAAACAATCACTTTGATGGAAATTATCGGTTTATTTAAATCAAATCACTTAAATTGTTTATTTAAATAACGTTGTTGTTACGGCAAATACATGTAAAACAAAAGTAAAATAAATATATATTTGATAAAATATATACAAATATCAATCAAACAAACATTTTGTTAACTTAACTTTTAACCTATTTACCATAAGTCTTTAAAACGGCCTATTTAAGTTAGGTTAGTGTTAAGAAAATAAATATTTGCTTGAATTTTGTATTTAGTGATTAATTCCAAATAAAAATTAATTTGTATCAAATCAGATGATACTAATAGAGGCAAATAATCCCTTGGTATTTTTCAAATACATATTTGTTTGGCTAATAGGAAACAAATATTTATTTGAGTCAATGGAAAATGTTTTTAACTCAAATAATTAATTATATCAGTGCGTAGCGGAGAGTGTCCTAATGAGACGAGTGCTCTAAAATGTCTTATGAAACGAATATTTTATAATACTTTTTCTATTTGGGCCATTTTTAAGGAAATTAAAAAAACAATGTAGTTAATAATTTCCAGTCAAAATTTTTACTTTTTTTGAGGTTGGCAACAATATGTTACAGAAAAAACAATTGGGCACCTCAGCCGCTATTATTTGAAAAATAATACATATTTTTAATAAATTGTCATTTTTTGCTGTATTGGATCATTTTAAATATTATTTAAAAATTTAGTAGAAAAAACGAATAAAAATTAGCCAAGACGGAAGACATACCCCACCAGAACTACGAGAAATCGCGGAAAATAATTTAAATAATCTCTTACCGAAGAAATCTCGCAATGTCTATCAAAAAGAATATGCAGATTTTGAGCTATGGTGTGAGCAAAATAGTGTAAAAGATATTTCAGAAAATGTCCCGCTAGTATTTTTTAACAAAGAAAGTAAAATTAAAAAGGCTTCATCGATGTGGTCCAAATACTCAATGATAAGAAGTTGTTTAAATATATTATAGAAATATTGATATATCGAAATATAAAAAATTACAGTCATATTTAAAAAGGCTTTCAAAGGGTTACCCGGCAAAAAAATTCAAAAATTTTAAAAATTGAGCAAATTAATCGCTTCATTGGACAAGCTGATGATAAAATATATCTAGCAGTCAAAGTAAGTATTGCATTAAATAAGAATGTAGTTAACAAGATTGGAATGATTCCTAAAATGTTTGCTTCAAAGTAACTTTCTCAGCGTAAGCAACGATATACGTTTATCTCAAACAAAAATACAATAGGTATCGACAAAAAAAACTTACCCATAATAAATGTAGTTGATCTTAAATATAAATTTTAGGATATTCTTATAATGGACTATAATGGTGCCTACCGCAGAGAAGAAATTACAAATATGTCAGTAGATGACATTGAATTTAGAGACGATATAATCATTGTACATGTACCCAAAACTAAAAATTTTATAACCAGGCAGTTTATAATTACAAATAGTGACTGGGTACAAATGGTAACACAGTATTTTAGTCTTAGACCAAATCACGTGACAAGTCGCAGATTTTTCTTGACTTATAGAAATGGACACTGCATTAACACTCCTATTGGTCGTAACACAATTGGCAAAGCTACTTTTGTTATTGCTTCTTACTTAAAATTACCAAATCCCAAGTTATTTACAGGCCATTATTTTAGACGGTCCAGTGTTACACACTTAGCAAATAGTGCGGGTGACTTGAACACTATTAAGAAGCATGCATGGTGGCTGAAATTATTCAGCAGTGGTCGAAGTACATTGAAACTTTGATGGTAAGCAAGGTTGAAGTTGCAAATATTTTATCCACATAATCTTCACACGGTGTATCTCCACCTTGCTTATCACGTACATCACAAAATACCACAGCTACAGCATCTGTAACGTCAAGTGGAACGACTAGATTAATTATAAATGAGCAAGGTCTCACACAAAATATCGTGTCTACCCAGAATATTCCAGGAATAACCATTAACGGCACCGAACATTCAACAGTAACAGTAAATATTTAAAATAATCACTTATCTCTTCCCAAGTCTGTTTCTTTAGAGAAATAAAATTGAGGAAAATACCACAGTATTTATAATTGTAACTAAATAAACTAAATAAGCACTATTTAACTTCTGTCTCACTCTTATTTTAATAGTCTAATATTATAGTGTTTTGTGCTTGAAAGAAATAAATATGCGTAAACCACAATCGCATATTTTCTAGGTTATGTTGTTTGTGGATGTATGTTAAGCAGCGTCAGCGTGATCCTAGTAAAGATATACCCACGTATATTCTGTATTATACAACCAGTAAAACAACATTTCGATTTAAATAATTTATTTATTTTCTTGTAATTGAAATTTTTTATAAAATATGTCTCACTTCTAAAGATATAACAGGAAGAAAATAAAGAATGCCTGTTTAAAATGATTGCTTATGCAACCCAATTGAAACCCATAATGAAGACTTTATGATTCCCAAATAGAAAAAATATTTTTAACTTTGTCCGACAATCGTATATATTTTAACCTCACAATTTTTTTTTGTGCCTTTTGTTGTTTCTATTTTAATATTTTAACCCTTAACCTACTATCATTACATATTCGTATCGCTACTACTATGGGGATGCAAAAAACAGGATTTTTGATAACTTTAAAAAATTTATTTGCAAAAAGTGGAAAATATGGAACATATCGAACGCTAAATAAAACCTAATAATTTGTATTTGCTATTTGCACAAATCTGAATATATGTAATATGAAAATTTTGTAAGCATATGGGTATTTTACACACTGAACAAGCATAGTTTGTTTTCGTTTTTTTTTTTGGGGGGGACACATTCCACATCTCACGTTTTCTGTAAATCGTTTTGTGGAGGTTCCAACTGACTAACAACTTTTATTGTAAGAATATCTGCTGCAAGATTTCGAATCTGCTTAGGAACATTGTTGTTATAAATTCTTAGCTTCATATGCATAGGTACAAATCTTTTCTTAAGTTCTTCAAAAACAAATCACGTGGTAATTCTTCTCCGTTTTGGGCGAATTGATAAATAATCTCTGCTGTTGATACCAGCTATGTATGTGCGCAATACGCATTTTAAGACCCAAAATTAACAGAAAAATTCACCTCTTATACATACATAGTTCCTATTTTAAAAATATTTTTCTCCTAAAACACCGCAAAAACGGTCCAAAAGTTTCAACACATGGTTAAAAGCGGTATAGAGCTCTATAGCAAATGCTTATGCTCTTCTTTATTTAGTGTATCAGGTCGGTAAATTATTTTTTTTTTCACAAAAATATACATTAACATTTTACCCTTGGCGGAGATAATCTACACACTGCAATTAACAAAGTGAATGTAAGCAAAACTCGCCACATAATAATTTAGGGCTGGTTATCTTTAACTACATATTATACAGGGTCGTTGGTATGTATGGAAACGGTCCATTATTTCTTAAAGTAAAACAGCTAGCAAAAAATAATTAAGACAAAAGTTTTAGAGTTTTTTAAGGTCTATAAAAATCTTAAAAGAATAAGTATACAGGATGAGTCAGAAAGCCGTAGGAAAACAAAGTTACCTTTTTTCTAATGGAAAACCCTCTGTCTAAGAATATTTTTGGATTTAACATTAAATTACAATTATTTTTTAATAGGTACCGTAAAACTCCATAAGTTCGGACAAAATTTATATAAACTGACGATTATTGAATAGGCAATCAGAGACAATAATATGGTATGTAAGTTATTGTTGCCAGGGTATTACAAGTCCAGCAAGTAATTGATAGGCGACCAATTTCAGCAACGGCGACTTCAAGAAAAAAACAAAAAAAAGGTGTCCGAAGTTAAGGTTTATTTTTCCCAACTTCGGACAGTATTTTTTTAAAGCAAATTTAAGTGATTTATTAATTTCGGACACATAGGAATGTCTATTCTTAACTTCGGATTTGGTTTCTTATATGTCCGAAATTAGGACATAGGGATTTTATTGTAAGTTTAGATTTCTTTTTCAATTTATTATATTTCGGACACTTAGGGCAAAAAGGCAAAAAGGCAAAAAACCAGTATTTAACCTAAAAAAAGGTGATTTATTTGTTTATTTGACTTTAACTAAACAAAAGTGTTTTTAATAAAAAAAAATAAAACTTAGGCCACATCACTTAAATCTTCGCAAAAACAGAATTTTCCTCGCTTTTCCTGAGGTTGAAGCACAGTGCATATATCTGTGAAACTAGCCTCGGTAACATCTTCAACGATTGGAAATATGAATGACTCAGAATCCTTTCTCCTTAGGCAACTTATTTGGATCCCACTATCTTTAACCTTTAATATTTTAGCTACGAATTTTTTCTCTACTTCACGTTTAGTATTTTCGTTGTATAAAAACTTGCAAACCAGAAAGTTATTCGGCTTAAGCATTGCTTGGTCAATCGAACCATTTTCCTTTTTTTGAGCTATTAGTCTTGCCAGAGGAATTTCTTCCGAGTCTGTATCACTTTCATGCAGAATCTCTTCGCTTTCAATTTCTGCCTCATTTTCGGACTGCGTGTCACCATTTCCGTTATACGAAATACTTACTTTTTCTGCCACTTTATAAGTGACGTTTTCTTCAGGATCATTGGTCGTCATGTTATTCTCGCGACTACCAGGCAGTCGATCGGACACATCTACAGCCGTAACTGCTTTACCAGGTGGAACGTTTAAGAAATCCGTATCCTAAGTTCGGACAAATGTCCGAAGTTTGGATCGAAATGTGAGATTTTTGATTAAAAATTCTAAACAAAAAAACTAAACAAAATTATAATCAATTATCTATTACTATATGTTGGCAAATCATAACTCTAAAAAATAAACACAATTAAAACAAAAAAGTAGTAATTTTCCTGGTACTTACCGTAAAAGTTTGCGCCACATAAGAAATTAGAAAAAAAAACGGTTAATGTTCAAAGTGCGCTGTGCGGCAAAACAGAAAACCATTAATGACATTGATCATACTACAGGTTTCTTTTATATTTACATATTGAATATGTGAGATCTATTTTAATATTAATTATGTCCAATAGATGGAACCACAAAAGAAATATTTTTGAACCGATTTGTCCGAACTAAAGATACCGTCCGAATTAATGGCGTTTTACGGTACATTATAAGTCTAAACCTAATAGTTTCCGAGATATCGACTATTGAAAAATTATATTTTTGAACATTGACAGCCTCTAGCTTTCGAACGGTACGTCTTAGAGTAAAACGGCTTACATATCCCTATCTTAGTTTTTTATTATCTTCCTACTGTTGTCAACTTCCGGTTAAACCGGATGTAACTCAAAGGCCGGAAATATAGTACTTCCGGTTTAACCGGAAGTTGATATTTTTGGGAAGATAATAAAAAAGTAAGATAGGGACATGAAAACCATTTTGCTCTACGGCATAACATTAGAAAGCTAGAATCTGTCAAAGTTCAAAAATGTAATTTTTCAAAAGTCGATATCTCGGAAGCTATTAGGTTTAGACTAAAAAATAATTGTAGTTTTATGTAGAATCCAAAAATATTCTAAGATATAGGGTGTTCCATTAAAAAAAAAGTAACTTTGTATCTCTACGGCTTTTCGACTCATCCTGTATACTTACTTTTTATAAATTCTATTAGACTTTAAAAAACCCTAAAACTTTTGTCTTAACACGTTAACTGCCATGTAGGTCACCGGTGACCTACGGGTAACTTTCCTGGGGCGCCGTGTGGGTCACTGGTGACCTACAGTAAATGTTGTCAATAACTTTGTCAAAACCCAACGTAAGATAAGATTTCGAGGCATAAGGTGACCTAGGACGATTCGTCGAATGGAGGCATGTTGTGTTTTCCATATATTGTGTGTTACCTACCATTACATATACATTTACACAGCCGAGTTCACATAATAGTTCCTGGGGCGCCGTGTAGGGCACCGGTGACCTACACCCAAAAATCAAAATTACGGCCCTATGGTGAATAATATCACGATACTTTAGATATCAATATTCATTAAATGTTTTTTACTATTTAAAAATGAAAATGGCGCCGTGGGAAATTTTTTGAAAATCGGCTCGGCAGTTAACTTGTTAAATATTTTTTGCTAGCTGTTTTACTCATAGGCATAGTTACGATGTCTATGGTTTTACTTTAAGCAATAATCGACCGTTTCCATACATACCAACGACCCTGTATGTATAACATTTAAAAAACCGACGATGTCTATGGTTTTAGTTTAAGCAATAATCGACCGTTTCCATACAGACCAACGACCCTGTATGTATAACATTTAAAAAAATAAAATCGTTGCTATTTTTATTAATCTTGAATTTTACACTATTGATGAATATTAACTAGAAGTGCGATAACTCTTGTTTCGTATATATCATACACATATGAATATCTGTAATTTTTACAGTATTGGCAGAGAATAGCTATTCTCGGGTATTATGGAGACATAAAACTTATTTACATCAAATTAAAGTTTTTGCATTTTATTAATTTTTTACTTGTTTATTTTTAAATTTTTATAGTAGCCGAAAACTAAGTATTTATAATGTAATTGTGTATGGCTGGCTTGTTTATCTTGTAACGTTGTTACTTTCAGGTTGTTCTGGTTATATTATTTGGATTGTCGTAGAACCGCAAGTCCGCTATTCTACGTCCTTTCGCGAAACCGCTCTTCATTTTAGGTTGTGTTGGCTCAAATTTTGTTTATTCTCTGTGACCTTTTCTGTGGGCTTTTGGGATTGACGAAAAACCATCATCTGTGTCAATCTGTCATTCGGTGAAATCACATTCTGAAAACTGGTCACAGACTTTTGCCTTGTGAAAAATATAGAAAATCTTTTCCCATTATTGGGGTTTTCCACACTAATTCTAATTAAGGCACATATATGGTAAGTTTACAATGTATATTTTCATAGATTATCGATATTTTTGAGATGTTTGTCACATAATCTAAAACTTCATAAATTTTTTTAGACCAGTCTCTCAACCACTGAACTCCTTTTTCACTTGCCGTATTTTACCTGCCGCTTATTTACGTTGTCGTTCTCCAGTTCCCTGATTATTCAGAATTTCCGGCTAGGTCAGATTTGACCCTTGAATTTTGAATTATTTATTTGTTGTATTTGTGGGGTTTATTTTAGAGATTTACCTTATTAATCCCAGTTTTTCATAAAAAGCGATATGTAAAAAAGTTACTAACAGGAATTAGGTGTTGTTGTGACAAGTTTTTTTAACTGTTCATGGCGCTCAAAACTTAATCATACATCTTGGCTTGCGCAGCAACATCCTTAGAAGTCCATACACGTGCATATTGCTGTTTTACTGGCAAGACTCCTTTACAAAGGAACCACCCGGTAACAATTACCATGAGCTTGAGGTAGGTGGTGACCTTAAACATTATTAAATATTTAAAATACCAACTTTTAAATTTTCTTACCGCCTTATAAGGTTATAATCTTTAGGATATTCTCTTGCAAAAATAAAGGCGTGTTTGGAATTTCAGCGACTCATTCGCGTAGAGGGTGTCTACTTTTCGACACTTTTGACGGGTATTTCCGTTATTAGTACAGACAGAATGATGCGGTTTTTGCAAACCTGTGCCACTTTTTTGTGAAGCAAACGATGCCCTAAACGGATATATCATGGCTATCTTGGTTTATGAGATACAGGGCGAAATTGAAAACGGTGCATTTTCAGACACCCCTTGTATTTCAGTTATCTTATACCCTATCGAAAATATAAAAAGGGGATTTTATACAGTTTTTTACGTAGAATTCAGTGGCGTAGTTAGTATTTTTCCAGGTATCCCCATTTTTGAGAAATATACCAAAGTTGTGTTTTTTTAAATGGAACACCCTATATATTTATTCTTAGTTGTATTCTGCTTACTGGGAGCTTTCCAAAAATATATAATAGTTAACACTTTGTTTTACCAGGATGGTTGAAATTTATATTTTTTAAATAACAAGCTTTAAATTGACAGTAGGCCTTCGATTTAGTTTTAATAAAAATAAATTATTGACGATACAATACACCATGAATATTACCTTATAGCTTGATTTAAAATTTTTAAAGTTTTTTAATACTTACAATAGTAAAAAGTAGTTTTCTAAATAAACAAAAACATCTACTATGGCCTTGACTTATCCAGGATATAAAACAAAAGTTTCATAATGGCGTTTAGCTCTTGTCATGCAGAATTGTATTTATGTCATTAGAGTTTAAAAAGTTACTGATAATTTATTTATTAAGTGTTATTGTTAAATTTTAACGATGGCCCAAAAGTATGAGAATTATGAAAAATACGATATGCTGGTATGCTTTATACAAAGCCATGAAAACCCCCATGCAGCTGCCGATTTATATTTCAATAGGTATATTATTATTTGCGATCGAAAATTTCTACAACGACCTGTTTATAGTTATGCGGAGTGTTTGTTTAAGCAGCTTCTTATTATTATCATCATCATTTTATAGATATCCTGAAAGAAGGCAGCCATTTCCAGATAAATTTTCCATTCTAAAGAAAAATTTAATTGTACATGGAACCTTTACACAGCCTCGGCCTAAAACATACAATAAGGAAAATAGAGAAAAAGATGAAGTATATGTTTTGGCTTATGCAACCGTTACTCCTTCAACTTCCTGCAGAAATATAGAAAAGGAAATTGGTATAGATAAAAGTCGGTCACAAAAAATTTTAAGAAAATATAAATACCATCCATACAAATTTAAAATTGTGCAAAATTTACATCCTGGAGATGCAGATCGGCGATTAATCTTCTGTCATTGGTATACAGAACAAATCCGGACCAATGCCAATTTTGGAAGATTGGTAATCTGGTCCGATGAGAGCCACATTTCTAGTGCCGGAATTTTTAACCGACATAATACAAGACATTGGTCTGAAGAAAATCAACATGTTATTTTCGAAAGGGAGCAGCAAGGGCGCTTTGGATTTGGTGTTTCTTGCTTCATATTAGGTAATCAAATAACTTACCGTATTTATGAGGGAGGTCTTACGGCAAATAGATATCTGGAAATCTTGGAAGACGTTATACCCGAGTTATTAGAAATCGTTCCCCTTGCCCAGTTATATGCTATACATTTCCAACAAGACGGTGCGCCGAGTCATAACTCTCACGTAGTAAGGGCTTTTCTACAAAATAATTTTCCATAAAGATGAATAGGCACAAATGAAGCTGTAAGATGGCCACCACGATCGCCCGCTCTATCGGTGTTGGACTTGTTTCTGTAGGGGTTTTTGCGGAGCAAGATATACAAGACCAGGCACAGAACTGTAGAGGAACTTCGACGGGCGACCCATTTAGCATTTCAATTTCTAGAAGACCATCCAATAATAATTTTAAACGCCTTGAGACGTATTACAGAAATGTGCCAGCTTTGTATTAGGGAGAATGGCAACCATTTTCAACAATATTTATAAATAAAAAGTATGTATTTAATACCACAATTTCATTGTTCTAGTGAAACCAAATCCAAGGCCTACTGTCAGTTTAAAGCTTGTTATTTAAAAAATATAAATTTGAACCATCCTGGTAAAACAAAGTGCCAACTATTATATATTTTTGAAAAGCTCTCAGTAAGCAGAATGCAACTAAGAATAAATATACAGGGTATTCCATTTAAAAAAACACAACTTTGATATATCTCTCAAAATTAGGGATACCTGGAAAAATACTAACTACGTCACTGAATTCTGCGTAAAAAACTGTATAACACCCTCTTTTTATATTTTCGATAGGGTATAAGATAACTGAAATACAAGGGGTGTCTGAAAATGCACCCTTTTCAATTTCGCACTGTATCTCATAAACCAAGTTGGCTATGATACATCCGTTTTGGGCATCGTTTGTTTCACAAAAAAGTGGCACAGGTTTGCGAAAACCGAATCATTCTATCTGTACTAATAACGAAGATACCCGTCAAAAGTGTCGAAATTTTTTTGTATGATAACGCACAGCACTGCAAGATTAATCCTTTATGGCGTTCTGCGAGCGGTGCGTATGGGCAGAAAACGATTCACGTTGGTCTTTAATCTTTGCAGATTATACTCGTTGGGGATCACGGCCCCAGGAAGGTCGTTCCAGAATATTAACGTTCTCCAGATGAAAGAATTTTTAAACAGTGTCGTTCGAGGGACACTAAGCTGAACCACGTACGTGTGGTGGAATCAAGCGGGCAACCTCAGTCGAGCACTTGCCATGAAAATATTTGTAAAATAGACTCGAGTCGCAAACCTGCCTTCGATCTTCAAGGCTTTCCAGGTTGTTTGTCAAATCATGGTCACTGATTAAGCCAATGACTCTTCTTTGAATGAAATCTAGCAAGCTCAGGGTATGTTTAGGGGCAGAGCCCCAAATATGCGAACAGTAGGTACTCCAGCGATGGTCGAATTGGGGCTTTATAGAGCATCAAAAGTTGTTGGGGTGTATAGAGGTTCCTAGTTTAGAAAAGTATTCCAAGCTTCTGCCAGGCTGCCTTAGCAATGACCGCAACGTGACTATGCCAAGATATATGACTATCAAAATTGACGCCCAATAAATGAATTGATAAAACTAAGAGAATTGAGTGTCCCGCCATGACTATATATCCGGTTTTTCAACATTAACTTTTTAAAAGAAAACTGCCGCCTGGGTTTTTGTAGCGTTAAATTCTACTTGGTTACTGCCACCTCGAGACAGAATTTCTTCCAGGTCTTTGTTGAGATGTGAGACCTCTTGCTGCCTATAATAAAGATGTGTATTGGCAGTCGATGTCTGAGCATCTAAAGTAAAAGATGAAACAAGTGTGCTGTCATCAGCGAAGCTATATATAGGACTTTCGGTATATCCGTTGAGCGATCCTGATGGAGAACAGTGTTAAATGTTTCATATTTTTTGAGAGGTGAAATTTTAACCAAAAGTTACTTAAGGTACTTCTGGTCCACTTATTGTCCCAGTAATTCCAAAATAAAATATTTTGTTTACGCATTAAAATGCATTACACGGGTATACACAAAAAAATGTAGTATCAAAGTGAAACTAATAGTTTTATTATGAAACTAACGTAAGCATGAATAGGAGCAAGCATAACTTAATCACCTATTAAAGATAGTTAATTCTCAAAATTTATATTCACTGTGATATTTCATATAGACAGTTTTATTATGCTGTTAAGTTGAAATGATAATAGATATGCAATAGTTACAATAAGATATAATATATCCTCAACTTGAATAGAAATTTGACATCAAATCAGTATTAATATATGTAAGGTCTGAAATTAAATTAATCTCAGCGTTAATGAACGTATACTTAGGGTCAGAGTCAATGTTTTTGTTGTAATAATTAGTTAATATCAAATCGAGTATACTTTATACGTTATACCCGTAATAATTTGATATTCATTAAAATTAGCTGTATATTTAAAATATTAATACTCTATCGTAAAAGAAACAAAAAGTATGTTTCAAAACTAATATAAGGGATTTTTAAATTGAAAATGATTTAATATCCTCGTCTGAAAAATTCCACTCTCGAAGTAATGGTTCCATGAATAAATTAAACAAACAGTAGGTACACTGTACTGCACAAAGAAACGTTCTTAAAAAATGCAATTAAACCAAATGACCCGTCTCTATACAGCGTCGCTCGAACTCTTCCACTTCCAATCAAGGAATAAAGCATCGATATCGTCAAAGTCAGACGAACTGTCGCGAGAGTTGTAAAAATTTCTATAAAACTACTTTCTAGACACAGTTTGAAAATAAGAAATTTTCACTATTTTTAAAATGATCATATTTTACAAGAAATATCTTTAAAATAATTATAATTTTATGACATATCTTCAATTTAGCATGTTGGTTGTTTTTATGTTTATTCTAAAACTACTCTTATATTTTATTTTTAAAACTATCCTAGTTAGGTTTCATATTTAATAAAGCTGCAATACTTGAAATAATAATAAAGTAGATTTATTTTATATCTATTTTATAATTGGTTCAATTATATTTTTTAATGCTAACGTATATTTCGACTGAATCGAGTTCTAGGCTTAATAGTTAGAGCCGCGGTGACAAAAATGCCTTGGAACTCCCAAACGGATGAAAAGCCCGTTTTTGTATAGTTCGAGTGTCGTTCTCGAAATCCGTGTTGTCGAGTAGGGGTCTGGCGCTCGGCGGTGAGCGGCTATAATTTCAAATTTTGACCAGCGGTTTAAAAAAACATTTCCCAAACTGATGAAAATTACTGGAGGGCATCTAGGCAACCCCCCAATTACCGGAAAAATATTTTCATCCAATTTGATCCTTGCCGTAACCTCCAGTACAATTAAATGGACCCAAACTCCGAAATTAAAAAAAAAATCAGCCGCATGCATGCAACCGGACTGAAATGAATCGTTATTATTTATGTTATTAAAAAAAAAAGTTTTCATCCAAAATGAGCCTTGCTAAACTATGCCAAATAACAAAAAACCTCGCCAGCACGCGTGATTTTGATCCCGGAGTTCTTCGTAAATTTTCTGCGAGATTTAGATGGAAGTTTCGTAAACTTATTTGTCTCTGGTTTAAAAATATAAAAAAAAAATTATATGCTCCCGAGAGGCGGTAAAATGTTGAGTGACTATTCAATGGTAAGTAAAAATTTTTTTAGATTTTGTAATTGAAAGTGAGGAATAAATTCATGAAACGCGAGGCGATCAAGCAACAGAGAGAATCTTTCTTGTTTGGAAAGAAATAATCAAGATATTACCGGCACACGTGTTATTCTGTTCTTAATGTTAAAGGCATCGTACACGCCATGATCGTTTTTAGGTGGAGCAAGATGATTGTAAATGCTTGTTCTCTCCTGGATCAATTCTCCCAGTCTGTTACCTGGCTTTTCACTTTTCATTCTTTTAGTCTTGTCAAACCCAGATAAGAACAATGCAAAGACGCTGGCCGGTCATAAAAATGAGACTTCGCGGGAGCAAAAGAGAGACTGAGACAGTGACGCGCCGCTGCACTCTCAGATCGCGGGAAACAAAAGAGGGGCTGAGACTCTGAGACAGTTACGCGCCGCTGCACTCTCGTGAGATTTTATGTCCTATCGGGTAAACACCGATGCATCCCTACTCCCATCACACGTATAGTCCGCCTTACGAGTCTGTGGCTACGACGGATGATGAGACAGGGGGGTAAAAGGCATAAAAAAGTCTGGTTTAACTGTAGAGGCATATTCCCTAATATTCTTAAAATAACTGTAGTAAAACCGATTTTTAAATCCGGCGATAAATTGAACGTTACAAATTATAGACCGATCTCATTAATTACCGGACTGGATAAAGTGTTTGAAAAGATTATTAAGGAACGCATTACACAATTTATAAATAAATACAACTTACTATCGGATAACCAGTTCGGATTCAGGGAGGGTAGGTCTACAACAGATGCAATGTTATGTTTGACTACAAAAATATACCGGGCTCTGGATGCAAGGAAGCCTGCCATCGCGGTTTTCGTTGATCTTGCCAAGGCTTTTGACACTGTTGATCATACTCAGCTAATGAGTGTACTTGACGGTGTCGGATTTCGCGGACCGGCACATGATCTTATGCGGGATTATCTCAGAGACAGACCACAAAGGGTACAAATTCAGCAAGACTTTAGCGATGAAAAAACTGTTAAATGCGGTGTTCCTCAGGGAACAGTCCTGGGTCCGCTGCTGTTCAATATTTACATCAACGGCTTATTTTCACTAGATGTGGAGGGGGATGTGATGAGTTTTGCAGATGATACAGTTATCTTTTTTGAGGATAATAACTGGAACGACCTCAAACAAAAAATCGAAACAGAAATGTCCAAATTAATTTATTATTTTAACTACAGACTCTTAACGGTGAACGTATCTAAGACTTACTACATACCTTTTACATCATACAGTACAAACCTCCCTGACTATAACTTTTTAACACTTTCTGACCACTGTCCCTGTCCCACATCTCGAATTGAACAGGCACTGCAGGGCAAGTATCTTGGTATTATTATTGATGCCCACTTAAAATGGGATCATCATATAAAGTTTGTTACTAAAAAGATTAGATCTCTTTTAAGCAAGTTTAAACACTTTAAAAACATTTTCTCAGTATTACACCTTAAGATACTCTATTTTGCTCTGATAGAGCCTCACCTAACGTATGGTATACTTACATGGGGAGGAGTAACTAATAATTATTTGGGGCTACTTGAAAAAACTCAAAAATGGATTTTGAAAATTATTTTTGCTAAAGAGTTAACGTACCCGACAGAAACACTCTGTAAAGATTCTGGAATGCTTGATATTAGGCAACATTTCTGTCTGTCTTCTTTAGTACGACAGCATGCCAGTAAGAATTTTTCCCTTCCTGTAAACCATATCTATAACACGAGACAAAGGACTGATACACTGAGAGTACCCAAAACAACAAAAACTATAACACAAAGAAGTTACTATTTCCTGGCACCTAAAATATATAATGTTATTCCAGCGGAACTAAGAATATTGAATTCTAGTTTTTTATTTAAAAAGAAAGCCCGCAAATGGATACTTAGTGAAAGTAGGAATTATATACATAGTATAATAGATATTAAAAACTATTATAATTAACGAATAAATAGGTAGGAATTCATGGTTTACGTCGTCTGTTGTCGCATTTGCAGTCTTAATTTTTTTTTTTTTAATTTTTTCTAAATGGGCATACGTTTTGGTACCTAGTAGGTATATGTGTTGGATGTTGATGTATTATCTTTGCATTGTCTGTATATTGTATATTGGATATGAATAGCATTATTATTTTATTTTATTTTTTTCTGTTTTTGTTTAAATTTCTACTAACAATATAATTTTAAGTAAATATTGAACGCTCAATATATGAAGGATAATTTGGCACAAGTCTATCAAGACTTTAGACCTATCTTGAGTATATTTGCGTGCTATTGGTATAATATTTTTATAGAAATTCTTTATATTTTTTTTGTATGAAAAAGTACGTAATATATACTATTATTATTATTATAAGCGTGCGGTGCCTCGATTCATATAAATATTTTATAAGTTAATAAATTTAATTTACTTCCCCTTATTTTAATAATTAAACCACACCACTGTTCACTCTCAGTGGCAATAGGTAAAAAAAAAAAACGCAGTGGAACACACATTTTTTAGGCATTATTTTATTCAAGTGTCCACAACAATTATTTCATCGACTAGAAGCGGCCGCCGGAAAATGCGTGGGCGGGAAAAAATTTATACGCGGTCTAATCAACATAAAATTAGGTTATTTTTATTTAAAATGTATTGGTAATCTTAGCAGACCCGGTACATTTTTTTTATTCGCATTCCATCCATAGCCACAGAACCGTAAGGCGGACTATACCAACAACTCCTAAAGAACATAGGAGTTGTTGACTATACCGATGGACGATGCGCCGGCGATTTCAGAGTTTCCATCGGAATGGCACCAAACTGGATCAGAACCTTCCTCTGATATCCGGAAATATGTGGCTATATATACTTTGGTATCAATCGGAGCAACCGGAAAAACGAGACGCTTGGACGATAGCTGAAATTCCAATGACCTGCTGTCAGAAGCAGATTTTTACTTGGGGAGTCACCAGAATGGAAAAGAACCGTCTTCTAATATTAATCTAGTCAAAATCCGAATCTCTAACACAAAATATAAGGCGACTATAATAACCAAATTTCATCCACGAGCAAAGCGAGTCAAACCCTACTAAACATATACTAGCTAAAATGTGGATGAAGTATGCGCTTGTCGCGTTCATACGGTCTAAAAGTCAGAGTTTTCACTTCATAATCGTCAAATCAGAGGAAAATATTCTCATCAATGTTTAGGACAATAATATATAATTTGATTGTAATCGGCGCTTCTACTTTAAAGATTGAACATTCGGATCCTGGAGTTTCCGGTGATAATGAATATATCGGAGCATGTTCTGGAAGATCTGGTCTTGGTCGCAATGAATTTGGATGAAAATAATTTTTCGATGTTCTGTAGGTGTCAAAGAACCTGTGTGCAAATTTTCATCCATGTGGGAATTACTTTATCAAATTTTGCCCATTTAAATTTTGAAAAACTGTTATAAAGCGATGGCGACACATGGAGCCAAAAAATTTTTTTTGCATATTCTCAGACACGAACTCTAGCTCCCTGCCAAATTTCAAGTTTAAATGAGCAAATTTTTTTTCCTCCCTTTTTTTCATTTTTTTTTGAGCTCCTGGAAGAGCTCTTTGCAAAGATCAAATCGGATGAAAATATTTTTCCGGTAATTGGGGGGTTGCCTAGATGCCCTCCAGTAATTTTCATCCGTTTGGGAAATGTTTTTTTAAATCGCTGGTCAAAATTTGGAAAAAATATTATAGCCGCTCACCGCCGAGCGCCAGACCCCTACTCGACAACACGGATTTCGAGAACGACACTCGAACTATACAAAAACGTGCTTTTCATCCGTTTGGGAGTTCCAAGGCATTTTTGTCACCGCGGCTCTAACTATAAAGTATTGTTTATTATTTTAAATGTAAACATATTTTTATAAAAATAGCAGTATGTTCTCTTTAAAATTAGATTTTTTTGTGTGTACAACATTCTAAGTGTAAAATTTCAGTCACTAATTGGAATAAAATCAAAATGATTAATAAAAATTATCGTAATTTTATAAAGTATACAAACAATTCTAGTCAGGATCTGAACATTCACAGAGCTTCTGTATAAGGTTAATTAAAAAAGTGATAACCCATCAGTAAAAGTTGACGATTTATCAAAAACCAGATGAACCAATCAGTATAATTGCCCACGCCTGGGTCTAAACATGTATAAAATACCTATAATAAGTGTTTTGCAGTTTGCGTTATCGTGTACTCAATCGCAGTCATGTGATGTTATTAATCTAGTTGTATATATTCAGAACCTAGAATACTTAAATAATCCTTTAGAGTGGTATATGTTTAACGTTAAAGGTTGTATCAGTGACGAGTATTTTTCTGGTCTAAAAGCAGCTCGTCTTGGCCTTATGGAAGTAAATAAGCCAATATTGGGAAAAAACTTTATCGCTCACATGAAGTTTCTGGAAGAAATTTATATTGAAAAATGTCACGCGGAGACCATAGAACCAGGAGCTTTTTTCGATTTACCCCGCTTGAACAGCATCAGCATAAATCACAACCGCATTAAAAATATACCAAAAGGTATTTTTGATATCCTTCCCAGCCTCCAGATTATTGTGCTTGATTTCAATAAAATATCGTACATTGAAGATGATGCCTTTGCAAATCTACCAAACTTAAGAATTATAGCACTAAAGGAGAACAATCTTGATTACATGAAAAGGGAATGGTTTACCAATACGAGCAACATAGAAGATATTAGCATGTCCAGCAATTCGATTTCAAAAGTTCCATTTGGCATGTTCCATGGTTGGAAAAAACTAACAGAACTAGCACTAAGTTCCAATGCAATCTCGGCCATCGAAGGCGAATTATTTAAAAATAATCCTAAAGTGATAAAAAGTGTATCTCTACACCACAACAGCTTGGAGTCAATTGATCCGAACACCTTTCCAGATTCAGTATACATCTCTTATCTGTCAATAAGCGGAAATTTGTTAAATTACGTGCCTGAAGAGTTTTTAAGGAAAATTCGGGTGAGTGATATCGCCATTTATGGTAATCCGTTCACATGTCCTTGTTTAAAGAAGATTAACCGAATCCTTATGGAAAAGGGCGTAACAGTTGACAATCCGGCAAAAACATATGCTGGGGCTTGCAAAGATGTAGCCGTGCCGGTTTGTGGAATTTCATCAAACCATTCACAAACGTGCGTTGACGCGGTGGATAAGGAACTCACGCAGCGATATCTTTCATTCTTGAAAAAGATTCGTTATGACACAGTGCGCGATGAGAAAGAAGAGCAGTGTGCAATGTTTGATAATGTTGATTAAGGCTGACCAAGACTTATTTGCTCAAGCTACTTTTAGCCTTCTTAATTAATTGGTACGAAGATAATTATTATAAGATATTCTACGGGTATCCTAATTTCAACACTAATTGAAGTTATTATCAAATCTAAATTGTGGATTTCACTTTAGTTTTCTACTTTTTGACGAATCGAGGTGTCAAATTTGTCATTGCTGTATTCGTTTTTAATCTACAGTATGATTTTCAACATTTCGCTTTTTAGGCCCCTTTGGTATTTCCGTTATATACAGGGTGGTCGCCGAGGTTTGGAAGATACTTCGTATATAAATGATATGACTAATTTTTCTATTTACTTTTCCCGAATTCCTAGCGGTTCTTGAAATATCGAGGTTTGAAGTTCTTCGATCTCCGGATATCAACCCACTAGACTTTTTAATGTGGGGACATGTGAAGACACTTTTACCTATTCATGTCAGTGGTTCTGGGTTCTTTGCAAAGAAATTTCATTACATGTTGGCTTTAATAATAATTGTGATGTAAAATATGTCATAATAATTATGTTTACACAAATAAAAACATAAAAAAAAAAACATTTTGTTTTGTAGGCTTTAGAGTACCTAGTCATTATTGTAAAAAGTTTGCATTTGTTTCTAATACTGTTACAAATAAAGTAAATAATTAAAAATATCAAATTTTTTTGTTTCCCAAAATAACTATAATTATTATTATTTTTGAAAAATCCAAATGCTACTTAAGCAATACAAAAATGATATTTACAGGGTAGTCGTTGCTGACCAGTTAGGACATTTGCTACACACACCAATATTAGCTAAGTATAGTTTATGTCAAAAATAATATATAGTTCAATCAGATTTAAAACCGTTGTACGTCATCAATCAGCTGATAATTGTCAGTCCGTAAGAAAACACGAGGAAATTAAATTTGGACAAAAAATATTAAAACTTTACGCGATATTAAATTTACCACAAACTTAAAGTATTCTTCTTTGATACGAACCCACTTCAGGGCCGGCGCTAGCAGGTTCGCCGCCCCGGGCAAAGAGTAAAATGCCGCCCATTTATAATAAAAATTAAAAGAGATAACCTAAACCCTTCCCAAACTTAATAGTAAAATAAAACGTGAGCAAAAAAATACTAATTTATTAATTTACCATGTTTTTGGCACAATTAAAATTAGGGTTGCCCGGCTGCACAGAGAAAAAAGAAAAGAGTAATTTTTAGTGTATAATTATTATAAAATACAGATATTTAAAAAATACTAAAACAAATTATAGAACCACTAAATATTAATTACTATACTTAATTACATATTAAAAATACAGTTAAACTTAAAAGTGTTTTTTTCTCACTTTTAATTCTGAAATTTTTTTTATAATTTCTTTATCATTAATTTTTTCAGCCAGTTCATGTTCAATGGCTATTGTTGTCAAGCCGTTTAGCCGATCCTCGGTAGTGGGAGAGTAAGCAATATCCTTAAAACTATACCGAGATTTGGAGCAAAATCCAGGTTCGATATGAATTTTAAAATCTCGATTGGACTTTCTTTTTTATTTAGCAAAGCCAGAACCGATACTATCTCGTCTGCCAGGTCCAGCGCGTTTATATCTGATGAATTCCCATCAGTTAACACTATTTCTAGATCTTTACAATACTTTAGTACGCCGTTTTGAGGAGCATCTTTTAAATCACAAATATTGTATATAAACTGGAAATAGTTGCTGTAGTTACTCATCAAATCAAACCTGGATTCAAGTGCATTGATAGCTTTATCTAATGTCAAAAAATAAAACTCTGCCTTATATTTCAAAGTAGGATCTTCTATCGGATCATCTCGTGCCTCATAGTCGAAATTAACATTCCTTCTTCGAACCCTATGACGTGGCTGGGTCAGCTCAAAATTAGCTGGTATGTCAATTTCAAAAAAATTTTACCGGACTTATTGCTGTAAAACCTTATTTTCTGGACTAAATTCAAATATGTAAAGGTATGTTTTACAATACAGTATAAAATAAAATGATATTACAGCATTTTGTATGTGAGTTCATTTATTTAAATAATTATAATTTATTATGCTTGTGAGCTCCTTGAATTTGAAATATTTTGACATTTCATATAAAATACTTAAAAGTTCGTAAAACATAATATTTATATAGGTAGTAAAAGCAAATTTTATTAAAATTTCACATATTAATTTTTCTTAAGTATTCAAGTGAATCTTGGTTTATTTTCTTCATAAACTAGTTAATTAGTTTACAGCCTGCCGCCCCCTAAGGTTGCCGCCCCGGGCAGGGGCCCGGCTTGCCCGGCCCTAGCGCCGGCCCTGCCCACTTATGGCAAATATTTTGTTTATTTAAGCTTGTAAAAATTAATATAATTTTAATTTTATTGGCCGATAGTTGGCAACACAACTGTAAACGGTGCGGTGGCGCCAGCTCGTTCGTTGACTTTGTTTGACGTTTATGCAAAACTAATCTCAATTATTTTGTGATATCGTGTTGCTTTGCGTCTATTTTTTTAACAAAACTCCAGATATTTTCATAAATAGCATTAAAAAACTGTTCTTTTAAGAACAACAAAAGTGCCAAAGCATTTAAATAGCCGGTGCAAAGAGCTTATAGCCTCTCTAATAAGCTATTTTCAGAAAAAACTTAACAACAATGGCCCATTGTTACCCTTGACAGCAGTTATAGAGAAGTAAATTTAAAGATATTTTAGTTCCAATTTACTAATTTTTAGCGTGTAGCAGCTGCCCTAAATTTGAAGATCTCTACTGTAAGCGCAGTTTCAACAACAGTTAAGCAAAATAAATTATTGGAGTCACCTAAAAGAAAACGTTCTTATTTAAAGAAAGTTGTAAACGTGTAAAGATTGGATATAAGTTCTATCCGTGACACTATTGATGGAATGTATGAAACAGGTAAGTTGTATTATTCAAAAACTAATATTTTACATTGGTTATGCTTAAGCTGTAACTTTTTTTAGAACATCATGTAACTTTGACAACTTCAAGTAAGAAATTAAAAGACAGACAACTGTTTGATGGTTGTCTCAACTCTTTAAGAAGCCTCTTAAAGGAAAAAGATGAACCGAGGCGAGGGCTTATGGAACTTTCCCATGTAGCTTTCAAACGATTGGTATTTTTGAAAGAATATGTTAAAGAAAAAGAAGCGGCCTTGTACCAATTCGTTTTCTTGGATGAAACATGGACTTTCCAGAATGGTACGATTGGTCGATCTTGGCAAGATGACAACCAAAGAAGTGTTAGATCTACTAAAGTTGATGGTAAAAGGTATTATGCAGTAAACAAATATATAAACTATGAGAAGTTTACCTAGGTAAAACATATCTTTCTAGGTACATAATACTTCATGCTGGTAGTGAAGATGGTTTTGTTAAGGGTGCAGAGGCAATTTTCTCTTCTAAAACTAAGCTAAGTGACTACCATGGAGAAATGAATCAGCAAAACTTTTTTCAATGGTTCGAAAACCAATTATTGAAAAATTTAGCAAAGCCATCTGTGATTGTAATAGATTACGCCCCATACCATATAAGTAGCATGTTGTTAACAAAAATACCTAATACATTATGGAATAAAACTGCAATTCAAGAATGGTTGTCCGTTTCGTTGCCGTTGATAGCTTGATACCCTCATTAAAGATTCAAAACAAGGGTCGGGTGGCTTAAAATATTTTACCTATAAAATGGTCTTTTTACGTACATCTAGCATAAGGATGAAGAAATTTTGACCTATTCCACCCGGTAACAGATAAAGTAACAATAGAGCCATAAAATGAAATGAAAGGATAATAATTAAAACGGCCCACCATGGTCGGAGAGTTGGGTTTTAATATAATCTAACCGCTTATTATTTTATTTAAATATAATAGATTTTATGATTTTATGAATTTTGGTAAATTATAACCATTGATTGATTTATTCTAGAATAAATACGTCAAGTTCCCACATTTTTTGTTCCTCTACTATAACATGTTCTATGGCGTTTTGCCAATTTTCTGATGACACATTTGCTAAAGAATTAAGCAAGAGTTGTCGCACTTCTTGCATTTTAAAAGTTTTGTTATTTCTAGCAACATATCCTTTTACTTGAGCCCATATTAATTCTACAGGATTTAGCTCACAATGATAAGGTGGTAAACGGAGCACTATAACACTTCGATCTCTTGCCATCTCGTCAATAACATACTTTTTATACTGCGATTTATGTAGCCTAACAATACCCAAAAGTTCTTTTTTTACCATGGTATTATCGTAACTCAATTCCTTCCGTTGTAACCAGTTTACGATTTCCGCCTTTTTGCATGAAGTTGTGGGAATATTCTCTTTTAGCCTAGAGTGATAGCTGGCATTATCCATCACTATTACAGAATTAGCGGGAATGTATTCTATCATTTGCTTAAAATATTCCTCGAAAACATCAGCAGTCATTTCTTCATGGTAGTCTTTTGTAGAATTCGACTGAAATTCTAATAATCCTTGATCCAAAAAGCCATTTGAACTTCCTATATGAGTTATAATAAGTCTGCGTCCCTTTCCAGATGGTGGTCTAAGTCCTGTTGACCAGCCTTGCATGACAGCTTGTCGAGAACTTAGGACATTTTCATCTTGCCAGACTTTAGATACGGTGTGCCCTTCGTTCAGCCAAGTTTCATCTAAATAGAAAATGTTTTTGCCTTCGCTGCGGTATTTTCGGATGGACCTTAAGTATTGACGTCTCCAGCAAATAATATCTGCTCTATCAATAAGAAAAGATTTTCTGTTTTGCTTCTCCCAACGAAAGTTCATATCATGAAGTATTTTCCATAGTTTTGTTCGTGATAGCTGTGGTAAGTCCTCGTCATAGTTAATGGCTTGTAAAATTTTGTCTATAGTTGGTATTTCCTTGGCAAAATAAAAACTATGTACTTTTCTTCTAATACCATTTTTATTGAAATCGTCAATTTCTAACGGTTTCTTTCCTGGGAGTGGTTTTGGCTCACTGAGGTTCTTAGATTTTCTTTCACGCAAGAACCTATATATAGTAGCCTCTCCAACTCCTACCATATTAGCACACTCTGCAATGATGCTACGAACATCACTTGCAGGTTTCTGGTGCACTAGAGCATCATGCACGTTTAATATTAATGTCTTTTCTCGGAGAGAATATGCACTCTTGCTAATTTGACGAAGACACGTTGGCGAAAAACTTGAAGCCATTGTCACAAGTATAGGAAATAATTCAACTTTGGGATAATTCAGTATCTAAATATACTAAAAACATAGTTTGACAAACGCACATCAAATGGCGTAATAATATCCTAAAGCAGGCAAAAATAGGTAAATTTATTTACTAATTACTCCTGTTATACCTACTTTAACCCTCATATTCCTAATGTATATTTAACAATGGACAGAGGCCAATTTTCTTATTAAATAAGGCATAGTAGGTAATTACTATTATAATAATAATATACTAATTACCGACGCCTATGGTTTACGGTTGTTTTATGGCTTCAACCTTCAATATGAGCTATCAACTGCAACGAAACGGACTTACTAATAAAATTAAATTTGATTAATGTTCAAAGCCGAACTTTTAAAAATCGCTAATGGGTTGGTACAAGACATTTTGCATGCCCTTTTTTTGACATATTCTTGAATATTAAACTTAAATTGTTTCCAGACATAAGCCACCAAAAAAATATTTAGTTGATAACCTGGCTGAGCAATATGGACATAAAGTTTTACGACTTCCTCCATACCACTGTATGTTCAATCCGATTGAACATATTTGAGGGATTACCAAAAATTATTACAACAGACATATTAGTCGAGATGGCAGTACAGAAACTGACTGTATGAATATGTGGAAAGAATCATTAAAAGTAAAAGTAAAAGGTATTATGCAGTAAACAAATATATAAACTATGGGAAGTTTTTGTATTTTTATCTTGTTTTTATGAAAAAAAAAACTGTAATTCCCTAACTCGGATATTTTGGTTACAAGCTGGCAACAGTGTCGATATCTGACGTCACTTAAAGGGTATGACGTACAACGGTTTTAATTTTGCATTAAGTATATTATATTATTGTGTCTCGTTAAAAAATTATAGAATATCTTAAAAACTTTTTTTTGAATATTAACTGATTTTATTTTTAATTTACTCAACGCAATGAAGTTGATCAACGTCAGTTTTATACATTTTTGCTTATTAAAATTAAAAAACTGTTTTTTCTTACGAACCCTGTATAGTTACAAAAACGGTTATATCCTTCTAAAGTGAAACAAAGATTTTCTTAACCCTGCCAGGAAAAAAGGTGCAGAAATACCATCATTAAATTTATTCACAAAAAAAATAAAATTGAAAGCCGTAGAAGTTCAATATTTAATAAACAAACAAAAAAAGTTGAAATACGGTGATAGGACTTATTTATCCCCTATTTTGTTCACAAAAAATTCACAAAATAATATATTACGGCGGCCGCGGCACCTGAATCTTTCTTAACTATGAGAAATGATAAGAAAATAGGTCCCTTTTTAAGTCTATTTGGATATTTCATATAAATATCCACAAAATATATAGTTCCCTACGATGGCTCTGAAGGGCCATAGGCGTGTTAAAAATTCTAATTAATTGCCAGATACCAAGTTAAAATTTCTACATATTAAGTGGAAATTTCCACATACTAAGTTGAAATTTCCACAAATGACCTGGAAATTTTCACATACTAACTAGAAATTTTCATATACTACCTAAGTGGAAGTTTTCACATACTAAGTGTAAATTTCCACATACTAGGTGGAAATTTCCACAAACTACTTGGAAATTTCCAAATATTAAGTGGAAATTTCCAAATATTAAGTGGAAATTTCTAGATATATTCTGGGTACTTGTGATTATTAGGCAAACGGCAGAATCACTTCATCAGTTCTACAGCAGCACTTAGCCTGTATACAGTGACCTGCGGTGGTTAACTCGTGATTCTCTTGCTCTGGTAAAAGCTGGCATATTCTTTAAGAATGCTCACGTGCTCTGGACGTGTCTTCGAGCAGAGCTCACGCTCGCTGAAGATCCACGAGGTGTGGATCATCAGCGAGCGCTAACCTGAACATGATCTTGCTCTCGCTCACTCTTGCTCGCTCACTTAGCCTCCGTACGCATCGATTTATACATATGCCATATGGTTTCAACTTCTCATAAGAATCCAGGTGCCATAAATAATTTGGGCCTTTGTTAGAGTACTTTCATCGCCTCAATCCTCGTCACTTACGAAATTCAACTCCAGTTGGATGAACTAATGGTAACGCTAGACGCACTGTTTCTCGTTTTACAATTTAACCTTCATGTATTCATTTCAAATGCATCCATCGGTATCCATCAAGTTCTCCAGATACTCTTGTTTCTTCTTCGATAAACAACACTATGATATTTATATCAGTAATATGGTTCCTCCTGTACCACCGATTATTTAAAAATGCACTTTAAACTTCTGCGACTTATTGTTTAATTTTTCTTGCTTTCAAGAAAGTATAGAATTTCGCTGTGAGTTAATCCCATGTCATAATAAAATTGAATGCAATCTTTGAGGTTCATAATATTCTTACTTCACAAGAGCAAGAGAATCACGAGTTAACCACCGCAGGTCATTGTACAGGCTAAGTGTTGCTGCAGAACTGATGAATTGATTCTGCCGTTTGCCTAATAATCACAAATACCCAGAAAATATCTACAAATTTCCACTTAATATTTGGAAATCTCCAAGTAGTTTAAGGAAATTCCCACCTAGTATGTGGAAATTTCCACTAAGTATGTGGAAACATCCAATTCATTTGTGGAAATTTCCACTTAGTGTCTGGCAATTATTTACAATTTTTAACACGCCTATGGCCCTTCAGAGCCATCGTAATTCCCAGATACAACAGGAAAATCTATGACTATTTCCATGACGTTAGATAAACTTGATTGGTAAATGTTAAAAGTTAAAAAGGGTGACTCTGCGAGTGTCCTTACAGTGCTATAATTTTTATGCGAGATTGTACAAAACAAATTTCCTATGTAAAGTAAACGCCACAAATATAGCATCATCGTTTACATTTAAATATATGTATACAGCAAAAAATTTATCAAAGGAAGCGACAATACCCCCGGTTAAAGTTTAAGGGTCAACGTGGACGCTAAGAAAGTTCTATCTAATTTCCTCTTATGAATATTCTATTCGCTTTCAGAGCCTATTTTCCGCTTCTCATTGGCTGGATATGTAAAACTCGACCTATCGCCAGTATTTTTGATCGCTAGTAGCGAAGCGCCGATACGGCTTCGCTCTGTTCTTATCTATGCTACGTTAAAAAGAGATAGATACGGGAGGGTTCATGTCTGCACGAAATCGTACTCGGCCGCATCTGGCTTTTAAGTTCCAAGAATGCACTCGCCGAAGCCTCACATTTTAAGTCGCAATGCTTGCCGCGTAGAGGCGGCATTTTTTGCTGGAGTTTTTATAGAAGACAGAAATGTAAAGAGAATAATAGGAAATAAATAAAATATTATATCATGGTAGAGGAAATTTTTTTTATTTTTTTTATTTTACTTTTTTACGGTTCGTCGGCGTATCTGAGGCCATCTAGAACCGGTCATCAACCGTACGGTTTTTAATCGTGCGGTCTACCGACTGGGGAGTGTGAAACGGCACCTTCATCCTACGAGATATCCGATCTCATCCGGCCTGTCCGGCGTGAATAGGATGGTTTTGATGTCGATTCATTTTACACTCTTCCCTAAGACAACAGCACGCGGTGTTTCCCAAGCGGTCGCCCATCCAAGTACTAGCCGCGCTCGACACCGCTTAACTTCGGTGATCTGACGGGAACCGGTGCTTTAGGTGTCGGTAGGCCCTTGCCCTGTAGAGGAAATTAAAGTCGTACTTGTTATATTTCACAATTTAATTCAGTTTCCTGACACGTGTTTCAACCCTTGCGGATCATTATCAATGTGTATGCCACTAAAATAAAAATTGACAGATGATTGGTTATTTTGGTCCTCAATTTACAGGTATTGGCCAAAGGTACAACTAAATTGCAGGTGTGATTATAGAGGTTACATCTAAGTAATAAAATTAAGAAAATGATATTGTGTATATAATTATGGGTTTCTTCGTTCGTAATTATTGACAGTGTTTATTGCATATTTATCCTTTGTTATTAGGCTATTAAGTATTAGATTGGCACCTGAAGATATTTCAATTTGATTATTAACAACATTACAACGATTTTTTAAGGCTTTTTTGATTGCTAATGTTTCTAATAGGTTGACTTTCCTACCCTTGTATTGAGTATATATCGATTTTATTTTGTTGGATATTGAGTGGTTATTTATTATACAGTGGTCCGCTATTCCTGTTTTATTTTGTTTTTTAGAATGGATTTTGTATGTTCTTTAAGCCTAGTTTTAAAGTTTCTACCTGTTTGACCTATATAGATTACATCACAGTCATGATAGCAATCAAAAAAACCTTAAAAAAATCGATGTACCTAATGTTATTAATAATCAAGTTGAAATAC